>CM037590.1:56125817-57325817 GCA_021018995.1 Chloranthus sessilifolius | reverse complement strand
GAATGTTATATGACCTAGTTCCCCATATTGCACGCATAGTAAAAGATAAAGGCATAGTTTGGACAGATGCAAGGTGGTCTGAGATTCCAAGAGGAGAAATGGTGAAAATTCCCATCCTACCTATCAAGGTAACATTATCAGAAATGGGAGAATAAACAGGCAACAGAGTAAAATTAGAAATTTATTGATGATAGTGCTTATGTTCAAACGGGGGTGGTACCAGCAAGGTTGCAGAACTTGATAGGTCAAACTTTTCAACGAAACAAGATCTTCTTTTAAGTTGTCGACCCTCTAGTTAAATCTGATCATAATATATATGCAGGTTCGATGCAATAGTCATAAACACATTAAATGAGGTGAATAAGGAGAATAACTTTAGAGTAGGGCAGGATCGTTAAGACAAAGGTGATGAAAGTTTTGAGGAACCATCGAGAAATAAGCAAAATGTTCAAAATTTTCATAATGGTAACTACCTTAAAAGATTGGAGGCGGAGGATGGTTCAAAAAGAAATTGGGAAAAGATTATACTTAGACGAAGATGATGAGGAGGGCGACGATGAAGTTGCAATGAATTTGTATATACGCTGGAGTAGCAGGAAGTAGTTGCTACTACTGGATGACTTGTGGGACAAAGTATATTTGAAAGAAGTGGCATCCCATATCCGAAACAATAAAATGGTTCCAAGATAATATTTACAACTAGATTGCTTAGAGTTTACATAATGATGGAAATTGACGAGTGTATAGAGATGAAGGTTTTATCTAAGGAGGAAGCATGGAAACTTTTCAATGGGAAAGCAGGGGAAGGTGCTACTTCTCAAGCCATCCAATCGTTGGCCAAAGAGGTTGTTTGTGAGTGGGGTGGCTTCCCGCTCACCATCATTTTAGTAGGAGGTTCATTGAACAAGGAAGATGATGTTTCTGTATGGAGCAATGCATTAAAGGAGTTGAAGTATCCCACTGTAACTACATTTGAAATGGAAGATATAGTGTTTAAGTCTTTCAAATTACAATCGATTAAGTGATGATATTACAAAATTATGTTTTCTTTATGCTGCATTATATCCCGCAGGCTCAATCATATCTAAACATGAGCTGATACGCTGTTGGAAGGCCGAAGGATTTTTAAAAGATGTAAAGACTTTGGTAGAGGCATATGAAAAGGAGAGCACTATTATTGAATCTATAGTAGATGCATCTTTGTTTGAGATTGAGAATGATTCATACATATTCATGAATGATGTAGTTCGGGATATAGCACTGGGATTCACAACTTCAATGAATGCAGAAGGTTGTAAGTTCTTGGTGAAAGCTTGTGTGGGGTTAGCAAAGCCACCAAAGGAGGAGAATTAGGAGCACACAAATTGTTATTCTCTTATGTCTAATGATTTAGACAGTCTACCAGAGTATCTGGATTGCCCAAAACTTTTACAATTGTTACTAAGAGACAATTTGAAGTTGAGAACGATTCCAAAGTTGTTCTTCGCACGCACGCATGATTTTGCTTCAAGTTCTGGACCTATCTTCCACAAGTATAGTGGCATTGCCTAAGTCCATACACAAATTATTGAATCGAAGAGCATTATATATAAGTGATTGTACAAAATTGGTGACACTCCCATTAGCAATAGGAACACTCAAAAAACTTGAGGAGCTACATGTCGGCGGAGGTTTGACTCCAAGTTTTATTATCTGCCTATTGAGGTTGGAGAATTGAGTCGACTTAGGAGTTTGAGATTGTCATTAAAGATATTGGAAGAGTTGTCCAAGTTGAATGAATTTTTCAGCTTTCAATTCTATTTCCCAAAAGTGGATTATTTGCAGAATTTCCCCCAAAAAAGCCGCTCTTGGATTGAGAGACGCTTGATATCATTCCACTATATTGTCCTTTGCAGGGAAATATGTGATGGTATATTTTTTCGTGGGTTCCCAACAAAGACGAGGTGCTGTTGAAAATCAAGCCCAGCCCATTACAAAGCCCAATCTATTTGTTTTATTTTAGTCCAAGAAAAGTAGAAGCCCAATCCATTTATCTAAACCCAAGACAATGGAAACTTCTCAACAAATGTTGGAGGCTCTAAGAAAGACCTAGAAACCTAGAGAAAAATCCTAGGAAGAGTGTAGAAAAGGAAAGGATGGAGAAGCTTTTAGAGGAAAGAAGGCATATGGGAGGACTCTAAGGAAGATTTTAGAAACCTAGAGAAAAGTCCTAGGAAGAGTGTAGAAAAGGGAGGGATGGAGAAGCTTCTAGAGGAAACTGTAGAACATTTCTAACCGTTGGATGAATGACACATGGACCAATCTTACACCGTCCATTGTACACTTTGTAAACTATAAATAGGGTAGAGATCCTCATTGTAAGGCACCTCACATAGTCTTTGTATTCTTAGTTTGAGTGTGGAGTCTTGAGTGTGAGTTGTGAGCTTTCTTTTGAGTGTTTGTATTTCTCTTCAAATTGTGAGTGGTCTTTGGAAAGTGTTGTAGTGTATTTTATTGTGGGTATAATACAAGTAATTTGTTTACTTGTTTGGGTCCAATATTAGTAATATTAAAGTTGTGTACTCTAAATTTTACTCAACAATTGGTATCAAAGCGGGATGGTCAGGGATCATTCTTGGTGGAGCTATCTTGAGTCGTGAGGAGTTTGATACTCTACAAGTTTGTTCGATATAGTCGAAGTCTTACCGGCACGATGGGTGACCTTCAAGTAGTTGGAGGAATCAAGAAGCTCAACAACAAAACCTACAACACATGGGCAACATGTATGGAGTCTTACCTACAAGGTCAGAACCTTTGGGAGGTTATTGGTTGTGGTGAAGTTACACAACCGGCGGCAAAAGAAGCCAATGGCATCTTACGAAAGTGAAAGATTAAAGCAGGCAAAGTGATGTTTGCTTTAAAGACCACAATTGAAGAAGAAATGTTGGAGCACATCCTGGATGCCAAAACATCAAAGGAAGCATGTGACACTTTTGTTACTCTCTTTTCAAAGAAGAATGATGCAAGAATGCAACTTCTCAAGAACGAGCTGCTATCGATGGCGCAATGCGACATGACGATTGCCCAATACTTTTACAAGGTGAAGTCAATTTGCCACGAAATTTCAGAGTTAGATCCGGCAGCTCCTATTGGGGAAATCAGGATTAAGAGAATAATTGTCCATGGTTTAAAACCCGAATATCAAGGGTTCGTTGCCACTGTACATGAATGGCTGACACAACCATTGCTTGTTGAGTTTAAAAATTTGCTTGCAGGTCAAGAAGCTATGGCTAAGCAAATGGGAGGAATCTCGCTGAAGGGTGAAGAGGAAGCACTCTACACCAATAAAAGCAAAGACAGTTCAAGCGGCACACTAGTGGTGGATCTAAAAGGGATGGTGATAAGGTGAAAAATCACCAAGGAAAGGGAGGCTCTCGTCCAGGGGGAGTTTCGAAGAATCGCGGTAATAGTAGAAAGTTCAATGGTGAGTATTACAACTGCAGGAAGATGGGCCAAACGGTGAAAGATTGTTAGACAAATAAAAAGTCTGTTGAAAGTAATACTGCTACCTCCAGTTCTAAGGAGAATAGCGAAGATGGTTAGGATGCCGAAGCGTTATTCGCTATGGAGGAAGAAGAATTAGCTGTCACGGTAACAACACCAGAACAGATTGACTACAAGAATAACTGGATCGTAGATTTGGGCTGCTAAATCATATGACGGGTGATAAACAGAAGTTGCAAAACCTGTCTGAGTACAAAGGAGGTCGTGTGGTGGTGACAGCTAACAACTCAAGGTTACCGATAGCTCACATCCGTAAGACTATAGTTACTCCTCGATATAATTATAACCATGTGCCATTTCAAGATGTTTACCATGTCCCAAGAATGAAGAAAAATTTGCTATCTGTGGCTCAATTGACATCATCAGGCCACTATGTCTTGTTTAGTCCCAAAGATGTCAAGGTGTATCGTGACCTCAAAATCTCAGAAACACCGACAATGGTAGGGCAACGAATCGAGTCAGTCTATGTGATGTCAGCAGAATCTGCATATGTAGACAGAACAAGAAAAATGAGACAGCAGATCTATGGCACATGCGGTTAGGTCACGTTAGCTATTCCAAGCTAAGCGTGATGGTGAAGAAGTCGATGCTTACGGGGCTTCCTCAACTAGACGTGCGAACAGACACGGTCTGTGCAGGATGCCAATACGGTAAAGCACACCAACTACCATACGAGGAATTGAAGTTTAAAGCAAAAGAATCATTAGAGTTAGTTCACTCTGATATGTTCGGACTGGTTAAGCAACCATCAATTAGTGGTATGCGGTATATGGTGACATTCATTAATGACTTCTCCAGGTATGTGTGGGTTTTCTTTTTGAAAGGAAAATCTGACACATTCTCAAAGTTTAAAGAGGTCAGAAAGTCAGCTGAAGGAGAAGTGGGAAAGAAGATCTGTTGCTTGCGCATAGACAATGGGGGAGAATATAGCTCAAGAGAGTTCTCTCAATATCTCAGGGAATACAGAATACGTCATCAGTACACTTGTGCTAACACGACACAACAGAATGGTGTAGCAGAAAGAAAGAATCGACATCTTACAGAAATTTGCCAAAATATGCTACATGAAAAGAATGTACCTGGAATGTTTTGGGCTGAAGCAATAAGGATTGCGGCCTTTGTGATCAACAGACTTCCTCAACCGAGGTTAGAATTCATTTCACCCTTTGAGAAACTATGGAACATGAAACCTACAGTTAGCTATTTTCAAGTATTTAGCTGTGTATGTTATGTATTTGTTCCTAACCATTTACGAAGCATGTTTGACAAGAAAGCTATTAGATGTATCTTTGTGGGATATGACAATCAGAGAAAGGGGTGAAAATGTTGCGATCCAACGAGTGAAAGATGCTACACTTCACGAGATGTGGTGTTCGATGAAGCATCTTCTTGGTGGTCCTCAGAGAAGGATGTGTTGCCAACCTCCAGAGTATTTGGAGATAAGCCCCAACAAAAGATGGGGGAGCATACTGTTCAACTCCAACAAAATTTAGATAAATCAGGAGATCCAGATAGAGATGATGTTGAACAAAGAGTGGCCCAGAATCTTCGGCAAACTAGCATGTATCAACAACCAAACGAAGAAGGTGGGCCTAGTGAAATGGAAGAATCAACTCCACAATCTCAACCCCGAAGGTCAACAAGAACACGAAAGCCAAATCCCAAATACACCAATGTAGCCATAGTTGAAGAAGCAATAGAGCCTGAGACGTTCGAAGAAGCATCGCAAAGTTCTGAGTGGATGACAACTATGAAAGAAGAGATCGATGCACTTCAACAAAATCAGACTTGGGATCTCGTGCCAACACCCAGAGATGTAAAACCCATATCTTGCAAGTGGGTTTATAAGATAAAGCGTCGTCCAGATGGGTTAATCGAGAGGTATAAGGCACGATTGGTAGCTCGTGGTTTCTCTCAATAGTACGGACTAGACTATGATGAAACGTTTAGTCCAGTGGCAAAACTTACAACTGTACGAGTCCTACTTGCACTTGCAGCCAACAAAGACTGGGATTTGTGGCAGATGGATGTGAAGAATGCTTTTCTTCATGGAGAGCTGGATCGGGAGATCTACATGATCCAACCAATGAGTTTTCAGAGCCAAGATCATCCTGAATATGTGCGTAAGCTGCGAAAAGCACTCTACGGATTGAAACAAGCACCCAGGGCGTGGTATGGTATGATCGCTGAATTTCTAACACAAAGTGGTTATTCAGTAACACCTGCGGATTCCAGCTTGTTTGTCAAAGCCAATGAAGGAAAGATAGCTATCGTGCTAGTGTACGTGGATGATTTAATCATAATCGGTGATGATGAGGCAAAAATTCTTCAGATGAAGGAGAATTTATCAGTTCATTTTCAGATGAAGGAACTTGGACAGCTCAAGCACTTCCTTGGTTTAGAGGTTGATCGCACACAAGGAATATTTCTTTGTCAATAAAAATATTTCAAAGATTTGTTGAAGAGGTTCGAAATGCTCGAATGCAAGTCGATTTCGATGCCAATGGAACCAAATGCCAAAATGTGTGTACATGAAGGAAAAGATTTGAAAGATGCAACGATGTATCGACAATTGGTAGGCTGTCTTATTTACTTAACGTTGACTCGACCTGACATTTCTTATGCAGTTAGTATGATGAGTCGATACATGCAAAATCCAAAGAAGCATCATTTGGAAGCAGTTCAACGAATACTAAGATATGTGAAGAATACAATTGACTATGGTCTTTTGTACAAGAAAGGTGGAGACTGCAAATTAGTTGGTTACTGTGATGCTGACTATGCAGGAGATCATGACACACCAGGAGATCAACAACTGGTTATGTGTTTAAGCTTGGTTCCAGAAGAATTTCTTGGTGTAGCAAGAGACAGCCTACGGTATCATTGTCAACCACTGAAGCTGAGTATCGAGCAGCAGCAATGGTAGCTCAAGAGAGTACATGGTTGATATAACTAATGAATAATCTATATCAATCAGTAGAGTATGCAGTTCCGTTGTACTATGACAATCAGTCAGCAATTCGTTTGCCGGAGAATCCGATTTTTCATGCAAGAACTAAGCATATTGAAGTGCACTATCATTTTATCAGAGAAAAGGTTCTGTAAGAAGAAATTGAGATGAGGCAAATCAAGACAGATGATCAAGTTGAGGGCTTGTTCACAAAAGGCTTGAGCACCAGCAAGTTCGAAATGTTTCGCTGTCAACTCGACACAGTGCAAATAGTAAGGGCTAGTGTTGAAAATCAACCCCAGCCCATTACAAAGCCCAATCTATTTGTTTTATTTTAGTCCAAGAAAAGTAGAAGCCCGATCCATTTATTTAAACCCAAGACAATGGAAGCTTCTCAATAAATGTGGGAGGCTCTAAAGAAGACTCTAGAAACCTAGACAAAAGTCCTAGGAAGAGTGTAGAAAAGGGAAGGATGGAGAAGCTTCTAGAGGAAAGAAGGCATATGGGAGGACTTTAAGAAAGATTTTAGAAACCTAGAGAAAAGTCCTAGGAAGAGTGTAGAAAAGGGAAGGATGGAGAAGCTTTTAGAGGAAACTGTAGAACATTCCCAACCATTGGATGAATGACACATGGACCAATGTTACACCATCCATTGTACACTTTGTAAACTATAAATAGGGTAGAGATCCTCATTTGCAAGTTACCTCACATGGTCTTTGTATTCTTAGTTTGAGTGTGGAGTCTTGAGTGTGAGTTGTGAGCTTTCTTTTGAGTGTTTGTATTCCTCTTCAAATTGTGGGTTGTCTTTGGAAAGTGTTGTAGTGTATTTTATTGTGAGTATAATACAAGTAATTTGTTTACTTGTTTGGGTCCAATATTAGTAAGATTAGAGTTGTGTAATCTAAATTTTACTCAATAGGTACCGCCACTTGATGTCTATGGGCGGCGATAACATCTCTTCTGCAATTTCGGAAGTACTAAATCTTGCTATGATTTCTATTTATCGGGTCATCGGACAATTAAGATAATGTCTGATTTTAGTGTTGAAAATATCAAGTAATCGATGGATGTGGCGTAATGGAGGCAATCTTAAAAGAGGGAATTGACGCATTACCCATGTAGAGATATTAGTAGTCAGACATCCGCCGATGTTAAAGTGCTTATCGAAGGACACCTAGAAGCTTACAAGAACGGAAAGTATATAGCGGTCTAAATCTGAAAAGACTAACTTCCGGCATCCAAAATGCAATCACACTATGGAAGATTGAAGGATCGAGAGAATGATGGGAAGTTTTGGAGTGGAAAGACTGATGCCATCAAGCAACAAGTAGAGCCGGTCTTCTCTCCATACGACTATGAGCATGCAATGTGTGTGCGAAAGAGAGAATGGTGGGAAGCGTGGACTGGAAAGATGATGCCATCAAGCAACAACTGCAGGCTCTGTTCATCTAGGAGTATGCAATGTGCACGCGAGGACTGTAGATTCTATGACACTATGGATATGCCTGTTTTCCTTGAAACAACATAAAACTTTGATTTTTGTGGTTTTGGTTGTTTTCCTTTTGTTATTCATAGGGATTATATCCTATATATGTGAGTTTTATAAAGCCAATTAAATGTGTTTGTATATACTCTTTACTATAAAGAGTACTCACATAGAAGTACTGTACTTTTATATTTGGACTACTTGAATTGGTAGCTAGCTCATATTGGAACCTATCATAGATCCAAATTTATACTTGTTTGAGGATTTGAACTATCCGATCTATTATGCATTCATAATAGATGGTTGTGTATAATTTTTAAAATGGCTGATTTTAATATTCACTGATCAGATGGTTTCAAAGTTCGTACAGGGTTGATTATTGGGCTGAGACATGTTCCATTGGGATGACTAGAATTGTCCCCAGATGTGTACCATATAATATGTGTATGCTACAAAAATAAGGTATTTTAACAGCACTTACTGTTAAAAATAATTTTTTGTTAAAACAATTTTTGGGAGCAATAGGACTAATAGCGGCAGTTTTTTATAGTGACAGGACTAATAGCAGCATCTTTTTGTTTAAAATACTGCCGCTAATAATCTTATTTTTTGTAGTGGTAAAAATATAAATGCGTACAGTGAGGTATTTTATCTCTGTTATGCTCAGGGGAGGTGAGTCACAATTAGTTTGATTTTTTTGTAATTACCAAAACACCGTTTCTATTTAGTATATTTTTTGGGAATAAATTGATGATTATATTAGTTAGGGTTGATTTAATTAACACCACAGAATCTTTGAGGAGGGCATCTAGGTGACGTGTGGGCAAAAAACTTATACCTTTGTAGGTGTCCTCAATTACTCAATAGTCAGTGGCACCCACTTATGTGCGTGCCCTTCATCTTCTTCTCGCATTTAGGTGAGTCGTACAGCCCCACTCCGGTGACCGGTTCCTTCTGGCATGTCATACAGCCCCATAAAATCCACTTCTCCTCTATCCTATAAAATGAGACTCATGAAAGCCATTAAAATGAAACTCATGAAACCTTCTTGAAACCCATTTCTTCCAATCTTCTTCAACTACTACTAGAATGAAATCCATGAAACTCATTGAAACAAAATTCATGAAACCCTCTTGAAACACACTTCTTCTAGAGTGAAACCCATAAAATCCATTGGAATGAAATCAATAAGTCCCTCTTGAAACTCACTTCTTTTCGAATGAAACTTAGTTTAAACTCAAAAATATTTTCAAATCCTAAAAGGAACAAAAAAAAGAAGACAAAAGAAGGTGATAGTATGCATGGCAATGGGTGACCATTGTCAGTGGTTTAATACGGACAATGGGCACTCAATGACATTTTTTAGAATTGACAGTGGATACCCACTATCAGTTTTAAACCACAGATGGTTGAGCACCAACAATCATGCATACAATCCCATCGTCTTCATCTTATTTTTTTTCCTATTCTTATTCTTAGAGTCTCAAGAGGCTCCATGGATTTTAAGATGGTTACATGTGTTCGTGGTCTTCTTCTTCTTCTTCCTCTTCTTCTTCTTCTTGTTAGGGTTTCATGAGCTTCTTCTTCTTCTTTGTGGGATTATTAGAGATGTTACTGGAGGTGTTGCCCGAGAAGATAGGTGTTGCCGGAGAAGACACTGTGTTTGACACAGTGGCTGTGTTTTTCTTTAAAAAAAATGGAAAGAAAAAACGACCATTAAGTTGGTGCCCTTGAAAATATTATAGTCTTAATTAAGTGGATCACGCACTTATCAAGGGGTCCTCAAAGATTCTATGGGTTTTAGTAAAGCTACCCAATTAATTATTTAAATCTTCATTATAAGTATAAGTAGAAGAGAGAGTTGCTAATTATTGGGTGCTTACACTGAAAACCCGTTAACTGCTTTGAATTAGACGATGGAGATCGGTTTTCATCCCAATCTCCCATACAATGGATCTTTAGACCATGGAGGTACTATCAAACAGTCAAATGTTTTATTTTATTTTTTTGTACGTTACACAAATCCCAAAAAATGACCCTAAAATCATGATCCATCATGTGCTACATGTTTTTTGAATCACGGCATTTGTTCCACTCCAAATAAAAAAAAACTGAATCACTCTTGGTATTTGTTCCACGCCAAATAAAAAAAAACAACAGTTCGGAGGTTCACCTAACGTCTCAAAATTCTGTGTGAAAGGTTGTGCGGAAATTACAGTTGCAAATAGAGGATCGAGAATTTCTGTGATCCAAAGAATTTGCTTAACTTCTTAACAGTCCTTTATTGCTTCATTTAGGATTTGTTGAGGTTTCAAGTTTCAGATTTAGCTTAGAATTGTGTCAGGAGGGAGTTTGAACTGCTGGCTATGCCAAAGCTACAACTTCTACCCATCCTTTTCCTAGTCATTTATGTATCTTTATTATTTCATTCTTTAATACAAACTTGCTTCTTCACAAAAAAATAATAAATTAATAAATAATAATAATACTAATAATAATAATAAATATTATCATCAAAATTTTTTCTAATCCTCAATTAATCCATATTAAACAAAGGGCTACAAAAAATATGACTATGAGAGTTTTTTTAACAAAAAATTGTTGCTATTAGTCTTGTCGCTACAAAAAGCTGCCGCTATTAGTCTTGCTGTTATAAAAAATTGTCTTAACAACAAGTGCCGCTAGAACACCTTATTTTTGTAATTAGAAAAACAACTTAAAAATGAAGCGTTTTAGTCTATTATACAAGTATCAAACGTTTTAGAGGAAAATGTTTTTACAATTTTTTTTACTTTTAATTTGCCAATCTCACAGAAATTAGAAGTAAATAAAACGGTAAAACCTTTTCCTCTAAAACATTTGGTACCTATATAATAGGCTAAAACGTTTCCTTTCTAATGTTGTTCCTCTAATTTCCCCTTAAACAACTGAACGTCTGACTGAATTATTGCCTTATTTGAACTTGGTTACTATGTTCTTGCGTTACTACATCACATTCCCTAGTCTAAATTTCCACAGAAGTAAAATAAAAGTAAAGAAAATAGAAAGACAGTAGATCCTCCTAATCATTTATAATGGTCAAGAGCATGAGATCAACTTGATCCTTCAAACCAAAGTCATCAAATCAGAAAGCCACAAATAACCTAACAAACTAAATCTCAACCAATGTAGTACAACGGTTCAGGCACCTTAAAGGGTCGGGTGCCCACATTGGTTCCAAGCAGTGGCGGAACCAGGATTTTCACTCAGCCGCGGCGCAAGTGACAGTGACAAATTTCAGGGAACTTCTCCTAAATTCGTTGAAATAAGGTTCTTTAACGAAATTTCATACATTTCTCCGAACTTGCAAAAATTTCAACGAAATTAATGAAATTTTATTTTTTTCAGCCATTTTTAAATAATATGAAAGACTTTTATAAATATTTAATATTATATATATATATATATACAAGTTCAAAGAAAATTTCGGGAAAAAATATGGCAAAATCCGGCAAATTCAGGGAAAAATTAAAAATAACATGAGACAAGACCTAGATGGGTAGATCCTCTTAGACATTTTAACAAACATGTGACAGACATATATCATCTTAATTGCATATTAAAGAAAAAGAAGAATAAAAAAAGGAGACGAAGAAGAAGAGGAAGATCTGAAGTGCTCTCCACCAAAGTGGAGAGCTGCTCTTTGCTTCTAAAGAGCAATCCCAAACACAGCCTTAATATAGATTGGGATTCAAAATAATTTATCTTTTATTAAAATAATCAATGCTTCCTAAAATATAAAGGTATCATTTAAATTCAATGCATCAATAATTTTAAATGGCATTTAATGTACTGCAGATGTTGAGATTATAGACATCCCATAGCGTGCATTGTAAAGAAAACCAGAAAACACAAATTCTATATCACCTACACTCAACTAGCCAAAATAGAAGAACTATTTCTGATTATGAAAAAGTTAGTCGAAATTGAAATATATCACCTACACTTAACTAGCTAGAATATTTGGGTGTAACAAATCCATATAAATTTCAAAATGGATAATGGCTATTGACGGACATTTAAGCACCCAAATGTTGTTTATTAAATGATCTTATATTATTGAAATTAGTAATTTTATCTCACACTATTAAATGATCTTATACCATTAAAATTAGACATTTAAACACCCAATATCAAATCTCATCAAGACTACCAGTTAAGCAAAAAAATCAATCTAGGTTCCCAAAATAAAATCAACCATAGCAGAAGAAAAAGAATAAAAAGTGAAGAAGAAGAGGGAGATCTTACCGATGTAACGGAGCCACGGTGTGGCTGGTTAGAGTGGGCGGCGACGGCACCGACTCACCGACTCACTGGCGTCGGGTTCAGGTGGGCGCCTTTTAAGTTGGGTTTTAAGGTTTTAGAGAGAGAAAAGAGGGTGGGCACCCTTTTAGGATGAGTTTTAGAGAGAGAAAAGAGGGTGCCTTTTAGGTTGGGTTTTAGAGAGAGAAAAGAGGGTGCCTTGGGTTTTAATCTTGTAGAGAGAGAAAAGAGGGCAAGCCTTTGTTTAAGTTTTGGGTTTTAGAGAGAGAAAGGAGGGAGGGCGCCTTTTAAGTTGGGTTTTAGAGAAAGAAAATAGGGAAGGCGTTTTAAGTTGGTTTTAAAGAGAGAAGAAAGATGTTACGTTTTGGCTTTATAGGGAGGGCGACCAGCTACCAATTTAATAGGGTTGTCTTTAAAAAAAAAATGTCATTAATTTTTGGGGTTTGAGTGCGGGCGCTCGCCCACACTGACCTCTATGTAGTTCCGCCACTGGTTCCAAGAATGTCACTCCATTGATCCCGTATATTTCCAACTATTCTGGAACCTTCTTCTTCTTCAAGCTTCTTCTTGTATACTAATGCTGTGTCGCTCTCACTCGGATCTCTGCAAAATAGAACAAATATTAACCATTCTCAATTGCTATTGAATTGAATATGTACTTAAAGTGTCGCTCTATTCGCGCCTACACTGAAAAACCATTAATTGCTTTTGAATCAGATGATAGAGATTGTTTTTACCCCAATCTTCCAAATAATGGATCTTGAGACCATGGGCATACTCTCAAACGGCCAGTTTCTGATACCATGTGGCACAGATTGAAAAAAAGTGACTCAAAAAACATGTGGCACGCATCAAGTTCAAATATTATCTTGGGGTCACCTTTTGGGATCTATGCCACAAGGAATAAAAAAACTGATCATCTGATGGTGCACCCATGGTCTCAAGATTGATTGTGTGGAAGATTGGGATGAAAATCAATCTCCATCGTGTGATTCAAAGCGGTCGATAGCCTTTCACCGCAGACACCCTCACACGAATAGAGCTACCCTGTACTTAAATTAACTGAAAAAGAAAAGGTTAGTTGTTAATTACTTTAAAATGAGCTTCTCCCATGAGTGATACCCAGCCTTCTTTAGATTGGTGGTGGTAACTTCTCTGTTTGTTTCTAATCTACCTGTTAGGAAAACAACCTTTATTCCTAAAGAGAGGAGCTTCCTGTATAGCCTTAGACTCTCGGGCAACGGAGGCGCTGTTCCTTGTACTATCCATTCCTCGAACAGCGTCGCATTGTACGGTAACACTCTATAAGATGTTAAAAACCCATGAATTAGATTAGGATTAGTGGGCTAATGCTGAAAATTTAAGCCAAGTGGCATATCTTTTCAGCAATGTAGTCTATTAAAGCGATAGCTCATATTAGAAGAAACCATAGGCCTTAAAGTCACTAATTAGAGGATTTGAAGTTACTAAAAATTATAGTAGCAAAGTTTGATTTAGCAATTTATTCCAATTGTACGATATGTAAGGCATATCCATCTTGTATATGCTGAAATCAAGTTACCCGAATCTGTTTTCAGCATAGTAAGGTAAATTAGAAAGCGTAGTCTCGAAAACCCATATGCCCTTTCCATCTCCTCCTAGCGCTAGGCCCTTGGCGTAGGCCACGGCCTCATCAGCAACTATTTTCGAGTCCTTGCGGTATTGGCCACCGAGCATGTAGTTACCAACATAGTGCTCACATGACTCGGGGACTGTAGTCCATTTCATAATATTGTTCATCTCGACGGCCAGCCGCCAACTTGGGCATGAAAGTCCTTCGATGTGATGACCTACCGAGCCAGATTGCAGCTGGAGAAGTTGAATCCGAAGGGGGATTGGAATGCGAGAAGCATCGAAAGTTGCAAGGATTGTGTAAAGGAAGATGAGAAAGAAGAGACCTTTCATGGCTCCTAGTAAAGGCGGAAGACACGTTGGGAGAGCCTCAGTGCCTTATGCTTGGGGTACTTAAATACAAATTAAATTCATATCAGAAACGTTCTGCACATGAGACTTTATTGAAAAAAGATTATAAAGTCTTCTCCAAATCAGGCGATATTTGTATTAAGATATTGAATTGAGTGCAGGGGATATGCATTCGGACGCAGCCTATGGACGGTGCGATCATGTGCCATGTGGCACGATCTACTCAAAACAGTACTGATTAGGGTTGATCAGCCAAGTGGCCTATGATTTAAAAGAATAATTTTATTTTTTTTACTATTATTTCCCTCATTTGATGGGTACAAAAATAGAACGACACTCCACAAAATTTTTTAGTGGTACCTAATCGATTTTGTCTAAATTGTTGTGGCACTAGATCCTTGTCGCCCAGCTGGTCTAGACGCATAGTTCCGGGCTTCTATTGAATGATCGATCGTTACTTGTAAGCGATTAACCATTAGCTTATGGCACCTTTCAAATGCAGACTTCTAATGGTTTCTAGGAGCCTGATATCTGTAGAAGTCATATATTGAGATTTCGTGAGTGCACCTTTGTTGGACTTAAATTGGCTATAGTTGGGGCCTAGAAGTTCTAGCCCGACACCTTTCGTTGCACGGATCATACATATTTTACAGGTGTACATATTAACAAATCCGAATAGTCCAAGCCATACGACATTGTCCGAATAGGATATTGGTGTTTTACACTCGATACCCAAAGGTTTTGATTCCTAGCCTTTCTGCCACGATCAACAATTTTGTAATAACAACTTGGAAAATTGCAAGCGGCAGGCAGGTTTTACGCAGGTAAAATGCATGCCGCTGATATGGTGTAACGTGACTGGCTGTCCTGACCTGTATTGTTTGGGCCCCACGGGACTTACAGCCAATTACATTGCGCCACATCAGTCATCTGCACAAAATTTGCCTACCATATAACACAGCTAACAGCTGTACTCTCTATGGGCAATGGTCAGGTCCAAATGGGTGAACTGGATTTTGTGTTCAACCAGATCTGCAACCCTGGAATAGTTTAGAAGAGAATTTTGACTTTCACGATTTTCGTTTTTATATGTTGACATGCAATCAACATTGGCTGCAAATTTGGTTGAACATAGAATTTGGTTCAACCAATTAACCTGACCATTCCCTAGTCAACTCTTTTTTCATCCCTCTATATAAGCGCTGTTATTAAACAAGCAATGTAATAAGAAAAACACCTTGACTGTGGTCAATCTTTTTTTCTTATTTTAATTTTTGTCACAGGATTTCACCCAAGTGCATCATCTTCATCGGATGATTCAAAACCACTTGATCACAGAATTTATTTTTTTCAATTAAATCATTTTTTTTACTGTAGTACACATCTTTGACCAATCCAAACCGTCCAATTTGCAAATCATCATGTGAGCTAATCCATTTCACATGTGATTTTTTCTTTTGCCTTCATCAAAGACAAGGAATTATTAATATTATGAATAGTAAGTTTGTGACTGCCTTGGCTTAGCTCTTCCAAGCGGGCTCTAGTGGGGAGTTAGGCTGCATTTGGCATAGCTTTTTATTAGCTTTTTGTTAGAGCAGTGTTTACCTGCTTTAAGAGGTTGTCTTTCTTTTTCCTAAATTGTTGCTACCTACTTTAGCATGTCTTCCTTCTCCTTGTTAACTCCCTACAAAACAAGATTTATCTGCTCTAACAATTTTCCCCTGCTCGATTGCTCACTCTTTGCCAAGGTATCAATATCGGCCGATACCGATACGTATTGATTTTTCAGTAAACCGATACGTATCGGTGTTGATACGTATCAAGTGTTAACTCGGGTATCGGTATCAGCCGATACGTATCAAGTATTGACTGATACGGAACCTGTATCGGCCGATATCTCCCAAAAAAATTTTAAAAAAAAGCTACCGATACAACTCGTGGTATCGCCCGATTCATATCGGTCCTCAATGGACTGATACCTGATATCAGTACCCGAGTTAACACTTTTCTCCTTGCCGAGTAAATTTTATTTGCTTTGATAGTCACTTAGTAGAGAGTAGGGAGGTAATTGTTAAAGCATGTCTGCAATAAGTTAGCAAGGAAAAGGGAGTTGCTAAAACAAGTATATCCAACTTCGACAATAGCTGATCAATAGGGCTGTCAACAGGCTGTGCCAGGTTCGGATCAGGTTTTTCTATATGCCCGTTTTTTTTTTTAAAGATATAATGAGTACTTGAACCCAGCTCGATAGCTAATCGGGCCGGGCCAAGCTCATCCCAATTTTTAAATGTTGTAGCCTGAATCCAACCCGATTAGTTATCCAGGCCGGGTTTCTAATATTTTTTAAGAGTTTTTTTTATAAGGGCCTCATTTTATCAGGCCGGTCTAGGCTCGAGCTTACACTTTGCAGCTCGAATCCGAGCTTAGTCTGACCCGACATATTTATTAAATGACTTAAAATATTAGTCTCGGGCTGAAATCCAGCCCGTTGACAGCCCTACTGATAAAGAGCAATGGGAAACGCGGCCTTAATGATTAGTGCAAAGCGTGTTTGGTATGACAGTCATCTTAATCTCGTTTTGACGAAGCTGTTTTGAATGATAAAATAAATTACGGAGAGTGTAGGCGGAGAGGTCTATAACAGCGCGGATCCGTCAATTTTATGATCATCTACCCCAATTTTTACACAATTTTTACACATTTAACACGAGATTATTTAGGTTAGCTTTTGTTTTGGATGTTACATTTGTCTTTACGCGGTTACAACTAAATCTTATAATTTGATTTTCTGTCCACCTGAAATTTTTACACATTTCACGTGCAATTTTGATGCATGCAAAAGATATTTAAACCGTCGCACCCAATTTATCTTATCTACCCTGTTAGATATACCTTTTACGTTAGAGGACCCGTATTTTCACCTTTACCCAAATTGAATAACTTTTAATTAAGCCATTTTCAAAGAGCACAAAAAGTCCGAAATACTTCTTACACTTTTTTTTGTTTTACATGATTTAAAATTTTAAATATTTATATTTTTTTATATTTACGGGATGTGAAACCGAATCTATGCTGTCAAATTTAAAGGTCACATAATAAAATAGATGACGCCAAAGATAGACATAAAAAAAATGCGATATTACCTTTTTAAAAAATATATATATTTTTTTAACAATCGATGTCGACTATTAACATAATCGGTACCGACCATTTTAAGAGTCGGCATCGACTCTGTACACAGTCGTCATCGACTCTTTACAGACTCGCCATCGACTCTATAAAAAAAAATTATTTTTTTTTTTTTTAATAAAATCGATGGAGTCGTCATCGATTTTATAAAATTTTTAATATATATATATATATATATATATATATATATATATATATATATATATATATATATATATATTTTTTTTTTTTTTTTTTTTTATACAGTCGATGGCGACTCTGTATAGAGTCGATGACGACTGTGTATAGAGTCACTATCAACTGTGATTTTTTATTTTTTTTTATAAAATCGATGGCGAGTGTGTAAAGAGTCGATGGCGACTCTATACAGTCGTTGACGACTCTTAAAATAGTCGGTACCGACTGTATACAGAGTCGATATCGCTTTTTTTTCATATCTATCTTTGGCTATCAATTTTATATTGTAGCCTTCAAATCAGACGGCATAGATCTTGTTTCACATCGCGTAAATATAAAAAAATGTAAATATTTAAAATTTTAAATTATATAGGTGTATCGTCTTCTTCCTCATTCTAATTTGCTACAGTCTATGACAGAAAAGGTGTTTCCAAGTCGATCCAAATAGTAGATCGGAGTAGATTGGATTGAGGAGAAAACATCGTCACCTTCGCCACCTCTGACTTTTAGAAACTGTAGCAGATTAAAATGAAGAAGAAAATGATGTTTTTGTGTGTTAAAGAAAGGGGGTAATTTGGACTTTTTGCTATCCTTAGAGTCGACTAGGCTCCAAGCTAGTCGATTTGGGTAAAGGTGAAAATATAGGGCCTGTGACGTAAAAGGTGTATCTGCCAGGGTCGATCAGGTAAATTTCCCTTAAAAAGAAGATAATATTTTTGTTACGTGTTTTGAAGGTCACGAGCTAAAAATTTGAGAAATTTACTTAATCGACCCTGTCAGATACACCTTTTACGTCAAAGATCCTATATTTTCACCTTTACCCAAATCGACCAGCTTTTAGCCAAGCCATTTTCAACTAGCACAAAAAGTCAGAAATACTCCTTACACTTTTTTTGATTCTACATAGTTTAAAATTTTAAATATTTACATTTTTTTATATTTACGCGATGTGAAACAGGATTTATACCGTCTAATTTGAACGCCCCAATATAAAATCGATGGTGCCAAAGATAGACATGAAAAAAAGGCGATATCGCCTCTTAAAAAAAAAAAAAAAATTTAAACAGTCGATGCCGACTCTTAAAATAGTCGATGGTATACAATCGCCATCGATTGTGTAAACAGTCGATGTCGACTGTAAAAAAAATATATATATATATATATATAGTCGATGGCGACTGTATACACAATCGCCATCGATTGTGTAAACAGTCAATGTCGACTGTAAAGAAAATAAAAATAAAAATAAAATAAATAAATAAATTTAATACAGTCGATGGCGACTGTATACACAGTCGCCATCGATTGTGTAAACAGTCGATGTCGATTGTTAAAACAGTCGGCACCGACTGTGTTAAGAGTCGCCATCGACTGTGCGAAGAGTCGGCATCGACTGTTTAAAATTTTATTTATTTTTATTTTTAAGAGGCGATATCGCTTTTTTTTCGTATCTATCTTTAGCACCATCGATTTTATATTATGGCCTTCAAATCAGACGGTATATAGATCATATTTCACTCCGTATAAATGTAAAAAAATATAAATATTTAAAATTTGGAGCTATATAGAACGAAAAAAGTGTTAGAAGGGAGTATTTTTGACTTTTTGTGCTAGCCGTAAATGGCTTGGCTAAAAGCTGGTCGGTTTAGGTAAAGGTGAAAATACAAGGCTTTTGACATAAAAGGCATATCTGACAGGATCAATCAGGTAAATTTCCCTAAAAATTTTAGTGAAAAAAAATTGGCACAAAAACAAAATCTCTATTATATGATCTAGCATCGTTAATCAAATGACTTAAATGGTATTTCTTGTGAGACACTTTCCAAACATATTAACTCTTTCTTTTATGAGTTAGTCTGTAACAGGCGTCCATCTATCATGTGTATTGAAGAAGTTCACACGTCTTGTGACTATGTCACGTGTACGGACTTTCATGTATTAGATGTTTGTGCAAATCATGCCGTAATAGAAATGTGTGGAATGTTGTGTCCACCAAAGATAGGTAGGCACTTATTGTATACTAACTCTTTTTTTAAATTATGTGCAATTACAGTGACCAAGTATAGGGACGGAAATAAAATAACTTCGGATAAAAAATCAGGTTGGGCTCAGGCTGTAAGGTGTAGGGCTCGACCCGGAAAAATTAGCTCTTTTATAAATAAAAAAAATCTTTAAAAAACTTTTTAAAAATTATTAGAAATCTGGCCCGGCCCGGCCCAAATAACTAATTGGGTTGGGCTCAGGCCACAACATTTCAAAATTGGGCTAGGCCTGGCCCGATTAGCTATCGGGCCGAGCCCGAACCTAAAATTTATCTTTTAAAAAAGCGGGCCAAGTAGAAAACTCGGCCCAGCCTGTTGACAGTCCTACTTCAATATAAATTTGCAAATATTTACAAATTTTACATTTTTCAAATAAATCATAAAGTTATTCATGATTTTTTTTGTGGTTGGACCTTGGTGCGATGGCAAATGTTGTCTACCTAAAGCGAATGGATGGGGGGTTGGGCGTTCAACTCTTAGAAGCAGCCTCTCCAAAATGGGAGTAGGGCGGCTTGCCATCTACCTTTCTCTCCTGAGCCTTTTCAATAAGAAAGCTAGGTTTAAAAAGAAAAGACTAAATATTTTGGGACGTATGTCACATGAAAGCATGAACACTACAAAAAATAAGACTATTAGTGGCAAGCAAAACTGTATGCCACTATTAACAAAAAAATTGCTGCTAACACCCTCGTCGCTAATAGTCTTAATAATTTTTTGTTAATAATGACATTTTTTGGCCACCAGAAATAGTCTTATTTTTTGTAGTGGAACCACAATCTAGCAGTCTGATTAGAGGCCATCATGTAAAAAATCATTGGTGCCAAAGATTGGGACTAAACATGATCTCTATCATCTTCTTCAACACAATCAGCCGTTGAATTAGATGATTGACTTTGACTATATTTAATCAGATGATAGGGATCATGTTTCATGCCAATGTTTGACACCATGCTTCTTTACATCATGCCCTTGAAATCAGATGGCTTAGATGGTGTTTCACGTGGCATAAGTCCCAAAAAGGCCAAGTCTTTCGATTTAAACTATGTGCAAATAGTCACCGAATCGGGGTTCGGTAATAATACTGCAAGGTTAAAATTCGAAAGAATCTTACAAATTCAGGAAGTTCCAAGAAAAAATCGGTGAGGAAAATTAAAAACAAAAAGATTTAAAATCATAAAAAAATTTAAATATATTAGAAAGTCACAATTGTTTAAAAAATTCAGGAATAATTGCGAATTATTCGCGATTTTTTGTGATTAGGCTAATTTTAAAAAAAATTGCTAATATATCGAGATTAATTGAGGGGAACATTAAATTCACGAAATTTTAAAAAATTTGGAGATTGTTTTGAGTGTGTGCAATGGTACAAATCTGGTATGCAAGTTGTACCTGGCTTTCAATAAATGGTAACCATTTATTTTACTTTTAGAATTAAAATTTTTTTAATCTTATTATAATTTATTCTCCAATTTTTCCCCAACTTACTTAAATGTTCAAGTATTAAACCTTGTTGAATCATTGTTGAACCCCTACTTGGGGAGAGGCAATGGTCACGTCTTACTAAGTAGAACTAGATTTCCAGTACTATCCCATTTGTTGCCTTTGGAAATAGGAGAAAAATCTTGACTGCGCGTTTTGCCATAAAAAGTGAAAATCAAGAACATCAGGATTCTCTGATTTCCAAGGGTACCGGATAGGGTAGGATGAACTCCAATTCTACTTAGTAGGACCTGACCACTCCCCCTTGGGGAGAATCCAGATGAAATCGGTTCCACTAGCTAATAAATCCAAACCCAAAAAGACATGGAAATTGTTTTTCTTGTCCAACCATCCTTTTCAATCCCGTACCAATGGGTGTCCCCATTTGTACGGTCCATGTTGGTCCCCCATCATCCTTTTGCCAACACTAAGAGCAATGACCCCTACCTTGCTTTTAAATTGTACAAAGGTTATCACCTTTGTCCGACAAGTAGTGGTTGATAAGATTTTAATTGTTGATAATTTAATTTCTAGGGATTTTGTTAAAAATAGGTGTGTCATGTGCAAGAGGCCTGAGGAGGATGCAGTTAATCTTTTTATCCATTGTGATTCATCTTATGTCATCTAGGGTTTCTTGTTTAGACGGTTCAAAGTATCTTGGGTTATGCCGAGCTCATGTAGTTCACTTCTTGGAATGTAGCACTACTAGTGGCGGAGCTACGTTATCTGATGGAGGATCCCGGGATCCTCCATCGTTTAAAAAAAATCTTAAACTCCATTTAAGGAGAGTTTTAAAAATCTTAAACTCCCTTTAGGAGCAATCGGTCTTTATGAGGAATCCCCCAAGCCCATCTATATATATTAAGTGACAAAAAGTTGTTGAGGTTTTTTTGCCAAAAATAACGGAAAATATTTTTTTTTTCTCTCTTGATCGATTCCCCTAACTTCTCTGTTATCTTTGTTTAGTCACATGATTTTTACTATAAAAAAATCTAATACTAATAATTTAAGTTACTTTATTTACAACTATAACATAAAGAAAAAATCTCAAATTGTAAATAATGTTACCCATTATTAAAAATTTTTTACCCCTCTTTTTTTGAACCCACGATATTTCCTTCCTAAGAATAAGTGCTAGTGTTACTACCACACCACTTTACGTTATAGTTACCTCTCTTAAGGCAAAGGAAATATTAGTTGACTCCTTTGAATCTAATGATAGAGATTGGTTTTCGTCCTAAGCTTTTATATAATAGATCTTGAAATCATGGGCCTGTTATAAGACGGTAAGATATTAAGTATACGTGACAAACATCCTAAAAAGTGAATATGAATCATGTTTGATGGTTCATCGCACGAGGAATAAACATCAAACCGTTTGATTGTAAACTCGTGATCTCAAGATCTATTGTAGGAAAGAATATGACAAAAAACAATCTTTGTCATTAGATTCAAAATAATCAACAAATTTTTCCTTTGCTTAAGTGAGGTGGTTGTAAAATAAAGTGTAGGGCCAACTCTGAGCATAGGAGAGCAAGAGACCGTCATAATTGGACCCAAATGGGGCCCTCAATTCTTCAAAGGCCTATTGCCTAAGAATTATTATTATTATATTTAATAAGCCCCATTTTGGTTCTCATTTATTAATTTAACCTATAAAAATAAGCATGACAAAATTAATAATATTGACAACTATCATGGACCCTCCATCAGAAAAATCCTGGCTCCGCCACTGGGCACTATAGCCATGGAGGCTCGTGACGAGGCAAAATTTGGAGTCTAGTTCCTTTCACGGTTCTATGGATGAAATGGAAGAAAAGAAACATAAGAATTTTTTTAAGGAAAGGAGATGCAGATTTCCATGCTTGCTGAAAAAATTCAAATTAAAATTTTGCATTGGGCTCAGAGCTTAAAGATTATCCAACCGTTATCAATTAGGGATTGTATTTCTAACTTAGAAGATATTGATGGAGGGTGTAGTTTTATACTGGCTCTGCATTAGTTATGTGTATGTCAGGTTTTCCTTCCTTTGGGTTCTCAGTTTGAATATCTTGTTCCGGGAAATTTCTTTTAGAGCTTTTAGTTCTATTTTTGTTCCGTGGGCTTTCTAGTTATGTTTTTGTGATTTACGCCCCTGATTGTTTAGGGGTTGATGACATTGTCGAAGCTCTCTTAGTAATTGGATGATTTACCTTACTGTCGTATATGATTTGACTTTGTTTTTTAATGGTAAGGTGAGGTTTCTTATCCGTTAGCTTTAATTATTGAAAAAAAAGTAGTAGTAGTAATATAGAAGTGGGCTAAGGACCTTGCCTTTCTAAAGCTTCAAAGTTGTAGTTAATATAGAAGTAGGCTCCAACTCAATGACCGAGAACGGCTATTTTACTATTTTGATCTCCGCTGATCGCTTAAAAGAAATCAGCTAAGGGCAAGTTTGATTGCAAATCAAGTAGTAAACACATTTTCTGAAAGGTCAATCAAACAAGTATTTAAGGTATATATATATATATATATATATATATATATATATATATATATATATATATATATATATATATATAATGGGGTACTATGAGCGTACCCTAATGATTCATTTGGAGCTTCATGTGGCACCTTAAAAATTGTTTTGGTGTTATGCCAGATTGGATGCGTTGTCAAGATCAATTCTATAAAAAAACTTTAAAAAATAATTGTTTGAGACAAAAGTCAAACATTGATTAATTTAAATGGTCTAAACGAAATTACCTTGTTTCACGTGACACCAAATAGTGCTTTGGATGTCACATGATGCTCCACGTGGACCATTAACA
This sequence comes from Chloranthus sessilifolius, assembly GCA_021018995.1. NCBI lineage: Eukaryota > Viridiplantae > Streptophyta > Magnoliopsida > Chloranthales > Chloranthaceae > Chloranthus > Chloranthus sessilifolius. Next base: position 57,301,877 of record CM037590.1, on the reverse strand, counting down.
CTACAAAAATTACGAATATTAGCAACAGTTTTTGGTAGCGAAAAACTGCAACTATTAAAAAAAAAACTATTAAAGGTTATTAAGACCATTAGCGGTAATATTTTTGCTAATAGCGTCAGTTTTTGGCTGCTGCCGCTAATAGTTTCATTTTTTGTAGTGTTAAGGGTTAATAAATTACAATGGCTAGTCTGCAAAACGATTCCTTTCCTTTTCATCTTGGTCTCTTCCTGTGTGAAAGAGAAAAAGAAATGGGTAGTGTTGTTTGGCTCTAACTTAGAGAGTTTGAATTGTAGTTGGGCTCTAATTTGGAGAGGTTGAATTGTAGTTAAACTCTAATTGGCAATGGCCCAATTACATTCAGGCTTTATATAAAACTAGTTTCTCTTAGATTATAAGTAGGATTTGTGTCTTTTATATAAAGGGAAAACTCTTGGCCAAATTAGAGAGTTGAAATATAAGCTTTGAAAAATTAGTGTAGGGTTTTGAGGATAACTTTGGTGAGGCTTGAGTGTTCTTTTATTTTTGTGTAATCATCAATATAGTGGATTATTGTTGCCCATAGACATAGGCATATTGCCAAACCATGTAAATATTGTCTTTTGTGTGTTTGTAGTTAATTTTCTTCTATTTTGCCTTCTTATTTGATCGTTCATCGTGTGATCGTTGGTTAATTTAAAAGCTTTAGCGCAACAAATTGGTATCAAAGTCAGGTTTTTATTTTACGATCGGAGATGACATCAAAGTCCGCAAAAGTTTCAAACGAGAGGTTCGAGGTTGAAAATTTTGACGGGAAGTTCAATTTCTGCTTGTGGCAAGTACAAGTTCGAGATATTTTGATTTAACAAGGTTGTACAAGGCATTGAAATGGCGTAAGAATATTTTTGACATTATACATCTTGAAGTGTGTTTTAGTCATTCTATATTGTATCTCTATGAAGGGGTAAAACCCTAATCATATTCAATAGAAAACTTGTTTGTTCTCAACTCACAATTGATACCTAAAAGTAACAGTAGGTAGATGGAAAATATAAACCCGCATTTATTCTCTCTCTCTCTCTCTCTCTCTCTCTCTCTCTCTCTCTCAGAGGTGATGAACGATGGAGGCCATTAATGGTCAGTTTGCAAGAAGAAGAAGATAGCCATTGCAAACTACAATGGAAGGTACAAATGTAAAAGGGGCTTCCTGCGAACGAAATGGAAAAGATAAAATAAGTAATAAATAATTGATCTGTTAACCTGGCTCATATGTTCGATACTTAATGGAGGAGAAAGTGAGATTGAGGAGAAGTTTACATGCCTGATCCAATGCCCGACCCGATAAAACCCCCTTATTTTTTATGATTATATAAAATATTGGGTCAAGTCAATTCAACCCAATCTGATCCAAACTCGTAGTCAACCAGACCCGAAGTGTCAAATTTATGTGCTAGACCCGATAAAAAATCTGGGTCGGGTTAGTCGGATATCAGGTAGACCATAGATTTGACCCATTGACCACCCTAAATTTTTTCATTGATTTAGGTTTTGGGTACCTCCATACGCACAAACAGGATTACTAAGGGCCCCTACATCTGAAACCCAATGACTTGGTTTTTCCCCTAATCTTTCACACAAAATCTTGAGACCATGAGGTACCATCAGTCAGGTTTTTATTCCACGTTGCTCGAAAATAACGTTTGAACGGATCTCTATGATTCTATCTTGAAATCAATAGGTGAAGTTCTACTGACCCCTGTGAGTAGTGAAATATGATGATATTTCACCCCTAAATACCTATATTTAGCCGTCCGATGAAGGCTATCTGATGAGAATTACTAGATTTGAAGTGTTTCAGGCAAATATAATCCAAGTGCATAAAACAGGCCAAGAATTCTGAAAATAATATCAAAACACTGCAACCTTGGGTCATCGAGAACTTAGTGAGACTTGCAGCTCAATTTGGACCTTCAACACGGCAGATTCGTAAAATTTCTAAAACACAAAAGTTGTAGAGCTCGTCGTCAACTTTCCAACCCCACAAGAATTGCCTCAATACGAGTTCGGGATAAAATGTTATGGCCAAAATACCGAGGCAGTATTTGATGCAAAGTTTGGCGAGAGTTCACGGAAATCTGGGAAGGTCGATCGATCAACCCTCCAGTCGATCAAGTGACCAAAATGATAGAGTTTGAGACAGAAAGGCTTCTTAACGCATATTTTTAAGGAGTCGATCGATCGATCCTATAAGGTCGATCAATCGACCCTAACTTTTCAAGCCAGGAAACTTGCACGACTTGGAGAGTATTTAAAGCCGAACCAACACTTCGAGAAGGGGAATTATTAAAAAAATTTATTATTTTTCATCTTTTGGGTCTCCATCTCTTTTGGGATTTGAAGAGTTCCTCTTTTCTTCTTTTAGGGTTTCATCTGGGTAAATTGTACTAAGGATTTGCACTGTCTTTCTTTTACATTCATGAAAGCATAGATTGTATTTAGGAAAAGGCATTGTAAACAAAGATCTTTTTGAAGAAATGAAAAGTGGAATGGCTTTGAATGGATACTAGCATGATTGAAATGACAATAATATTTAAAATTGATGATTCATATATTGAAACAATTAATATTTTTATTTTTGAATAGTATATATGTTATAAAAAAATCATGTTTTGAAAACTCAATTTTGCCGATGGTTTAAAATTTTTGAAAGTTTGTGGGTAACTTCACTGTAAACCCTCAGGAGACACAACTCCTCCACTAGGGATCACCTAGGAGTTTAAAGGCTTGTTGCACAGGCTAAGTGCAATCGTGCTCCCTACGAAAGTGACATTTATTTTTTTTAATTTGCTTTGCTCGAGGACTAGCAAAGTGTAGGTTTGGGGGTGTGATGAGTAGTTGAATATGATGATATTTTACCCCTAAATACCTATATTTAGTCGTCCGATGAAGGCTATCTGATGAGAATTATTATATTTGAAGTATTTCAGGCAAATACAATCCAAGTGCATAAAACAGGCCAAGAATTCCGAAAATAATGTCAAAACACTGCAACCTTGGGTCATCGAAAACTTAGTGGGACTTGCAGCTTAATTTGGACCTTCAAGATGGTAGATTCGTGAAATTTCTAAAACACAAAAGTTGTAGAGCTCGTCGTCAACTTTCTAACGCCATAAGAATTGCCTCAATACGAGTTTGAGATAAAATGTTATGGCTGAAATACCGAGGCAGTGTCTGATATAAAGTTTGGCGAGAGTTCACGGAAATCTGGGAAGGTCGATCGATTAACCCTCCAGTCGATCAAGCGACCAAAATGATAGAGTTTGAGACGAAAAAGGCTTCTTAATACAGATTTTTAAGGAGTCGATCGATCGACCCTGACTTTTCGAGCCAGGAAACTTACACGACTTGGAGAGTATTTAAAGTCGAACCAACTCTTCAAGAAGGGGAATTATTAAAAAAATTTATTATTTTTCATCTTTTGGGTCTCCATCTCTTTTGGGATTTGAAGGATTCCTCTTTTCTTCTTTTAGGGTTTCATCTGGGTAAATTGTACTTAGGATTTGCATTGTCTTTCTTTTACATTCATGAAAGTATAGATTGTATTTAGGAAAAGGCATTGTAAACAAAGATCTTTTTGAAGAAATGAAAAGTGGAATGGCTTTGAATGAACCAGAAAATCATATACCAAAGATGAGCGGCTAAATCAGTTGATCGGGAAAGATACGATCCCCAAATAAGTAGCAATTTTTTATGATTAATATCACAGTCTATTTATGTCATCATGGAATCATTTTGCTTAAAGTATGTGTGATTGAAAATATGTTGAATGCTTGTTATGACTGTGATTGCGCGTATCAACGGCCGTAATCGCTAGATTTAGACCTGCAGGCTGATCTAGGCTGCAGAGAGATTATGTATTTACTGTCGTGATCTAAACATCATGAGATATGCTATTCTTTTTACATGACTCATACTGCAATGATAGGCTGAGTCATTATTTTTAGATAGGATATGCCGGATTGATCACATTTATTTACGAATCATTTTTCTAGACGAATAATGGTGTGAATGATGCTTTAATGAAACTGTGAGTTTTAATGATAGAAAAGGAGTACAAATCTGGGGTAACATATTCCTTGATCATATTTTAATATTGTTCTTAGATACATCAGAAATTAGTTGTTTAAATTAAGTTATTTTTCTTGCATTTAGGAAAAGTGTGATAAATCTTTGGTAAAATTGAATCTGCCCCTTGGTACTTCCTTGGGGACGTTTTTAAATCTCTGAAAGAATTAATTAAAATTCATATTTCCCTATGGGTTCGACACCCTTGTTCTTGCCATACTACAATAGATCTTGTGCACTTGCAAGGGTTACACTTTAAAATCGATCAACCCCCTATAAAAGATGAAGATTTTTGGAGGCTCGCGTATGCCTTTTTTTACACAACTTAGGATATCCCAAGCTTACGCTTAGATTAATCCCTATGGGACCATGCCTTAAGTATTTCATGGATTACGCAGCATAACGTTATTGCAGAAGAGGCTCATGTGTGCATTCCTATTGATACTTGGCAAGAATGTTATATGACCTAGTTCCCCATATTGCACACATAGTAAAAGACAAAGGCGTAGTTTGGACAGGTGCAAGGTGGTCAAAGATTCCAAGAGGAAAAATGGTGAAAAATCCCATTCTGCCTATCAAGGTTACATTATCAAAAATGGTAGAATAAACAGGTAGCGGAGTAAAATTAGAAAGTTATCGATGACAGTGCTTATGTTCAGACAGGGGAGGTACCAGCAAGGCTGAAGAACTTGATAGGTCAAACTTTTCCACGAAAGATCTTGTTTTAAGCTGTCAAACCCCTAGTTAAATCTGATCATAATATATATGCTTGAGTAGTAGGAAGTAGTTAGCTACTACTAGATGACTTAAGGGACAAAGTATATTTGAAAGACCCTCTAGTTAAATCTGATCATAATAAGGTGTTTCAGCGACACTTGCTATTAAGGCCTATTACAGCGGCACTTGTTGTTAAGGCCTATTACAATAGTCCTTAGTAGCAATCAAACCTCACTTAAGGGTTAATAAATTGCAATAGCTAGTCTGCAAAACAATTCCTTTCCTTTTCATCTTAATCTCTTCCTGTGTAAAAGAGAAAAAGAAATTGATGGTTTTGTTTGGCTCTAACTTGGAGAGTTTGAATTATAGTTGGACTCTAGTTTAGAGGTTGGCTCTAACTTGAAGAGTTTGAATTGTAGTTGGACTCTAGTTTGGAGGTTGGCTCTAACTTAGAGAGGTTGAATTGTAGTTTGACTCTAATTGGAAATGACCCAGTTATATTCAAACTCTATATAAGGCTAGTTTCTCTTAGATTAGCTGTAGGATTTGTGTATTTTATATAAAGGGAAAGTTTTTGGCCAAATTAGAGCGTTGAGATGTAAAGCTTTGGAAAACCAGTGAAGGGTTTTGAGGGGAGCTTTGGTGAGGCTTGAGTGTTCTTATATTCTTGTGTGATCATCAATATAATGAATTATCATTGCCTGTGGATGTAGACATATTGCCGAATCATGTAAATATTGTCTCTTGTATATTTATGATTGCTTTTCTTCTATTTTACGTTCTTATTTGATCGTTCATCGTGAGTTCTTTGGTTAATTTGAAAGCTTTCGCGCAACAAATTGCATCTGAGCCAAGTTTCTATTCTACGATCGAAGATGACATCAAAGTCCGCAAAAGTTTCAAACGCGAGGTTCGAGGTTGAGAAATTCAACGAAAATATCAATTTCGACTTGTGGGAAGTGCAAGTTCAAGATATCTTGATTCAACAAGGGTTGCACAAGGCATTGAAAGGCCTTTCGGATAAGCTGATGAATATGTCCGATGGTGATTGGAAAGAATTCGAACTTCAAGCGTGTAGTACGATTCGGTCATGTCTAGCGAAAGAGATTACGTACAACGTAATGCTGGAGAACTCGACGGCCTCGTTATAGGCCAAATTGGAGTATCTATATGACGAAATCTTTAACGAGTCGTCTATATCTCAAGAAGCAACTATACAAGTTGCACATGAAGGCAGATACTTCTCTTAGCGAACATCTTAATAAATTCAATAGAATAATATATGAATTATTAAATGTTAGAGAAAATGTGAAGGATGATGACAAGGCATTATTGTTTTTATCTTCCCTCCTCGATTCCTATGAGCACCTGGTTACTACATTTCTCTATGGAAAGGATACTATTAAACTGGAGTCAATTGCAACGGTACTGCTTTGTAACGACATAAGGAAGAAACGTTCGAACAGTGATACACAAGTAGATGACTTGTTGGTTAGGGGGAGAGTAAAGGACTGAAAATTTAGAAAAAGTATATCAAAGTCCAAATCTAAATTCAAAATTAGAAAGATGGTGGAATATTATAAGTGTCACAAAAATGGTCACATCAGAAGACATTATCCATAGTTGCAAACAAAGAGAGACGATGCTCAGGATAAGAAGCAGAAAGGGGTTGTTAATGAGGCTGGTATAGCTGAACAAGCTACGAATGATGAGGGGAACGTGTTGTTAGTGGTTTCAGATAAATACTCGTAGAATGCATGGATACTTTATTCAGGGTGCTCCTACCACTTGTGTCCAAATAGGGATTGGTTCACGTCTTATAAAGAGGTGGATGGTGGAACAGTTTTGATGGGTAACAATATGAATTATAAAATAGTTAAAAATGAGAGTATCAGAATAAAAATTCACGATGGGGTTGTGAAAGTATTGATCGATATTAGTGGTGAGTACACCAGTGGACAGTTTCAGGAGTTCTATGAAGAGAATGGTATTACTAAACACTTCACAATGAGGAATACACTATACCAGAATGGAGTAGCAGAACATATGAATAGAACTCTACTTAAAAAGGTACAATGTTTGTTATCCAATGCTAGATTAGATAGAGTTTTGGGCTGAGGCAGTCAGTACAACATGCTATCTAGTAAACAGATCACCATCTACAGTAAAATAGTACAAGAATCCGATTGAGATGTGGTCATGAAAGCCTACAGATTACAGTGCATTAAGAGTTTTTGGTTGCACAACTTACTATCATGTCAGAAATAGTAAATTTAACCTAATGACTAAGAAAGCGATTTTCTTAGGGTATGCAAATGGTGTGAGACTTCCTTTATTTTTATTTTACATCTACACACGTCAAGTTTTAGCAATAACCTATTCAATATATATTTGGGTCCGAATTGATGAAAAATAAATAAAGGATACAGGTTATGGTGTCTTGAGCAGAATAAGGTTATGATAAGCAGAGATGTGACCTTTGATGAATCTGTTATGCGAACTTCTAGCAAACAGATCATGAAAATGGAAGAATAGGTAGCGAAAGATCAGTTTGAGATAGAGTTAGAAATTCCTACTGTTATTACATCAGAGGAAAGTGTAGAAACAGTTGAGAGAGAGTCAGAACAATCCTTAACAGGTGAAAGACCCAAAAGGAATATTAGAACACCAATTCACTACGGTTACAAGGATATGGTCGCCTACGCGTTGACATTAGATGACAATGAGTTGCCTTCATTTAAGGATACAATCAGTGATAAATATGCACGAGAATGGAAGATCGCAATGAGTGAAGAGATGGATTCTCTTTAAAAGAATCAAACTTGGAAACTAACACAGTTATCTAAGGAAAAGAGAGTGATTGAGTGCAAGTGAGTTTATAAGAATAAATAGGGTTCTCTGAAAAGTAGTGGTGCAAGGTATAATGTACGGTTGGTAGCAAATGGCTATGAGCGAAAGGAAGACATTGATTATAATGAGGTGTTCTCACCGATTGTGAAACACACTTCAATCTAGGTTTTGTTGTCAATTGTAGCACAACTGGATTTAGAGTTGGATCAACTCGATATGAAAATAACGTTTCTACCTGGTGATCGAGAGGAAGAGATTTATACGAACCAACCTAAAGGGTTCAAGTCTTCTGGAGAAGAGAGGTTAGTATAAAAACTGAAAAAAGCCTTGTACGAGATGAAATAGTCACCGAGACAGTGGTACAAGAGGTTTGACACGTTCATGGTGGGCCATATATAATAATATTCGAAGTGAATACGACAACTGTATTTACTCTAAGAGGCTAACGGATGACTCATTTATTTACATTCTCTTGTATGTAAATAATATGCTCATAGCTGCAAAGAGCATGGTGGAGATCAACAAGTTGAAATCTCAACTTTGCATGAAGTTTGAGATAAAGGATCTAGACGTAGCGAGAAAGATTCTTGGGATGAAGAATTCAAAGGTTGTGAGTACTTCATTAGCAGCTCACTTTCGTCATTCGGCTAGCATGTCTCCTACTACAAGTGAGGAATGTGAGTTCATGACTCGTGTTCCATACGCAAGTGCGGGTGATTTGTACTCGATCGGATATTTCACAGGTTGTTAGCGTAGTCAGCTGGTATATGACTAATCCAGGCAAGAAACATTGGCGGGCGGTGAAATAAATTATGAGGTACATACGTGGTATCAAGAATTTCTTTATTACTATTATGTCCTTTATTTGATGGGTAAAAAATAGAGCCGCACTCTACACAAAATTTTTAAGTGGTACCTAATCGAACTAAGTTGTTGTGGCATTAGATCCTTATAGCCCAGCTGGTCTAGACGCATAGTTCCGAGCTTGTATTGAACTATGGTTACTTGTAAGTGATTAGCCCTTTAGCTAATGGCACCTTTCAAATGCAGACATCTACTAGTTTCTAAGAGCCTGATATCTGTGGAAGTCATATATTGAGATTGCGTGAGTGCACCTTTGTTGGGCTTAAATGGGCTATAGTTGGGGCCTAGAAGTTCTCTCCCTGCCCGACACCTTTCGTTGCACCGGTCATACATATTTTACAGGTGGCATACATATTCACAAATCCGAATGGTCCAAGCGATACGACATTGTCCGAATAGGATGTTGGTGTTTTACAATCGATACCCGAAGGTTCTAGATTCCTGCCCTTTATGCCTCGATGAACAATTTTGTAATAACCATGGATCAAAATCTCGGCCGAAAAATTAAATTTTCGGCTGAGACGACTCGGTTTCGGTCCAGACCGAAACGGAGAACCACAAAAAACCGTCCCCCCACCGGATTTTTCAAATTATCGGCCAAAATTTCAAATTATCGGCCGGAAATAGTATATTTGAGTTTTGAAATTTTTTTAATAACTAAACCCAGTTTTTGTTAAAAAAAACTCAATTTTTAAAATTTAAAATTTAAACCGAGATAGTATATTTGAGTTTTTAAAAAAACCCAGTTTTTAAAAAAACCGAGATAGTATATATGAGCTTTTAAAATTTAAACCCAATTTTTGTTATAAAAAAAAAAAAAAAAAAAATTTCCTTTCTCTTTTTAATAGGGTTTAAACCCGATTTTTGCAAAAAAATAAAATAGGGTTTAAACCCAGTTTTTACAAAAAAAAAAATAGGGTTTAAACCTTTCCAGTTTTTACAAAAAAAAAAAAAAAAAAAAAAAATCATTTGTTTTCCTTTATTTTTTTAATAGGGTTTAAACCCAACATTTGCAAAATAAAAAACCCTTTTTTTTTCCTTCTTCTCTCAATCTCTCCTCCATTTTTTTTACCTTTGTTACCTAAAAAATAAAATAATAAATGACGTACCTATTTTTCCGCTACCTTTCTTCCTTCTTCTTCTCCTCGGATTTTTTTTTTTTTTTTTAAACTCCTGCGTGTAGGTTTAGACGAGAGAGAGAGAGGGGTTTGAAGAGAGAGAGAGAGACAGAGAGACCGGAGAGAGAGAGAGAGACGGGTTTGGTACAATACATGCACATGTATTTTAAGTGATTGCACAGGTAAAAGAAAGACTATTTATTTTAGGGGCATGTGACATGTGAAAATGCAATCTAGACCGTCTAATACAAAGTTCATTATCTATAGATCATTTGTAGATAAGATTGGAGCAAAATACAATTTACGTCTGATATAATAGCCTTTGATTATATTTAATCACATGATGAAGATTATATTTCGTGCCAATCTTGTCCACTAAGGATCTATAGATCATGAACTTTAGATCGCCCAGTTAATTCACCGTTTGATATCAAATTATCGTATGATATAATGGTCTTTGACTATACCTAATCACATGATGAAGTTTATATTTGGTGTCAATCTTGTCCACTAAGGATCTATAGATCATGAACTTTAGATCAGACGGCCTACATTGCGTTTTCACATATCACATGTCCCTAAAATACAAACTTTTTTTTTAAACCTTGGTGCAATCACTTAAAAAGCGAGTGCAAGTACATATGATCTTCAAATTCTGTTTTCCGAAATTTATCGAAAACTTGATCGAAAATTACCAAAATTTTGACCAATTTATGATTTGGGTCATAAACGAAACCAAAACCTAAACTGATATTTTGATCCATGATATATATCTATTCTAATAATGTTAAATAGCTTAAAAAAAATTAAGAAAATAAAGTTCGGTAAAGTTCGGAGCATATTTTTAAAAATACCCAAAATTTTTCGAAATTTCTGAAATTTTGACCAATTTACGGTTCGGGTCCTAACCGAAACCGAAATCAAAACCGAGATTTTGATCCTTGGTAATAACAAATTGCAAGCGTGTGCAGGCAAAGTGCTTGCCGCTGACATGGTATAACGTGACTGACTGCCTCAACTTATATTGCTTGGGCCCCATCGAACTTGCAGCCAATTACTTCTTGCAACATCAGCTTCCTGCACAAAATCTGTCTGCTATGTAACACTAACGCTGTCCTAACAATTTTAATCTCAATGGTCAATAGTCAGGTCTAACTGGTTGAAATGGATTTTGTGTTCAACCAGATCTGCAACCTTAGAATAGTTTAGAAGAGAATTTAGACTTTCACGATTTTCGTTTTTATATTTTGACAAGCAATCAAGATTGGCTGCAAATTTGGTTGAAAAGAGAATTCGGTTCAACCAGTTGAACCTGACCGTTCCCTACTAGCAACTCTTTTTTCTTTCATCTCTCTAAGCTATGTTATCCTTTGTATTAAACAAGCAATGAAATAAGAAAAATACCTTGCCTGTAGTCAATCTTTTTTTCTTATCTTAATTTTCGTCATAGGATTTCACCTAAGTGCATCATCTTCATCGGATGATTCAAATCACTTGATCACAGAATTTATTTTTTTTCAATTAAATCTTTTTTTTTTGCTGTAGACATCCTTGACCAATCCAAACCGTCCAATTTGCCAATCATCATGTGAGCTCACCATTTCACATGTGATTTTTTCTTTTGCATTCATAATAGACAAGGAATCATTACTGTTATGACTAGTAAGTTTGTGGCTGCCTTTGGCTTAGACAAGGAATCATTACTGTTATGACTAGTAAATTTGTGGCTGCCTTCGGCTAGGCCATATTTGACATAGCTCTTTGGCTCTAGTGGGGAGTTAGGAATATGGCCATAGCTCTTTGGCTCTAGTGGGGAGTTAGGCCATATTTGGCATAGCTCTTTGTTAGCTTCTTGTTATAGTAGTGTTTACAGTAGGTTTTCTTTTTCTTTGCTAAATTGTTGCTACTTGTTTTAGCAGGCTCCCATTCTCCTTATTAACTCCCTACAAAGCAGGATTTACCTGCTCGTTGCTCACTCTTTGCTAAGGTATCAATATTGGCCGATACCGATACATATCGATTTTTCGGTAAACCGATACGTATTGGTGCTGATATGTATCAGGTATCAACTTAGGTATCGATATCTGTATCGGCCTATATATATCCAGTATCGACTTATATAGAACCTATATTGACCGATATCTCCCAAATTTATAAAAAAAGAAATCTATCGATACAAATCGGGGTATCAGTCAATTCGTATCGGTCCTCTATGGATTGATACCCTATATCGGTACCCGAGTTAACACTTTACTCCTTGCCAATAGATTTTATTTACTGTGAGAGAGAGTTGGTAGAGTAGAAAAATAACTCTTAGAGCAGGTTTACTAATCGAAAGCGAGTATATCCAACTCCACAATGAGCTTATAAAGCGTTATACGAAACGCAGCCTTAATGATTAGAGCAAAACGTGTTTGGTATGACAGTCTATCTTAATCTCGTTTTGATCGAGCTGTTTTAAGTGATAAAATAAATGACTGAGAGTAGCAGTAGGCGGAGAAGTATGTAATAGAGCGGACCCTACAAGTTTATCGTCATCTACGTGAATTTTTACACATTTAACACAAGAAATTATTTCACTAGGTTAGCTTTTATTTTGGATGGTACATTTGTCTTTACGCGGTGACAACTAAATCTTATAATTTGATTTTCTGTCCACCTGAAATTTTTACACATTTCACTTGCAATTTTGATGCGCGCAAAATACAATTAAACCGTCGCACGCACTTTAAAAAGTGAAGGATAATATTTTTGTGACGTGTTATAAAGAACGCTAGTTAGGCCATCTGATTTGAATGCCACGATCTAAACAATTTCTATTATACGATTCGACTGAATTGAATGATGGGATTTGGCTTTCTTGAATAAGATGGTGAAGATCAAATTTCGTATTAATAGTACAGGGGTTCCTTGTGGCACAGTTTCCAAATATGCCTAAGTCTTTTTTTTTAAGTCTTTAATGGGTGTTCACCCATTATGGACATTAAAGAAGCTCACACGTATTTGTGATTACGTGACATGCACGAACTTTTATGCATTAGATATTCATACATCTCATGCAGTCACATAAATGTGTGTGGTCAGTTATGTTCCCCCATGATGGGTTGGTACCAATGGGCCGAATTAGAGCCGAGTTGGGGTTCAACCCGACCTTAACCTATTCGAGTCGGGTTTCAAAAAATTTTAGTCCAGCGCTAATCCGGGTTACAATGTACTCAACCCAAGTCCGGCCGTGACCCGGGTTGTAATGTACTCAACCTAAGCCCCGCCCTGTCAGGCCGGGCCGGGCTTGAGTATTTTTTCAAGCTTTTTTCGACTTTTGTTTTTAATAAAATTTGGTTGAGCTGTTTTTTGAACTATTTTTTTAAATAAAATTTGGTTGCCTTAAGTTGTTATTTTTCTAATAAAAGTTTGAAGAAGATTAAAAATTTAATTAAATAATTATATTAATATTATAGAGGCTCAAGTATATAGTTTTATCTAAAAAATTCATTTTAGTTTGTTACACAATAATTATAACAGACAATGATTAATCTCAGGATATTTAAATAAATTATATTTAATTAAAAGGATTTTTTTTATAACTTTAAAGAATAAGTATAATAAGTATAATATATATATATATATATATATATATATATATATATATATATATATATATATAACCGGGCCGGGTGTTGGAACATTCAACCCAAGCTCGACTCGGATTTATCTGGATTGTAACATGTTTAGCCCAATTTAAATGTCTGGTCGGGTTTGCTTGATAGAAAGTATCACTTTTTTCGAGCCGGCCCGACCCATTGAGAGCCCAATGGATAGGCACTCATTATAGACTCTCACTTCTTTTAAACTATGTGCAATCAAAGTGACTAAGTATAGGCACGGCGAAAATAACAGAAAAAATGGTAAATTTCTGTAAATTCATGAAAAAAGCGAGAAAACTACGAAAATAAAAAATGTGTTAGAAATTATAAAAAAATATATATGTTTTGACCAAACACAGGTTTTAAACAAGAAAAAAATGGGTTTAGAATGTATTTTTCGAAAAAAAATTGGGTTTAACACACATTTTTTTAAAAACACGCGTTTTAAAGATGTTTTTTCAAAAAAACAAATCCGTGTTTGGACACTATGTGTGCAATAGTACAAATTTCAGGGCAAGTATCTAGTCCCTTTTTAATGACGGATCATGTGATTAACAATAAATCAGGGAAAATTATAAACGGAGGACAAATTTTTTGAGGACAAAGGGCAGACAACTAACGTGGCGCGACATGACTAGTTGCACCATCTTGTATTAAATGAGCCCCACCGTACTTGTAGCCAATTGCATTTTACCACATCAGCCGTTTGCACTTTGTCTGCATAAAATCTGTCGTCACTGTCTATATACCATTGATGTTATGGACCTAATTCCAACGGGAAACATGCTTTTGCATGATTAAATTGAATATATACGAGTACTAACTTTTTTAGCTATATAATATACCATACAATCCTAATCATCTGATTAATAACAACTCTGCTTGATTAGACGGTAATGATAACATTATTGGCGTATTACAATAGTTGGCTGCCACATGGCCCAGTTGGACGTAACCATTGCCCTACAATTGTTTAGTGCTTCACCCCATCATTTCTCTCTAAATTATCTTCCTTAAAAATTGCATTTATGAGAAATAGCATGCTTACTTGATTTCTGCCTAAAAACTCTACTCCATTACAAAATTTATAAATATTTACAAATTTTATATTTTTAAAATAATTAGGAGTTATTCACAATTATTTTAGAGGTTGAACCTTGGTGCGGTGGCAAATGTTGTCTATCCAAAGTTGTTGTCTATCCAAAGCTATAGGTCGCGAGTTCTGGAGGCCATTTACCTTTTTCCCCTAAGCCCGGCTGAAATTTAGCAGGAGAGCCTTGTGTCTTAGGTATGGTTTTTAATTTATTCCCGACGAAAGTTATAAAATTCATGAATAATTCCCAAAATTTTCAATATGGAAGTTATAACTTGCACATGATTTAAAAAGAAAGACTTAATATTTTGGGACATGTGCCGCATTAAACACAGTCAACCGTTGAATTAGATAATTGACTTTGACTATATTTAATCATATGATAGGGATCATATTTCATGCCCATCTTTAGCATCATACTTCTTTACATTATGCCTTTCAAATCAGATGGCTTAGACGGTGCTCTATGTGGCATAAATCCCAAAATATCAAGCCTTTCGTTTTAAACTATGTGCAAATAATCACCAAATCGGGGCCTGGCAATAATTCGGCGAGGTTAAAATTCGAAAAAATCTGGCAAATCTACGAAGTTCAAAGGAAAAATTGGTGAGGAAAATAAAAAAATAAAAATAAAAAGATTTAATTCTATAAAAAAATTTAAATATATTAGAAAGTCACAAATTTTTTTAAAATTCAGAAATAATTCGCTAATTATTCATGATTTTTTTGTGATCAGCCGAATTTTTGAAAAATTCGTGAATAATTCAAGATTAATTGGGGGAATATTAAATTCGCAAAATTTTAAAAAAATTGGTAATTTTTTTTATTGTGTGCAATGGTATAAATCTCGTATGCAAGTTGTACCTGACTTTCAATAAATGGTAACCTTTTCTTCTATTTTTAGAATTTAAAATTTTTTAATCTTTATTTATTTATTTATTTATTATAATGTATAATATATTCTCCAATTTTTTCCCGAACTTGCTTAAATGTTAAACTATTAACCTTGTCGAATTATTGCGGAACCCCTACTTGGGAATCCTTGAACTTTCACCCCATTATCAATAACACACCTAAATTATTGATAATATCAAATAGGAATCCAAAGTATACTTAAGTTCATCAATTAAACTCCTACCATCACCTTCCGCTAATGGCTGAACGGAAAACGTTTAGTTAAAATACAACTTAACAAAATAGCATGCGTGACGCTCAATGTTTATGTGCGTTATTGATGACAGGGGTGAAAGTTCAGGGGTTATTTTGAAATTTTTTCAAAGCCAAGTCCTCGTCACGTTGGGTACCACACATGATATTTTGTTGAGCTATATTTCAACTCAGCGTTTTTCGTTCAACCATTAGCGAAAGATGAGTTAATAAACTTAAGTGTACTTTGGGTACGATATTATCAATAGTTTAAGTGCGTTATTAATGACGGAGTGTAAGTTCATGGGTTATTTTAAAAATTTTCCTTTAATTATTCATAAAGTTTGCCAAGGCTAAGAGGAATGACCCTTAAGTCCCTAACTTGCTTTTAGATTGTACAAAGGTGGGGGTCCTTTCTGAACGTACTTGATAGATATCTTTCCCAAAGTAGCCATGGACAAAGGACCTTGCCTTTCTAAAGCTTGAAAGTTATAGTTAATATAGAGGGCTTTGGTATGCTACCAATGGTCATCCGTTCGAGTGCCTTCAGGATTACTAGAATTACCCCGTTATTTGCTTCAGGGTCTTCTGGGATTAGTCGAGGTGTGTGCAAGCTAGCCTGAACATTCACCGATATAAAATATATATATATATAGAAGAGGGCTCTAGCTCTATAACTGTGAAGGCCTATTTTACTATTTTGGCCTCCACTGATGGCTTAAACAAAATCAGCTAAGGGCACGTTTGATTATTTTCGTTACATGCAACGATCATGTTCATGATGCATAATCGTAAGGAACAAAGTAGTAAACACATTTTCTGAAATATATATATATATATATATATATATATATATATATATATATATATATATATATAATTTTTTATAGGTATTTAAGGTCATAATATTACACCCTCAAGGTCACAGGTTTGAGCCTACCTTACACATAAAAAAAATTATACTAGACTAAACGCTTTCTTAGTAGCAATCAAACCTCCCTTAAGTTAAGGGTTAATAAATTGCAGTGGCTAGTCCGAAAAACGATTCCTTTCCTTCTCATCTTGGTCTCTTCCTTTGTAAAAGAGAAAAATAAATGGATGGAAAGGTGGGATCTAAAATGTCCCACCTTGAGTGCACTTTCTGTGCGCACTCAAGCAATTACCTACTTTTTTGACGTTCAAAAAAATTGGAAAGGTCCATTAGGTTGACTGAGTTGGTAGATAAGCAGCATAAGCGTCTGGTCTCTGGTCCTTTTTTGTGCGAGATCTGTCTTTTACCTTATAGATCTTTAGATGATGGCACACTCACTAGATTAGAGGACACAGTTTCACAACTTCACATGCCACTTGTCTAAAAAACTGGCCCGTTCACGATAGACGAAGCATTCAAGCCGCTTATGTAATACCATGTCTTTATTCTATATCTTACAAAATGGGCCGGTTAGGGTTAAATCTGTCTTGGCACTGCTCGGGCTCAATTATGTATTATTTTTCAGCCTGGCCTTAACACGAGCTTAGAACCTGAGTACTCGGCCTAAGCCCCGCCCTAATAGGCCGGCTAGGTTACAGACATATTTGTTTTCAGCTATTTTTTCTTATTTTTTTATAAATCTACACCTTATAGTAGTTTTTATAGTAGCTTTGGTGGCATTGGGAGTCTGTGTATGTCATGCAGTCACACAATTGTATAGACTGCCATGTCCATACATGATAAGTGGACACTCATTGTAGACTAACTCTTTTAGAGTTAGCCTATAACGGGTGTCCACACATTATGTGCATTACAGCAATCCACACATTATGTGCATTACAGCAATCCACACATTTGTGTGAACTTCCATGCATGGGAGAGTCCGTGCTTGTTATCCGGTCGCAAAGCTGTGTGTCCACTTATGATTGGTGGTCACTCATTGTAGACCAACTCTTTTATTAAAATGCTTCAAAGATTAAACTATTCAATGGGTACCTAGTCAATGCCCATCCCAATTTAACCCGACTGATCCTGCTTACACACCAAAAAGTCTGCTATTTAATTTCCCAGCTAGGTCTGGGCCAGCTTCATCCACTGGGAGCCCTAATCTTCCCATCTATATTACCCAAAATAAAATGTAACAAGAAAAATTGGACACTGATTTTTTAAAAAAGAAAAAACAGTAGATCCTTCATATTATTTATTATAATCAAGAACACAAGGTCAACTTTCTCTTCACAAACACACAAGGCATCACAATAAAATCCCACTAACAACTTATACAGAAATCCTTCTTTAAAATAGGTGCAGAGATGCAACTTTATTTAGAAGAAATAAAAAAGAAAAAGAAAAATAGAAGAAGCACCAACTAACTAAGCTAAAAAACTAACTCTCTAACTAATGTAATTATAAAAAAAAACTCTCTAACTAATGTAGTACAAGGGGTCAGGCACCTTAAAGGTGCGCTTGCCTATGTTGGTTCCAAGAATGTCACTCCATTGGTCCCCCATGTTTCCAACAATTCTGTAACCATCCTTTTCTTCTAACTTCTTCCTCTCCCTTGATTTGTATATTATGGCCGGGTTGCTATCACCCTCTTCCCTGCAACATATATAACATTAATATAATGTTTAACACTAAGCACCTCAATTCTCATTAATTACAAGGTTTAATGTTATTTGGATACTAAAGTCAATTGAAGAAAGGGAAAATTAGTTGTTACTTTAATATGAGCTTTTCCCATGTGTGATACCCAACTTTCTTTAGATTGGAGGAGGTAATTTCCCTTCTTTCTTCCAATCTACCTGTTATGAAGACAACCTTCATTCCTAAAGCGACAACTTTCTTGTATAGTTTTAGATTCTCCGGCAACGGAGGCGCTTTTCCTTGGTCTACCCACGCATTAAACTGCGTCGAGTTGTATGGCACTGCCCTGTATGTTCATAAAAACTCGTAAATTAGAACTAAATAAATGAAAAATTAAGGTTGTTTAATGTTTCTCGGTTAAACATTTAAACAATCCTAAAGATAAATTCTCTATTACTCTTTACCCTATTTTAGAAATTTTTACGCATCAAAGGGATAGCTCATATTACAAGTTACGATATGCCCCCCCCCCCCTCTCCCCGCCAAAAGAGAAAATCAAAGTTACCCGAATCCGTGTTGAGCATAGTAAGGTAAATTAGAAAGCGCAGTCTCATCGATGTCGAAAACCCATATATCCTTTCCATCTCCTCCAAGCTTTAGGCCCTTGGCATAGGCTGTTGCTTCATGAGCAACCAGTTTGGAGTCCTTGCGGTACTGCCCACCGAGCATATAGTTACCCACATAGTCCTCGCACGACAGCGGCACTGTAGTCCAGTTGCGAATATTGTTGGTCTCCACCGCGAGCCTCCAGGTTAGGCACGAGAGACCTTTGACGTGATGACCACCTGAGCCATATTTATGCCGGAGAAGGTGAATTGGCGTCTCAGAAGAATGGCTGGTTGCAAGTATTGTGTAAAGAAAGATGAGAAAGAAGAGTCCCTTCATAGCTGTGTAGAAGAAAGCAAAGAGGAGCTTTACTTCTGGCCGGTAGCCTTTAAGTGCCTTAGACTCGGGGTTACCTATAAATTTTGATGGATATAATTAGTTAAAATCCCTAGTATCTTTGAAACGAGTGACTTCCCCAATTAAATCTCCGGAAATCTTTCTCCACTGCTATATATCCGATTAATCTATATCTCTCTCTATTTATATAGTTATATACTACCCTACAATCTATCAAAAAAAAAAAAAAAAAAGTTATATACTACAACTAAAAAGTGAAAACCTACATTATTTTGGTCAATATTAGATTTTGAGAACCCAATTCGTTGGTATCGAAATAAAAATAAAAATAGAGAGAACCCAATTCGTTGGGGTAGGATGAGTGCAAAAGAAGTGCTGGTGGCACCGGCCGGATGTGCGTAACCAGGGTTCGAAACTCGATCGGGAGTCTTTTTTGTCCAGGCTTTATAAAACACTTACATAGTTCGATTAGCCCATGTGCGTAACCAGGGTTCGAAACTTGGGAGTCTTTTTTGTCCAGGCTTTATAGAACACTTACATAGTTCAATTAGCCTATCTGAACCAAATCGGAGCGAAAACCGGTTCCCGAGCAGTCTCAGCGAATTAGGTAACCATGATTTTGACAACTTTAGGATCCGAATACCCCTAAATTCCCTTATCTGACTCTACTTTTGATCTATATACTCTATTTCCTAAGAAATAATTCATGTTCAGTTTTTGAGATGTGCCCCACGTGGAATCAATATGTGACCCTATGATGGTAGTCTCGTGATCTCAAAATCTTTTATATGGAAGATTGGGACAAAAAACAGTCTATATCACCCAAATCAAAGGAGTGAATAGTATTTTGTTTGATGAAGTGGTGTGGCATAACAAAAACAGGTGTGACAGTAACAATGCTCTATATATATACATGCCAAAAGAAAATAGTGTGCACAATACATCCCCTCTAACAATATATATATATATATATTAATTAATTAATTAATTTATTTATTTATTTATTCTTTTTCCTTTCTTAGCAAGTTTTGGCCTACTTGAAATTTTGTTTCTAATTAATGTGCACAAATACTTTTTGTGTGTGCATGTAGCAGCCCTTATTTTAAACTAGGGCGATTATGCTACGTGGTAACGAGAGGGATGGCGGGGTGAACCAGCGCCCCGCTCGCTCTCCGACACAACTTTCAACACTTCATGATGTCATGACCCAGAATCCTTACCCAATCTCGAGGGCTTAAAATTTCGTATTATGACATCGCACGCTTGTTAAGGCGATAAGCGGGCATACACATAACTCATAATTCGATTTAGCATATGAATCGATGCATTTAAAATATTACATTTAGTAATAAATGATTCATAAAATAGCAACGGAAAACGTAAATGACCATTAATGAAGTAATTAATCCTGACCACGCATCTAAGATGTAAAACTGAAGTTTCACGTAGAATAAAACTATCCCAAACGTTAACTCATAAGGAGTATTAAATAATCGACATGAAATAAAATGTTTTACAAGAAAATAAAAATAAAAAGTCTAGAACTAAGAAACGCTCAAGGCTCATAAAACTCTGTTGGATCTCTGCGATCTCATCCGGGTGGTAGCCGACGCCTTCGTCTACATAAGTCACTTCCGATACAACTGCCTCCACGTCATCATAGACAGGATGATCGGAGTCCTCACCTGAAACTGTTAGAATTTGAGAGAGGGGTGAGTTTACTCAGTCTCATAAACTTAGTGGGTTAAACAATCGTTCCACCATAACATATCTAGGTGATCGTGTGTGCAGTTGCTTGAGTTGTGCATTTTAAAATAAAT
The DNA here is from genome assembly GCA_021018995.1 of Chloranthus sessilifolius. Classification (NCBI taxonomy): domain Eukaryota; kingdom Viridiplantae; phylum Streptophyta; class Magnoliopsida; order Chloranthales; family Chloranthaceae; genus Chloranthus; species Chloranthus sessilifolius. Next base: position 57,281,004 of record CM037590.1, on the reverse strand, counting down.
CAAACATTATATGATATAAAAAATATCCAAAACCTTATAACATATCATATTAGAATTGAAAAGCATAACATAGAATAAAATGTGCATAATGCTTCTATTTCTTATTTCTTTTCCTATTTGTCCCATCAACTTAACATAAGTGACATATTAGAAGTCTTATTATTACTAATCTTACTTCATATTCAGCTGGCCTTCACAACGTGTTTTACCGTGTAATATCATTATTCGGTTATAGACTTAGGTCCCCATCCCAATTTTCTTCCTGACATGGGCGCTACGTATCGTCGTCCCCATATCATTTATCCAATATGCGCTACGTATCCTCGTCCCTATACCATTATTTCAATGAGCGCTACATATTGCCGTCCCTATTTCATTATTTCAATGGGCGTTATATTTCGTCATCCCCATTTCATTATTTCAATCGACGCTATATATCACCATTCCCATTTTATTATATGTCGTATCTTAACATATTTCTTTCTCATATTTACTTAAAACTTAATTACAATGAGTCGCGGTGCTATAGACTTCACAAATCACACTTTTCAAGAGACAAGTTTCGCAGTAATCTGGATGTACTTCGTGTGACATCTCATACTACTATAAAGGAGTTGCATCCATATATAGACGCCTATATTCCAAGTTTCACATGACCGTGAAAGAAACTTCACCGTGACGAAGGCTTATATCATGTGTCGTGTCTTATTTTTAACTTATCATGCTTATGCCCCATTGTAGTTTTCTACATGATGCGTGTCGTATGATGATTATGAACATGTATAAGAAGAGAACTATAATATACACCCTAACCATTTCATATTCTTGAAGAAAATTAATATAAAGCATAACACATGAAACATTGAAGTAAAATAGAGAATAAGAAATATTTAATAAATTTATTTTGTGATTGAGTCAAAAATACACTTTAATGGGGTTAACTGTGTCTATGAAACTTGGTGATTGATTGGTATAGCGATCAGACGTGTTTGAACCCTAAAGGGGAACACGTACTTATTTAAGGGTTGTAGGAGCCTTAAAAGAGATAACGTATGATAAGTGTTAAAAATGTTAATATTTGACCCCTTAAACTTATAAATTTCTATCTGATGAAAGCTATTTAATAAATTTTATATAGTTTTAATGATTTACAAGTTTTGAGATAAGTTGAGTATAAAATAGCTCAAAAGTTCAGAAAATAATATCAAATCCTTGCAACTTTGGATCATCTAAAATTTATCCCACTTGCAGCTCAATTTTGACCTTTAAAATATTGAATTCGTGAAATTACTATTTCAGTTACAGTTGTAAAGCTCGTTGTCTTTTTTTCAATGCCGTGAAAATCGCATCAATATGAGTTTGACGTAAAACGTTATGGCTAAAATATCGAGACTGTATCTATTGAAGAATTCGATCGAATTTCATGAAAATCTGGGAAAATGATCCTATCGATTTTGAGTCAAATTTTTATATTTTTAAGGTTTGAAATTAGTTAAAATTGGAGAGAAAATTATGATTTTCTTTTAAGAAATAATTGAATAATTTAAGATGGATTTAGAGGCACCCACCTGTTGAAGCGTGATTCAAATCTCGCGATGATTTGGGTTGATGGAGATTGGATTCGAGAGACGATAAGCCCGAATTTTTTCGAGAGAACTCATTTTTTATGATAGATCGATCACGGTGATGAAGATCTTTGATGGTGAAAGAATAGGCTTCAGAATAGGATGCATGGGTCGTCGATAAGATTAGAACCCACGGTGTAGTTCCCCCGTGAAGACTAATAGAGATCTGGCAAGGAGTTGTGAACGATAACACTGTCGAAGCTTTTATAGAGAAGAGAGAACAGAGAAAGACGACTGAGAGAAAAAATGATATAATTCTAAATCTCTTTCTAGGTTCTCTATTTATAATGGGAGGGTAATTAAAGAATAAGTCTAACTAAGAAATTAGAGAAGAAACCTAACTATGAAATTAGAGGAGTCTAAATTGGAAAGTTTGACTAGTATAAACTAGCAAGAGTCCTTTTAGGATTCAAATGATTTCTAAATCAAATCTCATAATTAATGGAATTGAAATACATGCCTAAGTTGTTTTATGGTAGTGGGACTCTTAGGATTCACCTGTTATTTTTGTGTAAACTGAATCATAAAAGAAATTTAAAAAGTGTCGGCCAAATTACGGTGTGCAAACAAATACCAAACTTGGTGCTTCTCAGATCTATCATCATTAAATATGGTCAACTAAAACCCGAGTTATAACACATAGTTTCCCTCTTCCCTCTCCTTTAGTTCCCCTCATGGTTATTAAACACCCTGGGGCGTAGCCATACCTGCCTTAAGAGCGGTTGGAGTAGGCGAGGAGTGGAGTGTTACGACTTACGACATACAACCTTAAGCCTTGAAAGCGATTGAGATCATGTCAATTCATGCTCAATTATAAAACATTTTATGCCATTAAAAGTTTGCATTTACAACAGATTGTGCAATTAGCCACATCCTTTTCTATTACTGCCACATCACTTAAGCAAAGCAAACACCATTGACTACTTTGAATCAGATGATGAAAATTATTTTGTCCCCAATCTTTCACACAGCAAATCAAGATCTATTATGGGTCTATCATTAGACGGTCTGAGATTGATTCCACATGGCACACATCCCAAAAGTGAGCGTGACTACATTATACAATCATACGTGATTCATGTTCATATATTGGGATGTGTAACCATCTGATAGTAGGCACATGATCTTCATATTTGTAGTGTAAGATTTGGAACAAACAATGATCTCCGTCTTCAGATTCAATGTCGTCAACAATTTTATTTTTTTTTACTCAAATGATGTAGTTGTAAAATAAAGGGTGTCTCCGGAAAACTTCTCTATTTATCTTTTTTAATAACTACTACGAGTCTAGAATATATCCTATCAAAAAAAAAAAAGTCTATAATATAGGATAATGTGTTTGGTAATACCTATTATTTGGGGCAAATTTCCTTTGGAGTTTTGAAAATATCGTAAGCGGCACGTTTTGCATGCCAGATTGTTGGGGTCCTGGGGGATATTAGATATTTTACACTATAAGATTGAGTGGTGGAGTCTACAGTTTAATTGGATAAACCAATAAGGTATTTGTTATTCAGTGAAAATTTAGTGTATCACTTTTCACCTCTTAACCTAGCCTTTACTACACCTTGGAGCTATTTAACAATCCTCTGTTTAGCATGCTTTGTAGTTAGTAACAACAGTTGTAGCTTAGTGGCTACAAAAAGAGAGAGAATTCAAGGTAAGATGTGGAGCTAAGGCAAGAACAGAAAATATACCTTTGTGGCGCACACCATGGTGACCATATTGCATGCCAAGGTAGACCCTAAAAGTCCAGAAGAGGAATGGTTGGTGGACCCAAGTGTTGGAAGTTGTTGCAGCAGAAGGAGCACAACAGCATAACACAGATAAATGCCTCGCACAGTTGGCGCGAGGTTTATAGGGCTGCAATATATTCACACTCGCGAAGAACTTGCGCAGCTCAGTGAAAGAATGACTTCAGAGAACTACTTCAGGCAGCAGTCACGCGCTTCATTTGCTCTCCACACTCCAAGTCCTCGCAAAGCACTCACGCAGTAGAAGCTTCAGAAACCCTACTCATGAAGCTCTCGCGGGGATCAAAGTTTCAGAATAGTCACGCGCGCAGTCTCGCGATACCAATTCATACAGAAGACTCCAGCAATCTCGCGTAGCTCAAGAGGAGAGAGAGCTCCATAAAATCTCTCGCGTAGCTCTCGCACACGTCAAAACCTGAAGCTCCACTGCACGAGCTGTGCTACTCACTACACTGGGATTCTCGCGAGGTCCAAGCCCTTCCACGTGCGACCCTCGCAACAGGAATCACCTGAAGCTCTACTGCGCAAGCCAAGACAATTCACTACAAATCCATCCTCGCGAGCACTCTTCTGCAACTACTTCAATCGCTCAACGTGCCTCGCGAGAAGCAAATAAAGCAGCCCCGCGAAGCACGGGCTCCTGCTTTCCAATTTCCGTACTTAGGGACCTTTTGGGAATTTCCCCATGTCCAGGGCACACATCCCGAGGCCCTGATCTTGATGCACACATCTCAAGGCATCCAAGGGTTGTAACCAAGCCACGTCTGCCATAAAATTAGGGTTTAATCTTCTATTGGCCAAGGCATTAAGCATTGAGTATAAAGGTTGTAACTTAGCTGATTTTCCTATCTTTCCTTCATCCTCAGTCAGCTGTGAGCTCTAGCAGATTAGGGTTAGGGTTAGATCACCATCTTTTTTCCTTTTTTCTTCTTCCTTAGTCCAACACTTGTTGGCTATGACCTTTATAATTAATTAGGCATAGTTTGATTCATTTTTTGTAATAGGTTTTGTACACCTTAGGATTTGTTGAGGGCTGTTCTGCACAAGGCTGCTGCCTTGAGAAATTTCATTGTAAGTATTATTTAATCAATGAAATTTATGTTTTAATGCTTATTCAATCTGTTGTTTTCCTATGTGTCCATAGTATTGTTTGATCTATGCCATACCCATAGGATTTTATTGATTTGAAACTCCCATGAAAGCTTGTGCTTATAGCCTTGTGACCATGGTGGTAACATCAATTATCTTGTTCCATCTCAGACCTCTGTGGTTTGGATAGCCTCTGTAGATAGCCTGTGATCATTTGAGTGGACAGACTATAGCCCTAGGGTGATTCTAAGCCACAGATCTAAGAGGGATTTTTATCCTCTGCACTTGAGCTTGTAGCCTTGTGAGAGATTGTTGCAGGAACAAGCTCTCCTCTATTTTACATGACCATAATCATATATTAGATCTGATTTCTCTATAGAGATTGTAGACTTGTGAGCTGAGTCATTAGAGGCCTTTTGTAGTAATGACAAGCTGCATTTAAGTTCCCAAATAGCCTCTAAACAACTGTAGTTTCTACTAGTTTTTCAAGAGTTGTTTGCTCCTATGGATGCCTGAGCTTGTAGTCTGGCAAACATAGTGTCTGCAATGACTTTTATATTCTGATTTGATTCATTGGTTGGAGGAAATCTATTGGATAATCTGTGATCATTTAAGTGGACAGATTATAGCCTTAAGATCAGTCCATTCCCTTGGATCAGATTGATTTTCTGATTTAACTCATGTGGTTTGATCCTCTCTATTGGATAGTCTGTGACCATTGAAGTGGACAGGTTATAGCCTTAAGAGACTAGGCCAAACCATAGGAGTTGACTTGGATCCTTCTACCTTGCAGATGTGTTTATAGCCATCTGAAGGAATGCTGCAGAGACAGCTCTAAATATGAGTTCCTTGACTGAAATAACCTTAGATTAGTTGCCTACTTCTCATCAATTTTTATCTTTGTTTTAACACACACCATTATCACCTACTTCATAAATCCCTTTCTTTAGGATAGGATTGCACTTTCTTTCTCTTCTTTTAGTGTTAGTTTAGTATAGTTGTGACACCCAACTCCCTTTCTCTAGGATTGTCATATCTATAGCCAGATCTTGAGGCCTCCTAATATAACCCTCTTTGTGTTCTAGATCAATTTTTCTGTGGGACAAGCTCTTACTTACTCAAAACTTACTACAACAGCCTTGTATCTTGCGGGCTGTGTATATTTTAGATTTACTGTTTTGCCTATATTTTGCATCTCTCCACCACTAATTTATTTTCTCCACTATTTTCCAATAAAATAGCAGCAAGCATCTTGAAATTTACCCAATAGTATCACACACACACACTCTCTCTCTCTCTGCTAGTATCCCATATCTCAATTGTGAATTGTGAATTGCTAACAGGGCACATGGCCTCGAACATTTGGGTGCACCTCAAAATTGATCAAAGAGCATTAAAACCAAGGTGCCAAACTCGATTTCGATATCATGACCGATACGTATCGGCAGGGCCGGCCCTGGGGCAAGGCCAATGAGACTGCCGCCTCAGGCCCCCGAATTTTTGGGGCTCCCAATTCTTGTAAGTCGTTAGGGGATAGATGTTAGTTAATATAATTTTTAAATAAAGTTAATTGTCACGGACTTAATTGTCGCGCCTCGACAATCCGTGCGGCTCTTACGCGTAGTCGCTCCCTAGCGTCGAAAGATCAACCTAACTATCGAAAACTCATAAAGAGCAAAAAGAGAACTTAAGAGAGGAAATAAAAGAACACTTATATTCCAAACTCAAGAACGCTTACAAGCTTTAAGGTATGTGAGGTGCTTTGCAAATGAGCCCCTCTACCCTATTTATAGGTTACATGGGTTATATGAACGGAGATTCGTCCATGTGATGTTCATCCAACTGTTGGGAATGTTCTAGAGTTTCCTCTAGAACCTTCTCCATCCTTTCCTTGTTCTACACACTTTCTAGGTTTATTCACCAAATCTCTACACTAACTAGAATCTAGACTCTTCCTTATTCTAGAGTCTTCTTTATCCATATTCTTCCATGGTCTTTCTATAGGTTTCTGGAGTCTTCCATAGAGCCTCTCTATACTATGTACAATATTGTATATACATTTATTATTATATCGATAAAGTGGGAAAGATTTAGTGTTGTGCACGTGATGTGACACTCTCCCCTACCTATACTGGCGACATCCCCGTCGCATTCCCTTCAAATCGTCGAATTTGTTTCGTAACTGCCATGGCATGTTCCCAACTAACCTCGTTGTTCGATTGGTCTTTCCATTTCTCGAAATACTCCTTGTATAGACGTGGGCCTTTAAGCCTTATTTTTTGCTTGGAGAGGATATTCTTGGCCTTCTTAGACAACATTTCCTTCCCCAGGGTAGCCAGCTCGCCCTTTCTTTCTCCACTTATGAGCCATAGGGCAGATAAACTTTGTACCTGCCTTTGTTCCTCTAATTGTAGGAACTGTCAGTTCCCTCTTCCATGATGCTGATGGTGTTGGTGAAGGGTATGAGTATAACCTTCTTATTGAGGAATTTCATCCTCAATACTACTTGATACTCATCCATGGGGACTACCGACAAGTCCACGGTCCCCTTCCATTCTCGTACTTGCAACATTACTTCTCGCACTATGCCACGGATGAGTATCGCCTCCGAGTTGACGGCTTTGAGCCACCCTTGCTCCTTAGTCATCTTTAGACCCAACCGTTTCACCTCTTTCGTCGAGACAAAATTATGTGTGACACCCGTATCCACCATTGCACGAGTAGCCTTGTCGTTGATGAGTGCCTCCACGTACATTGGCCCTTGGTTTGTGTGTTTTGGCATTTAGAGTAATTTTCGAGCGAGTTGCTTTGGGGTCTCTGATTACTTCTTGATAACATTCAGGAGCTGTAATGACTCTATTGTTGTGTTCTCAACAAGTTCTTTTTCTTCCAATTTGGCAGCAAAGGCAGTTAGTTCCTTTCGCTTAGGACACTCCCTTGTCATGTGTGGCCCATCGCATAAGAAACACTTAAACTCTCGTGGCTTAGAATAATCATTCTTCGGCTTATTGCCTCTTTGATTCTTCCAATGTGAGAATTTGCTCATTTCTTCCCCATCGTGTGAGGGTTCGTCTCCCCAACCTTTATCACGAATGTCTTTGAAAGTAGTCCTCCAAAGAGAATCGGATCTCTTTAACTCCACCAAGGACTCTACGGCGGTCATGGCCGAAGCAAGATCTTGAACTCCCCGACGTCGTAGTTCTTGCTCCTCCCATATTTGTAATCCATCCATAAAATTAAAGAAGAGGTCCTTATCAAGCATATCTGGGATCTCGAGCATTAGTGTGGAAAATTCTTTGACGTAGTCTCGGATGGATCTCATATGCTGCAATCTTTTCAAACTCTTTCGGGCTAAGTAAACGACATTCTCAGGATAGAATTGTTTCTTCAGTTCCTTCTTGAAATCTTCCCAAGTGTCAATGGTGCAAGTGTCTCGTTCAATATCCACCTCGTGACGCCTCCACCACAATATGGCTGTGTCATTGAGGTAGAGTGTGGCCGCTTGCACCTTTTGCCTCTCATGGAGTAGGGAGATGGCTTTGAAATATTGTTCTAAGTGCCATAAGAAGTTATCAATCTCCCTAGCATCTTTGGATCCGTTGAATGCTTTGGGCTCGGGTGCTTTTACCTACATTAAGGCATCCTGAGTCGTGACCGTACTACTGGTCACAACCTTTTTGCATAAGGCCCAATCGCCTTTCATTTCCTCTAATTGTGCATAAATGGGATTGAAGAGATCCCATACCTTGGCCTCGAGGCTCTCGCGTGGCTCCTTTTCCTTGTGCACTATGACATTGAGATGACCTTGCATCTCCTTACGTAGCTCCTTAAGTCCCGCCTCAAGAGCCGAGATGTTTTGGTCAACTTCCTCAAACTGATCGTTCCCGTCGGCGATGGCTAGCTCCACCCTGCCTAGCCGTGTGTCAAAGTTAGCAACCACATCGTGAGACATTTCTCTCCTCGGCTTGCTGCCAATGTTGTTGCATCCTCCCTCTTGCACAATTTCGGATGATATGGTGATCTCCTACTCCGATTGACCAATGTGGCTTTCCCCTAAACTATCGTGGCTCTGATACCAACTGTCACGGACTTAATTGTTGCGCCTCAACAATCCGTGCGGCTCTTGCACTTAGTCACTCCCTAGCGTCGCAAGATCAGTCTAACTATCGAAAACCCACAAAGAGCAAGAAGAGAACTCAAGAGAGAAAATAAAAGAACACTTCTATTCCAAACTCAAGAATGCTTACAAGCTTTGAGATATGTGAGGTGCCTTGCAAATGAGGCCCTCTACCCTATTTATAGGTTACATGGGTTATAATGAACGGTATGAGATTCGTCCATGCGATGTTCATCCAACAATTGGAAATATTCTAGAGTTTCCTCTAGAGCCTTCTCCATCCTTCCCTTGTTCTACACTCTTCTTAAGTTTATTCACCATATCTCTACGCTCACTAGAATCTAGACTCTTCCTTATTCTAGAGTCTTCTTTATCCATATTCTTCCATAGTCTTTCTCTAGGTTTCTGGAGTCTTCTATAGAGCCTCTCTTTAATATGTACAATACCGTATATACATTTATTATTATACCGATAAAGTGGAAAAGATTCAGTGTTGTACCTTACTTTTTACCCAAGAGGTTGTGGGTTCAACTCTTCTCAAGCCCCATATTTGCATTTTTTTATGGGTCTCGGCTGGGTCTGTACGGGTAATGGGGCGAGTAAGTTCACTGGCCTCACTTGGCCAAGCCGACCTTAGTATTGACTTGGTGAATTTTGTAGCCCAATTTTGACCGATTTGTTTGACCTAAACCTTTATATAGGGAGCCATAACAGCACCCCAAATAAAAAGTCATTGCACCATTTTAATGATTAATGTGATATTTTTAATGTAATGTTTTACTCGTAAGTGCACGAATCGGTTTGTATATAGTGGGTGCGGAGTACGAGATCGTTCCCACGAGGATTAATGTTGAAATACCTAAAAGAGACAAACAATTCTAGAAATCTATTAAGATCTAACAGTATTCTACCAGTTTTATGATTTAAGTGGTTGATGGTAATTAATGACTACAAACTAAAATTCAATTGATGATTCACAAATAAAAGTGAAGATGATGATAAAGATGAAGATACTAAATCCTCCCATCTTTGGTCTGTTCTTCCTATAATATAAATCTAAGGATTAAATTATGAGATATTTTATTAGTAACAAACATCTTTTATGGAAGATCAATGGTCAACACCCTAATAGGTTCCATGTTGCATCCCTGCAATTCAGGACTTAGATGATTTTCATATATAGATCTGGGATCAAGGGCACGGCTAGGCACGCATGATCTCAGGTTCAAATAAAAATCATCCCCAAGGTGGGTGAAAATTTCAACAAGAATACCACTTACAAATCTGAAATCAAGGGCATGGCTCGGCACACTTTATTCAGATTAGGGATTATTTAAGATAAAATTACCATTCTGAGTAACCAAGATCTGTGGCATGGCTCGGCACACTCGATCCCAGAACATAATCGTAATTAGATCCACACAATGAAAACACAAAGACCATAACAATGATAGGGTAAAATTACCGTCACAGATCTGAGATCCCGGGCATGACTCGGCACACGCGATCCGGGTTAGTGGCGGGGATTTCATCCATTCATGATAGCACAACAACCATAAAAATAAAATCTCATATTTTATTCCTAAATTTATATTATTAAAGTACATCCTCGGATGGGAATCATTAGATCCCCATCCCTATAAATTTAGCCACACATATTGTAAGTAAATGACATAAATAAATAAAGACAGGAAAATAACATTAATTAAAATTACCTCAAACTTCAAAATAAATTACGTTGATCCACACGGATGATAATCTTAGAACGAAATAAATGCAGGAATAAACTTTGAACAAAATTTATAAACTGAAGGAATGAGTACTGAAAAATTAAAGGGAACAAAGCTCTTAAAAAGAAATAATAAAACTTCCCTATTTCTAGGTCTAACTATGAAAAACAATGGCTAAAAACTAAGAACACTAAAAACTAAAACTCTCTAAAAAAAAACTCTAATTCTAATCTCCTCCTCCCCGAAGTGTTTGAGTCACTTTAAATAGACCCGTCGTGCGGAGGTCTCCTAATCCTACTTTTCCGGGTCGATTAATCGACCAATGGATGTCGATGCATCGAGCCGACCAAGAGTCCCAAAAAATAGACTTTTAGTGTCAGATTCGTGTCAGACTGAAATTCTGGCTCGATTAATCGACCTGTAGGGTCGATGCATCGACCCCAGAAATCCGTGAAATTTAGCACTTCTTGTGGTTCAGACACTGCTTCGGTATTTTGGCCATAACTTTCTGTCCCGAACTCAGATTGAGATGATTCTTGCGCCGTTGGAAAGCTGACAAAAAGATCTACAACTTTCATGTTTTGACAATTTCATAATTCGGCCGTATTGAAGGTCCAAATTTAGCTGCAAGTCGTACCAAGTTCTTGATTACCCGAAGTTGCAGTGTTTTGGCATTATATTCAGAATTCTTGTACTGTTTTCTATACTTGGCTTGTATTTACCTGAAACACTTCAAATCTAATCAATCTTATCAGATAGCCTTCATCGGACAGCTAAATATAGGTATTTAGGGGCGAAATATCCTCATTTTTCAGTACTCATCAATGATGGCCCAACAATATGTGATTGCACCCCACTTAAAATAACAAAATAAAAAAATAAAGTGGGCATTATATTACGGGCACCTCTGTTCGCGCCCATGCTTCCTCTTAAAGCATCCACATCCCAGACCCCTTGAAAACCATTGATTTCTTCATATCAGATGATGGAGATTGTGCTTCAGTCCGATCTTGCACACAATAGATCTTGAGATCATGGCGCACCTATCAGATGGTCAATTTTTTATTTCATGTGTCACAGATCCCCAAAAAATGCCTTAAATACATGTTTGAGTGTGATGTGTGCCATATGATTCAAGGTCCATTTCTTGAGGATGTGTGACATGGACTCAAAAACTGACTATCTGATAAGTGTGCCATGATTTCAAGATTTATTATGTGGAGGATCAGGGTGAAACCCGATCTCCATCATCTTATCCGAAGCAATCAATGGTTTTAAAGGGTTTAGGACGTGGGCACTCTCAGAGAACGTGTGGGTGAGAACAAAGGTACTCTTATCTTACATGAGCATTATGTGATTGCACCCCATTTGAAAGATTTTTACAAAAATGTGACAGCCCAAATTTCGTCACTCCGAAATTCGTGCCATCGACACGACCCTCGAGGTCATGCACCATAAATCTATGCGGAACATCATGTAACAAGTAAAAGCCAACAATTTAAAATACCAAAGCTTTAAACTAACTAAGTCTCCATTGTTTCAATAAAGTCTAGCAACCAACAGACAGTTCCGGTCTCATGCCAATTTATGAGCAGAGGAACTGTCCCGAACCATTGATGACAATCTTATCACCTTCGATGGTTCGCCAAAAAGGAAGGTATAGTATTTAATTACATTTAAAAGAAAGGACTTGACATGCCAAGCCATGAGTACTCTCTACTCACCACTCAAAACGTAAGGAACTTCTAAAAGAATTCCTCAAGAGGAGGTTCTAACTCTTCTCCGGCCACGTAATCCGAACCTTCTGGATCAACGTCTCTCGAAGCCTGTGTTGCCGCTAATGTTGGACCAGCGACGTATAGTCTAAGGGGTAAGCTACATCCTAGCTCAGTAGAGAAACGTAAAGAACATATAGATTAATTCTTACATATATGTTGTGCAGTTTAAAAATACAGTTTATCTGATGTTACTATTTGGAAAGACAATCGAAATAACTGAAGAAAATGATGAATACAACTACTTACTTTGCATGGTTTTGTTCTTTCTCACCTTACTCATTTAGTTGTGAATTCGGCCTAATAACTTAACTCTTTAACTTAAATAGTCCCCGAGCAATATAGCATCGAGCCCCGATGGAATACCCACCATCGTCTTCTAACTAGACAGTTATTAAATTTGTATTTCCTGGGAATACTGCCCAAGCCCCTTTCTCATAGGTGGCATGGTCTACTCTTAAATCTACATCCTTGGGATGTGCCACTGTATACGGATTACCGCCGTACCGGTCACGGATATCCTGCCGAGTCAGTCGTGGGTATCCCGCCACGTCGGTGGGATATTCTAAACAAACCTTAAATAACAAAAATATCAAGTGTACTTTACATATAGTTATTCACCATGATTGTGCTAATTTTTAATATATTAGGCCTTATCACCTTACTTTCTTTTCCCCACTGATTCTCATCTGCACCCCTGGGATGCTACTGATATATCGTATCATTTAGGTATTTACCTTCTAGTTTTTGCGTCCCCTTGGGACCTCTTGCTTCATTTTCTGAAGTCTACACACGCACGCTCTATTTATGTGACATGATGAGATACTTAGTTTAGCAATTAGATCTGTACTACACATATGAGAAATTAAACAATGTACATGTTTCGATAAGGTTTCCTACCTCAAGGCAAAACCCAGTGGTCCTTTCTCGTAGTGATGACACGTACTGATTTCACGTCAACCTACATTTCATGCGAAAGGACATGCCTTAGAATGGTCACCAGTGGTCACTAGCACTCCTGGAGCGCATAGTTCACATGAGATATATTTGTATACATAAACGTATTTTAATTTAGCTCGAGCGGTTGCTTAGCCTCGCTCGAGCGACCTCTTAACCTCGCTCGAGCGGTTGCTTAGCCTCGCTCGAGCGACCTCTTAACCTCGCTCGAGCGGTTGCCTAGCCTCGCTCGGGCGGCCTCTTATCCTCGCTCGAGCGATTAAAACGAGGTGTCTGAAGCCTATAGTGATACCTCGCTCGAGCGAGCTTATTCCTTCAATATGGGTCTCGCTCGAGCGAGCCCAGAACGTACCTTGTTCTCCGTGATTCTTCAAGAAATCTATCCTATTTCTTTAAATCTTTAATATAATTAATCGGCCATTGCCCAATACATTGTAGGTTATCATTAAAACATACCTAAGCACTTATCAAGCATTATATCATACCTTAATCGGCGGATCTCGCTATCGGTTCGATCTAACGTTCGAATCTCTGTTACTTCAAAGAGATCTCCACGTTTCTGGTCCGACCTTCTCTCCATGTCTTCCACTGGTTTACACTCCAACAAGGCCTTAGCCTTTCTTCTCTACAAGACTCTCCTTTCTCTCTCTCTATTTTCCTCCTCTCTATTTAGATTTAAATTATGTTACGTAGGGGAGAGACTTCTCTCCACTTTCACTTATATAGTGAAAGGAAGGGAAAAATATAATATGTTACACACATATACACACCGTGTGTATATGTTGACCCAGGTTTCCTTGTGAACCACACATACACGTGCGTGGCATATGGCTTGTACGGTTCCGAAAATCTGGGGTTGTTACAAAAAAGGAGCCAGAAAGAGTACTTTCATATACGCCCATAGAATCTTGAAGAATGCCCAAGCCAAAAATCATTGATTTCTTTGAGTCAGACAATGGAGACCATGTTTCGCTCCAATCTTCCACACAAGGGATCTTGAGGCCATGAATGTACCATTAGACCATTAGTTTTCGATTCCACATGGCATAGATCCCCCAAAAAAGTGGAGCAATCACAAAATGCTCATGTGAGATAATGCTCACTTTATTAGTGTTTTTATTTTTAAGTGGAATGCAATTATATATATTTAGTGCAATGGCTTATATTTGGGGTGCAAGTATTGGCTCCCCCCCCCCCCCCCACACACAGATATATATATATATATATATATATATATATATATATATATATATATATATATATATATATATATATATATATTCTTATTAAATGACTTTAACTTAAAACAACGATTTTGGGCTCGTTACAACTCCATTTTTCGCATATGACCTATCAATTTTGATCTACTTGATAATAAAATTGTTGGTTGGGTTCCTCGATTCGTCGAGTATGTTCTACTATTTAGTTCTTGTCTTTTTGTGTTGCATTTTCCTTTAATATATATAGTAGAATGGAATATACAGATATTTGTAATCTACGAGTAATGAGTATTGTTGTATTTGTCAAAAAAAATAAATTTGGGGCCATTTTTTTTTAGATTAATATGGAGGGGCCCAATTTTAGAAACAGGCCTTTTGCCCCCAAAATCTCATGGCCAGCCCTGCGTATCGGCCTACGTGAAAAAAAAATATATAAGTATCGGCCGATACCGATACCGTATCGACCATATCAGCCGATATAATTAATAAAAAGATATTAAAAAGCACAATATTCTTTTTTCATATGAATCAAAACCTTTGATTTTTCTTTTTTAGAGCTAGAGTAGAGTTTAATGTAATTGACAAAATTTCATATGCTTAGATAACAGAAAAATTCTTAGCACAACACCTAGCTGAACCTTAAGAACTAGCCCAAAATGAGAGCGAATTAAGGTCCTTTAATAGGAAAATGGATAATTGGGCGAGTGCGAAAGAGTTTTAAATGACTAAGATTAAAATTGGGTAGGCGGTGGTAGGTGGAGCATGGTGTTGGATATTTAACAAAATGAATATTTATTATTAATTAATAATATTTATTTATTAGTTTATTTTATCTTTAAATGGTTCCTTAAATTATTTTGATTCCATGTGATAAAGATACTTTGCCAATACTTGAGCCTTTAATCTTCAAGTCAAAAGTGATTTGAATTTTGAAATATTTTGGGGGAAAATTATTCTCACCACAAGCTAAAATTATTGTAAAAAGTTGTCCCACCTCACTTTTTTACAAGAATGTTCATTGTCATATATATGAAAACTTACATTTCATATTGTTTGGCTTGAAAATAGAAACATAGCTCATAGTGGCAGTTCGTCGCCACGTACACGCACACATGATGTGCGAATGATGCAATTCGTGAGGAGCTTGAGGAGCCTTTTCTATTTGATCTGAGATAGTCCGATCGGTTGACTTGTTGATCGGACACAAATTGCCTTCACACATGTGCACCATATGTGTGTGCACCAGGCAGTTATCGACCGTTCTCATGAACGGTCGGATTCGGACAAGTCAGTTAATGACTGTTGAACACCAAAATATGTAACTGTTCGTGTGTGAACCGTTGGATCCGTGCAACCGTTGATCGGATAGATCCTAGAGGAGGGATTCAGATTACTTGCAAATCTCGAATCTTACATCTGTGTCCTCAATATTCATGTGCCTACTAGAGCATTCTCTGTGTCTTCGTCCGTTGGGTCGCACACTATAATGCAACGTAGTGTGTGACACATCGGTTCTTAACCGAGGCTTCATTGTATCCTGGAGGCGAACTTACTATTATCCTGTTACATATAGGGGGCAAATATTGTCTTAAAGACAACGATCTAATCGTGCCTTGAAGCTATTTTTCGATTTATTTTCTATCACTTATTGTGTAACCCGTCAATAATTTTCAGACAATATTTTTTCATGGAAAAAAAGGTGATGGATCTCTCCAACACGAAGATCACGAAACTCGAGTGCTTTAATGACACAAATTTTAAACGATGGCAATCAAAAGTTCATCTCCTACTCACAATCTTGAAAGTCGCATACGTTCTCACTATCTTGAAAGTCACCACCATCAGAATATGAAGATGAAACACTAGAAGAAGGTAGCATTCGTACGAAATGGGAAAACGACAATTACACATGTAAAGGCTATATTCTCAACGCTCTTGCCGATTCTTTTTTTGATGTCTATCAATTTTACAAGACTACAAAGGAGATATGGGAGGCTTTTAAATGGAAATACAAAGTAGAGAAAGCATGTGTGTGCACATATTTAGTAAGTTATTTAATTTTAAGATGTATAATTCTAAACCTATTTTGGAGCAAGTGCACCAGATGCAGATTATCTGTAATAATCTTGTGGCGGAAAGAAGCACAATAGACGAAGGTTTTTAAGTCTCTACGACTATTACAAAATTACCGTTGGGATGAAAAAATTACCATAAGAGTTTGAAACATACTAAAGAAGATCGAACTATGGAGGAACTCTTGACTCATCTTCGTATAGAAGAAAAGGCTCATCTATGTGATAAAGAGGAGGAGAAAACTGAACTCGTCTCCAACGCTCACATTTTTGAAGATGCATCTACATCAAAGAAGAAGAACAAAGGAAGAACTTCAAACTGAAGCCAAACAAGAAGGATTTCAAGAGAAAAAAAGATAAGGAATAGGGCAAGGAAGGGTACTTATTTTTATTACAAGAAACCTGACCATTTCAAACGTGATTACCGAGAATTCTTGAAAAATAAAAATCAGGCAAATGTTGTGGGTGAAGAAGATCTCGTTGTGGTAATCTATGAAGTCGATATGGTAGATGGTGGAAATAAATGATAGCTCGATTCTAGGGCTACTAGGCATATGACTTTTGATAGAAATAACTTTTTATCCTATAAGAAGGCTCATGATGGACAAGAATTATTCATGGGAAATTCTACTACTGTCGAAGTTGTAGGATAAGGAAAGGTTGTTCTAAACTTTACTTTGGGAAAATCTGTCACTCTTAATGGTGTACTTCATGTCCCTGAAATTCGAAAGAATCTTGTATCGGCTTGTATCCTTAACAAATATGGATTCAAAATCGTGATCAAATCCGATTCCATTGTACTTACTAAGAAAAAGATGTTTGTAGGTAAGAGGTATACCTCTTGCGAAATATTTAAGTTCAATATCAATGAGAAATCTGTTTCTTCGGTTTATATATGTGACTCAATTTTTTTATGGCATAATAGATTAGAGCATTTAAATTTACGTTCTATAAAAAATATAGTTGATTTAGAACTTCTTCCTAAAATACATATAGAGTATGGTAAAGATAGATGTAGTATTTGTGCCCAATATAAAATGACTAAAAAGTCATTTAAATGTGTTGAAAGACAATCTAAACTATTTGATTTAATTCATACTGACTTGTGTAGTTTGAATAACATTACTATTATAAGAGGAAAAAGATATTTTACCACTTTCATTGATAATTGTTATAGATTTATATATATTTTTCTTCTTCAATTAAAAGAGGAAGCATTCAGTAAATTTAACTCTTATAAGGCCTTAGTGAAAAATCAATTAGAGTTTAAATTTAAGGCATTACGATCGGATAGGAGAGGCGAATACATGTCACATGAATTTTCAGATTTTAATGACAAGTATGGAATCATTCATGAAGTCACCGCTTCATATTCTCCTCAATCCAATGGAATTGCCGAATAGAAAAATCGGATTCTAGTAGAAATAGTAAATTCTATGTTAACAAATTCTTATTTGAAATCAAATTTATGGGGAGAAATATTGGCAACTGCATGCTATATTTTAAATCGGATACCTTTTAAAAAGTCCTCTAAACTCCATATGAAATTTAGCAAAACAAACCTCCCAAATTATATTATTTAAAAGTATGGGATTGTAGAGCGCTAGTTAGAGTACCCGATTATAAACGTACAAAATTGGGTCCTAAAGCCATTGAATGTATTTTTGTGGGATATTTTACTAATAGTCCTACATACAGATTTTTGGTATATGAAAATAATAATATTTTTGGAAATGATTCAATTTTTGAATCAAGAGATACAGTTTTTTATGAGAATAATTTCTCTACTATTTTTAAACCTCTTGTATCCTCTGATTTAAAAGAATCTTCTTATTCTCCTCATCTCTCTAGTAGTGGAGATGAAGACATAGAACCTAGAAGAAGTAAAAGACCTAGAAAAGCAACAAATTTTGATTCAAATTTTTATGCTTATCTTGTAGAAGGAACTATAAATGAGAAAACTAAGAAAATAAAGTTTATTTTGAATATCGAAGAAGATCCTAAAACATTTGATGAAGTTATTAAGTCTATTGATTTCATATTTTGAAAAGAAGTCATTAATGATGAAATGAATTCTATCATGATTAATCATACATGGGAATTAATAGACTTATCGCTGGGATCTAAACCTGTAGGTTGTAAGTGGATATTCAAAAGAAAACTTAATCCTAATGACTTTATAAGTAAGTTTAAGGCTAGACTTATTGCCAAAGGTTTTAGACAAAAATATGGTATCGATTATTTTGCTACCTACGCTCTAGTGGCTAGAATTTCTTCAATCAGGATATTATTTGCTATTGCTTCTATATGTAAACTCAAGGTTCATCAAATGGATGTTAAGACCATCTTTTTAAATGGTGAACTTGGAGAGGAAATATATATGGAACAACTAGAAGGTTTTACAATGTTGGGACATGAAAATAAAGTTTGTAAACTTATTTAGTCCCTATATGTCTAAAGCAGGCTCCTAAATAGTGGCATAAATTTTTTTATTGATAATATTATTTTATCATACAGATTCAAGAATAATGAATAAGATAAATGTATTTATAGTAAGATATCAAACAGTAATGGTGTAATAATTTATCTATATGTGGATGACCTCTTAATTTTTAGTACAGATTTAGAAAGTATTAAAAATACAAAAAAAAAAATTTGACTTCAAAATTTGATATGAAAGATATGGGTGAAGTCGATGTAATTCTTGAAATAAAATTATTTAAACAAGATAATAATATTACTTTATCTCAATCACACTACATAGAAAAATTGCTAAAGAAATTTAAACATAATGAAAAATTAGCACCAACACCTTTTGATCTAAGAATAAAATTAAAACTCAATGATAACAGAAGCGTATCACAATTAGAATATTCTAGGGTAATTAGCAGTTTAATGTATGCTACTTATTACACTAGACCCGATATTGTTTATGCAGTAAAGAAATTAAGTAGATATACTAGTACTCATAGTCATGAACATTGGAAAGCAATTGGTAGAGTATTAAATTATCTTAATAAAACTAAGGATTATGCATTACATTATGTTGGTTATTCTTCAGTACTTGAAGAATATACAAACGCTAGTTGGAATAATGATTCAGATGAATCAAAGTCTACAAGTGGATGGGTATTTACTCTTAGAGGTGCCGCAATTTCTTGGAGATCAAAAAACAAACATGCATTATACATGTAACTACGAAATTAAAATTTATTGCTCTTGCAACAGGGTGCAAGGAAGCAGAGTGGTTAGGGAACTTATTATTAGAAATTCCTATATGGCCTAAGCATATGCCACCACTATCTTTATTCCGTGATAGTAAAGCTGCACTATATAAAACTTATAACAAAATTTATAATGAAAGGTCTAGATATATTAGTCTGAGACACAGTTATGTTAGTCAATTACTTCATGAATTATTAATTACAATAAATTCAATCAGGACCTTTGTAAATTTAACGGATCCTTTTACAAAAGGTCTTGCAAGAGATGTGATAATTAAAACATCGGAAGGGATTGGGTTAAAGCCTAATAGATTATATCACCTATGATAGTAACCCAACTTATTTTCTGCAGTCTAGAAACTAAAGGTTCAATGGAAAAAAAAAAGTCATAAGAAATCATTGAACATTATTAAAAGTGTGAGTATACAACTCAAACCATCTCAAGTAATAATGTGGTATTTGAAACGCAAGAAATAGGTTGAGATACTTATCTTAATTAGTGTATAATATATAATATTAAAATGTCTAAGTTACAAGGGCATTTCTGATAACACTGACCTATATGAGTTACGAAGTGTGGCCGCTTGGAAGATAGATAAAGGTTTTTCGTGAATACAACTCATGAATACAGGGGTATAAGCGTAAAGCCATAAAATGTGTTGGCTGTAAGAATGAAATGAAACTTAGATTACTTATGAGTGATATATCCGGTTGATTATACAAGAAATTTAGATCACTAAAGTTCTTTATCAACTTTGATGTATTATCACTAAGTGAAGGTTCAATTCCTTAAGAAACCTTCATATATGCATACAGTAGTCAAGAAGTGCTCAAATATATTTGGTGCATATGTATACTGTCTTTGGTTATTAGATTTAAGATTCACTCTCAGTACTTTTTTTTCGATATTTAACAAAATAGGGGAGGATGGATATTTATTTTATAAAGAGGGGAGGAATGTTGGATATTTAACAAAATGAATATTTATTATTAATTAATAATATTTATTTGTTATTTTATTTTATCTTTGGAGGGAAACTATTCCCATCACAAATTAAAAGTATTGTAAAAAGTGTTGTCCCACCTAACTTCTCAAAGTTAAAAAACACATTTTTTTTTAAATAGTTGATTTGAAAGTTGGGGGTTTGACTTGTGGACCTTCCCGGAGTTTGGGGTTTGTTTCTTTAGGACCCATATGCCCCTTTAGACCCTAGAATTCACCATTTTTCCATTTAAGTCATCACCCCATCATCCACCATTAAAACTTAACTCTATCTTTTTTAGGCCCTTAAAAACCCAAAAAACCTTAGATCCCAACATTACCTAATTCTTAACCTCCATTAGGGCCTTAATAGCTTCCCTAATCACCTCCAACTCTATAAATAGAGTCCCACCCCTCACATTTTCTACACTTTGAAAATTCTAAAGAAGAAACTCTACAAAAATCCCTCCTCATCTCCAAGCTCAAACTTTTCAAACATTTGAAGCCCTAGCCCATATCATACCAATACGCCCTCCATCATCAATCCATCCAAGCTTTAGCAAGAAAAAGGCCTTAGCTCATCACTCCCAAGCTTCGCATCTACCAAGTCTTAACTAGTTAAGACCTTTCCTTAACCCATTTGTGCTTTCAGAAGTTCACCGGAGTTGGCATCGACGCGACGATCCGACAATGGTGCTACAAGGGCCCAAGAGCTTCTTGTCACGGGGTCGCTCTTCAGCAACCTCAGTGTCATGTGGTACCTAACGCCCGATGCGCTAAGTTAGCTTACTTCTGATACTAACTGTCACGGGGCGTCCTTCGACGCGCTTTCAACCCGCACGGTGCTTCGCTATCTCATGCAATGAAGCCAACCAATCTTCTCATCAGCTCTGATACCACCCGCCTAGAGGACGGGAACTCCCCTCGTGATTACCTCTGTTTCGCGGCCTACCACCCAGTGTATCGTGCCCCTTACGACACGCTCAATTGCACCACTATCTCATACTTGGCCTGCTCAAGCTTCACTCTGTGTACTGCACTAATACCTCGCTTCGCATACAGCTCCCTATACCATCATGTCTTGCTCACATACCGAACCAAGCCCACAGCCTTGTGCCTACTCATGCTGTCGTGCTCAACGGAGCCCATGTAGCCCTCGTGCTAGCGTGCTCTACTGAGTCCCACACAACGCTCAAGTGTTCTCGCGAGGTTGCTCAGCCGTATGCACCGTGACGCGTAGTTTAGGGCCATACTCCAACCTCACCTTGGGTGTCATATGACATCGTTACGTCGATATCCTAGGCTCACCCTTTCAGGCCTAAGAGACACTTACGCCCCCTCTAGCAACGCAAGGCCCCATGTGGGTGGAAGACAGTCTCCACACAGTCTCCCACGTAGAAGGGTAAAACAGTCATTCAGTCAGAATGACAGGAGAACCTCAAACCCCTTGGTTTGACATACTGCAATGCCTTCGCATCGCTAGCCTATCTTGGCCCTGTCGCGATCGTGCCACTCCCGCGCCTTACCCACATGCGATCGTGTCGCGTCCTCGCAGCGCGACCACGTTGCCAGGCCCTCTTGGCCCCATGTCGTGTGCCCTCCTGGCACCAAATGTCGTGCCCTAAGTACCATGCTGCAAGCTCGATTATTGGCCCTGTCACATCCTCCACCACTCTATAATGTCAACGTCCTCATTAACGCATTATCACAGTGAACTGACCCCGCCAACTCCTCCCAGCCTGTTAGCATCTCATATCTAGCCCCGAGGTTTGGCACCTCCCCGCTAGCTCACTTCCACTCTAGTTCTTAGGTCCACACTTTCCCACTAGCTCCCCAACGTCACGCATGTCGGGTTAACCTGGTTCTGAAGTCACAATGCCCTCACCTATTAATTAGCTAGAAGATGTCGCGTGCCCTCTTGGCACCACATCGCGTGCCCTCTTGACACCGACCAGCTCATTAGTATCATCCCAATCGAACCTGACCCTGAGACCAAATGTCACGGGGTCGCTCTTCAGCAACCTCAGTCCCGTGCAGCACCTTCGCTACCGCATGCAACAAAGCCAACTAATCTTCTCATCAGCTCTGATACCACCCGCCTAGAGGACTGGAACTCCCCCTCGTGGTTACCTCTATTTCGTGGCCTATCACCCAGTGTATCGTGCCCCATACGACACACTCAATTGCACCACTGTCTCATACTTGGCCTGTTCAAGCTTCACCTTGTGCACTGCACTAGTACCTCGCTTCGCAACATTCTTAACATGTAGCTCCTCATGCCATCATGTCTTGCTCACATACCGAACCAAGCCCACAGTCTTGTGCCTACTCATGCTGCAGTGCTCAACGAAGTCCCACGCAGCCCTCGTGCTGGCGTGCTCTACTGAGTCCCACGCAACGCTTAAGTGTTCTCGCGAGGTTGTCCAGCCGTATGCACCGCGACGCATAGTCCGGGGCCATACTTCAACCTCACCTTCGGTGCCACACGGCATCGCTGCGTCAACGTCCTAAGCCCACTCTTTCAGGCTTAGGAGACACTTGCCCCCCCCCTCTAGCAATACAAGGCCCCGTATGGGTGGAAGGTAGTCTCCACCAACTCTCCCACATAGAATGGTAAAACAGTCATTCAACCAAAATGGCAGGAGAACCTCAAACCACTTGGTTTGACATACCGCAACGCCTTCGCATCGCTAGCCCAGCTTGGCCCTGTCGCGTTCGCGTCACGACCATGTCACTCTGGCGTCTTACCCACATGCGACCGTGTCGCATCCTCGCAGCGCGACCACGTCGTCAAGCTCTCTTGGCCCCATGTCGCGTGCCCTCCTGACACCACATGTCATGCCCCAGGCACCATGCTGCAAGCTCGAGTATTGGTCCCGTCACATCCGTCTCTCTCCTCTATTCCTCGACCTTCTTTTTTGCTTTTCCTCTATCCTAGGATTTGAGCCGTTACGCCACCAAAATTTTGGTATTTGCAAAAAGCCCAATAAGATCCGAGTGCCTTCGAGCAAGGGGAGGTGTCGACCATAGTAGAGACCGCTTACGAGTGGGTCGATCGGGTGTCTAACACCTTTCCGATTGATAACCGAAGTCTCTACCCTAGATGCTTTGGCGTTGACCAGTGATTCAGAGTCATATCGTGCACTTCAGTGCTTAAGGTATTGATTTTGGATATCTCGAGACACCAAAAGCTTCGGGTGACGACTCTATTTTGAGCGCATCGTCGCGACGGACTCACAAAGTCCACGGTTGCACAACGTGTTTTTAATTCAACCGGTCATCATACTAGATTTTAAAGCCTCTGATAATCAGGCCATAACATTTATTGTCGATATTCGAATCGAACGAATGAGAGCTCGTTGGAAAGATTTTTAAGTTTACTATAATGTTTCAATGTATCTGTAGCGCTAAAAATATTAAGATCATGATGGAAATGGAGCCATCTAATCGACTGTCCAATAGCAGTCATTAAATGTGCCACATAGAAAAAATTTATGCGTTCTTAGATTCCGGATTTTTTACCGGTCAAACAAAATTGAATCAAGATTTGAAATTTTATACAGTGATAATACACTGATAAAGCTCCATCCTAAATTTTTTACAAAATTTTTACGTAAATTCATATCAAGAAATGCACAGCCTCAATCTCAGCCAGATTTCTAGCACATTGTATAAGGCAAATCTGCACAGTTCCACCTTGGAATCTGTGTCGATAAAATCACAGTGAGTTAATGCTTCAAATTTTACAGGAATGATCTATACTTATGTATGCACGTTTCTAAATTTTTATAAGCCTAGATAGTGGCCAAGTCATGACCATTATATCAGTCAAAATCACAGTTTTTATATATTTAAAACAGTGACTATATTCATCAAAATGTTCTTATAAATATCACACCATCCAATTTTCTGATCATCAAAGTATTAGATACTTGATTTATATGAAATATATAAGTATCAAATATTATTATCATTTTCATCAAGGCATCTTAACCATCAAGATCAAATAAATCAATTTAATCGGATTAGTAAACTAATCTATATATTTCATCTTGTAACATCTTTTTTTTTTTTAGAGAAATCTTGTAACATCTACCACCATTCAAATCGATCATAAAAAGAATATCAAATACACCATGATTTTCAAATTATAAGTGTCATCTAATTCATGCAAAAACTTTACCCATAATATTTCAAAAGAATTATTGAAAAATAAATCAAAAGAATAAGAATATTTGTAAAAATTCACTAGAGTTTGTAAAAATAATCTAAACTAATACTTTACTTTGATCTCCAAACTACCATTTGTTGGTTTGATCAAATTTTTATAGTGGAAAGAGCTAGGATGAGGTTCAATCTAATATATGTAATTCTAGAAGTGATGGAGAGTGGATTGGTAGTGTTGGATCACAATTTCAATGGTTGGATTTGGAGGGTAAATGCTAGAGGAGAGGAGGGCTTTAATGGAGTTTTGAAGGAAGAAGATGGAATGAAGAAGAGTCCTAGGAATTTCGATTTTTGCAAGGAGCTTGGGGGACAAAGCCTTCCAATGGCTTGCCATGTGTCCCCATTTCACTTCCCAATTCTCTTTCTCTCTCCTCTCTCTTCCAAGCCTTCATGCGCATGGGATTAGTACTGAATCCCACATTGGTTCACTTCCTACCATCTAATTTGTCTATCTTGTCTTTTGCTTTCCTCTATGCCCTTAATATATGTGTCTGTGCACTTTCAGCCCAATCATGTGGTGCATATACTTACCCCAATTTAACACCTTAGATTTCTCCTAGGTAAATTCAATGATCTAAGATGAGGTCAAAGTTGGTTAAATAAATGTGTGGCTAAGATATACTAGAACTTTGCAAAATCTTAATTTCTAATTAGAGAAATTAATTATAAATGCCCTTTAACTTCTTTATTAATTACAAAGATTGTCATTGCTCCATACAATACACATATATCTTATCTATAATATTAGCGTTTGCGATTTCTTCTTCTTCCGTTATTCCTTTAATATGAGCAAACGAATGGTTTCCGCTAATGACATCTTGAAATCTATAGCGAATATATTGTTCATAATTTGGATGATGAGGTAGCCTCAACTTATAAAGGACAACTTAAGTAGAAAACTTAATTTTACTCTATTTGAGAGCACTTGGACAACGCAACTAACCATACATGAATGTCTTCATCCCTACATCATAGTTTGATAGCAACATATTATCTTCTTGTACCTCCACCACCCATGGTTACCAAGTCCGAATTTAAGAAAAAATGGGCAAGGCAAAGAAATGGAAAAAAATGAAAAAATATTTGGGGAAATACACTTAAAATATTTAAGATTAATAAAAGTAAAGATTTTTTGACAAAAATTAAAAAATCATAAAAAAGTGTTTAAAATGTAAAAATTGTGATTTTTTTAAAAGTAAGTTTTTTTTAAAATGGATACACCAATTTTGGTAAATATGCACCCCCACGGGATTGTGAGTTTGTGACCACAATGGCCACCATCTTTTACACCCCGAGCACGATCACCACCAAACGATGACCACCACCACAACCATGTGAACAACCAACGTCAGCTCTCCACAACCATGACTACCACCTCTCCACGATGATCAAATCACACCACCACCACCGCCACCTTCTCTACCAATGTAGGCATCACAAACACCACCACACAATAGATGGATTAGTCACTGGGGCTGGATGGTACCAAGGCTATTATTAGTCACTAGGAAATCCCGAATGTAACCCAAACAAAGAGAAAATAGTCCATAGAGTACTCATTTGGCTCAATTATTATTTTTTCTGTCCAAGACAAATGAGTTCTATGGACTATTATAACCAACTCATTTTTTCATTTGGAGAAAATGGCAAACAGCTCCTAAAAATTCCACACCCATCCATCCATCCAATGGCTATGGCGACTTCTTCCCCAGCTCAAAGTTTCACAAACAAGAAACACAAAATGCAAGATAAAACCTCCCACACCAAAACTATCTCCATCTCAAATCCCACGAATCTCAAGACTAATACACCCACCTACGCTCTCTTCCTCACACTCCTCGAATCCCACGAAACCCCAGACCACGTAAAATCCATACACGCCCAAATCCTTAAACATGGCTTCCACCATAACATCAATCTCTCAACAAAGCTCCACACTTTGTACTCTTCGCAATCCAACCCGAACGCTTCCCAAGCTGCCCGTACCTTGTTTAGGGTCATCCACAAGCCCGACGTGCTCTCGTGGAACCTTCTGATCAAGGCGCTCACCAAAAACGGGCAGTTCGGGCAGTGCACTGAACTCTTCAGGGAGATGCAACGGGAAGGGTTTGAGCCGGATGGGTTCACCTTCCCTTGCGTTCTCAACGCCTGCGCCGGCCTGCCCGAACTACCCGCCGGGCAGACGGTCCATGCTCGGATCTTAAAATCCGGGCACGACCACAATTTGTACGTGAATTCTGCTTTAATTGACATGTACTCGAATTGTGGGCGCATCGATGATGCGAAGCAAGTGTTCGACGAAATGCCTGACCGAGATTTGGTGTCGTCGAATGCGATTATTAGCGCATTTAGTAAGATAGATCGATCTAAGGAAGCATTGATGGTTTTTTCAGCATTGAGATCGTTCGATTTCGTGCCGAACCACACGACCTTTTCAACTGTGATCCCAGCTTGTGGCCGGTTGTCAGAATTGCAGTTGGGACAAGCGGTGCATGCCTACGTGATTAAATTGGGCGATGAAATTTGGGGGGATGTTTCCGTGAATTCATCACTCGTGTTCATGTACTCTAAGTGCGACGATACCGAATCGGCACGGAAGGTTTTTGGGTCAATGCCTGAGAGGAATGTGGTTTCTTGGAATGCTATTATATCGGGATATGTTCAAAAGGGCAAAAGGTGGGAAGCTTGGCATTTGTTTCGGAAGATGAGAATGGACGGCGTAGAAGTGAGTGAAGTTACACTGACCAGCATGGTAATGGCTTCGGATGGTTTACGGGAAGGAAAAATGATCCATGCTTATGTTTTGAAGGTTGGATTGAGTAGTGAAGAGATCGTTGGGGCCGCTCTTATCAATATGTATGGGAATTTTGGAAGTGTCAATGATGCTCGGAGGGTGTTTGACGACTCTTCAAGAATTGAAATGGGGGCGTGGAATTCCATGATTTTAGGCTACACTCGAAATGGATATCCAAGAAAGGCTCTCGATATTTTCACGAGATTACAAGAAATTGGATTGAAACCAAATTCAATTACGTTGGTGGGTGTTTTAAGCGCGTGTGCGGATCTAGGAATTTTGCATAAAGGACGAGCTGTTCATGATTATATTGTTTTTAGGGATATCAAAGTGAATTTGATCATCGGAACCGCATTGATCGACATGTATGCGAAGTGTGGGAATGTGATAATGGCTAGGGATATGTTCGAACGGATGAATGAGAGGGATTTGGTAGCATGGAGTGTGATGATCTCCGGCCACGGGTTGAACAGGCAAGTAAGAGAAGCGATTGATTTGTTCTCTCAAATGGTTAAGGAAGGATTTAAGCCGGATAATGTTACGTTCACTTCGATTCTATCTGCTTGTAGCCATGCAGGGCTTGTGAAAGAGGGTTGGGAATATTTCAACCAAATGACGAAAGTTTATGGCCTTTCGCCTAAGAATGAGCAATATGCTTGCATGGTGGATCTCATGGGCAGAGCAGGGCAGCTTGAGAGGGCATTTCGTTTCATCGAGGAGATGCCAATTGAGCCGGGCGTCTCAGTGTGGGGTGCATTATTAGGTGCTTGTAGGATTCACAATAACATAGAGTTGGGGGCCTATTCGGCCGAAAAACTTTTCGAATTGGATCCAAGGGATGCTGGTTACTATGTTCTTCTTTCAAATATCTATGCCGTTGCAGGTAGATGGAAGGATGTGACAAGAGTGAGGGAATTGATGGCAGCCAGAGGCCTACAGAAGCCCCCTGGTTGCAGTTGGGTGGATTTAAATGGCATCGTGCACGAGTTTTACGTGGGCGATGAATCTCACCCACAATCTGTAGACATATATGAGAAATTAGAAGAGTTGGGGGAGAGGATGAAAGAGCTAGGCTACGTTGCAGACACTAATATGGTCCTCCATGATGTGGAGGAGGATTTGAAGGAAGAGCTAATCAGTAGGCATAGTGAGAGGCTAGCTATTGCTTTTGGGCTAATCAACACGAAACCCGGTGAGCCTATTCGGGTGACCAAGAACTTGCGGGTCTGCACAGATTGCCACCGTGCTACGAAGCTCATATCTATGATCGTGAGGCGTGAGATTATTGTAAGAGATGCGCATCAGTTTCATCATTTTGAAGGTGGTGTGTGTTCATGTGGAGATTATTGGTGAGGACCTAGCTCACAGAGAGATGTATGTAGTCCCTTGTTCTCTGTATAAAATTATCAATTCCCCGAATGAGAATGTTCTTCAAGTTATGTATTTGAGGACTCCAGAAAGGTGCACAACAGTTGAGCCTGGGCGAGTGGATCAATATGGGCAGGCAACAAGCATGCTTGGTGTTGAGCCATTTCCCGTTCAGCCGAAGCCCAAATTCATGGAACCCTGCACATTTAAAGATGTATATACTAGTGGACCGCATGTGCCATGCACGTGAGAAAGAGAAAGAAAATAGAATTGACTTTAAAATGTAGAATAAATCGTAAATAATTATAAGAAATCTAAATGAAATACATACGTTAAGTTGAAGCCGTTGTTCCTCGAGTAGAATGATCAAAGAAGTACAATAAAATTTTGAATTTTAACTTGCGAGAGGTAAATAGTAAGAAGTGTTTTACTTGCTTATGGGTTGGATGTGTTGGTAAGACAAAAAACGAATTAAAAGGAAGTTTTTTACTTACATATCAGGAAATAAAAGGACCCACTAACATGCTTCAAATGTCAAGACTCAAATGAAACAATGAAGAAACTCTCCATGGATTTTCTCCTCGCATCAAAGCTTATATATATATATATATAATTTCTAATATCGTATTTATAGCTTAAGATTCTCTCAGGTGGGAGTTTGAAGTTTAAGGTAGAATTGATTTGCCAAATCCAAATTTCTTTTTGGATTTCATTTTAAAGATGTAGACTTGAAATAATATGAGACCCAGTTGTGGAATTCACTTCTACCCACCAATTTATTCACAAGCCTTTCGTAATTTCATCCATGAATACTTTGAAATGGCAATTTCACCGAGTAATCTTGTGACCCATGAAACCTTTGAAATGACAAATTCCCGAGGTAATTTTGTCATTTCATACCTTAACTTGTGGAATTGAAATCATGTGGGACCCACTTGTGATTTTTGTAATTATTCATTTTGGTTAGAAGTATCCTTTTTGTAACTCCACCAGAAGTTAGTTCTCAGACAAACTAATCAAACACAAGAAATGAAATTTCAGGGAAATCATTTCCCGAGCAACGTACTTAATCACACATAAGGTCATGTCTCAAGAAATTAGCATGAAAATGTAGAGTTACATCCCGAGTTTGAATTCCGAGTTATCAAACACGGTAAAATCAACCTCTTCCAAAGAGGACCCTTGCCACCAAAATTTGAATTTAAGACCACCTTTTTCAACTTTTGAAGTCAGTCTGTGGTCACTCTCAATGGATGTGTTATGGATCAGGAAACCACATGGTTAGCATGGTTAAAATCATGCAGTCAATGTGACTTGTAGGGCACGTTTGTTTCGTCATAATATGCACCTTGTAAAATAGACATTGCATGTAATTTTTTTATGACTAGATTACACGCAAAATTCATTTTACATATAAAATTTGGGTGTAAAATGGTCGTTCTTTGGGCTTCAAAATCTCCTTGTAAATCCACTTTTTGATGTTTTTTTATATTACAGCCAAAAGAATAACTTGTGCAAAATATTTAAATTCATGTAAAAATTCAGATTCTCCATTCACCTTTGCTAGTATTTGAATTCATCGGGCATGATGGCCAGTGGTGGAGCCATGATTTTTCTTATGGGGCCTGTCATGAAGATGGATTTGTGCCAAAATGCTTAGTCCTTAAAGTGCCTTAATTACAATTGAAGGCTTAGTTACAATTGTGATCAGATAAGAAAATAAATGAAGGCTTAATTAAAATTGTGATAAAAAACAAGCTCATAATCACAATTTACATGGGAAGGGTTAAATGAAGGCTTAATTACAATTGTGAGGGGTCAAAACATCATACATCATACATCAAGGCACAACTAGCCTTATTCATCTAGTAATATCAGTCCACTTAAACATATAATCAAACACTTCATATGTGTCTTCTCACCTAACCAACTCCATGGAGCACTCCACCTATTTAGACATATAATCAAATGCTTCATATGCATTTCTCACGGCACCAACCCTCTTAATTCATTTAAACTGCTCCCAAAAAGCTAATACAATACCAAAAATTTATCATACACAACAATGTCTACAACAACCTCAGGTCTATATTCCAACCTAAAAAAAGCACAGCTCGCAGGATGTTGTAAAAAAACATCAAGTACCATGGAAATTGGCAAAAGTATTGATTAGGCTTCACTTTTGTCCGCGTGGCACCATTTTGGAGAGGCAGAGAGAGAGAGAAACCTTACAGGTACAAGTCGGTTGGTTGCATCTAGGTTTTTTCTAGCCGTTGAGGTTTTTGCTTGTAAAATAATCGGCTTATGAGGCAAGGGCCTTGTAAGGCAAAACAATTACTTGCAAAAAGTAACAAGATTTTACACGGCAACTTTACCTCCAACTAAACAGCATACCTCGCATTTTTTCCGACTGTTGGCATAAAAAACACAAGAATGCTTGTAATATTAGTCCTTTACAACGAAACGAACGTTCCTGTAAAGTTGTAACCACCACAAATGTGCACCACTTCCATCTATGTAGAGATAACAGGGAAATCTTTGATCGGGCTCAAAATCCATTTATTATATTTTACTACTTTAGAAAGCTTCTCTAGCGTAGCATATCCATGGTTTTTGGGTCAATCTCCTGCTGCCAAAATGTCAAGCACATCTATTTAGGAGAACACAAATTAGTGAAAGTACATTGTTGACTTTTTGACCAATGTAACTGAAAGAAATAGAATCGAAAGCATTTAGAGGAAGAATATAAGAATTACAAAAGAGATGAATTTTAACCCTCATTTTTTCCATGTAGACTAAGATGGATTTTAAGTCTACCCTATTGCTACCCTTTACAATAGAGAAACTGGCGCAGGATGGGAACCCTAAAATGTGTGAATTATGATTTAATGGAGCTTGCCGAAATTAAATCAAGCTTAGTCATAAAATTATCTCAATACCTTAGAATTCTAAGAATTCTAAATGGCAAATCACGCGAGATTCGGTTAGGGTCTAATCCGATGCACGAGTCCCGTTATATTTAAGGTAAGATCGGGCCTAAAGATAAAACTTTAGTTTTTTAAGTCTTCGGCATTCATCCTTAATCCGTTGTAGATTTACTAGTTCTCATTAGGGTTGGAGAACTGGATTGATTTGATGGCTCAGATGAAAGTTAGGGTTTTGGATGATTTAGGGTTTCAGAAAAGATAGATGAATTAGATGAAGATAATAGGAGAAAACAGAGATTGAGAATAGAAAAGATAATAAAAGATAATTTTGGAAATCACTCCCTTGGCCTTACACCAAGCAAAAATTCTTCAATATTCATCAATAACTAATTAAATTGTGTTTACAAGCCTCTTTAAATAGGCAACCAACTAATAACTCGAAATAAAAGAATCCTAAAATAATAAAAGACTAAGAAAAATAAATAATAAAAGACTAAGAAAATAAAAATTTCCGTCGTTGGGCGAAACTCTCCACGAACATCCGTCCTAAGGCCACGGACGTCCGTCACCTACGGACAGTGGGGCTTTCAATTCACGAACGTCCATCACTTGAACTCATGGACGTCCGTCAATGATTCACGGATGTCAGTCACTTGATAACGGCTTACCTCCCTTAAAATCGATGTCCATATACTCGACGTCCCCATCAGAAGCCCTATTGGAGATTGGTCTTACTGGTATCGCAATTTTA
The DNA here is from genome assembly GCA_021018995.1 of Chloranthus sessilifolius. NCBI lineage: Eukaryota > Viridiplantae > Streptophyta > Magnoliopsida > Chloranthales > Chloranthaceae > Chloranthus > Chloranthus sessilifolius. Next base: position 57,248,392 of record CM037590.1, on the reverse strand, counting down.
TGAACCAAACCCTCCCGGAAGGGCTGTAACTAGCTAGCACGGTGAGCAGAACTTTAAAAGCGAAGTGTGCCATTCAAATATAAGTTGTGGGGCCGCTGGCTCTGCTAGCTAACTACCTAGCATTTTCAGCAAGTTGCTACTGGTCTAGAATTTTAGGCTCTAATAATAAAAAGAAATGAGGATTTTTTTCGAAAAACATAAAACTGTGGCCTAAAAACAAATGTGTTTTGCTGAAAAGTTGCAAGTTGCAACTAAAAGTTGATTTATTCATTTTACAAATAAGCCTCGTTTTATCTGAGACTTTTTTAAAAAGTTGAAGTTGGTGATCTTGCTTACGATAGGTGGCACCAAATTCATATGTTGCTAGACTTTTTCTTGCACCTCGGGATGAGGATATATATATATATATATATGAAAAGGGATCCGTGCGTCCTTTATGGGAGGACAATCACCGTCCTCCAACCTTCCGCGTGGAGCCCCACGTGGCACCCAAAATATTATTTTGATGTCACGTGGACTTAAGTGCATTGTTTAAATCATCTTTGAAAAAAAAAAAAATTTAACTCATTTCTATCGTGTATTTTTTGAACCGTGAAATGTGGACTAATGAAAATCGTCAAACTTTGACTTGTGTGTTAAAAAAAAAATTTGATTTTTTTTTTAATATTGATCTAAATTGTCCACCTGTACTTCAAGTGACACCCAAAAAGTGTCTTGAGTGGCACGTAGAGCTCCACGTAGATCTTAAAGGACGATCACCATCCTCCATTAGAGGACCTAATTAACCGACTCCCATATATATATATATATATATATATATATATATATATATATATATATATAAGAAAAGGGATCCGTCCTCCATGGGAGGACGATACCGTATATATATATGTAGGAAAAGGGATCCGTCCTCCATGAGAGGACGGTACCGTCCTCCAACCTTCCACGTGGAGCTCCACGTGGCACCCAAAATATTTGTTCGATGCTACGTGAACTTTGGGTGCATTGCTTAGATCATCTTTGAAAAAAAATTAATCAAAAACTCATCTCCACCGTGTATTTTTTGAACCGTGATATGTGGACCAATGAAAATCATCAAACTTTGACTTGTGATTTTCAATTTTTTTTTAAATATTGATCTAAACTGTTCACTTGTGCTCCACATAGCACCCAAAAAGTGTTTTGGGTGCCACATGGAACTCCACGTGAATCTTAAAGGACGGTCACCATCCATTGGAAGACCTAACCGGCTCCCATATATATATTGTGGTATGCACACGCAGTGCACTTGAGCCTTTAGGGAAAGAAAATTCAGTTGCTTCAATTATATAATGGATGCATTATATAGTCACCGGTTCTTGGATCTCGTTAAAACAAAACAATGAGCTGGTTATTAGTTTTCTAGTTATGAGTTCAGATCAGGGGCCGCTCCATTTACAAATGATCGATCCACCACCACTGGATAAAAGGATCTTCATCCAATGGTTGACTATGTAGTACCTAGTGAGTATGAGGAAAATGAGTAATATATATATCATTGAGCCCAATATCGATGAGGATCTATAATGACGAGACAAGTGGCGCAATCTCAATGGTCAAGGTCAAACTAGGTATGATGCTCCCCTTCATGCTAAAACCACATGCACATCAAGACGTGTTATGGAAAAGAGGTATGGGGAAGCACCATCTTCAATGCTCCTCAGTACCTAATATGGACAGTGTTATATGGCAGACAGCTTTTGTACATGCAAAGTGCATGCAGCTGATGTGGGGTGCCGCAATTGGCTTAAGTATAGTGAGGCCAAAGCAATACAGGTCGGGACAGCCAGTCATGTCATCATGCCACATCAGCTGCCTGTACTTTGCCTGCACAAAACCTGCCAGCCGTTTGCACTTTTCCTACCTTGTATATAGCAATATATGCCACCTACTCCAGCTGCTAGTCACCGGAAAGCCAGCTGCCGATTGCTGAAACCCACCAAATGGTTTTAAAAACACACTGCCAAAAATCTTAAAAGCATAGTTGCCAAGAACCTTCTGGGAAAGTTCTCAGGAGCTTGTTTTCTTATGAGATATTGATCAATTCTAAGTTTAATATATACCACCAACACAATTTTAAAGCATTTACTGAATTACTTTATTTAATAAAAGAACAAGTTCACCTAACTAGAAAAAAAAAAAGTGCATTATTAATTCGAGAAACTATCTATACAAAACATATTAGCAATTAGGGTGGCAATGGGCTGGCTAGCCTGGCTCAGCCCGCTAGCCCTGGCATTCGGACTTGAAATATAACTCGAGGGCCAGGCTTAGGCTAGCAGTTTAAGCTTGTAAGTCTAAACGGGCTGAGCTTGTAATTAAGCCCCTGATCCCGTTGACGGCTCATATAGGATATGTATATTGAGTTTCACTTATACTATTTTAAAAAATAATTATTAAATAATTATAGATTTTTTTTAAAAAAACAATTATAAATTTTCGATTTTAAACTCTACGCTTTCCTAGAAATAGATATAACTTTTAGATATTTGCAAAATATCAATTTTTTAATTTTATGAGTGGGAAATAATCATGTCCACCTGGTTGAACCTTCTTTCATGCTCAATTAGATTTGCAACTATTGCATATGAGGGAATCTTGACCGCATGTTATCCTATAAAAATTGGAAACCATGGAAGTCAAAATTCTCTCCTATCCAATGGCTGTAAATCTGGTTGAACAAGAAATCATGTTCAACCCGATAGACGACTGGACCTGACCATTGCTCTTTATAAATTAATATAAAGCTAATAATTGTAAATCAATAAGCAACTTATAAGTAACTAGGTTGGACCAGTCTGGGCCAGGCTTGGGTCTTGAAAGTTTATGACAGGCCAGATTTGGGCTTGGGTACCCCACAGGCTCTAGGCAGGCTTGGGCAGAGATCAAAAGGGTGGGGTTGGGTTTACCCTAGCCTGGCTCAAGTCCAGCCCATTGCCACCGGCCTATTAGCATTTCTAAGAGAAAAACAGTGAATTTCTAGAGAAAGAAACTGCGATTTATTCAACTATTGTTTGTTTTTTCAGTAAATAGGATACCTTCACTCACCATTTAAGGAGGACTGAAGGGTGAAATGGCTAAGGCAAAAAAAAGAAGAAAGAAAGATGGGTGCTGTCAAGGTTGCTTTGATGGTTCTTTTAGTTATGATGTGTTGCAACTTTGAAGGTTCTGAAGCCAAACTGCCCAAAGATGTTATCAAAGTGGTGAAGAAGATAAACAAAAGGGGTCCTCATATTGTTTTACTGGTTCCCAGCGCCTTCGAGTTGAAACCACTTCTTCAATCACCAAGCTTCAAGCCCGGTGGCCCCTTCGATTATGTAGATTGTGCAGGTTTAACACTTTTTTTTGTTTTGTTTTTTTTTTTATAACTTGGGTATCTGGGCCTCTTAGAGCACCCGCCTAATCCTAGGGGCACATGCGCACCCTAAATTCAACACATGCTGGGTCAGCACAAGATATAAATCCCTAGGGTGGCCTCAAGGGGGGGAGGGGATTCGAACTCAGGTCTCTTACATTTGGAAGCAAGTACCTGGCCAGCTCCCCAAACCCGTTGAGGTTTGCAGGTTTAACCCTTGATATTGTGCATGTATACTCACATCATAGTTCAAACTCTCTGTTTTGTAATACGTACCGGCCGTGCCCGATATTAGGAGGAGACGATTCGTATTGTTCGATACGAGCTTGTATCATGCATTTGTATTGGGTTATCAACAGGCCGGCCAGGTTGGCCCATTACCCGCCTTGCCCAACCTTGTTTTCGAATCGGTCAAGAAGGTGAACTTTACCCTCGGGTCAGGCCATTTTGGCACTAATGATGGTACATATCTATTTTTATATGTAATTTATTATTTATTGGGTCAGGTCGGGTGCACCGAACTGATGGGTTTGGTCAGTTCGGGTGCCTAAAGGGTAAGGCCAACATACAATTTGGCCTGACAACCCACCCCAACCGTCCCGTTGACAGCCCTAACTAGAACATGGAAATCTAAAACTTTTCATCTTTCAAAATGTTAGATCAACCTAAGTTTACAGTTAACTTATCTAAACTCCTTCTATAAGCTTGTGAGCTTGGATCTCGATTTTTTTTTTTGAAGGGAGAAGATTTCATACGGGTGCCATCGAGGGGCGGAAGGTGATAATGGCCATGACAGGAAAGGGCATGGTAAATTATAGCATGTTTTCCTAGATTTAAAATTCTTTGAAAAAACGAAAAAAAAAATGATTCAAGTGCCTACCAACTTTGCTACAGATGAATGCAGCTACTGTTACGCAATTGTTGTCGACTTTGTTTGATGTGAGCGGGATCATTCACTACGGAATTTCCGGCAATGCGGACCCAGACCTCAACATGGGGGATATAACAATCCCTCGAGAGTGGGCTCACACTGGGCTATGGAATTGGCAGGTAACTCTGTTTTTATCAATTGATGCTAGAGAGGACTGAATCTCAGTAGATGTTTAGAAATAAAATTTTCAGTCTTCTAGCAAGAGGAGCCCTTTCGAGGCAACATTGAAATGAGGAAATTTGTCAAATTCCTTAAACCAAGTTTGAAAATTGTCAAACCTTATATGAGATTTTAAAATTCGTTAGATCTCTTTTCCAACTATTTAAACCATCACCGACGTCCACTCGATTCATGAAATCGCGAAAATAGCCTTCCCTTTTCAAAAATAAACTACACTAAAGTGCCCAAACGGTCTCTCAAAAGCCACTTACGAGGAAGAAAGCTTTTGAGTCAGAACCAATATATGAGAGATAGGAGACTACAACAGTCGATGAGAGAACGATTTGATTTTTCCGATTTCGAGTTGGTCAATGATCGGTGGTCTAATTCTCTTTTTACTATCAAAATGCCTGATTTTTATGGGGTCGGTCTGATTCGGTTTCTCAGAATCCATTCCGTCAAATTTAGGGAAATGACAAAACCTAGGTAGGTGTTTTCGCCGATCTAAGATATTTTTGCCATTTCCTGAGTTGAGTGGGCGTTGGAGGCGATTAAAGCAGTTAGGAAATGAGTGACAAATTTTAAAATCTCATACAATTTTTTATCATTTCAAACTTGGGGTAAGGGATCGGGCAAATTTTCGTTAAAATAATTATATCATATTGATTTGAAATGAACCCTAATTATATGATTCTTTTCTGATGCTTTTTTGATATGTTGCCAGAGGTATGGAGATGGGCCTGATGATGAACTTTCCCTAGAACCAGAAGGAGATTATACAAGAGACTTTGGTTCATTAAATTTTGGAGATTATAACAACAACACTGATGATGATAACTCTGTAGAAAACTTCCTAAATAGTATTTGGTATCAACCTGAGGATATCTTTCCTATTGATGGATTCCCAGAATCCAAGGACACTGCTTTCTGGGTCTCCGTTGACCGTCTCCTCTTCGAAGTTGCAGAGAAATTGAAGGCAAGTATAGACACCAAATATCAATCTAGAAATGGTAGTTGTAGTGATCAGTGGGTCGGGTTGGCCTGTTACCCAACGCATTAAGTATTTCAACCCGATTAAGCACATAAGCTTGACCGGGTGGGTCAGGTGGGGCCTGAAGCATCTGACCCGACCTGGTCCAATACTTTCAACCAGGCAGAAGCATCTGACCAACCTGGTGCCAGGTCCAGCCGGACCCAATATTTTTCAACCGGCCTTGAAGAATCTGACCCAACCAGTTTTTGCAACAGGGTCGAGCTTATTCCCTTGACCTATTGGGTCGGGTTGATTCTGGGTGGGTGCACGCAAGGTGTAGTGTGAGTCGGGTCGAACTGAGAACCCACTGTACACTACTAACATGTGCACCCCTAAAGGTTCAAGGTGGTGTTGCTCTTCCAGTTTCAGTGGGTGCCAATAGAGCTATTTCTTTTTAGACATTTAGTTATCAACCGTCCTAAAATATTGCCAAATGTGCAAAATTTTAATACACCAGGATGATGGTATAAAAAATCGGCTTATACCAATAAGTATCGGTTTTTGGCTTATACCAATACGTATCAATCCCCATACTGTATCAGATATTGACCAATTGGTAGCCCAAGTGACAGTGACAAATGACTAGCTGTCAGTCACATTACACAAAAAAGGAGCTGTTTGCTTTCTTTGTTTTCTCTACACACACCAACACGTTTGCTAAAAGCACCAACATCCCAGACCTCTTTAAATCTGTTGATTGCTTGAGATTAGATGATGGAGATTGTGCTTCGCCCCGACACTCTACCAGAAGGATCTTGAGATCATGTCTCACCTATCCGACGGTAAGTTTTTGATTCCACATGTCACATATCCTTAAAATATGACCCTAAAATATGTTTGAGTGTCGTGTGCCATTGCTTTGGATTCAAAATTTATTTTTTGGGATCTTTGACACCCTATTGGACCAGCGCTTTAGCCAGACTACTTTTTGTGGGATGTGAATCGGCAGATACATATCGGCTCCGAACAAACTAATACCCGAGACCGATACCAATTTTAATACTTTGGTTTTAGGTAGCGTCCAAACTTTTACCCTAGTTTTGACTTTTGACCAACATAAAAGTTTTTTTTATTTGATTTCTTTTAGAGCACATGTGGCACATAATAAAAAAAGGGTGTTGTTTTAGGATCCCATGCCAAATGGCACGTAAACTGCATGGGAGCCCATATGCCCTTTCCCCTCCTCAGTGTGTATATATATATATATATATATATATATATATATATATATATACTAGTAAAAAGGCACGTGCAATTGCATGTGGATATTAGGATCTTAAATGATCGAATTTTATTTTTAGACATCCATCGGGTGATTTAAACATAAAAAAATATAGTATTTCAAGCGTTCGTTACTATGTTTTATAATTTAGTAAAGACAAAAAAAATATATTTATATATTATGTTTCTTATGTCTTTATTATGTATAATTTAAAATTAAAAAAAAATTAATAAAAAATAAAAAAATATAATTTATATTGTCAACTATAGAACATAAAGAAAAAAAATTAAAACTAACAAATAAGTATAATTTAGAAATTTCAATTAAATCGAACATGGGTATCTATTCCTTCTCGACTTTAACTTTATTGAGGATTTTATTGTCTTCATCATCCGTAGTCTCGTATTTAATGTTTTGGGATATCTACGACCTTGTAAGATAATTTTGATAAATTGTATCTTGCACTTTGACTTGAAAGAAATACTCATTTTCGATATATTTGTTCATTTTCGAGATATTGACACCAAATTTGATTAAGGTCACTTTTTTTAAGATCTGTGTCACGTCAAATCAATGCCTGACCATTTGATGGTACGCCTATTATCTCGAGATCAAGTGTGTAAAAAGTTGGAACAAAAAACTTCTCCATCATTTAGTTCAAAACTGTCGATTGGTTTTAACATGGTGCCTTAATAGATTCGGTGGGCATTGTTAATTAAAGGTAAAATCACATTTTGATAAAATCACTTGTCATTCATCTCGTTTAAATTTGATTTTAAGATCACTTTGAAATTTGTGCACGTCAAATCAATATCTGACCGTCTGATGGTACGCCCATAATCTCAAGATCAAGTGTGTGAAAGATTGGAACGAAAAACACTGTTATCATCCATTTCAAAGTAGTCAATGGGTTTTAACATGGGCGCTCTCAAAGATTCAGTTAGAATATTTAAAGGTATGTTTGGAGGTGGGATCTTAATTGACATGCCCAATTGCTATGGTTTGATCAGGTCTAACTGGCTGAACTTTAAATGTGGTTCAAACATATTTGAGAAGTGCACGTGCGTTGCACGTGGACACCGTAAAATGAAATATTTTGATCAAAGATGATTTTAATTATGAGTTAAAATTGACTGATCGTATAAAATCATAATCGTATATTATCAGTCAATCACTAAAAAACTAATAACAATTATTGTTAAATATTATATTTATTCGAGTATTTTGTAGAACTTACTATAGATACATGTTTCTATCCTTTTACGTTCGATTAATTCGATGATATACTAATTATATATGTTTAATAAAATTTTCTTAATTGTTAATTTCTACTTTAATTTTATAATAATTAATGTAACTAAGTTTTCAAATTTTCATACCCTACGTATTTATTAATTATTGTTAAAAATATGAATAGTAATGTCTACCCATACATAGGGGTCCAAGTTTTGATTCAAAACTCAAATCTGACCTGAAAATCGGTGAATCGAACTGGTCCAAACAGACCCGAAAATCGATAATGAACCTATTCTGGACTCGTTTCGATTTTTGGGGAGAAAAATCGAAAATTTATTAGGTAGTATGGGAAAACTGAGAAAGTAGCTTAAAATAATAAAATGGTGATTGCACCTCATTCAAATCCATGATTGCTTGGAATTAGGCAATGGAGATCGTTTTTCACCCTAATCTTTCGTAGAATAGTTCTTGAGACTATGATCTTACCCTCGTATGAGTGTAAGTTTTGAACTGAAATTCAAACCCGCCCAATAAACCTAACTAATTGAACTAACCCCAATCGATTCAAAAATCGGTTCAAACCGAATCTGATTTCGATTTTAGGTGGGAAAAGTCGAAAGCCGATTAGGTAAGATGAAAAAATTTGATTAGGTGTACATTAATTGTGGCTCAAAGGGTTTCAACATGCCAATAAATTATTATTTGGGTAACTTAACACCCATAAAATCTTAGAGGGTATCTATGCAAAAAACTATCGGTTCTTTATATTAGTTGATGGAGATTGTTTTTCTGCCTAATCTTCCACATAAGAGAATTTGATATCAAAGCAAGTCAAATATTATATAGCAAAATTGTTAATACTCTTAACTTTGTGGATTTCTTTAAAAGTGTTAGAAAAGATAACTTTTATGGCAAAATTGTTAATTTTCTTAACTTTGTAGGTTTCTTTGAAGGCGTTAGGAAAGAGAACTTTTATATTTTAGGGAGAAGTTAAGAGTATTTTTGGTATTACAAAATATGACAGAAACTATTTTTACTTTTATATAGCAAGTAAGGATATATATATATATATTGCCCTTCTCTCTGTTATGACAATTGATGCATTAACTAAATATGAACATACTCGGGTGCCTAATAGGACATGAAATTGGAGGGGTGCATGAACTCTACAGCTTGTTTACCTCATACACCAAAAGTTGTTCCAGTGAAAAGAGGGAGCAGCTCAAATATCTATCTGGACAATGTTGCCTACAGGAGTTTCTTGCACTCCACATTCGAAGTTAGCCCAGTTGACATGGAGAGCGCGGCCATTGCTCTGATTAGTCATCAGCAGAAGGTCCCCTTCATTGCCTTCAGAGCTCTTTCCGAGCCCCCAGGAGAGAGTTCGACGCTATTTAACGAGGTCTCCAGCTTCAGTTCTCTTGCTGTCATGAATTCTATTTCGGTTGTTCTCCAATTCATGAGGTCCATGGAGAAGCCTGGTGATAGTTCTATGTAGCTCATTTAGTATTTGTTTCTTTTGGGCTGAGCTTTCTAAGTAGTACTCTATGAACCTTATGTAATGAGATTGACTAGAGCATGTATGTTGATGTTTCTATGTACTTCAATGAGAACATGAATCTTAGCTAAGCTCCTTGCGACCATTTCTTTCTCTAGGGGCCGGTCTCTAAAGGGGTAATATGGCTCTTATCCACATTTAAACATCAAATGTTGGTTTAAATCTTCCACCAATAAAGTGTCACTTTTTATCTCACACTATTAAAGTGTCATTTATTATTGTGCCCCGTGGCACAAATATATGATTAAACTAAATTGTCCAATTATCAATCCATTGTTGGAACATATTCCAACCAAAAGATCATGCTTATTATAAGAGAACAGCAAGATAGAGAAGAAAACTAATTCTCTCGTGCTTCCCTTCACCCTATGTATTTCATTAAATAGAAACTAAGATATTGTACATAGGGTTTGTTTCCTCATGGAACACGGAACATGATTTCCTAATTTGATAGGATAACAATTACTTAAGGTTTCTTAATTTGCTGGGATTACAATTACGTAAAGATTATCTCTTACACTTAAAAGTGGCGTACCAATGAAGTATTCTTTAAATAATGTAAGTTAAATGTCTATTTTAATTGTATAAGATCATCTACAGCGGCTATTTCGCTTTAGAGGCTGCAAATATGATAGTGTTATACGGTGGATTACTTTTGATGGGCAATTTTGCAGGAGCTTATGCGGGCAATTTTGCAGATTTTGCAGGAGCTTATGCGGCGCAACCTGACTGGCACCACATAAATTGTCTGCAAAATTGTAGATACAAAATTGTCCATAAGCCCACTAAAATAAGGAAAATGATACGGCGTGAATAATTTTTTACCGACAGCTTATGCAGCGTGATGTGATTGGCTGCAATACTTTGGCCCACTACTCACCTACAAAATTGTCGACAAAATTATCCATTGTATGAAAAAATAAGTTGAGAAAACTTACCCTCTCGTATTGGGCACATGGATCAAAATCTGGGTTTCGATTTCATTCATGACCCGAATCATAAATTGGTTAAAATTTTGATAAGTTTCATATTTTTTTGAAAATATGTTTTGAACTTTGCCGAATTTTATCGAACTTTATTTTATTAGATTTTTTAAACTCTTTAATATTATAGTCCACTAAATAGAAGGCTTAAAATTGCCTACAAAGCCTTTTTAGGCCATTTATGATGGCTTAAATCTGCCTACAATGACTTTTTTATTTTACACCATTGTAGTTTGATCTATCAGCTATCAATCTAAATTGTCCAAGTAGCAATCTATCATTGGAATGACAATCTCAGCCCAATGAAATATGCGAATAATTGAATGCCAACAATCCAATTGACGAATTTTGATATCAGCCATTAAAATTTAAAGCAACAGGTGGTATTATAGTCAATAGATCGGATGGTTTAGATCTCCTTAAAATACTATTTTTAAGCATGCTGCACTTCAATTTATGATCTGTCACTTTGATGGTTCAGATCACTCACATCTTAAACCATTGATAGTGTAAAAACATTTAAACATCAATGATGGTCAGGACTCATGTGACAGCCCGGATTTTGGCACCCCGAAACTCGTGCCATCAGCATGATCTTCCAGACCGTGCCCCAAAGCTTAGCACGGAACATTGGTATAACAAGCACAATCAAATAATCTCATAAAACGGAAACAGTTAATATGCCCAATTAGCATACGCAAAAGGCAGTTCTACTTTCATGCCACTACATGAAAAGAGAACCGGCCCGAACCATCGGTGATAAACGGATCACCCCAGACGGTTCGCCAAAAGAATAATTTAGTTTAATTACATATTTTAAAAGAAAAGGCTTGACATACCAAGCCGTACAAATCTGCTCTAAAAAACTACTCTGTCAAAGTACACAGCAGAGTTTCCTAGAAGAAGTCCTCGAGTGGAGGCTCCAACTCGTCTCTCGGCGCGTAATCCGAATCCCCCGGATCTACGCCTCCCGAAGCCTCAGCTGCTGCTATTAAAGGACCTGCGACGTATAGTCTAAAGGGTGAGCTACATCCTAGCTCAATAGGGAACAAACACAGTGAACATATAAGTTAAAACTCACATATATTTCATGATACTCTAAGCATGATGTGTCTATGCTTTTGAAAGAAAACAGTTCAAATATGATGAATTTACATTCAAGTTTATTGGTTGTTAGCATGTCTTAGTTTACTATTGATTTATCATGAATAACACTGAACAGGCCTAAAGCAAAACTTAAATCTTCGACTTAAGTAATCCCCGAGCAATATAGCATCGAGCCCCGATGAGATATCCTTCATTGTCATCTAATTAGACAGTTGTAAAAATGTATTCCCTGGGAATATAACCTAAGCCCCTTTCTCACTAGGCGGCGGGGTTAAATATCACACAATATCCCTGGGATGTACTTACGGTTATGGATAAACCTCTATGCTGGTATACGGATTCGCCGCCGTACCGGTCACGGATATCCTGCCGTGTTAGTCGTGGGTATCCCGCCACGTCGGTGGGATATCCTCCAAACCTCAAATAACAAAAATATCATGTGCTTTACATATAGTTGTTCACCGTATAAGTGTGTTATCTTATATCAGTTAGGCCTCAACAGTAATTATTCAATCCTATGTATACATCCCTGGGATGTATACATACCCGCATCACACCTGATGCCTTTATTACTTTCTCATCTCCTGGGGATGTCTCAATCTAATTAAATTACTGGTTCTCAGTTGCTTGCATCACACAGATGTTTTTATCACATTCTTGGTGTCACACACGCACCCATTTTCACAAAGCTTTTTACAGTTAAAACAACTTCACATTTGATAATTATATCACTACATACATGCTCTTGAAATTAAAGTACATGTTCAAGGTGTTCCCTACCTCAAGTCTTTAAATTTCCCAGCATCAAGGTCTCACGTGGCTCCTTATACTCACGATCACACGTACCACCTATGGTACAACATAACACATGTAACTCATCACTAAAGATGTAACAAAGAAGGTCCAAGACCCTCCCTGAATCTCAAAGTCAACTATAAAGTTTAAGCAAAACTATCAAAGTCGATTAATCGATTAATCGAAATGCAATTCGATTAATCGATTCCCAAAATCAATTAATCGAAACCCAAATCGATTAATCGATTTTCAAAATCGATTAATCGAAATTCAAATTCGATTAATTGATCCCAAATCGATTAATCGAAGTCTCTAACATAATGGAGTCGATTCTCAAATCGAGTGATCGAAATCACAAAATCGATTGCCTATGTATCGTACCCCCTAAAAAATAGGGTATTTATAGTCCGATACGGGCAATGCATCGCCCGTATCAGACGATACGGACGATACATTCAAATTATCAGGCGATAATTTTAAATTATCATCCGATGATTTGATTTATGAATTTTTTGAAAAAAAAAGGTATCAAAATGATACATTCAATGTATCGCCGATACATTGAATGTATCGGACGATACGCGATACGTATCGAACGATATGGACCATACAGACGATATGTATCGTTCGTATCGGCCGATACAAACGATAATTTGATTTTTTAAATTTTTTGAAAAAAAAAAAAATGTATTGAAACGATACATTGAATGTATCGCCAATATATTGAATGTATCAGATAATACGCAATACGTATCATCCTAAACTTCAGGATGATACGTATCGAAAATTCGATATTTTAACCCTTGCTTAAATCTCCATAAAAAAATATATTCTTGGGCCCATTATTGATTAATGGTCTTTATATTCCACCATTCATTTATCTAAAAAAGGTTCTAACTCACATTTGGGCATGATGTGTCATATGATTTTAGGGCCACTTTTTGGGTATTTGTGCCATGTGAAATAAAAAAATTACCGTTTGATGATATTGTAATATCCCGAAAATTTGAGCGTTAAACAGTGACCTCAGGATCCGTGCCCAACTGGTTGTAGGTTTGACCAAGTGATGGTCAAACAGTGGACTTATGAAGTTATGTGCTAATGTGAGATTAATGTGACCTAAGTGTAGTATATGAAATTAGTTTAGAGGCACATACACCTATTTCTGGTGTATGCGCTTAACACCGAAACCGGAGAAAGGATATAAGGGTTTAATAACCCTAGAATTCTTTTGTTTGGTTATTGAAGTGAGAGTTAAGAAGAGAGAGAGAGGGAGAGAGAGAGAGAGAGAGAGAGAGAGAAGGTAATTAATACCAAGGAGTTATTGTGGTTGGATTGGAAGGAAGATTGAGCATTAATTGTCGGATTCAACTCGATTTGGGATCGTTGGAACAAAGCTGGAGTCCTAGCCATTCCAACCTAGATATTTGATCAATTTGAGATTGATTGGAGGTAAGTTTCTAATTGAAGTAAATGCGTAGATTGTAGATGATTAAAATTAGTCAAATATAGTTAAATGATAGATTAAAGACTTAGAAAAAAGAAAAAAATAGAAAAGAAATGGATTTGGGAAGAACAACCCGAAAAGGGGCTGAGTCTGGCCAAATCGATTAATCAATTTTGAGGATCGATTAATCGATTTTGGTCTAGAAGTTGAAAAAGTAGAAATGCCCGATTTCGATTAATCGATTTGGAAATCGACTAATCGACTGGGTACCTCTAGTGGCTGGAGAAATAGACCTGGGGAAATCAACTAATCGATTTGGAAAATCAATTAATCGATTTTGGATTTCGATTAATCGATTTGGGATCGACTAATCGATTTCGAACTTTTGACTACTCGATTTGAGAATCGTCCTTACCATTTTGGGGATTTCGATTAATCAATTTGGGATCGATTAATCGATTCTGGATTTCGATTAATCGATTTTGGGAATTGATTAATCGATTTAGGGTTCGATTAATCGATTTTGGGAATCGATTATTTGATTTTGCCAGTTTCACTTGACTTTCTAGTTTGACCTTGAGGTTCATGGAGGGTCTAGGACCTTCTCTATTGCATCTTTAGTGATGTGTTGTATGTGTTATGATGTACCATAGGTGGTACGTGTGAAAGCAAGCATAAAGAGCCACGCGAGACCTTGATGCTTGGACCTTCATAGACCTGAGGTAGGAAACACATTGAACATGTACTTTAATTGTAAGAGCATGTATGTAGTGATATAGAGATCAAATTGAAAATGCTTTAACTATATAAATCTTTGTAAAAATGGGTGTGTGTGTGTGTGTGTGACACCAAGAAAGTGATAAAGACATCAGTGTGATGCGAGTAATGTAGACATCCCGGGGATATAAGTAAGATTGAATAACCACTATTAAGGCCTAACTGATATAAGATAACACAGTTACACGGTGAACAACTATATGTAAAGCACATGTTATTTTTGTTATTTGATGATGGATACCCACGACTCGACGGGATATTCGTGACCAAGACGGCGCTAATCAATACCGATGGAAGTCTATCCGTACACAGTAAGCACATTCCATGGATGTTGAGATGAGATTTAACCCCGCCACCTATTGAGAAAGGGGCTTGGGTCGTATTCCCAGTGAATACATTTACAACAACTGTCTATTTAGACGACGATATTGGGTATCCCATCAGGGCTCGATGTTATATTGCTCGGGGATTACTTAAGTTGAAGATTTAAGTTTTGCTTTAGGCCTGTTTAGTGTCATTCATGATAAATTAACAGTAAAATGAAACATGCAAACTACCAGTAAATTTGAATACAAATTACCATCTTTTAAACTGTTTTTTTCTGAAAATACATAGACACATCATGCTTAAAATATCATGGAATATATGTGAGATTTCGACTTATATGTTCATTGTGTTGTTCCCTATTGAGCTAGGATGTAGCTCACCCTTTAGACTATATGTCGCAGGTCCATTATTAATAGCGGCCGAGGCTTCAGGAGACGTTGATCCGAGTGATTCGGATTATGTGCCTAGGGACGAGTTGGAGCCTCCTCCTGAGGACTTCTTCTAGGAGACTCTGTTGTGTACTTTGATAGAGAGTCAGTTTTGAGAGCAGATTGTACGACTTGGTATGTCAGGCCTTTATTTTGATAAACCATATAATTAGATAGATATTCTCTTTTGGCGAACCATCTGGAGTGACTTGGTTTTATCACCGATAGTTCGGGCCTGTTCTTTTGTCCATACATTGGCATGGAACGAGAACTGCTTTGAGCTCTTTCATTTAGAAAATAATATATCATTAATGCATGTTTTCCTTCAGTTCATACACCTTACATGATTGATTTTGGCTTGTTACACCAATGTTCCGTACATAGTTTTGGGGCATGGTCTAGAGGATCATGCTGATGGCACGGGTTTTTGGGTGCCGAAGTCTGGGCTGTCATAGATACGCTCATGATCTCAAGATCCATTATGTGGAAGATCGGGGTGAAAAACTATCTTTAAGTGAGTTTTAGAAATTCATGCTTTCAGAAAACCTGTTAGATAAGAGCGTACATGCGGCTTGTACCCACACCACAAACAATGGATTGCACAAAGAGCAGCCATATGCAATCCACACACGATATCATAATTACCTTTCTAGTATAGGTTTAAAACAATCAAAAAATAAAAAACAACCGAAGAGGAGAAGAAAAAGAAGCAAAAGAAAGAGGCGGTGGGTATCATAGAGAAGTTGAAAAAAGTTGAGAATCGGGAAAAGAGTTTTAATGGGAGGGGATGGAAGGGGGATTTAATCTCTTTCCATCCAATTTTTTTAATGTTTTCAATAAATCGATCCTTTGGGGATCATCTTTTGCTTGGAGGCTTCGGTTCTCTATATTTTTCTCCTTATTTTTTCCTTTTTTAGGGGTAGAATATGGGAGTTTTATCCTCTCATTGGTGAGAGTTTTCTTTTCTGAAAAGATCGACTCTACGAAGACCTTTTTATAATCCATATTTTTTTCTGATACGGTTTTGGTCACGAGTTTAATCGACGTTTTGATGGCCTTCGTTTTTGCGCAAACACTTGCTCTATTTCTACGCCATGAGGTATCATTGTAAAGCTTCGATTGAAGCTTTGTGTGATGCATTTGGTCGGTATTTGCCCCTGTTTCCAATGTGCTAGAAGATTTTGTGGATCGTGAATTTGTCAATGGTAGTGACGTTTTTTCGGATGGATCTTCGGTATAGGTTATCGACGGATGATGATGGTAAATTCTTGAAGTTTTACCTTACTTTCAAGGTCCCTAAATTCTGTGTTGGTGTTAGATGGATCTTAGATGCTATTTAATGTATTTTAATATTACTTATTATAACTACTACTATTGTGACCGTCTACTTTGGAATCGTTCTCCATTTAAAATGAAATGGATAAAATTTCATCTAAAAAAAACAAAAAAAAAACAGAAAGAAGAAGAAAAAAGAAAGGAGCTAGGTAGGTCCGCCTCGTCTTTATTTTTTTTTTTCCTTTATCTTTTCTTCTTCTTCTCCTCCATGTTTTTTTATTTTTTTGGGATTTAAAAAAGCAAGCAAGGAAAAAAATAAGGGGAGAAAACATGAAATCCGGCAAGATCCGTTGATATCCGGCAAGGCTACGGCGAGAAGAAGGGTGTTTGGGGAAGAGGAAGAAAATAATTTAAAAAATCCAGGTGATTTTTGCAAATATGAATTGCCCTTAAAAAAACACTTTAAAAATGGGTTGTGCTAAAAAAAAGCCCTTAGAGAGTCTTAAAAGACAAATCCCCAGCATTCGACCAATAATTTCAAATTATTGCGGCCGATAATAAATTCGGCCGATAATTTGCTATTTTTTTTAATGTATGGCGATAATTTATAAATTTTCGTTTCGGATCCGACCGAAACCGAGACGTCTCGGCCAATTTCAGATTTCGGCCGAGATTTTGATCCATAATTTTGGGCATCTGTAATTTTAGTCTAGCAGGGTCGCCATGGAAGCGAAGTGGAGCAAAACTGCGGTCCTTGTAATCGACATGCAGGTTCTTATTCATTTCACCACTAACTTCAACAAAGTAGTTTGAGAATTAGAGAAATCAATTGAATTGCTTTATATATATATATATATATATATATATATATATATATATATATATATATATATATATATATATATATATATTAGAATATACTTAAATTTTTTTGCATATATTTTGGATATTAGAACGATTTTGTACAAGCTGGAGGTTGCATGCATATTGCTGGAGGCCAAGCCATCGTCCCTAACGTTATCAAGACCGTTCAAGTTGCAAGAGACCGTGGCATTTTTGTAATTTGGGTGAGTTCATGTTGTATGTTTCTCTACTTAGGCTTAGTTATATGAATCAAGGTCCATAATTTTTTTTAACATAGATTATGAAAGGAGAATAAAGAAGTCTCCAAGATGAAAACTTCAAACTCAATGCTTATATCAAATTTGATTTCAAAATCTTTTGAACCCCCAGATCACAGTTCAGAGACATAAACATAGTCCCCCAAAAACCCCACTGTGAGGAATGCTTGAAACTTGAGAAATTATATTGGATTCAGACTGCTTCTTCTCTGCTTAAATTGGAGCTAAGAATTATCGGGTTTTTCATTTGATTGAAGTATTAACCATAGTCATCAAATTTGCCGAATTAAAAAAAAAAATCGCGAATAGTTTGCAGATTTGAGGTTGTGCGAATTAATCGTGAATTATTCACGAATTTTTTTACAAAATACCGTGTTTTTAAAAATTCACGAATAATTCATGAGTTTTTAATAAATCATTATTTTAATACTTTAATTTTTTTTAATACTTTTTAAGCTTGGTTTTCTTTGATTTTTCTCCATATGTTTCCTGAACTTGCCGGAATTTTCAAATTTTAATCTTGCGGAGCTCCCCAACTTGGTAACTGTGGACCTGTGGTATGAACGCCTAACATATGAAATCGCCCAATCGGATGTTACTCTGTTAAACGTATAGGAATTGCTCACTTTAGTGCTTAAAATCATTTTGAGAGTACAAAATCAGCATTTATATTATGAACCCGAAGAGGTAGAGCTTAAATTTCCACATCACTATCACTTAGGTGCTTTTGGTTGTATTGGTTAGGTCCTCACAATCGGTATCATACACCCGCACCACGTCTCAAGTTCAAATCCTAGAAGGGGTGACCTAGAGAAAGGGCTATGTGGGGCTCCAAAAGAAGTACTAGAGTGAAAGCTGTTACAGAGTAGGCCACGATAGAGACTTGGAAGGGGCGGTTTGAGGAAAGGGCTGCCCCACTAAATGGGGGTTCCAAAGAGAAAGCCGGCACAGAATGGACTGTCATGGGTGTCGACTGTGGAGTGGGTTGGTGTGTTATGACCCCCAAGAGATAAGGGCATAACCTTCCATAATACTATCACCTAGGTGCTTTTTCTGTATTGGTTAGGTCCTCAGTAATTTCCTAGTTTGTGTTTTATTGTATAGGTCATTTTAGTGTGCTTTTGTGTTATAAGGTTGTTTCTTATCTCTTAAAAGTTGTAGGGTTACGTGTTCAATATCTTTAGCTTAACTTTATATATTATAATATTTTGCACGTGTGGCGTGTGACGTGTGAGATGCATTTTTTCCTTCTCAATTTTGGTTTAGAAGGTTGTCATTTTACTTGTGTTGAATGCTTGGTCATTTAGGATTATCCTATGATCAACTTAGTTTAGTTGGTGATTTAGAAAATTTGAAATTGTTATGGAAATGCTGTTTTAAGTCAGTCGTCTCTTAGTGGTTGGTCTCATCCATAGTGTAAGATGTGTAGTTAGTTGAGACTTAGTTCGTATAGTTGGGGTGAAAAAATTCTTTGGTTGTAGTTTTGGGGGTATAGGCAATTTCTGATTGCTACATTTTGGTGAGTTGGGTGCTCAGATGAGACCTCTGGTTCTCTATATGTTTTGAGATCCATGAGGCTCGCTGTCATGGGATTGAAAACCAAAAAACCAATCAAGAGATAGAGAAAGGTGATGGCGTTTTGGCCACATAGTAATAGATAAGCTCAAGAATTCAAACTACTCTAGTTGGAATGAATGTGTGAAGGCCTTTCTCTATGTTCGTGGAAACGGTCGCTGAAATTGATTAATGCATAGGGAGATTCCAGAGGAAGAAATGATATAATACTCACAAAGTCCTCTATTCTTGTTAGAAGGCAACATCTATAAAGATTCGTTTCAACTTGTGTGTAGTCTAGTCTCCTACAGAGGTGTGGGGCACTCTAGAGTGGTTATTTTATAAGGAAAATGCAATGATATTGCAACTCTTAGAAAGAGTTTGCATAATTTGTTCAAGGCAATATAAGTATGGCACAGTACATCATCAAGGTGAAGCAATTTATGCTGAAATTTCACCTTTTGATCCTACTGTGCCTATAAGTGACTACAATGAAGCATACCCTTGAATACCCCTTTTATAACTTTTATTCAGAATGGGCTATGGCGCTATACAACCATCCTTGATAGAGTGTAAAATCTCCATGAAAGTAAAAAATGGTGCGGTTGTTTCAATTGCCAGTAATTACTTTACCTACCAACACATGAAGATCTGTAATTGATGGAGAAGATTGAATTTTCAGGAACATGATGAGTCTTACTTGGGTCAGGAAGGAGCATTCTAACAAGGCCGAGAAGTCTAAGAGGGTGAAGATGGTTGGATGCTTTCAATGTAACTAATTTTGTCAAGTGAAGAAGGATTGAAGTGTCTAAGTTCATTGAAGTTTATCTTTGTTTAAGTGAAGTATCATTACTTACCAAATCTATTAACTGCCTTTTTCCATGCATTGTGTCTTTAGGACAAGAATATTCATGAACAGAGGCGTGGATAGAGAATTTAATTTCAAGGATGAGGACTTCTTTCTTGAGAAGGCTACTAATGTTTCCAAAGTTGATCAGCCCATGTTAGAGGAAGAAATAAATATTTCAGGGTGTTTCACTAGTAAATTGATAAAAGCTAATAGTGAAAGCACTTGTGATGCCATTGAAGAAGAAAATGATCGAAATGTCAGTTCCGATGGAGACTAACTAATTACCAAGTCGACTTCTCTGAGTCTTGAACCGTGTTTTGGTGGCTCCTTTGAGCCATTCCCAACGTTAATCGACCACAATTTGTACCAATAGCCACTACCCATGCTAAATTTCTCGTAACATCTGAGTTAAAGGCTCTATCCATCTTCCAAAAAATTCTCCCCTACATATATTGACGCGATACGGCTGGTTGGTTAATTTCATTGTTTCCTGATTGAAAGCATTTAACTTTTCATCAATTCTCTTTTTTTATCTTCATATGATATGCTTATATTGGAAACTCACAACTCCCTAATATTTAATGTACTTACGACAGATGGAGCTTTCGTTATAATTTTATTGGTTTTTGAAGCAATTTTGTTTTTTTCTGCGCACACACATGAATAAATCCAGAATATTGTAGGTTGTTCGTGAACATGACCCGTTTGGAAGAGACGTTGAACTCTTCCGCAAACATTTGTATGGTGATGGAAAAGTAAGGCCTACCAGTAAGGGCACTAAAGGAGCAGACCTAGTTGAGGGCCTTGTAATTGAAGAGGGAGATTATAAATTGGTCAAGACGCGCTTTAGTGCATTCTTCGCAACACATCTTCATTCACTTCTTCAAAGTGCCGGAATCAAGAACCTAATTGTCGTTGGTAAGTTATAATCTGAGATATGGGGATCATTTATATGTTTAAGGGATACCATTTTTAAAAATATTTATCTCATACTAATGCAAATCCATATACGGAATAATGGTCACTTATCTCTCTTTTTCTTCAAGTTGTCTATTATGTTTCATTTTCACTTTTCAATTACGAGGGATTGAACTGTTGCTATTGTATTTTGACTCATCTAATCGTTGTGTATTTTGTGATACAAACTTGTAGTGTTATGAATCAAACAGTAACTTGCGAAAAATTGCTTATGTATTGTATGACACTACATAAATAAGGACCTGACTCTTTTGACCGTCATTTAATCACCAAATTGGTGTTTAAATGATCTTACACCACTAATGGTATAATATTTGGAGAATCCATACTGTCAAAGTGATAGACCATACACCGAAGGACAATATGCCCCAAAATCACATTCTTTGGAAGATTTTAGCCATCCAATCTGTGCACTGTCATACCAGCCGTTGTTCCTATTTGTTCATGGTTGATATTAAAGTTCACAATATGGATGGTTCACATGCACTTATAGGCATGATTTTTGGCTGTGACATGTTTCAATGATGGATTTCTGCTTTGACAATTTAGATTGTTCACATATGTGCGACACATGGTATAATAGTATACCACACTTTAATGGTGTACGATTAAAACCCTAAAACAGTGGTCTAAGATCATTTAAACACCATTTTGGCATTTAAACATCAGTCAGGAGCCATTATCGATTTATCCCTATAAACAAGTATCTGCTTTTGGCATAGCTCTTTGTCAGCTCCCTGCCAGAGCCGGATATACTTGCTTTAGCAGGCCCCTTTCTCCTTGCTAACTCCCTGCAAAGCAGGATTTACCTTCTCTAGCTGCTACCTCCCTGCTCTCTGCCAACTCCCTGCAGGAGCAAATAAAATCTGCTCTGGCAAGGAGTGAGCAGAGAGCAGGGGAGAACTGCTGGAGCAGGTAAATCCTGCTCTGCAGAGAGTTAGCAAGGAGAAGGGGGGCCTGCTAAAGCAGGTAGCAGGGATTTAGCAATGAGAAAGGGAACCAGCTAAAGCAGGTAAACCCTGCTCTGGAGCTATGCCAAACACAACCATAGTTTGTATCGCCAAATTGAAATTCCACTACATATCAGGTGAAACTTATCTGATCAAACTATATTTATTCCATGACCATCAGAAAAGTGCTTGTTACTGTATAAGGTCATCTTATTTGGTCTTATCATGCTTCTATCTTGTTTCTTTCTTTTTTTAAATAGGAAAATTGTATCATACAAAAGTTTTAATACTTTTTTGTCAAAAATATATAGGAGTTCAAACACCAAACTGTATTAGGCAGACTGTCTTTGATGCTGTTGCATTGGATTACCAATCCGTTACAGTCATAGCCGACGCAACAGCTGCAGCTACACCAGAAGTACATATTGGTATGTTCTTCTGGTTTTCTGTCATATTCTTTTTTATGTTTTTTATGACTAATTTACATATATATATATATATATTTATGTATATCTATATATTTATATTTATATATATATATATATATATATATATATATATATATATATATATATAGTTTAAGAAAAAGCGTGTTACTCTGGGCTCATTGACAGCTTAGCTCACTATAGTAAGTGTATCTTTGTCTCTCAATCCTCACATTTATCACTTAGCTATGCCATTATAGATAACAACTTTGAAAAATTTTCAATTTTTATATTTTTCAGGAGAAATTCTTATGACTCTAATATAAGCTTGGCTACCAGAAAAAAAATGTAGAAATCTTACCTTTTCTCAGGAGCTGTCATTAACACGCTAACAACTTTGCTAAATTAGATTTCTTAGGCTTGCTTGCTTTACATGGTGTCAAATCTCTCAAGCCTCGTTTCTTTTTATGATAATTAGAGGATTTATTAATTGCAAAGAAGAAAAAGGGCTTGATCTGGGACAAGCCTCCCAGTCTAGCCAATAAAGACAACCCTCTGCATAGTTCCAAAAAAAAAAAGAGAGAAAAATTACATCAGACTGCTGTCGTAACTAACTGCCAATACTCTTAAAGCCCCCTTTTGCTAATGGTTCTGCTATTGGGTTCTCTCCTCATTGGTATATGAGATATCTCAAGGTTTTTGGTATATAATAAATCCTTGACTTCCAAAGTGTTTTGCAAGAATCGATATGGTTGCTCAGGACTGTTTCTCTGCACTTTTGTAGAGACCTAAAGGACTTGAGTACCATATTGTAATAAAACCCGTCTGAGTTTCTGATAACTCTGGATTGCCTACAGCATCCGTCAAAATTCAGCTTGTCCGATCAGGCAAAAGCAGCTCTGGGTCACATTAATTTTTTCTTTACGTGGGCCATTCCAATAATTTCACACCACATCCTCCCAAAACTGTCGTATCTGAACGGCTCAAGACTTGAGAACGTGTGCCCAAGAGGTCAATCTGAATTTTATTTTTTAAATCAGAAGCGAGTGAGAGTTACACTTGCCCTAAAAAGGCTCCTATATCGTAATTCACATCCCATAAACACCACATAACTGCCATAGGACACATTGTCCAAAGGATGTTCCATCTTTTACGAAATTGCTCAATATCCCAGTCTCCGTGCTAGGCAACACCGATGTAACTTTAAATAAATTTAGAAGATCAGATCATCCCTCATGCCCTCACTCCGTTTGGGAACATAAATCTCATGGCGTTCAGTCATCAACTCCACAAATTGCACAACTTCTTCACCGTTTACGTTTCTTTTCTGCAACATTTCCCATACCACCTCGCCATTAGCTGATCTAGGAAACCTTTCTGCAACAACATGGTTTTTCAAAGAAACCAACTCATAAAGCCTCAAAATTTGGGAATTAAAGGGTGCCTCTCCATTCCAAATGCCTTCCTAGACACAGATTCTGTCCCCCTGCACTCAACTTGATGGTGAATCTGGCCATTGAACTTCTAATGAAAGTCACAGATGTACTTCCAATAAATGATCTAGTGGCTAGGAGCTTGTAGCCCTCAATCACCTTCAACAGCCCATACTTTTTAGCTAACAAGGTATGCCATGGTGATTCCAATTTGACTCTGGTCCTCCATAACGACTTACATAATGAAGTTTTATTGAACTCCTTCAAACTTTTAATTTCCAACCCTCCAACTCTTCTCTAAACATGCAACGCTTCAAACCATAAGAAGTCTCATTGGAGCTTTTCAATATGATCTCTTACTCATACCAAGCATTTGAACAAAGACATAAAGTACACCAACAACGCAGATAGAATAGACTTAATGAGCATGACTCTACTCACAAAGAACAACTTTCCTCTCCATGCTGTGAGCCTCTTTTCGACGTGCAAAATCGTGGGGTCACATATGTTTTTTTTTGTGGTTTTTGGATACAGATTAGTAGGCTGAGATAAATAGTGGGCAGTTTCACACCCTATATTTTAGTAAGCATCGCCAGAGAGTTTTTGTCGACTTTTACCCGAAAATGGCTGATTTATGCAGTTACCCTTCAGTCTCCATACTGCTTCAAAGGATCTAAAGATGACTTCAATTATTTTAGCTTCACCATCCTCACTGTTGGCTAAAATCAGCATGTCATTGGTGAATTATAAGCGGGTTGTCTCCAACCCTATTTGAAACCTTCAATCTTTTCAATTGGCTCAGCATATTAGCTTTTGAGATAAGATGGCTGAGCACATCTACCACTTTAATGAAACACAATGGAGTGCCATTGTATAGAATCGAGAACCATCTCGCAGCAAAACCCGTACGAATTAACATGTAATCCAAAAAAAGCCCAATCAACGTAATTGGCCTTTCGGTGTCAAGTTTGAAATCGAGGCATTCGTGGGGCATGACGTGACGGCATAGTCCAATATATGCCTTCGAGAAATGCAAGTTGGTATGGGGAAATGATTTGTTTGACAACTTTGCTTAGCCTAGTAGCCAAAACTTTTTCTAACACCCTCTATAGACAACTCACCAAACTAAGTAAGCAAAGTTCCATTTTCGGAATTACAAAGATAAATGTGTTTATGTCCCAACTTAAGTATGGCCTGTGATAAAGTTCTTTAAAAAATCCAGCATATTCTCCTTTAGCAGTCCCCAATACCTTTACAAGAACACTAATGGGCAGTCGTTTGGTGGTCGCGGTGCCTTATGATCCTCCAACCGAAAACTCACAACTTTGATCTCTTCTTCCTTGAAAGAAAGTCTTTCTAGCCAACCACAATCGTCAAAGCTAATATTGAGGAATGAACGCTGTTGAGCTTGTCTTTCCCATTCCTCCCTTATCTACAGACTCGTGAAAAAAATTGACAGATGCTTAACCAATTTCTGTCATGAACTCCAGGATCCTACTACCATCGGATAGGGATCGAATCTCATTAGTTCGTCTTCTCATTTTGTCACTAAATGGAAAAACTTGTACTTCCTTCCCCTTCCTTAAGCCATTGAACTCTTTATATTTGGAGCCAATATGCTTCCAGTCTGATTTTATAATTCAGCTCAGCTTTTGACTTGGGCCCCTCTCTTCCCCTTCTATAGTAAAATTAAAAATTTCCTCTTTAGTGGCCAATTGCTTTAAGCATTCTAGCAAAATTTAATTGGCTTGACAAATGTTGTTGAAAATGGATCTATTCCACTCCTTCAATTTCATTTAAAACATTTTTAGTTACTCCATGAATTTGTATCCTGCAACTCAAAGACTTTGCAAGATTTCCATCACTCCTTGATCATCCCGTCCAAGTCTTTAAATTTTGGCCACATTTTTTAGAATTTAAACAGTCGGGGATTGTGAGGGGATTTGACTTATGCTAAGATTAGAGAGTGGTCTGTCACTAGGCGTGGTAGTACTCTTAGGGTGATCCTGGTAAGATATTTTCCATATTGATCTCTCAGACGAAGCACTGACGTCTCACCAAGCAAAGGTCATCATGCTTATTGGACCAGGTGAACAAACCCCCCACCCACGCACCCACCCAATTGGTACGCTCACTAGTTCATGTTGATGCATAAGCAACGCAAAATCCCTCATGCTTCAGTTTCTTGTCGACCCCCTTTTCTTCCTAAGTGAATCGGGGGCATTGAAATCACCTTCGATACCCCAAGGAATCTTGTCAGTTCCTACTTGTGTTGGAAATTAAATAATTTTAAATTTATGCCATACTTGTCAACTCCTGTGCATGTTGCTTCTCTTTTAACCTAGTTATGCGATATGTGGATATAAACAACTAACAGATCTAGATCGCAAAAGGCCAAATGAAAATAAGACAGTGCAATGAATAAGAAAAACTTTATGTAAGCAACCCACACAACCCCGACACCATTATTTTTAATGTGGTAAACCCTTTTCAAGGAAACATCCATGGGACTAAGTCCAGGCTAAAGGAATCCACTATGAAAAATAAAATGGCTTACAAAAGTAGCAAATGGTGCATTGAATTATACGCTGACAAGTCCTAATCAGACCTTCAAGTCGATGACAACGAATCTCCCCGGATTCTTCCTTCATAGTGTACCAATCATTTGCTTTACAATCGTTGAACGAACATTGGCGATCCACTTATCTCTGTGAGCAAAAACACCAGAACATGGCAAATAAGAAGATGGAAAAACCCTTTTGATATCACGAAAGTTAATGTTGCAAAAGATCAAGATCAAAGGGCTAAGGATTATGATGCGGGAACTTATTAAATGCAATGTTGAGGCTGAGATTAGGCTTAAAATTAATTTAATTTATTAAAAATAAAAAATTTTTTTGATCAAGATAAGGCTGAGATTAGGCGCACAATTTTGTGGTAATTTTTTTGTGGTAATTAACTGTGTCATTCTTTCTGAACAACGTATGAGGCCATGCGATGGGACAAGGGAATTTTGATCAAGATGGGGTGAAAAAGATGTGAAGGTGTAGATTCTGTTCAAAGTCAGACATTGTGCGCCTTTTTTAGGTCGCTCAATATGATTGTGCACCTATTTTCGGGCGTGTGAACGCAGGTTTGAAGGGTTGTTTGTACGTGTTTGAGTGCGCGTGTGATTGGATTATGCGCTCCAACAATTACGCATGATCGGGGCATCACTAGGTCACTGTGCGGGTGACCTTTCATATTGTGCGGCGTGAGTGGGTCATTAAATAAGGTTGCGCTGGTCTCTGTGAGGGCATCGGAGGCGTCATGTGCGGCACGGGCGATGGTTTCATTACGCGCTAGGGTGAGTACGTTGTTTTGGATGGCGATTGCGTTAGCGTGATTGAGTTAAGCGCACGTGTCTGGGCACGTGATTGAGTCCATACTCTATATAAGCAAGGGAGCCTTCATTTATTTCTCATTCTCTGGTTTAGTCTCGAGTTTTACTTTTTCTGGATATTTTGTGTTCTAAATTCATGTTTTATCAATATTAGATGATCTAACCGTCCGGTTGGGATATCGTTTCTTCCTATGTTTGTTATTTCATGTGATCTTCACCCTGAGGTGATGCTCGGGGACGCCATTATTTTGGAAATGGGTAGTATTGAGAATGAGGGTGGTAGTCTTCACTTCAAGCCCTTTTAGGGAGCAGTGAAGGCAGCGTAGGAGACGCGGTGACAGAAAAGTTTAAGATGTTAGAAGAGAAGGTGTTACAAGTGGAGGGATGTATTACCCAACCAATCCTTCCTGAAGCCTCCGATTGGACTCTCCGTTCCTCACTTTGTGTTGATTTCGGATTTCCAGTTTTCATTTTGGGTTGTAAGTTAGGTTCTAGGTTTTCGTTTTGAGTTGTAAATTCAGGAGGTATGCCTCCGGTGATACATGTAAAGAATTTTGGTTATAAATAAAAAGGTTTTTTTTTTTGTTTATTGTGCTTATTTATTTGTTTTAACTTATTTAATGGATTAGTCTATCTGATTTGTTTGACTTATTTAGGATTTGACCTAGCATAGAATTTCAGGATTCATTCCAAATTTATTCAAGGGTTATCCCGAGATTAGTTTGCTTTATTGAGCTTTGTTTAGAGAGTTCACTTGGTTCTGTTGGGTTTGTTGGGGGCATTTTTTTTGGGTCCCAAACAAGTCAGAGTTTCCTTTAAGAGTTTTCTTGTTTATTTTGTTTAAGGTTTAGGGTATTTTGTTTTAGTCCTTTTATTTAATTCGAGATGACACTTGTTAGAAGTGTGTGAATTTTCAAAGAGTTTAATTTAAAGTTTTTAGATGAGTGTTAGGTGTTTGAATCCTATTGGTTTATCTAAGCTTGTCACGGATTGTGATTTTTCAAAGGGGGTATGTGTTTGGTTTGGATTTAATTAGATTGGAAGGGTTTAAAGGTGTGACACTTGTCATTTTATAGTTTAGGAGGTATAGCTTATAAGTGTGAGCCCAAAGGCTTTGGTTCTTGTTGTTTTTGTTTCAAGCTTAAGATTTTAGAAGCTTTGGGGCATTTTTTTTTATTTGTGTATGCACCGGTGGAAGATCAAAATCAAGCTTAAGATTTCAGATTTTAGAAGCTTAAGATCCCAAAATCGATTAATCGATCCCAAATCGATTAATCAAAATCTGAAATCGATTAATCGAAATCCCAATTCGATTAGTCGATTTCACTAGGTCTCATTCCTCCAGTGGCTGGAGCTTCTCAGTCGATTAATCGATACCAAATCGATTAATCGAAATTCAAAATCGATTAATCGATTTGGACAGACTCAGCCCCCTTTCAGGCTGATCTTCCAAATCCTTCTCAAACAAATTCTCTTTCTTTTTCTAAGCTTTTATCCTATGATTTTAAGTATTTTTTTTTACTACAATTAAACCTCTATGATCTATGCAATTAATTCACCAAGAATTTTACCTTAATCAAATTTCAATTTGATTGGATCTCAAGGTTGGAATTGCTAGGATTCCAGCTTTGGCTCTAAGGAATCCTTCGCGTTGAATCCGCCCTTAAATACTCGAATCCCTTCTTGGCTTACATTCACTCCTTGCTCAACAACCCTCTTTACTTCTCTCTCTCTCTCTCTTCTTAATTCTCTTCAACAACCCAAAACAATGAATTTAGGGTTCTTTAAACCCTTATATACCCATTGTCCTTGTATTGAGCACATACACCCAAGATAGGCGTATGTGACTCCAGATTCACATTACACTCCTACTTACATCATATCCACATCATATACGTTCATCCCTCTCGAGTCAACTAGTGAACTTCCACTTGGTCAAACCTATGACCAGTCGGGCACGAATCCCGAGGTCACTGTTCAACGCAAATTTTTAGGATATTACATCCTCCCCACCTTGGGAATTTTCGTCCTCGAAAATAACCCAAGGGCGCTTCGTTTTGGGTAACCCCCCCCCCCCCCCCCACACATAGGTGAGGTGGTCGAGTAAGTCACCCATGATTAATCCTAACAACTAACATACACATACTGTACAAAAGATCTATTCTATTGGAAAAAGTTGACAAAAATTGTTCTATTCATTTACTCAAAATTTACAATTGGTTTGATACATATATAAGCTCACAAAATGTGCATACAAAAGATAACGGAAATAGAAACATCAGCTGTAGCTCATGTCGTCCCCTCTCCCGGCTGATCTGGTGCTGGGGCAGGCTCTATCTGGGTATGGCGGCTGGCCGTGGTGGCGAGTGGTGGAGTCGTCTCCGTAAGTCGTGGGTGACCTGTCTCATTTGGCTGGCGAGCGAGATCCATCCATGTAGAGGTACCCACGTGGAAGACGGACCAGATAGAAAGTGGTCCGACTCTCCACGCCTCCTCTGCTGTGGCGCCGTGATCAACGGATAGATGTACCGTAGAGTGTGGTACATTAAAAAGTCCATCTGTCGGTTCATCCGCTCATTGTTGGCCTCCATGCGGGCCAACATGTCTTCAATGGTAGGGCCGGAGTGAGCTGCTCGGCGGCGGTAAGATGAAGTCGGTGTCGCGGCGGCTGATCGTGAGGGTGGTGTAGCTGATGTGGTGGGAGGTGGCACGATGGGCTGCTGCCCAGCTGATACTGAGGGGTGAGATGGG
The DNA here is from genome assembly GCA_021018995.1 of Chloranthus sessilifolius. NCBI lineage: Eukaryota > Viridiplantae > Streptophyta > Magnoliopsida > Chloranthales > Chloranthaceae > Chloranthus > Chloranthus sessilifolius. Next base: position 57,218,276 of record CM037590.1, on the reverse strand, counting down.
GCTCCCTCAGCTGGTGGAATGACTGGTGGGGTGCTCCCCACTGGTGGTGCTCCCCCAACGGGTGGATCCTACTGTGGTGGTGGGGGTGGTGGTGGTGCTACTGCTGCCGATAGGGTCTTCTTGAGGAGATTGTAGCTACGGCTCCATGAAGCAATGGAGAATTGCTTCACGCAATCTGTAGCCCTCACCTCGTGAGGCGATATAGTGTAGTCGGGGGCGTTGGAGTAACACTCTAACATGCTCGAGATGAGCCGAGCATAGGGCATTTTCTCCTTGGGCCTTAGATTGCCCTTCATCAACTTCCCTTTTATGTAGATCATCCCCTCGAGGATGATCACTGTAGCGTCAAACCAACGGCCACAGAAGGCCGCGTAAAGTGCCTGCTGTACTTTCTCTACCCGCTTGGTGTCGTGTCTCAACGGGTAAAGGTTGCACTTGATTATCGAATCAAGCATCCACATGTAGTGGGGTCGGGATCCTCCTAATGGAGGATCCTGACCCCTTCTTTCCCTCGGTCATGCGGGTCATGATCTCCTCAAACCTCACCTCCTGTTCAAAGGGTGGGAAGAGGGTGGTCTTAGGTACAAAATCCAAATGGCACTCTAGGACTTCGTGCACGTGGCGGCGTGTGAAAGTGTAGTCGCAACCCTCAATAGTGGTCTTGACTATGTCGTCAGTGGGCCCCTCATTGAGCCCCTGGTAGAATAGGCAGACCAATCTAGGGTAGTAGGACTCACGGATTGGCTTCAAGAGGTTGCCGAGCCCGACCTTTTGAAGGTAATTACGAGCCCAGTTGGTCTCGCCTGGTACATCGGGATTTGTAAACAATTCCACATCGATGATGTACTCATCATCGATGGTCTTAGCTGCCCACCACTCATTTGGTTGGAGCACATTGGTGGGAGGTGGTGGCATAGGCGAAGACTCGCGCGAAGCCGCGCTTGTCGAACCGGAGGTGGTCTCCGATGCCGACGCTGATGGAGTCCTCACCGGTGATGGGGTAGGTGGTGGCGGTGCGGCATTCTTACGCCGGACCGGCAGCTTGGTAGCCGTTTTCTTAGTGGTTAGTCGGGTTTGAGGTGGCATATCTACTCAAATGCCCAAAAATCTAGGGTTTAATGGTTTAAATTGAAGGGAAACTGGAAATCTAGGGTTTACCTTAGATTTAAATCCGAATGCAAGCGATTTGTGACGCGAAATCGACGACAAACTTCCAAAACCCTAGCTCGGATGGATGGTCGGAGAAGAAGGAGAATGGCGCCCAAGCTTCAAAATTTTCAAATGGGCACCAAAAACCCCAACTTATATATATATATATATATATATATATATATATATATATATATATATATAGGTCCGATTCGATTAATTGATTTCTCAAAATCGATTAATCGACTAAAAAATTTTGCCTGCCGCGCGAAATTGATTTCCAAAATCGATTAATCGAACTTTAAAATCAATTAATCGAGATACATTTCGATTAATCGAATTCATGGTCCTTTCAAATTTCAAAATTTTCAAGTCACTGGTGCTTGCCAGTCGATTAATCGATTTGTCAAATCGATTAATCGATTTCCGAAATTGATTAATCGAAATACTCCTCAATTAATTGAATTTTTAAAACTTTCAGATGTTTAATTTCCCTCCTCACTGTGATATGCCAGTCGATTAATCGATATAGCTAAATCGATTAATCGAACTTCCAAAATCGATTAATCGATCTTAAATTCGATTAATCGAATTTATCAACCCTCTTTAGTTTTTCAATATAATTGGTTCAGTGGCCTCTGCTCGTCAATTAATCGAAATCCATTATCGATTAATCGAACTTCTAAAATCGACTAATCGAATCTCCTCGATTAATCGAATGCCAAAATTGTTATTTCTTTCCTATGTTCTACCAACTGATCATCAGTGGATGCCAGTCGATCAGTCGACCAAAAATCGATTAATCGAATTTCCAAATCGATTAATCGGTTTTGGTCAGACTTCTCGAATTTTGTTGTTTCTTTTTTGTCCTTTATTTCTATGGTTATATGTAACCAAAATTTTCAAATTTTCTCATTGAATAAGTTGACCAACTGATCATCATTGGATGACATGAGTAGTGTGAATCTGCAAACACGCTTGCGGTGTTACAATTTGGCACTCAACTCGTTGTAAACAAGTCCGGGTACTGTTCTTTTACATCGGTCTCTCGTTCCCACGTAGCCTCTTCGGTCGGATGATTCTTCCATCGAACAAGCACTAAGGGGATCACTTTGGTACGCAGTACTTGTTCCTTCCGATCCAAAATCTCCGTCGGCTCTTCTGTCATGCTCATGTCTTCATGCATCTCCAAAGGTTGACTTCCTAACACATGAGATGGGTCCCTCACATATTTCCTGAGCATCGATACGTGGAATACATTGTATACCCGATCAAACAACGGTGGTAATCCAATGCGGTAAGCAACTTCCCCTACTCGACCCAAAACTTCAAACGGTCCAAGATAGCGGGGACTTAATTTCCCTCTCTTACCAAATCTCATCATACCTTTCATAGGCGAGACTTTGACAAATATGTGTTCACCCACCTTGTAATCGACACTAGTCCGCTTGAGGTCGGCATAGCTTTTCTGTCTGCTCTGTGCTGCTTTGAGTTTGGCCCTTATCATACGAACATAGGCAGCATTGTCTTCCAGCAATTCGGGTCCCAAAACAAATTTCTCCCCGGCTTCCTCCCAATTAATAGGTGATCTACATCGCCTTCCGTATAAAGCTTCATATGGTGCCATCCCAATGCTCGTCTGAAAACTATTGTTATACGCAAACTCAATTAATGGTAGGTGCTGATCCCACGATCCTTGAAGTTCTAACATACACGCTCTGAGCATGTCTTCGATCACTTGGTTCACTCATTCTGTTTGACCATCAGTTTGAGGATGGAAAGCTGAACTGAAGTCCAGTCGCGTTCCGATTCCTTCTTGAAATATCTTCCAAAACTTGGATGTGTACAGTGGATCTCGATCCGAAACAATGGTACTCGGAATCCCGTGTAGTCGGACGATCTCCATATATAATTCTGCCAGTCTTCCTGCCATGTACATCGTGTTGTAAGGCAAGAAGTGCACTGATTTGATCAATCGGTCTACGACTATCCAAATGACATTGTATCTCTTGGCAGTACGCGGTAATCCAACTATGAAGTCCATAGAGATTGATTCCCACTTCCACTCCAGTATTGGTAGAGGCTGCAATAATCCAGCAGGATGTCTATGATCAATCTTCACCTGCTGACACGTCAAACACTGTGACACGTACTCTGCCACGTCTTGTTTCAAACCTCTCCACCAATAGTTCTTTTTCAAGTCTTGGTACATTTTGGTGCTACCAGGGTGGATAGCATAGTTTGACTTGTGGGCTTCATCAAGAATTGTTCGCCTTAGATCGACATTGTTCGGAATGCAGAGACGGCCCTTGAACAATAAGGAACCATCTTCTTTCACTGAGAAGTCCGGTTGAATGCCCTCAATCAAATCTTGACGAATCTTTGTTAGCGTCGGATCTTTCATCTGTAGGTCGTGGATATGTTCAAATATCACTGGTCTCACTGATATGTTAGCCAAAAGGCTCCTGAAGCTTATGACTCGATGTTCGCATCATATAGTGCCAGATCTTCAACTAACTTCCACCGGTGCATACACAATTTCTCATAACAAATTACCACAAAAAATTCTAGAAATTCAATTAGATGATTTAATGTCGGACCAAAATAGCGTTACTATCATGTACGTTCTCTATCGCGGATCTAGAAGACTAGGTTTCTTATGAATGGCTAGATCTCTTATAGTTTTAGAGCGTTGAACGAACTTGCAAGCGGGTTCTCTAGATACCGATGAAAATAAAAGGTTCACAATAAATTAGGGATGAATAAATAAGTTGATTTTGGATTTTTTATGAGGCAAATAGGGTAGATCTGAAATTTAATAGATGAATAAATAATTACGGTTACGCTACTTACGCAAATCGTAGATCTAAAGAAGATAGAGATGAAAGAAGAATTGGCCTCGCACCAAATCGCAAGCGAAAATCGTAGAATCACTCTCCGTTTTGAGAGAATCACACCCTCACGAAAGTTTTGAACTCTCAATTTTGCATAAGCAGTTTTCATTAACCAAAAAGTAATAACAAAGTTGTTTACAAGCCTTTAAATAGGCTAACCAATGCATAAAACTAGAAATCCTAGTGTAACTCTAATTCCTAGTTCAAATAAAAGAAATATTCTAATGCTCCTAAAACAATAAAATAACAATAAGGAAACTAATCTTATTTTTAATAAAAAAAACAAATCCTATTTTCTAAAATAAAATAATAAAAGAGACTAATCGTAATTCAATTGGGAGTCTTGAAATTTGTCACTTTTTGTGCAGCTTCCGAAAACTGACCATAAATTCTTTAATACTTGTCGGAATTGCTCGTTTTTTGGCTCGTTGGAAAGCTACTTCGATAAGCTTTCAAATATGACTAATTTCACATCAATCCGACCTTGTTTGTCACATCAAAATAGGTAAAACATAAAAGTGACGGGATTGAAAGTTGAAGACCCTATGATCAGAGAATTTTTGGTAATAAATTTCAGATTTTCTTCTTTCTAATCACTTTGATATTCTTCTTTCTCCTCCGTTATGTTATGGGCGATTGCTTGAATCGGATGTCCCCATCAACTCTCCCGGGTTAGAAGGATTCATCCCCAATGAATACTGGTTGTGATAGAGGTTCAAGAGATCCGGATCAATCTGCTGAAACTCTTCCCTTGTTATCCACGTATTCTTTGAATCGACTTTGTTCTTTCACTTGACCAAATACTTCTGAAGTCCCCCTTGGTCGGTGGACACAATCTGATCTTCCAGCACATCTTCGATGATCTCACGAGTTTGCCGAATAGGTGGGAGTAGCGGTGTGGATAGGGGAATAATTGGTTCATTAGATGTAGAAGGCTCAAAGGGGTTGGCAGAGATTGTTGAAGGGCCATGGAATGGAACAAGGTACTCCACGTTGAAAGTCGTGCTAATCCCTAAGTCTGGCGGAAGATCTAAAACATAAGCATTAGAACAGGCACATTTTTAGATTTGATAGGGTCCAACACCACAAGCTTGTAACTTCTTTGCAACTCCTTGCCAGAATCGCTCGGGTCTATTCTGAACCATCACAAAATCACCCTCTTGGAATTCTTTGAACCGTCTGTGAGAATCTGTAGAGAGCTTGTATTTTTCATTCTTTAAATTAATTTTTTCTTAATCTCAGCATGCAACTCATGAATGCGATGCGCAAATGTGGATGTAGACTCTGATGACCTATGATGAATGGACATTGGAATGAGATCTACAGGTGTCCTAGGTTTATACCCGTGCACAATTTGAAACGGACTCATGCCTTTGGTTCTATTAACTGAATTGTTATATGCAAACTCAGCGACAGGTAAGATGGAATCTCAACTCTTAATGTGCTCACCTACTAGACACCATAACAAATTACCTAGACTCCTATTGACAACCTCGGTTTGCCCATTAACTCTCCCTGGGCTAGAAAATTTCATCTCTGATGAGTTGTAGAACCCACGTATGGTACACTTTAAAAGCTCAGCTCCCGGCTTGCCTTTCCATTTTGTGAGATACGCCTAGTGTTCATCCTTACTGGTAGTGAAGTTTGAAAACTCTAGAGCCTCCTCATTCAACCATTTCTCATATTGCACAGGTATGGTATGAGTTATGAATTAGTTAAATGGGCTTGGATTGTTTGTTCCAGTAGCAAGGAATATATCAAAATACATGGTTGCAGAACTTGGAATGGGTTAAGATGTTCTATCGAAACGGTCGAATGCCCTGGTCTCGAGGAAGATCTAGACCTCCATCATTACCCCTTTTCAAGATTGAAAAAAAAATCTATATGCTTGGGGCTATTATGAGCTAACACAAAATTGCCACTATTGAATTCATTAGATAAATTCGTTATGTTAGTGACATTAGGTGTATGTTCAACATTCAATAAAATCTGATGGTCAATCCCATGCAAGTTAGTATGCTGCCGTGTCTCTACCGACTCTAACAATTCGTGTGTGATCGACTCAAGGGGCACTAATGGTTCATGTACACTCCTCCCGAGTAACTCGTGCGTACTCGCTTCAACCAAAACCAAAGACTGTGATATTCGATCCCATTGACACTAATGGTTCTTGTGTATCAAGTTCGATGGACTCACGTGTATTCGACTCAATGGGCACCAACAAGTCATGTGAACCTAACTCTACAGATACCAATCACACATAGGCAAGTGGCTCGATTGGTTTGTGTGTACTCAATTCAACGAACTTCAAAGGCTCTAGTGTACTTGACTCTACTAACAACAAGGACTTGTGCCCAACTGATTCGATTGACTCACGTGAGAGCGACTCACCATCATTACTCACGAGGGAAATAAAAGTCTCTTTAATACAAACTAGACTTTCATCAACTTCTTCTATCTCCTTTTCAGTTATCACGATGCTATGGTCATACATAATTTTTTCCACTTTCCCTTTTTTCGGCCCCTTAGGACTCTCTCTTTTAGTCAATAAATTCAGAGTGGGAAATTTTGGGGGATTGGTATGCAAAATGTTCGAACCCTTGACACTTAGAGCAATCAAGACACTTGTTTGTGTTGGTTTTCAAACCTATCTTTAATACCAAGTTGATGCGGGAACTTATTAAATGCAATGTTAGGGCTGAGATTATGATTAAAATTAATCTAATCAATTAAAAATAATAATTTCTCATAACAAATTACCACGGAAAATTCTGGAAATTCAATTAGATGATTTAATGTTGGCCCAAAATAGCGTTACGATCATGGATCAAAATATTATTCGATACTGATACGTATCGTCCGATACATATCGGTTTTGGACTTGAACGATACGATACATTGGATTTTTATCGCCCCCCTTAAAAAACAGTCAAATTATCGTTCAAAGTATCGTTTGTATCATCCGTATCGTTCAATGTATCATTCGTATCTTAAATTATTGGTTTTGTTGTTTTTTTTTTGGGGGGGGGGATTGGAAAGTATCGTCTCGTACGTATCAGTTTTGGGGCTGAACGATATGTATTGAAAATCCGAGATTTTGATCCATGGTTACTATCGTGTACGTTCCCTATCGCGGTTCTAAAGGACTAGGGTTCTTATGAACGGCTAGATCTCCGATAGTTTTAGGGCGTCGAATGAACTCGCAAGGGGGTTCTCTCGATACCGATGAAAATAAAAGGCTCACAATAAATTAGGGATGAACAAATAGGTGATTTTTGGATTTTTATGAGGCAAATAGGGTAGATATGAAATTTAATATATGAATAAATAATTAAGGTTACACTACTTATGCAAACCGTAGATCTAAAGAAGATAGAGATGAAAGAAGAGTTGGTCTCGCACCAAACCGCAAGCGGGACGAAGAATCGCTCTCCGTTTTGAGAGAATCACACCCTCACGAAAGTTTAGAACTCTCAAGTTTGCAAAAACAATTTTTTTTAATTCACTAATAATTACATTCTAGCATTAATGGTCTTTATATAGGCTTTACAATGCATAAAACTAGAAATCTTAGCGTAACTCTAATTCCTAGTTCAAATAAAAGAAATATCCTAATTCTTTTAAAACAATAAAATAAAGTCCTAAAACAATAAGAAAACTAATCCTATTTTTAATAAAAGAAGCAAATCCTATTTTCTAAAATAAAATAATAAATAAATAAACCCTAAAACCTATATGAACACTGAAACCCTAAAACTAAACTGATGCTCTGATACCAATTTGATGCAGGAACTTATTAAATGCAATGCTAGGGCTGAGATTAGGATTAAAATTAATTTAATCAATTAAAAATAACAAATTATCATAGAAAATTCTAGAAATTCAATTAGATGTTTTAATGTCGGCCCAAAATAGCGTTAATATTGTGTACGTTCCTCATCGTGGATCTAAAAGACTAAGGTTCTTATGAACAATTAGATCTCCGATAATTTTAGGGCGTCGAACGGACTTGCAAGCAGGTTCTCTCAATACCGATGAAAATAAAAGGCTTACAATAAATTAGGGATGAACGAATAAGTTGATTTTGGATTTTTAATGAGGCAAATAGGGTAGATGACGCAGGATCAATGCTAAAATCCTAATGTGTGAATTTGGGATTAACTTTTAGAATGAATTGAATAGCGGAAATATCCAAAATCAAACAACACATAAAAGTAATTCAATGAAATTAATAAAAACAATTAGATTAATCCGTTTTAGCGTCTGAATGCGTGAATTTTTTTTCGATCTAGAAAAACGGCTCCGATGAAGGAACTCGGAATTCGTTCTAGTATAGGGCATCAAGCGATAATTGCAATATCAGATTTGATTCCTTGGGGATGTTGAAGGAGATGAAACTTGAATAAATAGTTCAAAAAAGGGAAGCTTAATGACATCATGGAATACGATTCTTTTGGGATTTTGTTCTTTTATCGATGGAAAGAAAGAAAATTAATACCTGATAAGTAGAAAAAAGATAAACTAAAAAGGATAGATTCCAAGGCTTCACACCAAGGATTTTTCGAAGCTTCACACCACGGCTGTACGTCGGCTTCGTACAAAATCGCACGAGAAACGATTGCTCACTCCTCAAGGTTTGAAGGATTCACTCTCTCGATTGAAAACTTTTCACAAGCTCTCTAGGGTTTGCACAATAGCAACTCTCTTTCATTCAATAATCAACTCCTTAATAAAGTGTTTACAATGCCTTTATATAGGCTAAGAAAACCCTAAACGAATATTAACTAAAAGACACTTAAACCCCTAAACTTTAAAGTTCGAATTTAGAAGTTTAAAGCAACTAAAACTGCTCGGCGCGATTTCGATTGATCGAAATTGAATTTCGTTCGATTGAAATTTCTATCACAATTTCGATTGATCAAAATTGAAAATCGTTCGATTGAAATTTAATTTTGTTCGATTAAAATTTCGATCACAATTTTGATCGCAATTTCGATCGATTGAAATTGAAAATTGTTCGATCGAAATTCTCATGTACATAAAATATCGCAGTTGACATTCGATCGATCGAAATAGGGTTTCGATCGATCGAAATTTTCGACCTCTTTTCTCGAATTGTCATCTTTACGCCTAGTTCTGGTTTTCGCTCCGCTTCTTCTTGGCTAGAGAATCTGTTGCGGCTTAAACCTACGACTCTTGATCTTGGCGTCCCGCATCAATCTCCTCGGGTGGGAAAAATTCATCTCCGATGAGTTAGGGAATCTATGGATGGCATGCTCCGGAAGCTTCATTCGTGGCTTACCTTTCCACGCTGTGAGATACTCATGATGTTTACCTTCATTGGCATAGAAGCTTGGAAATTCTATAACCTCCTCATTCAACCTTTTCTCATGTTGCACAGGAATGGTACGGGATAGAAAATGGGACAATGAGGGTGGTTCGATTGGATGCTCAAGAAGGAATGGATCAAAGGGCGGGGTAGTGGGATCAAGGATAGGTGTAAGATCTGTTCTGACAACTACCGGATGATTACCCTTGTTTAGAAGAAGATCTAGACCTTCACCCTTACCTCTCTCCGAGATTGGGAAAGATTCCACATGCTCAGGACCATTAGGATTTAAAACAAAACTGTTAGTATCAAATTCATTAAATATATTCAATGTGTTAATCCAATCATGCGTATTTCCAGTGCTCAATAAATTCAGATTGTTAATCCCATGCAAATCAGAATGATGATGTGATCCTACCAGCTCTAACTACTCACTTGAGATGGACACATTATCAACACTGTCCTCGGAAATGGGAATTCTCCTAATGCATCCTATGGCTCTAACTGGAACCTCACCTTCGTCATCACTTGGAGTGCTACATGGTTCGTACACTTCTTCGGGTATCTCGTTCCTCTCTTTATCAGTATAATCCTAAATGATCAAAGTTTGACCCTTACTAGGACATTGGGATGCAAAGTAACCAAAACCCTGACACTTATATCATCGCTGCGGGGCACTCTTAAAACTCTCGACCATTGGCCCCTTTCCTTTATCAACTTGGGGAATTATGGATTTTGAGGATTGATTGAAGACATTATTTCCCTTTTTGATAGGGTTAGATTGAGGCTCGAATTTGGAAGACTTAGATCGGCCATGACTGGGGGTATCGAAATACCGTTCTAATTCTTCGACCCTAGTAAAACATTCATCGAGATCCGCAACGGGATAAGGAATGAGTTCCCTTTGTAACTCTGGGCGAAGACCCATTTCGGAATTAGGAGAGGGTAACTTTTGCTGGCTCATCGACATCGGCCTGGGTCATCAGGTCTTCAAATCGATCGATGTACTCTGTGATTGGGGAGTCTCCTTGATGCAATGACTACCACTGATCAAGAATACGTTCATCATATAATATGAGAACGTATTTTCCGTGCAGTTGGACTTTCATTTCAGCCCACGTGGAAATAGCACGAAGACCCTGGATTTGCCTACGACGCTCCACTCCCAACCAATAAAGTCTGGCTTGACCCATAAGCTTGACTTTGGCAAATCTGACTTGCGGTCTTCGGACATGGCATACCACTCAAATTAGTTTTCCATGTTGGCGACCCATTCGAGAAAGACCTTGGGTTGTCTTTTCCCGTTAAAAGTAGGGGCGTCCATTTTCACAGACTTCATGACCTTGTCATCCAGATTGGTTTGGACCTCACATCGGGGAGGAACATCTCTCCTACGGTCACGGTTGTTGACTCTATTGTGATTCTCAGCGATGAGCTCATTGATCTCTTCGAAACAAGTCTCTAAAGCCTCATATCGGGCTTGTTGATCAGCGATATGCTCATCCATCCGGGTTTGACTAGCGATCACCTTAGATGCAAGGTCTCTAATTAGGGCCTCTAAAGTACTGGTATTCATGACGGAATTATGCTAGAAAAATATACTAAATCAAGTGAACCCTAAAATCTATATGATACGGAGAACCCTAAACTAAAACTGTGCTCTGATACCAAAACTGACGCAAGACAAACGCTAAAATCCTAATGTGCGAATTTGGGATTAACTTTTAGAATGAATTGAATAGCGAAAATATCCAAAATCAAGCAACACATAAAAGTAATTCAATGAAATTAATAAAAACAATTAGATTAATCCGTTTTAACGTCTGAATGCGTGAAAATTTTCCCAATCTAGAAAAACGGCTCTGATGAAGGAACTCGGAATTCGTTCTAGTTTAGGGCATGAAGCGATAATTGTAATATCGGATTTGATTCCTCGGGGATGTTGAAGGAGATGAAACTTGAATAAATAGTTCAAAAAAGAGAAGCTTAATGACATCGTGGAGTACGATTCTTTTGGGATTTTGTTATTTTATCGATGGAAAGAAAGAAAATTAATACCTGATAACTAGAGAAAAGACAAAATAAAAAGGATAGATTCCAAGGCTTCACACCAAGGATTTTTCGAAGCTTCACACCATGGCTGTACGTCGGCTTCGCACCAAGTCACACGAGAAACGATTGCTCACTCCTCAAGGTTTGAAGGATTCACTCTCCTCGATTGAAAACTTTTCACAAGCTCTCTATAGTTTGCACAATAGCAACTCTCTTTCATTCAATAATCAACTCCCTAATAAAGTGTTTACAATGCCTTTATATAGGCTAAGAAAACCCTAAACGAATATTAACTAAAAGACAATTAAACCCCTAAAGTTTAAAGTTCGAATTTAGAAGCTTAAAGCAACTAAAACTGCTCGGCGCGATTTCGATCGATCGGAATTTCGATCACAATTTCGATCGATCGAAATTGAAAATCGTTCGATCGAAATTCTCATGTACATAAAATATCGCCGTTGACATTCGATCGATCAAAATAGGGCTTCGATCGATCGAAATTTTCGACCTCTTTTCCTGAATTGTCGTCTTTACTCCTAATTCTAGTTTTCGCTCCATTTTTTCTTGGCTGGAGAATCTGTTGCGGCTTAAACCTACGGCTCTTGATCTTGGCGTCCCGCATCAGTAGATCTAAAATTTAATAGATGAATAAATAATTACGGTTACTCTACTTACGCATACCGTAGATCTAAAGAAGATCATGATTAAAGAAGAGTTGACCTCGCACCAAACCGCAAGCGGGAATTAAAGAATCGCTCTCCGTTTTGAGAGAATCACGCCCTCACGAAAGTTTAGAACTCTCAATTTTGCATAAGAAAATTTTATTAACCAAAAAGTAATAATAAAGTTGTTTACAAGCCTTTAAATAGGATAACCAATGCATAAAACTAGAAATAGAACTCTCAATTTTGCATAAGAAAATTTTATTAACCAAAAAGTAATAATAAAGTTGTTTACAAGCCTTTAAATAGGATAACCAATGCATAAAACTAGAAATCCTAGTGTAACTCTAATTCCTAGTTCAAATAAAAGAAATATCCTAATTCTTCTAAAACAATAAAATAAAGTCCTAAAACAATAAGGAAACTAATCATATTTTTAATAAAAGAAACAAATACTATTTTCTAAAATAAAATAATAAAAGAGACTAATCCTAATTCAATTAGGAGTCTTGAAATTCGTCACTTTCTATGCAGCTTTCGAAAACTGGCCATAAATTCTTCACTACATATCTGAATTGCTCATTTTTTGGCTCGATGGAAAGCTACTTCGATAAGCTTTCAAATATGACCAATTTCGTATCAATCCAACTTTGTTTGTCACTTCAAAATAAGTCAAGCATAAAAAGTGACGGAATTGAAAGTTGAAGACCCTTTGATAAGAGAATTTTTGGTAATAAATTTCAAATTTTCTTCTTTCTGATCACTTTGATATTCTTGTTTCGCCTCCGATATGTTATGGGCGGTTGCTTGAATCAGATGTCTCCCTCAGGATAGGGTTGTCTTTTTTGCAAAGAGATAAATACTAGAGAAATTAAGTGCGGAACATCTCCAGGTCACAGACGTTCGTGAAATACTTCACGGTCATCTATCAATCACCTAACAGGCTGGTTCTTGAGATTAAGTTAGGACCTCCCCTTGAGTTCTCGGAACTGTGAGCACATCCATAGCCACACACTACTAGATTTGTTCAATCAAACCGACTATAGGGAGTTGTATACAGGCTTTGGCATTGGGTTTGACAATGTAAGTCTTTATAGAAATCACCTTTGATACACCAAGGAATCTTGTCAGCTCCTACTTGTGTTGGAAATTAAGTAGTTTCAAAGTTTTGGTGCTTTTTGAAAAGTTTAAAAGTTTTTATAAAATTTTCAGTTGGAATGCCTTTTAAAAAGGCGTTTTGCAACTTGACTTTTTTGTCTTGTCTCTGTCTTTTCCTATGAAAATGTGTCCATGTGCTTTCTAGTCTGAAACATTGTCTTCTCCATGGTGAATGATTTTATGCCAAATTGAAAGGCTTTTGCGTCTTTGGAAGAGTTTTTTGACCCTTCAAAGTGAAGGTTCGAAATCTATAAATATGGGTTGCTTTGGAAGGTTTAATACTCAATTTGAGTCATCTTTCACTTATATACAATCCCCTACTTTTATTCGCGATTAAAGTTGCCATTTCAAGTTCTTTGGTGTAAGGAGTAGCGTGCATAAATTCAGCAATTCTGTTATTTATTTATTTTTATTTTTTAATCGGTAAAGGCGCATTCTATTAATAAAAGAGCAACGCAGCGAGAAGCTGGCAAAGTACAATATGAATCGAACCGACCAAAAATAGAACAAAAGAACAAACAACATAGGCCGGGGATGGGCCAGCCGACCGGGCAACCTGGCCAGAGTCCTACCCCGGGTCCCAAAGGGGTGTCTCCCCCCCAGCCCCCTCCTTGTCTAGAGCCACCCACAAGTACATGAAATCCCGAGTAGACTTCAGGACCATCCCGATTGGAAGGCGCTTCTGATGAAAAATGCGGGCATTTCTTTCGAGCCAAATGCTCCATACCCTCCAAAAAGCTCCAAGCTGGCCCGCGACGTCGGTCCCAAACCAAGAGAGGAACTGTTGGGAGATGGTGAGCGGGCTAGTCCAGTGCATGCCGAAGGAATTGAGAATAACCCCCCAGATGTTATGAGCCACCCTACAGTGGAGGAAGAGGTGAGATACAGATTCTTCAGCTTGGAGTCACATAGCGCATCTGTTCTGAATTTCTTTCCCCCAACGGATCAGCTGGTCCATCGTCAACACCTGCTCTCTAAGGAGAGTCGAAGCAAAAAATTTGACTTTGGGGGAAGCAGCAGCCCTCGACAAACCAGCCCACTTGCACTGAACTAGAGGCCGATAAGACAATATCCGATAGTAGGAACTGGTGCTAAAGACCCCGTTTTTGCTCAGACCCCAATTCCTCGCATCAGCACTGGTGCGATTTCTAGTAGCCCCATATAGCATCTTCAGAAGACAGAGGAAAGGAGGTTCCTCCTCTCTAAGTAGCCTCCTAAGAACCAAGTCCCAAATAATCCCCCCTTCCGTTTCCGTATAAAAGCTAGCCACAACCCCAAAGGGGTCCGTAATGATGTTGAAGATAGTTGGGAACAGTTCCTTAAGCGGCCTGGTTTCTACCCACGTGTCGTCCCAGAAATGGATGTGGGTGCCATCTCCCCAGCTAAAAAGGACCCATCTAGAATAATGAGACCAGGTCCCACAAATACCCTTCCACCATGGCGAGAAATTTCGATTAATAACCACATTGATTCCGCAGTTGCCTTCAAGATGCCCGTACTTGTCTGCCAACACCGACAACTAAAGGTTCCCTCTCTCTTTTTCTAGGTCGACCCGTCAGAACCACTTTCCTAGCAAAGCGGTGTTAACCCATCTCAAAGATCGGATCCCCAAGCCCCCACAGCTAACCGGAAGCAGGCAAGTGTCCCAGTTGACCAGGTGGTACCTCTTGTCCAGGCTAGATCCTTCCCATAAAAAATCCCGTTGGATTTGTTCCAATCTATGGATCACGTCTGCCGGGCAATTGAACAAGGACAGGAAGAATATCGGGAGGCTAGCTAGGACCGATTTGACAAGGAGGTGGTCCCCACTGCTGAGGAGCTTTCCTGACCAGAAGGAGAAACAGAGGTCGAACCTCCGGACCACTAGGTCCCAGGCCCTTGCTGAGGGGCGGCCCAGGCCGAGGGGAAGCCCCAGGTAAGTGATAGGAAGGGTCTTGATCTTACTCCCGATCATGGCAGCAATCTCCGACTCCAATTTCACTTATGCTCAAATCCCAAAGACCGTTGATTTGTATAAGTTGATCCGTTATCTCAAAACCGCTTCGTAGATCGTGAGGACCTCCCCAAACGCTCGGAACTCAGTTGCATCAGCCTTGCCAAATAGAATAGTATCATCCGCATACTGAAGATGGGTGACATGGCTGTTGCTAGGGCCCACCTGGATTCCTGAAAAGAAATGGAGTTGCCTGGCTCGATGGGGTCGTCTAGCGCTTCCCCGACCATGTTAAACAGAAAGGGGGAGAGGGGGTCTCCTTACCTGACGCCCCGAGTACTTTGGAAGCAACCTGCTGACGACCCATTAATGATGATAGGAACCAAGCCGAAGAGTAGCAAGCACAAATCCAGCTTCTCCATCGGACCCCGAATCCGAATCTGCTCAGCATGTAATCGATACAGCCTCAATGAACTCGGTCGTATGCCTTTTCCATGTCTATTTTCCAAAGGACGGAGTGCACAACTTCAAGTGCCACGGCGACCTGATCTACCAATTGCCTACCCTGAATGAAAGCCCCCTGGTTGGGCGAGATCAGCTTACCCATCAGCGGTTTCCATCGATTCACGAGCACTTTCGAGAGAATTTTGTATAGGCAGTTGACGAGGCTGATCAAACGGAAATCCCGAAGTTCCTTGGCTCCTTTTTTCGGGATGGGGCAAACGAAAGTGGAGTTCAGAGCCCGACCAATGAAGCTGGTAGTGTGGAACTCCTTTAGCACGGCCATAAGATTATGTGGAACTCCTTTAGCACGGCCATAAGATTGTCCTTGACCAATGACCAGAAGCTTCGGTAAAATTCCATGGTGAAACCGTCAAGACCCGGAGATTTATTTTTCCTACTATTTTTTATGGCCCGCCAAACCTCCTCCTGAAACGGTTGTTCGACAACTTGGTCCCCTTCAGTGATAGAGCGGAAAGGAATTCCGTCTAGCTCAGGCCTGGTCCAACCCTCATCTATGTAAAGCCTTCTGTAGAAGTCGACCACCTGGGATTTGATCTGCTCCAGGTCCAAGTACACACACCCGTCCACAACAACTTATCCTAGGAAGTTAATTTTGTCCAGCGCATTGGCTATGGCATGAAAAAACTTGGTATTGTTGTCCCCCTCTCTGAGCCAGTGTGCCTTTGATTTTTGTTTCCAGCAGATCTCTTCAACTAGACATTTGTCATTGAATTGTGATTTTTTGCTAAATCTCTCCTCTTTCCAACTCGAACAAATCTCTAAACTCCTCCAAATCATCCAACTCCTTGAGCCTAGTGAGAATCTCCTCTTTAGCCACGTGGACCATCCCAAAAGTATCTCTATTCCAAACTTTAATGCGGCCTTTGAGGATCCCCAACTTGGAGATGAATCTAAAAGCGGCTTGTCACGGGGTCGCACTTCCGCAACCTCAGTCCCGTGCGGCACCTAACGCACGCTTCGCTAGGTCAGCCTACTTCTGATAACAATCGTCGCGAGGGCGTCCTTCGACGCTTTCAACCTCCCAACATGGTTGCCTCTGTTTCACGGCCTACCACTCGGCTCATCGTGCCCCTTACGACACGCCAATCTGCACCGCTGCGCTAACTTGGCTTGCTCAAGCTTCACCCTGTGGACTGCACTAGTACCTCGCCTTTCCGACCAAGCCTGACCTTGTGCCTCGCTCGCGTGCTCAAGCGAGTCCCACGCGCAGCTTGCCTTCGTGTGCGTTCCGAATTACTACACGTCGTCCTTAGCCCACATCTTTGTCGTGCTCAATCGAGTCCCATGCGGTCTCGTGAGGTTGCCCAGCCATATGCAACGCGACACGTAGTCCGGGGCCATACATCAACCTCCCTCGGGTTCCACACGGCATCGCTGCGTCGACGTCCTAGGCCCACCCTTTCAGGCCTAGGAGACACTTGCGCCCCTACAGCAGCGCAGGCCCGTGCGGGGAATAGCTCTCAAGCTCCCTTCCCCTATATAAGGGTAAAACAGTCATTCAGCCAGAATGGCAGGATAACCTCAAACCTATTGGTTTGACATACCGCAACGCCTCATGCATCGCTAGCCCACCTTGGCTATGTCGCGTCCGTGACACTCCGCGTCGTACCCTCATGCGACCGTGTCGCGTCCTCGCAGCGCGACCACGTCGCAAGGCCAACATGGCCCCATGTCGCGTGCCCTCCTGGCACCACATGCCGTGCCACACGCACCACGCCGCAAGCTCGAGTATTGGCCCCGTCACAGGCTGTTCTCGAAGGGACGGGTTCATTCCACCACATGTGGACAAGAGCCCTGAAACCGCCATCCAGAAGCCACATGTTCTGGAAACAGAAAGGGGAAGGGCCCTTTCCTCGTGTCTCGTAACATAGAAGGAGCGGGCAATGATCCGAAACTGCCCTGGCAAGTCCCTGCTGGATAGCGGAAGGGTATAGCTCCAGCCATTCGTAGGTGCACACAAATCGGTCAATATTGCTCAAGGTGGGCACATCTTGTAGACTTGACCACGTGAAACGGGCACCCGATAACGAAAAGTCGACCAATTGCCCGTCTTAGATGAAAGCATTGAAGTCACGCATCACGGCTGCAACCGGTGTCCTTCCACTCTTTCATGGGCCCATTTAATAGCATTGAAATCGCCTTTGAAACAATGCAGGTAATCCCACTGGGCCGAAATAGCAGCCAACTCAAACCAGAAATCCTCTCGGCTGCCACCATCCAACGGACCATAAATCCCAGTGAAAGTCCAAACCTTCCCGTCATCTCTATTTCGCAACACCACCGAGGCTGAGAAGAGGCCCACCTCTTCGTCAATCTTCTCAAATAGATGCAAGTTCCATCCGACCAGGATGCCCCCTGCGGCTCCGATGAAGTCTACCCCCAGTGCCTTCCACCGATGACAGACGCTACTTTCGCGGCATCACAACAATCCCACTTGGTTTCTTGCGACGTGACCACAGCCGGCTTGGCAGCAGAGATCACCTTCTTGACCCCAATATGTTTTTTGAGGTCACAAATCCCACGAACATTCCAAGATAACACCTTCATGAGGAAACCACAAAAGGCCCGCCCTGACGAAACTAGTGTGCGATTATGCACACTTAGATCCCCTTCCATCCAACATTCCCCATTGAAGTCTTGCAAGCTCCCCGACCAGCCTAGCACAGCCTTCATGTGGCAGCTAAACGCAGGAACATTGCTGTTGACTCAAAAAAATTGAAATCAGTAACTCTTTCTTCTTCCACTTAACCTCAAAAATCAGATAGAATAAATTAATAGAAGGAATTAGGAAAAGAGACTTTATTTATAATTTTTTTTTTTTCCTTTTAACAAAACCTACTCTAAATAGGACTTAACAAAATCTACTCTAAATAGGATTTAAAGTCCTAAGTAATGTTAGTCACCTAGGTGGCTAGAAAACATACCTAGCCACCTAGGTGACTAAAAAATATACTTAGTCACCTAGGTGGCTAGAAAATATATTTAGTCACCTAGGTGACTAAAAAAAATACTTAGCTACCTAGGTGGCTAGGAAATATACGTAGCCACTTAGGTGGCTAAAAAAATATACTTAGCCATCTAGTTGGCTAGAAAACATACTTAGTCACCTAGGTGACTAGAAAACATACTTAGTCACCTAGGTGGTTAGAAAAATATACTTAGTCACCAAAGTAGCTAGAAAATATATTTCGCCACCTAGGTGGCTAGAAAATATACTTAGTCACCTATGTAGCTAGAAAACATATTTAGCCACCTAGGTGGCTAGAAAAAATACTTAGCTACCTAGGTGACTAGAAAAATATACGTAGCCACCTAGATAGCTAAAAAATATATTTAGTCACCTAGGTGGCTGAAAAAATATACTTAGCTACCTAGGTGGCTAGAAAAATATTCTTAGCCACCTAAGTGGCTAGAAAACATACTTACTCACCTAGGTGACTAGAAAAATATACGTAGCCACCTAGATGGCTAGAAAATATACTTAGTCACCTACGTGGCTAAAAAATATACGTAGCCACCTAGGTGGCTAGAAAACATATTTAGTTACTTAGGTGGCTGAAAAAATATACGTAGCCACCTAGGTGGCTAGAAAAAATACTTAGCCACCCAGGTGGCTAGAAAATATACTTAGCCACTTAGGTGGTTAGAAAAAATATACGTAGCCACCTAAGTAGTTAGAAAAAATGCTTAGCCACCTAAGTGGCTAGAAAAATATACTTAGTCACTTAGGTAGATAGAAAACATACTTAGCCACCTAGGTGGCTAGAAAATATACTTAGTCACTTAAGTGGCTAGAAAAATATACTTAGCCACCTAGGTGGCTAGAAAACATACTTAGCCACCTAGGTGGCTAGAAAAGTATATGTAGCTACCTAGGTGGCTAGAAAAATATACTTAGCCACCTAGGTGGCTAAAAAAAATATACTTAGCCACCTAGGTGGCTAGAAAAATATACGTAGCCACCTAAGTGACTAGAAAACATACTCAGCCACCTAGGTGACTAGAAAAAATGCTCAGCTACTTAGGTGGCTAGAAAACATACTTAGCCACCTAGGTGGCTAGGAAAAATACATAGCCACCTATGTGGCTAGAAAATATACATAGCCACCTAGGTAGATAGAAAACATATTTAGTCACCTAGGTGGCTAGAAGACATACTTAGCCACCTAGGTGGTTATGAGAAAATATTTGCATACGCGAGAAAAATCTTTTCTCAATCCACGTGAAGACAAAAACTTGCGCAACTCTCTCAACCGTTCACTTCATGAAAACCTTACAGGAACTGTATGATCATAACTTCTATAACCGCTACCATAAATCTATAAATAGCAGACCCGTCCTCATTGCAAGGGATCCGAAAATTTTGACACGAGACCTCTACCGAAAATATCGACTCTTCTGACAAAAGACTAGGTATTTTCGAGATTCAGGCTATTCCTTTTTTTTTTTTTTTTTTTTTTTCTATTTTAAAAAGTGGACGAGAAGAACAAGTTGGAGTTAAGACATTTAGGATAAGGGCTATGACCCTTATCTAAAAGTGGTACGCTTAGGATAAGAGCTATGACTCCTCCTAAGTAGGATTTATGGTTGCAATTCGGGATTACGCGTTACGACTCATACCCAATCTCTTGTGTATTTAGAAATAATTAAGCCACATGGGTACGACCCTGGGCATAACTCTTAGTACACCCGGATTGCAATCACGAATTCGATACTCATACGGGTTGCAATCACGAACCCAAAGAATGATTCCGGACTATGATACCCGAAATATTCATCGATGATAATTAGAGTTTCCCTCGCGGTTCGGATCATCACTCCCTCAAATGAGGGTTTAGACCTCA
Organism: Chloranthus sessilifolius; assembly: GCA_021018995.1. Classification (NCBI taxonomy): domain Eukaryota; kingdom Viridiplantae; phylum Streptophyta; class Magnoliopsida; order Chloranthales; family Chloranthaceae; genus Chloranthus; species Chloranthus sessilifolius. The sequence continues at coordinate 57,197,730 of CM037590.1, read as the reverse complement.
ATCTCGAGATCGAAAATTCTTTCACAGTGTACTTGTTGACTTTTGATCAGATGATCATAATACGAGATCGTAACGAAATCCAACAGTGGATTCATTACGTATTGACCAGATCTTATGAATTTGGTAAAATCCAACGGTGGAATCGTTGACTTTTGGTTAAACGATCATACTGTGAGATCGTAACGAGATCCAACGGTGGATTTACTATACATTAAATAAATCTTAGGATATTGATCAAATCCAACGGTAAAATCATTATAAAATCATCTATGATCATCAAATTTTAAGGAATTTGGCGATATCTAACTCGTGATTAGATACTCTATCACTGAAAGTGATAACTCCTTTGATAACCAGTTGCCCAAAGAATGAATTTGGTATTCGAACTCATCTTTGAGACTAAGGAATAAGAATTCGTTTTAAGACTCATCCACGAGTTTTTTGCTCCAGTAATGACTCGTGCTTTTCGATCAAATGGAACCGGCTTTTGGAGGAGGGGTTCTCCCATCTGTCGTCCCCTATTTCATATTTCTCACATCTCCGATGAAGATAGTCTGCTATGCATCTATCTCATGACGGATTGAAGATGTTGATGAAGACTTAGAATTAGAATTTTAGTTTTGTTTATTTCAGAGATGTAATTACGTTATTTTTATTTAGTAGCTTTTAATCAGAGGTATTCAATTTTGATGTAATTAACGGGGAATCGATTACGATATCCGAAAGTGTAAGGTCTGCCATTTTAATAAAACCCTCTCCTAGCGAGGGGAAATTTGTTATGATTGATTTGATTTAGATTTATATCCTATGCAAATTTGTTGTTTATAGTTCCCTAGATAGGACACGTGTCAACAGGCCTCTGTGAGCACGATAAAGGGCCCCCACCTCATACTTAAACCACCAAAAGGTAAGCCCTCTTTCATACCAGCCTAAAAAACCGCCATTGGTTTTAGAGGGTCACAGCTAGCCTCTGACGATTGAAGATGCCTGGTGCCACCTGTCACAAAACCATTCGCCCCAACCTAAACACCCTCGAGTCCCGCAGCCGACACCAACACCAAAAGTTCTTTATTCAAAACTTCTCGAAGACCCTATCGCAGGATGAAGCGATACATGGCAGATAAGTCCCTATAGCCCACTCAAGGAGCATAGGATCTTCCCAAATTAGAAATAAAGGACTACGGGAGGTCCCCATGCTCTGCCCATCGTCCATTCTTTTCCCGAAAAGCTCCATCTCATCCATCACCGAAGATCGAAGCGTCAGGGTCACAGATTCAACCAACGGTAGGTAGTCTTCAAGCGGCCCCCGCCTTCTCGAGACTCCGACACCGGCTTGGGATCGGCTTTGTAAAGCTTTAGGATTCCCTCTTCTCTCTCACCCTCCCCAACGGCGGCGCTGATTATCATCAGCATGTCATCTCCGGCAAGGATCAAAATTTCGGGTTTCATTTCGGAGGGGACCGAAATCGAAAATTTGGACCAAAATTTTGGTCCCAAATTATCGTTTCAGTGGGGTCCGAAACCGATAATTTCGGCCGAAATTTCGGTCATTTCGGCAGAAATTTTGATCCTTGATCTCCGGTCATGTCTCCGGAACAAACTCCCCCTCTTCTCTACCTTCTTCCTCAGTATCGTGACTACTCCCTGTCAAGGCAAAGCACCCCGATTCTGCCGGTCCCCCGACCATTCAGGTCTACCGCGTTCCCTGCTATGTGGACCGCAGACGCGAGATTTTCGCTGGATCGACCAAGATCAAATTCTTTGCCTCCTATGTTCCCCGTCGGAACCTCCTCCGAAGGCTTCTAGTGGGGCGCCCTTTCTCCTAAGTTCACTTCAATGAAGACCTGAGTGCGGTGACCATTTATTCCGACGATACAACTACTCGGGATGTCATCGAGGCTATCCACAACGACGAGGATCTGAGCATATCCCGTTTCGCACAAGTCGGAGGTGCTCCTGTCGATGGGGATATGAGTGTGCCACACATGGATCCGATAGCTGTAAAGATCTCATTAGGGGCCCAGGCATGGAGAGGGATACCAAAAATGTGAATCCATGTTTCCCCTTCGAAGGTGAGCGGAGACGCACCTCCGATGCGAGAGTTCCAGCGGCCCACTACCACCGGGGCTTCGCCGATAAACAGTCTCGTCTCCGCGCAGAACAAATCGGCGGAAAGCTGATTCTGGAAACGCAAGAGGTAGCTCGCAAGGGAAAGGGGGGAGACGTGACGTCGGTCGAAAAAATCCCAACTCCGGTACACCCACCGAAAAAACTGCACTGGGGGCATAGTGTGTTTGAGGAAGTAAACCAAGACCCAGAATGCTGGGAGATGCAAGGCTAAGGCCTCAAACTCCTCGTTCCAACTTTCCAAGACCCGTGAGCCATCTCTTCCACCTTTGTGCACGGAGGCGCCAGCTTCCAGACCTCCCGCGGCCTTCTCAGGGCAACCGTCTTCCCCCGAACGCGAGTTACACCCTCTCAGTTCTCCGGTAACCATAGAAGCGTAGGATACATCTGGGTGGGTCATGTTCATTGCTGGCTCCCCAGCTCTCAGGGCTACTTTATTGCGCTTCCCAACGATCGACCATCTGATCTTTAGATCCCGTCTCTGAGAACCAGTTAAGAACGTTTGGTTCTTAGAGTTACCTCTCCTGACGGGATGGTCCTTATCTTTAACCATGATCCCCTCAGCCCTTCTCACCTCGCATCCATTTCGGTGGCACTACGAGCGGCATCTGAAGTTTACATTGCAGCAACTCGTGCAAATCCAGTCAACCGCCCGGAGGACCAGAAGAACAGTTGCCATTTTTCCCATCATAACTTGAAATATAAAAATGTTAGTGAGAAGATTTGAATCTAGGCCTAATTTTTCAAAGTGTACACCATGAAACTAGAACACAATCTGATTCATTGTTTCCTGGAACTGGTTTACTACTAACCTGTTGCTGACCATAGTTTGTGGTGGCGATAAATAACAATATCTCTCATGTCCTGAATCAGAATTACTGTATTTTCCCTTTTCCTTAAATAATCTCTGCTTTTATTGCCATATTTTCATCTTTCCACTAGTTCCTCTTTCGTTGGCTTCGTTGTTTCCTGGAACTGGTTTACTACTAACCTGTTGCTGACAATAGTTTGTGGTGGCGATAAATGACAATATCTCTCGTGTCCTGAATCAGAATTACTGTGTTTTCCCTTTTCCTTACATAATCTCTGCTTTTATTGCCATATTTTCATCTTTCCACTAGTTCCTCTTTCGTTGGCTGTTATATGGTCGGACAACTGTTATATGGTCGAACACAACCATTCTCTATTCCTTCCCCTATTGCGCTATAATTTGATGGCAATATAGCGTATCGTCAGTCATTCTCATTAATCCTTTCTTCAGTAAAGTTATCAATCCCCCATAGACCGGCAACATCCCTTGCTATCCATTCCTTTTCAATTTCGCACAGCAGATATCTAGCAATTCTGAGATCAAAGGTTTGAAGTTTCGTTTCCTGTAGCATATTTATATCGTCCTTACACCTTTAGAATCATGTCTTATAACATCCCTTGTCTTTTAGGGGTGCCTAGACCTTCATTTCACATCATTTGCAAGCTCCCTGCTGGCACCTCTCTTGCCAACTAGGGCTGTTAACAGGCCAGGCTGGGCTTTTGATAGGCTCGATTATTTTTTGCCCTAAAAACTTAGGCCAAGCCTGGCCTGATTTGTAATCTGGCCAGGCTTGGCCCGATTATCATTCGAGCCTGGCTGGTCTACTTAAACCTGAACCTGACTCAAACCGGGTTCGGGTCAGTCCGGGTTTTACGTAAAACAAATCGGGCTCAGCCGGGCCAGGCTTTGAAAGGCCCGAATATTTTTACCCTAGAAACAAGGCCCAAATTCTGCCTGGCTATAAATTCGGGCTGGGTTTGGCCTGGGTATAGTGGGGCTTGAGTTTATATTTTATGCCCAAACCCAACCCAAACTGGACAGGGCTCCATTGACAGCGCTATTGCCACCCCCTTTGGCTCTGGATAAGGATTTTATCATAGTTAATAATTGAACCCAACTTAATAGCTCTATGCTTTCCACTGATTTTGGTTTGCTGGGCTTCCTATCTTCTCCAAATTCTAGGAATTCAAATAGCCTTCTAGTGATCAATTCCTGGTCCTTAAAGGACAAATCAACGTTGCTCTACAATTTCCGAATATCATCGATAAGATTCTTACTCACCTCAAATCTGATCATGTTTTACGGGTCACGACTGCCTCTTGAGAATGAAAGCCACTCATAACTCTGCTCGGCTACTTAAACAGATCACATTCTCATTGCTCATCCTCTAACGTTTCATTCGATCATGCATCGTTAGATACCAATTACAAACCCTTGAACAAGGATCGAAAGAACAGGAGTTGAATATCCCAAGGTGGAGAGCCACAGTTTCTCACGATGAGAGTTGATGAAAATACTTATCGCTGATGGTAAGTTGATGAGAAGGGTTGCTCCATCTCCAAATCCATGGTTGAAGAGCCAAAATCAAATAATAGTTTAACACTATTACCCTTCCTACATTTTTAAATTTCTGAATTGTATTCATGAGGTGCAAAGTCATTGGCTATGCCTAAGGTTGTCAAATCGTGTATCGTATTGTGAATCGTTTTGGTTCAAAAATTGAATCGTACCAAGATTCAATTTTGAAAAAATTGTAAAAAAAAATGAAAAAAATGGGAAAATCATTAAAATATATATATATACAATAAATATAAAATTTCAATAACGCAACAATAAATGTATGCGTCTGATCATAAAATGCCATACATGCATATCCTTTTTCACATTTGAGTATATGACAATGAAATTTCCCGGATTCCTATGGTCAATTGGTGGTTAGCTCAGTATGGTCTTAATTTTGGTGGGATTAAAGGAGCGTTTTTTTGGAGGGTGTCCCTGTTTGCTTTATTTTGGGCGATTTGGTTGAAGAAGAATGACTGTATCTTCAGAATGATCAGGAGACGAAAAGGCCATGGTTATGAAAATGGATAGGGATTTGGCTTTGAGCTGGGTGAAGCTGGATAAAATGGGTGCTTTGGGGCTGATAGGGAGTTAGTTGAAGAGTGGGCACATAAACTAATTTATCCTCTCGTTGAGGGGAGGGACCTTGTGGGATTTTTCAGGTTGCCCTTTTGATGGGGTGAGGTTCATTTGAGTGGGTTTCAGTTTTCTCTTTCTTTTTAAAATTTGTTTTTTTTTTTTATATATTTTCGTTTTTTGTCCTTTTTCTTTTTTCCTTTTTGCCTCAGCCCCTTTCTGTAGCCTGTTTTTTTATACCTTTTTGCTCTTTTAATGAATTTCCTTTGGGAGCTATTACTTGCACACGCTTTTCAAGTGATTGCACCGCATTGCTCCGAATTTAAAAGAAAGACTTGTAAGTTTGGCGACCTCTACAATGCAAAAACACCATCTAAGCCATTTAATTTGAAGGCCATGATTTAAAGCTATCAATTGCAAAAGATCAGAACAAAATATGATTTTCATCATTTGATTAAATGGAGTCAAAGGCTATTATATAATTCAACAGTTGACTACAATAGATCATATGACAAGTATCGTGTTTTACTCCAGTTTTATGTACCAGAGACCTATTGATCATGAACTTCAATTCAGACGGCCCATATTGCATTTTCACATATCACATGTCCCTAAAATACCAAGTCTTTCTTTAATTCGGTGCAATCACTTGACAAACGTGTGTAAGTAATGGCTTGCATTTCCTTTTACCAATTAAAAAATTGATCAACTTAAGAATCTAATCGAAACCCCTAAAATTTTTTGCATTTTAGTCAAACTTTTTACCTTCCTAACACCAACATGACATCAATCTGACGTCAGCACAGATGATGTGGCACGATGGGTCAATGTTTTCCAGATTTAATACAAAAAAAGAATGAATACGAGGTAGGATTAGGGTTTAGTTGGTGCTAAGGGACGGTTAGGCTTAGAGAGAGAGTAGCATATATATATATATAAGAAAGGAAGTATATCCTTAATGCATCAGATACACCAAATTCACCAATATATAACTTATAGGCACCCCATACACCAACAACACAAACTTCTTCGACCACATCTTAATTTCTTTACGAAATTCATAATTAGATTCTAAAGGTGAATGCGTTAAAGAACCCAATCTATTTTGCACTGGTAATATTTACTACAGATCTAAGTAGCATCTATAAATCTGTTTTTTCTTGCACATTTCATAGTGATAAGGAAAAAAGAAAGAGCAACTATAATATGGAGATGTGCATTATTATACCATGGTGGCAACTGCTTTTTCCACTATTGGATGTAAATTTTGGTGGTACAGTGGTGGTCCATGTCTTCATAATACGTGGGCATTTACGCCAGTGTACTTACTGATGGTGGTGCAACAAGTTGGTCATTATAATTTCAGGGGAGATATGAAAGCGTAGAATCGTTCGTAGAAGAAAAATTAGTGACAATAACAATTAGAAAAAGCTAAAGGGTAGCTATATTTGTGGCTACCGAATTACTGAGGGCGCCTACCACCCAAAACGATTGACTGCTTTGAATCGGACGATGAAGATTTTTTGTCCCATTCTCCTATATGATGGACCTTGAGATCATGAACATCTTATCCGACGGCCAGTTTTTATTCCATGAGGCACACATCCCAAAAAGTTACCATAGAACCACGTGGCACACGTAATGCTCAAACATAATTTCCAGGTCATGTTTTGGGATATGTGCCCCACGGAGTAAAAAACTGACCATATGATAGTACACACATGATCTCAAGATCCACGCTGTGGAAGATTGGGACAAAAAACGATCTCCAATGTAATTCAAAGGAAGTCAACGATTTTGGGCGGTAGGCACCGTCAGTAATTCGGTAGGCACGAATACAGCTGCCCAAAGCTAAATTGTTTGTTCAATTATTGGAATGAGTAGAAATATTGAAGAAATCTTAACTGTGGCGTTTCATTTCCTGAACCAGCAAATCTTTTCGACATGAAAAATGTCGGAGTAGCGACACCGACTTTGCAGGAATGGTGCAGCCCTGGTGCTTAGTCCATAAACACCCCTTATCGGATCTGTATACTGACATGAAACGATGAGGAAAAAGGTTTGTAGCTTTCCTTTTTTTCTTTTAGTTCTATTTATATATTAGAAGAATTAAATAGTAAATGAACTTCCTATGAACATGATTCTGATAAGGTTTGAAGTTCTTCAAACAGCCATCGGTAATTCGGCATTGTAAAAAATTGCTTGTGCTATCCGCTTGATCTTTTTATGTGGGAATCTGATCTCTGCACTTTGGAAAATTTCCTATCTTCTGAGAACAAATTAAAGACTTCTAACAGGGGCAATTGCTTGGTGCGATGATAAAAAGTGGGGTTCTCAAGCATGCGAACACGGGTTTGAGTATATGGAGAGCAGGCACTTTGTGCGTAAAAGCCGAAGGTTAGGTCTGTATCCCATCCACCCTCCCAGCACCTCGTGATTACGGAACAAAATTAAATGACTTCATTTCGATTTGTGCTGAAGTTAGTAAGGGGTTTTTTTTGTTCTGTATTCTCCCTTGTTGAGAGTTAATTTGGGAGATTTTAGTAAAAAATTTAGTGATTGGTGTGAGTAGCTGGTGCAGATGAAGCTTGAAAAGACCTCTCTCTCTCTCTGAACTTATTGGGGAACCTTGGTGAAATGATCTCATAACAAGAATGATAAAAGAAAGGGTAGGGGTACTCGCAATCGAAGATTTGGTCTCTGCAACTGATGGTTCTACCATAAATACCGTTTGAAATTGATCTCATAACAAGAATAACAAAGAAAAGGGTACAGGTGAAATTGATCTCATAACAAGAATAACAAAGAAAAGGGTACAGGTATTTGCAATGGAGGATTCAGTCTTTGCAATTGATGGTTCCACCATTAATACCGTTGTCTTACTCGAATTAGACGATGGAGATCGTTTGTTGTCCCATTATTTCACACAATAGATCTTGGGATTATGGGCCACCTATTAGACTCTTCAATGTTGATTACACATTTCACACACCCCCAAAAGTGACCCGAGAACCTTTCTCATGTCATGCCATGATCATGGCTACTTTTAGGAATGTGTTGACCATCTGATAGGTGAGCCATGATCTCTAAATCTATTTTGTAAAATAGTGGGACTGTAAAATATTGGGACGAAGACGATTTCATAGTTCGGATTGCAAAGAGTGAAGAAACTTTGCCATGCACAACGGTTTCCTCTGTTGTAAAATAGTTACTATAACTATTGAATAAAGTGCATGAAATTCGAATCATAAACTTCCCTCTCTAGGCGGATTAATATTGTTAATTGTGATTTTGTGAATAATGATCGAACATGAGTTGTAAAAGAGATGAATCTGTGAGATGAGCCGTAAATTAGGTCACTATCTGTAAGACGATTCACGCCCCAACTATCGAACAATTGGGGATGTATTGATATTCTTGACTCGTCGCCTTTAAGATATAACAGCTCACAGATTAGAGATTAGAGAGGAGAAAACCTTTAAAGAGAAAAAATTCTTTGGATGGCTGATGTTAAAATGTTTTTTCCCTCTTAAAAGAGGTTTCTCCTCTCCGTAAAAGAAATTCAGATTTAAATTAGGATACCTCTATTAGCGCTCACGATGGCTGATGTTAAAATGCTTTTTTCCCTTAAAAGGTTTCTCCTCTCCCTAAAAGAAATTCAGATTTAAATTAGGATACCTCTATTAGCGCTTACGCAATCTCAGAAAGTGTCCATGTGTGCAACCCTTTCAAAATCATTGATTGCTTGGGATAAGATGATAAAGATTGTGTTTCACCCAAATATTCCACTGAATGGATCTTAAGATCTTATCTCCTCTATCATGTGGTCAGTTTTTTATTCCACGGGTCACGGATCCCCCAAAAATGGCCCTAAAATCATGTTCGAGTGTGATGTGTGCCATAGGATTAAGGGGCATTTTTTGGGGATTGGTGACATGTGAAATAAAAAATTGACTATCTGATAGGTGAGACATGATCTCAAGATCCATGGTGTAGAAGATCAGGGAGAAAAATGATCATCTTATTCGAAGCAATCAATGGGTTTCCAACATGGGCGCTTTATGAGAATGTGTGGGCGCTAATAGAGGTATCTTTTAAATTATTATTATTATTATTAAATTGAACTTAAATTAATTGCCATTTAAGAAATTTATTTTTTTTGAGAACATTATAACTGATTGCATAACAGTGAGATCTTGCAGGATATTTTGCCAGAAGAAAAAAATTACCATAGTAAAAGAAGTATTTTGTGGCCTAAAGTGCATCATCCAATTGGTCAATATGTGAAAGGCTAGTCGTACTACCACACCACTCTATGTTACAGCCATCTCATTTAAACGAAAGAAAGGTTTGTTGATTGCTTTAAATTGAAATATGTTGCGTGCTTTCAATTAGACCATAGAGATCGCTTTTCATCCCAATTTTCCACACAATAGATGCTCAGATTTGTGACCACTTTTGATGGTGCACTGATCACATTCACTTTTTGTAATGTGTGTCATGTGGAATTAACATCTAATTGTCTGATACTAGTCTTACGAGCTTAAGATTTATTGTGTGGAAGATTGGGACGAATAACGATCTCCATCAGCTGATTTAAAACAGTCAACATAGTTTTGCTTTGTTTAAGTGAGCTTGCTGTAACATATTATTCAATTTGCTACGCGTAAGGCCGTAAAAGGAGAGCTATGAAAGGGACCTATTCATGGATTTCATTTTGGATCTTCTACAACCTAAAAGGTAGGTTGACTCAATATTTAACTTCTAAAATGGCTCAATTCAACAAACAGAAGTTTCAAACTATGTAAGCTAAAAAGATTAAACTAGGAAATCAGAAGAAATTACATCACGAATCTAGATTTCATCACAAGCATAGTAAGACCTATCTTTTCTAGGAGATCCGCAACTCTGTTGGACTCCCATAAAACTCAAACAGATTTAAAGACAAATTGATTTCTTCAATGAGTGACCTGAATACACAGAGATCTTCCACTTCGCCATTCACCGTATTGGTCACCCATAATGAATCTCCTTCCAGAATCACATTTCTGAACCCACACTGATGAGCAAAAGTAGCTGCCTCCAGAAATGCAACTGCTTCACTATGATCGAGGATGTATTTATATTTTTTTTGCGAAAGAAGCCATGACAGCACCATCATTATTGCGTACGGCAACACCAACACCAGCATTGAGATCTCTTACACACCACGCCCCATCAAAATTGACTTTGTAAACATCCACCGGAGGCGGTTACCCGGATATGTCTAGAATCAGCTTCAGAGGCAATACCCTGTTCTCCCTTGTTCTGAGAACGGGCTCCATTAATAACACTGTTCCTCTCGTTCTATATAGCCCATGCTATACAGCAGAACCGATATAAGTTGTTTCTGCCTAAAGAATCCAGCACCTCCGATATAAGTTGTTTCTGCCTAAAGAATCCAGCACCTCCGATATTCCTTCTTTCATCCATAGGGATCCGTGTAAGGAGACACGAATACCAAGCATAGCTCCGCCTTTGGAAAATCTTGAATAGCATTGGAAATGGTTTCTACTGCTTGATCACAGATTTCACAGATCGGGGAGATGGCGTCTATTTTGCTATGAAGACGATCACGCCAAATAAACCAAAATGAGGTATCCATACGGTTCATACGGTTATTAAGCAGTCTAAGTGCAACCTGATATGCACTTCGACCTGAGAATTTTCCTTTTTTTATCATAATTTCACGCCATTTTATCTGCCACTTGCACATTAGGACTATTGTTATAGGTAGAGGCCCTCGGATCCGTTTTATCTGCCACTTGCACATTACGAATATTCCAAAACTCATTCAACAGAATTTGGGACATAAGGACTGATAATTTTTATAGGTAGAGGCCCTCGGGATCCATTTGTCCTCCCAAATCTTGATTTCACGATCATTGCCAACTCTACAAATTAACCCATCTTCAATGATTTTCTTTGTGGAGAAAATACTTGTCCAAGTATATGAGGAATTCGATGTCCCTTTAGCATTGATGAAGTTTGAATTTTTGAAATATTTAGCCTTGAGGATATGAGTCCGGACTGATCGAGAATTGGTTAAGAGGTGCCATCCTTGTTTCACAAGCATCGCATATTTTTGAAGGGTAGCCACGTAGAAGGGTGTCTCAAGCCCCAATTTAATTTTAGAGTTTCTATGAAGTATGTATCTTATACAATCTTCGTTTGCATATAATCCCTCAAATCTATGATGTAAAAGTTTCGAAATCGATGATAAAATAACTACTAACATTGTATTTATCATTTGTAGCCCTCACCAATGGATATTTCCATTGAGATAATCAAGTATTAATGGGATTGAGGTCGTGGATAATCATGTTTTTTGAGACAGACGAATTAACAATGAACTAATTTTTCTGAAAGAAAAGAGGAGGCATACCGTTAGTTCCCGGAGATTGGATAGGATGCATTTGAATGAACGCTTTTTTAACCTCCTCAATCGTGAACTCCCTCACCAGCCATTGATTTTGTTTCGAAGATATTTTTTGTTGGATGGTATTAAGGGCCTCATCCATCTTCGGCGGCCTTGCAGATTCGAACAGTTTATTGTAGTGAGTCCAGATGACCACTTCCGCATCGTCCATCTTCGAATGCCACACACACACCATCATTCAAGCCTTGGATTTTATTGATTTTTTTGCCGATCTGACTGCCTCCATTAATCCTTGCTGTCTCGGAATCCCACTACATTTTTCATAATTGAAGAGGATCTCATTGAAATATCCGGCACAAATCCAAGGAAGGTTGGACTGTCGGCCTAATCTCTCCAACAGATTCCATGATGCATTTCTGTTGTGACTCGCAGGTTCACCATAGAAACCAATGAAACACTACCAAGGAACCATCGAACCATCCACAACCTGTTAGAAAATATTAGCAACAGAAATCTGAAAATGATAAAATGGGCAAGAGAAATTGGACTCGAGGCACGCAATCGCTATCTTTAAAACGCTATTCGCTCCCTACTCGAGTAAATCCCCGAGCTTGTAAAAGGGTTCCAGCGAGACGTTTCCAGGATACAACAAGCCTAATCTCTTGGATGTGATCCGTTACTTTGCAACAGTAGAGGATCGCCCCAAAAAGCTCAATCTGATGAAGTACCAACAAAAGAAGAAAGCAAGATAAATTCTTAAGTTATATCCAAGGATTTCGATGGATTTAAGTCTCCTTATATAGATCTCAAGTGCATTTTCAATATGACCGTTGGACTAATAGTCATATTTTGGACAGCTTAGATCTCTCAGAGATCTCAATCACTTTATCCAACGGCTGTATGAAAGGTTGCACCTTTTCAAATTCAAATTTGAACAGTTGCATACCTTTATAATCGGTTAGGTCCAACGGTCAAAATTTTGATCAATCCATTTGGCCCAATAGAATTGAATTGACCCACTGATTAATTGCCCATTACGCCCGGCCTGACCCATGAAAAATCTGACCATTCGATCTACATGATCAAAAAGTCAAACCTCTCATTACGAAGATGCGCACGTGCGAAATACGTGTGTCTAAAGCGCTAATGCACCTAAACACCAATCGTCACCCACACGCGCGCGGCGGCTTGTCGCTAGGCACACTCTTCTCTTCTTATTGTCAAACAATAATAGAAAGTGCAAGGTACTATATATAGCATAGACACTTTTTACATTTACAAATGTGAGACTATTTATTTGCATACAAAAATTGAGAATATCTATTGCCTAAAACCTCCAACCCACAAAACTAAGAAATCAAAATAAAGTTTTATTTTCTTTAAATTTATTAAAATGTTTATTATATTAGTAATAAATATAACACAACCACACATGAAGGTGATTTTTTTTTGAAACGGTAACAAATGGTTATATTAAAAGCAAAAAATGAAAGGAAACACACATCTTGGCGGCTAGTAAGGAACTACCCAAAAGTAAAAGCAAAGTCCCCAGAAAAAACTCACCCCCCGAGGCGAGAAGAGGTCCACAAAGCAAATCAGCCTCCCATCGCAATCAAGAGACATGAGCAGCACTTACGAGCAGTAGTCCTCCCATAACAACATGAAGTCTCGTAACCCCTCATTGAAATACGCCATCTTACAAGTATTCCAACTAACCACCAAGTCTCTGATATCCCGGATTACCAACGAAAATGATATAGCCTTGTGCTTGAAAATTCGGTTGTTTCTTTCTACTCAGATGGCCCAAAAAATAGCATATACCGTAAGCAACCATAACTCTTTCCTATGATCTTTGACATCCATTTCCTTCTACATTTCTATCACATTAGCCGGCCAAAAAGGGGAGAATCCATTGAACAATAAATATACTAAAAATCTTGTGCCAAATGTTCAAGTGTAAGAACAGTAGAGAAGAATGTGTGCCACATATTCAAATCCCCTCATACATAACAGACACTTGTTAAGAACCTGGATATTTCTTCTTATCAACTGATCCCGGGTCAAAATCCTCCCCTGGGTGACCAACCAAGCGAAAAATTTAAATTTAAGTGGCATCTTGACCCTCTAGAACCCGGACCATCTCCTGATATTTGAATGGATCCTTTCAGGCATCAACATTCGGTTATAGAAGGATTTCACTATGAAATTGCCTTAGGCCCTGTATTTCCATAATCTCCGATATGTATTGGTCGAGTTGGGAGTTATCCACCCAATGACCCTCAGCAAGCTGTGATATTCCTCCATCTCCCAATCCCTCAATTGGCGTCTAAGCGTAACATTCCACACCAAGTTCCCATCAATAGAGTGCACAAAATTACTAATGACCGCATCTTTTAAATCAGAGTAGAAATATTGAGGGGAATGTCGATTGAAGGGGCTGGTCCCCAGCCCATATACCTTTCCAAAAATGAACCCTCCGCCTGTCGCCCTAACTGAAAATGGTGCTCTGAATAATTTCCTGACTACACCCTTTGACAACCTTCCACCAAGCCAAAGCTTGATTGGATTTGACGTTGGAATTAAAGTCGTCGACTGATGTTCCATATTTGGTGGAGACGATTTGCCACCAAACATTGTTCCTCTCCCCCACGTCACCCGACCTCCAAAGTCATTTGGCTAGGAGAGCTTTATTGACAAGTTGTAATTTTCTTATTCCAAGTCCCTCCATTTTCTTTCTTGTCTATTGGAATATGGCCATGAATGCCATCCAACAGTTATAACTGTGTAGTTAATTGTTACTTAATAGAATATATTAATATGAATTACCATTACATATATTGTGATTAAGAGGGTGATTAAGGTCCCTTAATGAAAAATCCATCAGTTACATTGCTAACTTATATAAGCAATGTTTAGCATAGGAGAAAAGTGTGGTTAGACACATGGGATATACCCTACACCGATTGGACGAGCCGCAATAAGCGACCATTAGTCTAGCTTCATCGTTTCCCTCTTGATCGCGGCATGTAACACGGATTTCTCAATCCTTCACTGGTATCAAAGCCCAGGTTACATTGTTACCATGCCATGATCGACGTCATTCGTTGCTAATCGTTGTTGATACCATCACCATCGATCAGATCATATATGGTGGTATCATGATCGTCCAATCATCGCCGATCAAATCATAGATCACAAGAATCGCATGATCGAAGGTGGCGCTGCCACGCTATCTAATCAACGATCAAAATCGATCTCGATGTTAGATCTGAAAATGAAAAGCTTCAATACATAAATCGGTAAACTTGAAACAAGAATGGTATATTTTCTGAACCTTAATCACACAAAATTTTTTATAGTAAATATATGATGAAATGTCTAGAATAGTGGGAGCATACCAACATTAAATGATTGATTTATCATATGGTGTTTAATTTAATTTTTGAAACTTTTCAAATAGACTTATGCAATCGGGTACTAGACATGTTTATCACGGGAAAATCCGCTTTGCGTGTAAAATCTCATGACATGTGAAATTTAATATGACATGGTTAATATGACGGGTAAATAGCCTCATAACCTGCATATTTATGTCTCGTTAAACCAAATGTCTTATGTAATAATATGTTTTGGCTTTCATGGCAAAGTGGGAGATGTTGGAATATGGTCATGAATGCCATCCAATGATTATAAATGTGTAGTTAATTGTTACTTAATAGAATATATTAATGTAGAATATCGTTACACATATTGTGATTAAGGCCTTTTAATGAAAAATCCATCGATTACATTGCTAGCTTATATAAGTAATGTTTAGTATAGAGAAAAAGTGTGGTTGGACACATGGGATATACCATACACCGATCAGACGAGCTGCGATAAGTGACCATCAGTCTAGTGACACCGTTGCCCTGTTGATCACGGCATGTGGCACGGATTTCTCAATCCTTCATTGTCACAACAATCATCCCATTTAACAAGGTGTAGTTTCTTTTGGTCACCCGCTCATTCCCAAAGGAAGTCTCTAATGATTTTCTCGAGCCTCTTCATAACGCAAGTAGGGGCCTTGAAAAGGGATATCATGAAAACCGGAATGGACTCAAAGGTGGACTTGATCAAGGTAAGCCTTTCCCCTTTTGCTTAAGAGCTTACTCTTCCAAATGGCTAACCTCTTCTGAAATTGCTGAACCAACGTGTCCCACATTCGAACTCTGCATCTTCTGAAACCAAGAGGGATTCCAAAGTAGATAATGAGAAAGGTTTCACTCTTGCACTAAACTTCTCTAGCCACTCGCTCAATCTCTTAAGAATACACATTAATTTTGATCAAACTCGATTTATGAAGGTTAATTCTCTGCCCAAAAACTCCTAAAAAATAGTCAGTAAATTAGTGACCACTTTTAGTTCCCGATCTTCGTTGGCTCCATTACAAAAAACCATGGTTTCGTCTGCATATTGAAGATGGAAAATCCTTGGTTCATGATCCACTGTCAAAACCCCCTTTATCAAACTTATTTCTTCAACCCTCTTGAATAGGTTAGGAAGCCCCTCCTCTACACAATTAAACAGTAAGGGTGATATTAGATCGTCCTATCACAGCCCCCTTTTATTTTGAAAGTAACCTTACAGAATCCCGTTGATGAGTATGAGAACTGCACAAATGTATATATCCTTTCATCCATTTTCTCCACTTGACCCTGAATCTCATTCTAAGTAAAACGTAGTAGAGGAAATCCCATTGAACCATATCATAAGCTTTCTCTATATCAATCTTAAGGATCCAACCCTTTTCATTACGCTTTTTGACTGAGTCAATTGTTTCGGCCGCCGATGCCACAATATCCAGTAGCTATCTGCCTGGGATGAGGGTCCCTTGAACATTCGAGATAAGCTGACCTATGACCTCCTTGAGTCGATTAGCCAATACTTTAGCAATGATCTTGTACGCACACCCTATAAGGCTGATTGGTTTGAAGTCTGAGATGTTGGAGGCCCCAACACACTTCAGGATGAGAGCTATAAATGAAGAATTCAAACTCTTGACCACTCTTCATGTCTCCTGGAATTGGTAAAGCATGGCCACAAAGTCAAAGTGTAAAGTGTCCCAGCAAGACTTAAAGAAATCAACAGTAAAGTCATCAGGTCTGGGTGACTTGTTGCTCTCCAGACTCTCCAAAGCCTTCCTAACCTCATCTTCCCCCAAACCCTTTTTCATGTCCCTAGCTTTTTTCGAACTAATGAAGTGAAAAGGAATTTCGTCCATATATGATTAGTATAGGTGTTCATAAAATTCTACAATCTTGTTTCGGACATAATAAGATCAGCATGCACTATGCCTTCAACTGTGATAACAACTATACGGTTGTTTTTTCTTCTCCCATTAGCAACGGAGTGGAAGAATTTAGTGTTTCCATCCCCCTCCCACAGCCAATGAACTTTTGATTTATGTCGCCATAGTTGTTCCTTCTCGAGAACTAGTTGATTATATTCTAATTTTAGAGCTCCTCTAAGGCCCCTCTCTTCCTCCAATAGCCTGGTTGTTTCCTCCGCTCTGTTGAGAACCTTGGTCTCAGCCAACATGTTGCCTTTCAACCGGGGCAACTTCCCGAAGGTGTCCTTGTTCCAATTTTTTATCTTCGCTTTTAGGTTTTTAAACTTAGACGTAAAAATGAAAGTGGCTGAGCCCGAAAGACCATCTTGGTTCCACCATTCATGAATTTTTTGCTTGAATTCGTCATTCTGCAGCCAAGCATTATTGAACCTGAATGGACCCAAGTGTGATCCAATCTTGCTATACTCGTTGCTAGACAAAACAATAGGTTTGTGATCCAAAATGGTTGTAGTCCACTGATAGACTATCAGATCATAAACCACCTCTAAAAACTCCATCCCTCACAGAAATTTGTCCAATCTGCACAATGTAGGATCGTCTTGACCACTGGACCATGTAAACCTGCCCCCAGACATCCTCGGATCAAATAAAGCACATTGCAAGACGCACTTCGAGAATAGATCCATCGCTATGGTATCAATTAGTCTGTTGTTTTTCTCATCCATACTCAAAAGAGCATTGAAATCCCCCCTATACAAGCAGGAGAATCCCATTTACTTATCACGACACTTAGCTCAAAGAAGAATTCTTTTCTTCACCTATTATTGTTGGGTCCGTAGACAGTAATAGCTACCCACTGCTTTTCGCTCCTGCAATCTTGGAGAAGAGCCGCCACCAAATAATTTCCAATATCAAATTCCATTATTGTAAAACAATTAGGATCCCAAGCCAGAAGAATTTCAGCCCTAGTTCTTTCCGCTGCTAAACCCCTCCACTCCCATGAATTCGTCGACAGAATAGATCGAATCGTCGCCGCATTCAACTCACCCCATTTGGTTTCCTGTAACCCAATGACTTCTGGTTTCTAACTTTTGGAGAAAGACTTAACCAGAGCCCTTTTGTTAGCATCTCCCAAACCTCGAACATTCTAGCTTAGAAACTTCATAATAATCACAATTGACACGATAATTCTAACCCCCAAAACAGGTAAGACATCCACTAGAGGACCCCTGGCCTGTGCCCCTCCGGTTGTGAGGCCCCATCTATCATTCGAGATTTTCTCTGTCCCTTCTTTAACCTGGAGTAATACAGACCCCATCTTGACCTCACTCGTCCCTTTCTCCCCTTTGCTCACTCAGCCTTGGATAATTGTTTCCCCCTTTCGAGAATATTCTCGTAAAGCTTCAGTAAACCCTTTCGATTGATGTCAGAGGATATCCCCAAAGTCTTCCCGAGCGTAATCAGTCTCTCCACCTCTTGAATCGAGTTCGCAGAGAACATACAAAGAGTGTCATCGGAATCATCTTCAATGGGATTTGTGCCTCTGGACACCCCCCCCCTCTCATTTGTATTGCTCTTCTGCTGCTTCGGAAGGACTGCTTGTTGCGATGGAGTTGAACTTTTGCAATCAGACTTGCAACCAAACCCGATACATCTGCACTCAACACCCAAAGATATATTAGCAACACAAGGGGTTAGTCCCGGCCTTAGAGACCCGGATTTTATAACTCTATTATTCAAAGAGAATGGACCATTAATGGGAACATTGGGCTTGATAATCGGCCCATGACCGGTATTGGTCCCTTCGTCAAAAAGCCAGGATCCGTCGGGCCAAAAAAGGCCATTGGGTTGCTTGGTAAAAATAGAGGTCCAGTTCGACCAGTTTCACTACTGTCCGTCTGACTGACATGTGTGACTGAGTCAGTGTTATCAACCTCTTTGCCCTTGGATGAAGTGTGTCCACAAGTCCGGTGGTTACAAAGGTTTAGACTTAGCCTAGTGTATAGGGGGAATAAGTCGCAGTCCAAACGAACTAACTGCCCTTCCTTATGTGTCTTCGAGGACCCACTTGGAACCTATCCCGACTCACGAGGTGTCATCATAACCTGGTTCCCGCATTTAATGGGTTGTGTGGTGTTGTTACTTGCAACCATCAAGCGTCCCTTCGACTATAGCGTCCCATCGTCAATCCCGTTTTTTGTACACGAGGAGTCATTCCTCATTAATTGGATGTCGCCATTTGACGCGAAAAGGTCGCAATGTTACCTCACCCCATAATTACTGTTAGGTACTTTGCGTCTCGAGGATGATGTGGCTCCACGATCGATATGAGCCGTCCGCTCCCCTTTCCCTGCTATAAAATGTTGAGGGTTGTCTTTATCCCCTCTAGGTAAAGCTTGCGTGATTTTTAGGAACGTCTTATTCCACCGGTTCAGAATTTTTTGTCCATTTCTTCCACGTCAACATGTCACAACGACCCATGCGAGTGGTTGGGCCCCCAAATGAAACAATCAGTTACTGTAGTTGTGTACCTACCCGGATGGAGTCCAATCCTCGAGTGCCCGAGTTTTGGGAGCTTCATCGCTTACCAGCCATGTCGTTTCCCATCAACCCCATCCTCCTTGTCGAAAACTTCCGTCCTTGCGATCGCTGCATAGTGTATATTGTTGAACCATACCCGTCCAACTACTATTTCGTCATCATCAGCAATCAATATCCTTTTATGCAAGTCCAGTCGATCCACCATCGATACCGACAACCGTTGACAAGAATGTCTCCCCGCCTCGGTATGTTGCAGACGTTGATGGTGCGAACTACAATCCTAGCGAATTGGATGTCCCTCCGAGAAGTAGACGAGTGTCAGTCCTGAGGAAAGTACTGCACTATCGACCACTGCTGCTTAGGACTTGGATTGTCCAAGAGAAGGGAAGAGGGCTGTAAATGCGCAACGACAACCCATCACCTTCATTTTTTTGGACGATAGTGGTGAAGAGATCCTCCTCCCACATGGAGAAGCTAACAAGCGAACCCCCCCAAAGAGAAGTACTGACTTTAGCTAGTAGATCAATCGCCACCGTGTCCTCATTCGAGAAGGCCTCGAGGAAAAAGATCTTTTTGACGTTTGAGATTGTAACATCTTCTTTAAAATTGTCTCTGAGCATGTAAAGTAACTGCTTTTTAATGTAACAAGTATCAAGAATGTAGTTGTCCATATTAATTATGATGAATCTCTTTTTGTTGTTGTCTTTAGAGCTATCATAGATATCCCCAGTAACAGTAATGGTAATCTTGTCCGCCTTCAAAGTTTTAGGCAAGTCATGGTTTGATTCGTGTTCCCCTGTCCTCGGTCTATTAACAAAGCATGGCAGTAAGTGTGTGCCATGTAAGATCGATCCTCTCGATGTCTTTCGTTGTCTGCGCCTAGTGCATTAAAATGGTTGTTGGCTCTTTTGTAGTATTTTCTGACAATATTCCATCCGGTCTTCAAATCTCGCTCTTGTCAACTGGTTAAAACCGTTTGATTAACGACCCCTCTCCTTCCGTCGGAAGTAGGTCTAAAATTCATGCAGTTGGATATAGAGATCCTGATACTCCAATGAGCATCGCATCCACGGTAATGCATCGGATTCTTCTTTTGAAGTTGAGGTTGCCGCAAGCATCGCACATCTAGTCTCCTTTCTGCACCACCACTGGGATCCTTCATCCAAAATATGGGCATCCCTAGTAACTCTGATGAATCTTCTTAAGGCCCCATCCTTAAGTGGACCTGCTGTCCTCACCATGATTAGGACGAAGTTTTTTTTTGTGGCTTTTTAGCCTCTCCCAAGCCTTACAAATAGAGTGTTTCTCTTCCTAATGCATACCACAACTCTCAAAGATGAAGGTGATTTTTTGACATAGACAATAGATCAACTATGATTTCCTCTTTGGGGAAATTTCAAAATAACCCCAGAACTTTCACCCCATCATCAATAACGCGCTTAAACTATTTGATAATATCAAATAGGCACCCAAAGTATGCTTAACTTCATCAACTAAACCCCTACCATTACCTACCGTTAATAACTGAACATAAAATGTTGAGTTGGCATATAGCTCAGTAAAATAGCGTACGTGGCACCCAACGTGGCACCACGTGGGTGCCACGCACACTATTTTGCTGAGTTGTATGCCAACTCAGCGTTTTCCGTTCAATTATTAACGGAAGGTAACAGTAGGTTTAGTTGATGAACTTAAGTATACTTTGGGTGCCTATTTGATATTATCAATAATTTAGGTGTATTATTGATAACTGGGTGAAAGTTCAGGGGTTATTTTGAAATTTCCCTTCCTCTTTTTACAAAAGTGCCAACCCACCTGATCTACTAATAGCATCAACGTAAATACTATTTTGAAAACCCATTTTATATTTAATATTATCCATCCTTATACAATTGCTCTTTGTTTCAATCAGAAACACAAAACTGAGATCTTCTCTCTGGATGAGAAGACGAAGGGTCGAACTGTGTGAAGGTTTTCAATCCCTCGATAGTTCCAGCATAAGGTTTTCATTGTGACCGACGAGGTTGCTTAGCAATCATCACCGATATGAGAGGATCTGCATTACCCTTCGGAGTCAGAGATTGATACGAATCGGGAAAACCGTCCTCAGTCAGTCTTCTTCTCTTTCTCTATTCTCTGATGTTTAATTCCTTGGGAAGAACTATTGGCACATCATGGAGGTCAGTTTCAGATAACGACTTAGAAGTCCGAGCACTTTTCCAGTAGGTTTTGGAAAGGATAACTATTTTGGGATTAGGATTCTTCTCAAGCTGCGTCAACAGGATTTTAAGGAAGGAGGTTGGGACATTTGGGGAAGATTATTAGGAGGGATTTTACGATGTGGGATTAGTATAAGTATGATCATCAAGGAATAATTTGGGAGGATTAGTGACAACGATTGACTGGGAAGGATCATCAAGAATTGGCTGGGAATGGTTAATATGGCTAGGATTATGGGTAGCAGGGTGAAGTCAAGATGAGACCACATGATTAAGGGGGTTTGGGTTGTGGATTTTGGATTAGAATGGATTGGGTCAACTGGACTGGGTTGTATTTGGTCAAGCTGGTTAAGGCTAGGAGAGCAGGTATTCATATTGGATCGGGTCTCAGAGGAGCACAACAAATTGAAACCGACCTTTTCAGATTCACCATTACAGCATGCATCCGCTGAAATGAACTCCTAAAATCACGTCCTCCATTATTTTATTTTTTTAAGTTCAATAAGGTTTTTAAGTCTCTAGCAAGGTTTGATCCCTAGACCTCTTGCTTAGAATTCAAGCCTCCTACCACTAATGTCTCCTAAAATCACGTCCTCCATTATCTCGCCAAAAAACAGCAGCTCCTTACCATTCGACACATTTTTCACATCCATTTGCTCTCCAATTCCATCAGTCAGGGCCTCTGAATTCCATGCATATATCTTCTTCTCCACGATCTTCTTTCGATTACCAGGTTTCGAAAACACAGCTCCGACAGACATCCGAGAACTTCTTAATGAATTAACCTTATCCCCAACAATAGGATTTTTGAAAATAGGACCCCAACGATTTTGAGCCTGATGCTCTTAATGAAGGGCTATGTTGAGGCGATTCTTCAGCTTTCTTCCTTTCATCAGACGACTCCCTTTCAGCATGACCAATCATACCGCATAGATAACAGAACGTATGGTGATGTTTATAGAAGCCTGAATACAAAAAAAACGTTCTCCTCTTAAAAGAATCAGGAGGAGGACAAAACTTCCCTCTCTCATTGACATTATTTTCAGAAAGAGCTATTATGACATCATTGGTTGCTTCTGTAACATCCTCATTTTTATCATGGACTGCATGTGCAATCTCTTCTCTCTTCTCATTGGTTAGACATTGATTTATTTCAACCTCCTTTTCATCTCATTAATCTACTCTCAAATAATATTTTTCTCCTTTCTCTCTCTCTCTATCAAACTTTCGATCTCATTGCATCCATTATTTCCATTAGCATCCACCATCCATATTTAACCATATAACCTTTGGACCCATGGCTTATGCTCAAGACAGTTTACAAATTTGTTAACCTTGGTTGACAAAAAGTTGATGAGCGGCTAGAAATGCTTGATCTCCCTGACTTCTGATAAAGATGACCATATTATTATTTTTTTATAATTCTGTAGGAGATATTATATTAAACCCGAAAGAGGAAATACAAGAAAAATGAGTAGGAGGGGAAGATGAACAAGGAGCTCATCAGGGGCCGCCTCCATGCCATAAGAAAACTAGCACCAGAACAGACTGAAAAGAATGTACAATCTCCTAACCAATAGAAGACACACTCTTAGGAAACAACCTGCCCCTAAAACCACACCTAAGAAATAAGAGACAAGTAACTTAACCCTTACAAATAATTTCCCACTCCCTGAGAGCATCGTGGATGGAGTAAGAGCCAAGGAGACCAAGACTTTTAGCCCATTGAATGGATATAATCTTTATGTTTTCAACAAGGATGTTGGCCATGCTGCCTTTAGTATCAAAAATTCAGAGATTTCTCTCTTTCCACAACAACCAAATAGCAGTCATAGCCACCAGCTTCCCGCAATCATTCTTTCTTTTAGATGATCCCCCAAATTCCCACACTCCGACAAAACTGTTCACAGATTTAGGCATGACCCAACTGATGTTCACCCAACGTAGAAGGATACTCCACACCTCGGACGAGAAAGTGCAATGCAAGAACAAGTGGTCATTTGATTCTACATCTTTGTAACAGAGGGCGCATCTATTGGCGAGATAAAATCTCCTGTTGCTGTAAGTTCTCCACCGTGAGGACCTTATCAAGGATTATGAGCCAAATAAAAGATACCAATCTATTAGGAGCTCTAGATTTCCAAATCCATAGCCAAGGCAAATTTGGGGATACAACCGAAGAGAGTGATTTATACATAGACTTAACGGAGAAGGAAGCACATTTATCCAATCTCCACATCAAGCGATCAGAGGAATTTGGACTTGGGCCTGGATGGTCATAGAGGATATCAATTAGATCTAAAATCTCCTTGATCTCGTGGTTGTAGAGCCTGCGCGTCATCTCTAGATTCCAAGAAGCTCCATCTAAAGAGTTTTGCATAAAGGATTCCTTGACAATAATGGATTTATTGACAACAAGATTGTATATGGAATTAAATCGAGCGGAGAGCCGATCTTTACCTATCCACACGTCATTCCAAAAGGATGTATTCGATCCATCACCTAATAGATATGTAAGCGCCAAGGTAGAAAAGATGGTGTCTAGATGAGATAGTCCTCCAAATTCCTTACCCCAATTTGCCATTTGTAGGTTTGATTTCCCACAAATAGCCATCTGTTCCATATTTGTTCGGTGAGCACCATTCGCTACAAACTGTTAGGTTCGCTAGAAGCTCTCCATAACCATTTTATAAGGAGTGAGTTGTTAAAATCCTTGAGATTTATGACTCCCCTTCCCCCTTCCCCCTTGGACCTGCAAAGTAATCACCAATCCGCAAGATGAATCTTCATCTTGTCATCCATTCCTTGCCAAAGGAATTTCCTTCGTAGTTTTTCTAACTTGTTTCGCACCCAAACTGGACATTGGAACAAGGACATGAAGAATACTGGTATAGCTGAAAGGATGGATTTAGTCAATGTCAATCGGCCTGCGAAGGAAAGAAACTTCCCATTCCATCCCTCTAGTCTCTACTCTGTCATATTGATGATAGGGAGCCATAGATGCTTATTGGGAGATGAGAACCCAACTGGGAGGCCAAGGTAGGTAAATGGGAGAGAGCCAGGCTTGCAGCCGATTGCAAGAGCTAGCTCGTCAGTTGATTCCTGAGACATCGAAAAGCTGATAACACTCAATTTGCACCAATTAACCTTTAGACCAGAAATCAATTGAAAAAAGAGGAGGATTTTCTTATTTTGATGAGATTATCCATGCCTCCGTCTACGAATATGATCATATCATCAGCGTATTGAAGATGCGAAATTTCTAAGCTAGATCTAGCCGGTTTGAACCCTCTGAAGATTTCGATACTGGTAGCTCTCTGGATAAGGGCGCTAAGACCCTCAGTGACTAGCAAGAAGAGAAAAGGAGAGAGAGGGTCTCCTTGTCGGAGACCTCTTTCCATAGGAAAAAAACTTTCAATAGAACCATTGACTAGCATTGAAACATTAACCGAAAAAACACACCCTTTGATCCAGTTAATCCACCTCTCTCCAAATCTCATTCTCTTAAGCATATAGAAAAGGAAATTCCGATCTACGTTGTCGTATGCTTTTTTAAGATCTACTTTGAGTATTAGGCCTTGCTTCTTTAATTTGTGAAGGCTGTCGAGACATTCATTAGCTATGAGTACACTATCAATTAATTGCCTTCCTTTAATGAATGCTGATTGGGAAGGGGAGATGAGCTTAGGAAGAACTCCGTGATTCACTAGGCGAGAATATATAATTTTGTAAAGGCCATTGATTAGACTAAAAGTGTTACTTATCTGAGGATCGCATCCTCTTTGAACAAGTGGTTTTAGCCGCTCATCCTTGATGTACAATCTCGTTGTAAACTCCAAGCCATTCTCCTAATCATCCACTTTTATTTATCACCAAAATCTTTTTATAATGTTTTTCCTAAATACAATCTATGATTCCACAAACTGTAAAAGAAAAGAACTGTAAAAGCCTAAATACAATCTACCCAGAGAAGAAAATCCTAAAGGAGAAAAGAGAGAGACTAAAAGAGAGAGTGACCCTAAAAAAACAGAACTTAAAAAGAGAGCCCTCAAAACAAAGCCGTAGCTTTGTTTTTATAGGAGCCGGTAAGACAACTTCCATAACAGTCTCAATCGATTGAGAATCTTTTCTCAATCGATTGACTCTAAAGTTTCTAAAATTCGAATTTGAATTTGAATTTTAAGTAGAGGGAAAAGTTGTCTTTATGGTCAATCGATTGAGAATTGGTTCTCAATCGATTGACACATATGGGTAAGGTTTTCCTTCTTTTGATGGATGCTTAAGCCAATCGCTTGCTTTCACGGATTTTGATGCTTCTGTTGACCTCTTGGTCGATTGTCTTGTGTAATCTTTAATTATTCTCTTTTATGCTCTTTGAAGATCCAATGATTAGAAACACTTGTAATCACTAAAACTATATAACAACCATCAGATGCTTTCATCGGATAGCTAAATGTAGGAATTAAGGAGCGAAATATAGTCACATTTCGACACCGATCAACCAGCTCCCTTACCTTGCGGCGCTTGATTAGGGAATTTAAGCCCCTAATGTTCCAAGAGAGGACTAGCATTGACCGCTAGAAACTCCCTCCCTTTTCTTACCAAATCCTCCTAAGCTCCCAGAAAAGGTGACCGACGAATGTAGCCTTCTTAACTCTCTTTCTATCTTAGAGAGTCTTGGTTTCTTGGAGGCCAACAGGTTAGGAACAAGGGGATTAGATTGGAATTCAACGAATTCCAGAATTTTAAGGAGCTCTTCTTCTCTTCCTTCGAAAGAAATCCCAAGGATTCTGTTGAATTCTAAGGCTTCCTGGGCTCTGAAACCACTCCTGATATATGTGCTCGGACTAGAGTCCATGGCTGTATCCGGCTCTAGTGAGTCCTAATCAGCATCCCTCCCGATTAGATCTGTGTCGGTTGCCATCACTGCCTCCGTGTCATCTCCCAATCTGCTCTCTCTAGCTCCTAAATCCTCGGCTCTAAACTCTTCGAATCCGGGAGGCCAAGGCAGAGGGGGACTATCCTCTATAAAACTTTCTACCCAGTAGTCTCTTACATTGGATCTAAGGACCGGGTCCGAATTTAAGTGCCTTCTCCCTACAGACAGTGAAATAAGATCCAAGAGAGGCCCATCTGAAGCACACTTAAAAATAGGATAGTTGGCAGCATCTCAGACTAAAGAACTGTTGGTGTTAGTATTTGAATGAGAAATTTTGAATTTTGAATTGAACGGTTGAGTGACTGGAAGGTGCAAAGGGGTTTGGTTCGATGGCAAGGGTGAAGTAGGAAGACTCATCTTACTTTTAGAAACTCGGTTATCCTCCGCCACAGTCTTAGCGCTGACCTTGAAAACCGCCTCAGGAAATGGGAAGGAATTTAGTATAGGATTCTTTAAAGGTTTTTTCACCCACCTCTTATATATATGGGGTTTAGGAATTGATTGACGCACAAGACCAGAAGCAACCTCACCATTACTAGGGATTCGTTCGATGAGAATTGGGAAGTAGCTTCCTTCTACTTTAATGACCGTTTGATTGGGGATCTGGTCCACATCTTTAACAATAATGTTTACTACCGGAGGTAGTAAGTAATCTAGGTTTGTCGTAGATGCATCGATAGATCGGATGCATCCCATTGTTTCCGCGATGCTAACAAAGGTCTGGGAGCACCAAGCATGCAGTGGAACTCCTTTGATTCTGATTTGCACAGGGGTACCGTCTTCTTTTTGACGATCCATCTGGGGAGACCAAGGAGAGAAGTTCATCCTCACCTTCCCAACAAGCTTAAGTTTTCCTTTCAAAGCTTTCTCTTTCCCGTCAAAAGAGATGAAGATGAAGAGGAATCTATGATTCCCCAACGAGGAAACTTCAAGTGCTTGGTTTGCAGGCCAACATTCTCTAATCCAATCTCTGACTAGGGGAAAGGAGGAACCCTTGTTAGAAAACCCAATCAGACATCTCCTTTGCAAGAATCCACTCCGATCAGCTGTATTCG
The DNA here is from genome assembly GCA_021018995.1 of Chloranthus sessilifolius. Taxonomy (NCBI): domain Eukaryota; kingdom Viridiplantae; phylum Streptophyta; class Magnoliopsida; order Chloranthales; family Chloranthaceae; genus Chloranthus; species Chloranthus sessilifolius. Next base: position 57,170,152 of record CM037590.1, on the reverse strand, counting down.
ATATTTCTACAACACCCACGTTCGCTGAAATAAACGAAGCTTTAATATTTTCCAGCCAACCCGAGTAAGCCGCCAAGTCCTTCCTATAAACGGGTTTCTTTCCCTGGATAAACCAACCTTTGCGAAGGTCGATCGTCTGTTCTTTGAAAAAAGAAGGGTGAGTTTTAACCTTAGGCTTCTCCTTGGGAATTCTACATCTGCTTCTGTTGCAAACAAGCCGAAAACGGAAATTGTGGTTTCCGCAAGCGTAACAGAACCAATCTCCAGGGTGGAAGTTGCTTCCTTTGGCATCGACACCCTAAACCAGATCCAACGGTTGTGCAGCTGCTATCGCTTGGAATGTCCTAAGCGTTTGGGATAACATGCACTTGTGAGTTGTAGTTATTATTAATGTTAAGATGACTATATATTATTAAGGACTAAACTCTCCAAGTGTCATGTAAATATCGCTTTTGGTGTTTAAATGATCTTGCACCACTAAATGTGTAAGATGTGAGCAATCCAAGTAGTCAAAGTGATAGGTTATACATTGAACAACATTGTGTTTAAATTTTAATTAAGTGAAAAAATGAGTTCCTATAAAAAAAAAAAAAAAAAAAAAATAGTTAAAAGGAAATGCCCGTAGCAGTGGCGGAACTAGGATTCTCATCTAGGCAGGGCGCAAAATGAATTAAAGATAAATTTTGTGCAATGAATTTAAATTTAAACTACTTTATATTATAAACTATAATTTTCATTAAAATTACATAAAAAAAGAAAATTTTAACTAGGCCTAAACCAAGAAAGACTATAAATCGCATTTGCCTTAGAAACTAGGCCTAAACCAAGAAAGATTATAAATCGCATTTGCCAGAGCACACACATCAAATAAAAATTTATTCACATATTTATCCTAAATATAACCATATTTCCTAAACATAAATTAATCATTATCAGCCAATAATATAAAATTATAAAAAGTTAAATTTAGATAAGAAAAATTACCTCCGATTTAGTACGATCTGAAGAAATTTTAACTCAAATCCGATTGCGAGATCGGACAAATCCGATTTGTTGAAAACCTACACAATAAAATTCAAAATACAATTAATATTTAACAAATAAACTTTTAAATTTCAATAAAAATAGAGTCCCTAAATCTCCATTGTATATTCACTGATATGGGGAGCACAAATCATGTGGAATAACTGAGTATGGTTCACTCTTATGTATTCATAATAGATGAGTTTTTATTTTCATGCTCATATTATGTTATTTTCATGCTCATATTTGTAGAAAGCCCATGTAAAACATAAAAATCATGATTTAAAAAATACAATATTTTAGAGAGAGAGAAAAGTGGTATCATATGGTATAATTGATTTAGGAAAATAAATCAATAATTTACGCACAATAACCCATTGTATCATATGACAAATAAATTAAAAATAAATAAAACCCTAGATCTAGAGAGACAAGAAGAAGTACCTAACCCTAAATCAATTAAAAAATAAATAAAACCCAAAATCTAGAGAGAGAGACAAGAAGGCGAAAAAATCATCAATCAAGATGCACAAAAAAAAAAAAATACTGTGCTGCAGAAAAATTATTTGGTTCGGTTACAATGCGATCCTTTCAGATTAACTAGATAAACCAAAATAAAATACCTAACTAAACTACAGTACGAAATCACCATACTAATCCCACAGAACTTGAATATGAATCCCCACTCTGTCTCTGCCACGGGCCCACGGCCACAAAGACTTGGGGCCTTGGGGGCTGAGGCGGTGCCGTTGGGAGGAATTTTTTAGGGAGAGAGAATAAGGAGAGAGAATAGGGGGAGAGAGGGCGTCAGATTCTTAAGCCTAGGAGGGATTTTTTAGGGAGAGAAAGAATAGAGGGAGAGAGAATAGGGGGAGAGAAAATAGGGAGAGAGGAAATAGGGGGAGAGAGGGCGTCAGATTCTTAAGCCTGAGAGAAATTTTTTAGGAAGAGAGAATAGGGGGAGAGAAAATAGGGAGAGAGAGAATATGGGGAGAGAGAATAGGGGGAGAGAAAATATGGAGAGAGGGAATAGGGGGAGAGAGGGCGTCATATTCTTAAGCCTGGGAGGGGTTTTTTAGGGAAAGAGAGAATAGGGGGAGAGAAAATAGCGAGAGAGAGAATAGGGGGAGAGAGGGATTTTTTAGGGAGAAGAGAGAGAATAAGGAGAGAGGCTTCAGAAGAGAGAGAGAGGACGTCAAAAGAGGAAATCTAGCTTTTATATATATAAAAAAATAAATAAAAATTTTGGATTTTAGTGGGGGCGTGCGCCTGCACTGTGGGTATGTGGTTCTGCCCCTGGCCCGTAGGTCTCATATGAGACCCAATCAACTCGGTTCCATAAGGGCATTTTCGTGTAACTCATTTTTTCATTAAGTTTGAATGTAAGCACACTCTAAAAATTTTAATTCAAATTTATACACATCAAAATTTAGGTAAATATCGAAACCTAGTCAGGATATGAACCCTTTCCGATAAATAATGAATTGTTCCCGTCAGGTAAATATAGTGACGGTTGTGACCCTCTCATGTAAAAAAATCATATTTTTAATGGTAAAATTTATTTAAACACCATTATTCCCATTATTTAATGGCCCAGATTCTCAACATATGTGTGAGGTAATGGTTATGTAGTAATTCATGTGCAAGTTGTCATTTCCAGTGACTTTGAGTTCACCTTTTTCGACTCGGTGGTAACAACTTTGCTGTGTAGTCGTCTAGAGGGGGAACAAATGATGTTAAAATGGAGGATACGGAGCCTTTAAATAACTAAGTTTTATGTAAAGGAGTTTAATTAGATATGTAAAGGATACGGAGCCTTTAAATAACTAAGTTTTATGTAAAGGAGTTTAATTAGATATTTGCAAAAGAAAAATTATAAATGATAAAGCATTTTTTGATAGCAGCATATATTATGTGATGTGACTGGCTATGATGTTTGGGCCTTACTATGTGTGCAGCCAATTACAACGTATCATATAAGGTGCGTACAAAATTATCTTTCAAAATCGTCAACTATATAACATTTTTCTTTACAAAATTGTGGGGAGGATTTAGAAAAATAATTTTAAAAGAAAAAGATCTGAAAAATATTTCCCTTTTATTATTGGCGATATTTGTTGGCCTTAAATCATGATGTACAGTAAGAGTAGAGTGGATAGACTGAATGGTTGAGATTTGAGGTCCACTACTAAAATATAATTTTTTGGGCCCTATCTGATCAAAATATAAATTACGTATATTTTGACGGTCGTGCAACTATCTTTGAAGAGGGGTCATTTGTAATATATCCTTAATCAGAGGGTAAAAAATGATTGATCAGAAGGTGGGACCCAAAAGATTGAACGGTTCATATCGATCCTCAGTATGGGTTCCCTCAATTGCTTAAGAAAAACTCTTTTCGTTTTATTTATTTCTGGACCTCGCCACGCGTCAAATAGTTATCCGATAGGAGACTGGAGACAAAAAGAAGATATTGGTCGATTTGGACAAATGTGGAGGCCCGAGAGCATTGCGAGTGTGCGGTCAAGCCGGCTGGGCGGCCGTTGACCTTCCACTTCAGCAATTTACTCCATCCGCGTCAGCTTTACCGCGAAATTTGAAAACAGTCAATTTACTACATTACCCTTCTTCCCTCTCTCTTTTTTTTTGTTTTTTTGCCTGTTGCGGCATCTTATTTTGGCGGCAGCATATTTTGGAATGACCAAAATAACCTTCGGTAAAGCTAACACCCTTTCAAGCGAGATCTTTTGGTGGGGAAGCCAACCCGGATGCTGGCCCACGCCACTGCCACTGGTTCTACCTTATTATTTGAAATTCCAGATGTTGAGATCATAGTTTGTGGTGTACCTAGTAATGGTCAAATGTTAATTCCATGTGACACACATTCTTAAAAGTGCCCTGTTAAAAGTGCCATGATATAAAAATTTATTGTATAGTAGATTGTTTGATTCAAGGCAAGCAATAATTTGTAGTGCGAAAACTCACCTTAACATAGGCACATGACGTGAGAGTCTTGCACCTATGGACCTTTGAGACCGGAATTGACTTAAAGAGTTCTACTCATCATCATCACAGCCTTATCTACTTGGGGTTGGGTTCCTTAAAGAGTTCAATTTAGAGTCTCAGCAGGCTGGATGTGGGCTAAGGTATGTAGGGTCAAAATATAAATGGGCCGGCCTGGCCCAATTCATACAGCAAGGCAGATATGGGCAGTCCCAAAATCCGTATTAAAATTCGGCCTATTTAAGCTCGCCATGGCCTGGTCATCTGAATCATCTCTATAAAAATTATAATGAAATTGTTAGGTGGCTTGATGGCTTGCCAGGCGGGACTCAAAATGGGCCAGGTATGGGCTGAGGTCGGTAGACTCGTTTAAAAAATAGGCCCGCCCCAATTAGTAATTAGGCCAGTTATGGGCTAATTCTAAGAGGCCCGATTATCATCGGCCTGTTTAAGTCTCCGACTGGTCTAGCCCATTGAGACCCCTTCTTTTCTTTAGATAATAAGACCCCAAAGCCAGTCGAGCCTTGGAAATGATTAAATTAGACAAAATATTCAAGGGTACTTTGGACATTTGAAAAGGTTGTAACAACTTGTTACCGCGTAGAAACATGGAAGGCCAAAGTGGCAAAACCGATATATTTCTGGCCCATTTACAAAGTCAATCTCTCTACTGCGGCCCTTCTACTCCTTCCCCTCCAAAAAGATCAAACCGACCAGGTCAAGTAACCAACGACCACTCTTCATGCTCCCAAACCCACCAACGCCATGACCACCGCCACCACTAGCACCACCACCACCAATATCCTCCGCCACACCACCGCCTTCACCACCGAACTCCTCTCCCAGACCGACCAACGCCACCGCCTCTTCTCCGTCCTGCGCCACAAAATCCCCAATTCTGACCAAACTACCCTCAAAACCTTAACCCTCGCCGCAGAAACCCTAGAAACCGCCGTCAACTCCACCAGTACCTCCACTAGAACCTCGTCCCTTCGCCTCGCAGAGAAACGACTCCTCTCCTCCCCAAAATGTCCCCTTTCTGCCCTCCTCCTTGCCTTAATTTACGCCCTCTGCCACCGCCCCGTGGACGCGGCCCTCCAAATCCTTGACATATTTTTCTCCGATCCCTCATCGGCGAGATCGGAAATTGCTCCGACTCTCTTCGAAGACCTCTTCCTCTTTCACCTTCTCCCCGTTCTTCAGTGGTTCAAGGACCAGAGATCTCGAATTCTGTCGTCCATCGCACCGGATCTTTTATCTGAAGGCGACGATCGATCTGGATCGGGTGAGGCGATGGCGTTAGACGAGATTGCTTGCAGGTGCTTGCTTTCGAGGATGAGCGGAGTGCAGGCGGATGAGCTGAAGGAGCTTGAGAAGGATTACGAGGAGGTTCTCGATGAAAATTCTAGGGTTTTCGCAAGGTATTTGAAGGAGGTTTTGGCAGAATCCAATGGAATCGGACCCCTTTCGGATCCGCCGCCGTTGATTTTGTCGAGGATTTGTGAAGGCCAAGGAAGGAAAGTTCAGGGGCGAAACGAAGGTTTGAAGCCAGAGGAAAAGATGAAGATCGAAGAAAATGAAATCAGAAATGGGCGGTATAATGTAATGATATTCTTTCCTCTAAGTTTTTATGTTTCAAGGTTTTATATGATCTACCTTAGCATTGTAGAAAATTTTAGATCAAAAGATCAATAACTGTTCGCTAAATCAATTTCGAAGATTGGACAATTATAACCGTCAATGGATTGATTACTTTTCAAATTTCAACGGTCAGTAGAAATACTTGCAAAAAATTACTGAGTTGATTAGACCATCCAGATCAGTCGAAATGTTCACCTATGGGAACATAGAGTTGGGGAGCTACAGCATCTTTGCTGTTACTAAGCATTGCACTGTATAAAGGATTTATTTATTTAATTATTTTTCTTTTATTATTGTTATTACTATTATTATTTTGATAATAGAGGGTATCCCTAACCTCTTTTAGTAATTACTAATAATTACTAATAATTAATTTTTCTATTAAAAGTAGTTATTATTATAATTATAATTAACTTAATAGTTAGGTGTTTTGAGGATGATTTGAAATCTTTATTCCATGTTATGGATTGCATTGTTTTCATGTTTTCTGTCTTTCAGGGCCATGGTTATTATTATTATTATTATTACTATTAATATTACTATTTTTAGTTATTATTTATGAAAGCGGAAATAGTAATTTTCATTTTATTGATTTTCAATTTCATGTGTTATTAGTCTTTGACTTTGAGACTTCTTTCTTAACGCAATATTTATCAGATCAATTTTGTTTTTTCAAATATCAATCGTGCATTTTCCAGACTTTTTTTTATCTTATATTGCTGGTATTTGGCCTAAAATTCATATATTGTTATTCCCATATTATTTTTTTCTTTTTTATCAAGACCTTTTTCACTTGTTAAACAAGATTAACTTTGAGAACTGCTGTTGCCTTCTGAAGAAGTCAGCAAGCTCTATTGCTTATTTTAGTTATTATGAAGACTGAAGATCAATTACAGCACACATTTGAAGTATCATTCTATCCTATGGTTATAATCTTGAATTCTGGTTAAATAACCAAGGAAATATCACAGATAGCAAGGAAGAATAATTTACTAGATTCTGGCGCATCACACTTAGAAGCTACAGCAGTGGAATTTAAAACAAAATTGTAAATTGTCTCTTACAAGTGATCTACAGTTAATAAATAGAATGCTATTCTTACTAAGTCCATTTAATTCTTAAATTATTTTTAAATTTAAATTTTATTTTTTGTCTTTTTTTATTTTTATTTATTATTTATTTTTTATTGTTTTGATTTGGACTCAGCATATTCATTTGACGTCTTCAAATTTTTCCAAATCAAATTCATTCTACCTTCTTTAAATATTTGTGACTTTTGTGGATGTGGGCAGTTATCAAACATTTATACCTATGCTAGATATAAATTAATCAATCACCATTGATGAGCTTCATAAACATGGATTGCAGAAGCTTCGAGTTGTATTAACTTAATAAAAAGGAATAATTCTCAATTGGTAGAAGTTCCCTTCGTTTTCAATTTGGAAATTCTGTTACCTAAAAAAAAAAAAAATTTAATTCTGAATTCTACATTAAATTTTGTGTTTTCACACAGTTGCTACTTTTACATATATAGTATTGATTCAGTTAAAGTCAACAAAATACTATTCCATCGATTTATTTATGCATTTTTTTTTATTTCAGTACTTAATTCCAACCTTGGTCTGTCTTGAATGTGGCAGCCAATATGGGTGGAAGGAGATCGATCAGTTGAATTCTATAGCACCAAAAGAAACTCAAAACACAATAATCCGAAATCTTCACCTTTATATCCTCAGAGAGTCTCTCCAAATCACCTCACCAACCCACTGTCCCAGCGACCAAAGATGGCATCGAATCCAAATTCAGATTCTGAGCCCTTGTCTTCTGTCAACAACAACAATTCAACAGATTCTTTTTCTGAATCTGAACTTGAGATAAAGGTCAAAATTCGATACTACCAAGATTAAAGGCCCTGTGACTGATTTACCAATGCAATACTTATATAAATTTTTTAATATCTAATCTGTTTTGTGTCTTTTAGGAAAATAACGCAAAACCAGCATTGTATCAGCTCAGAAAAACCCAAACCCAGAAACAGAAACAACCCGTATCTGCAGAACCCAGCTAGTAAGGATTAATGATCTTTGTTCACCTAAAAAGGCCCTTCATTTTCTGTCTTCTATTATGTTTGGCTTTCTGTTTCTTTCTCAGCTATTATGTATTAGTGATCTTCTTGGAATTTAAATAATCCATTATTCTCAAATTCTTTTTTGTGTCAAATTCTTTGCTTTTGTTTCCCAGTTCTCCAATGGCAGACTCTGATAACTCACCTGTGATCGGAAAGCAAACCCCCCCAAAGGACTTCGTCTGCCCCATAACAAGCCAAATCTTCATTGATCCAGTAACTCTCGAGACTGGTCAGACTTACGAACGGCGAGCCATCCAAGAATGGCTTGAGAGGGGAAACTCAACATGCCCAATCACACGTCAGAAGCTACAAAGCACCCACTTGCCAAAGACGAATTATGTGCTAAAACGGCTGATCGCCAGCTGGCTAGAACAGAATCCTGGCTCGGTCCAAAGCCAAATGGAAACCACTCCGACAAACAGCCTATTTTTGGGTCCAATCAAGTCTTCCTCTTCTCCAACAAGTGTCATAAGCCAAGCGACAATTGATACCACGATCGGTGAGCTGCGCCTTGCAATCTCAAGGCTCTGTATGTCGGAAATACTGAATGAGTCCGAATCGGCAGTCCTCCAGATTGAACGTTTCTGGCAGGATGCCAACTCGGATCCTGAAATCCAAAATGTTCTCTCGAAACCAGCTATCATCAATGGGTTCGTTGAGGTATTATTCAACTCTATCGATCCTCGGGTGCTGAGGGCGACAGTATTTCTCCTCTCTGAACTGTCTTTGAGGGATAAAGCTGTAATTCAGATACTCACCAGGGTTGATTCCGACGTGGACTGCATAGTTGCTCTGTTTAAAAAAGGACTGCTAGAGGCTGTTGTATTGATTTACCTATTGAGGCCTTCGTTAGCGAGCCTTATTGAGATGGACATGGTCGAACCACTCCTAATGGTTATTAAATCGAAAGAGGACTTGTTTGAGATGTGTCTGAAGCCAAAGACAGCTTCGATTCTTCTTTTGGGGCAGATTCTCAAAGGGGGAGACATTGGTGACATAGCTTCGGTTGTTGGGGCTGTGGTTTCTGAAAGTGCAGTTGAAAATGTAGTTGGGAGTTTGGAAGCTGAATGGGTGGAGGAGAGGATTGCTGCGGTTGGAATTTTGTTGAGATGCATGGAGGAGAATGGGAGTTGCAGGAGTATCATTGCGGATAAGGCTGAACTGGCGCCGGTTTTGGAAAGCTTTGTGGGGGCAAATGATGAAGAACGGTTTGAGATAGTTCATTTTCTTTCCGAGTTGGTTAAATTAAGCAGGTATCATGTTGTCATCTTCCTTAGCACTATCATTGTCATTCTGGTTGTTGTTGTATAACTCAAACTAGTGTTGTCATTGGCTTCTATAAATGACAGAATAAGCTACTTAGTTTTTTTTTTTTTTATGACGGGGTATCCGGGCCTCTTAGAGCACCCGACTAAGTCCCCGGGCATGTGCAACACCTGCACATCACACGTAGCAGGTAAGTAAGGATATCCCTGCTGGTGGCCAATAGGGGTGGGATTCGAACTCAGGACCTCCGCTTCTTGAGGGTGATCCTGGCCACTGCGCCAACCCCTTGTTGGTTACCAAGTAATTAGTTTCCTTGCATTGCTTAACATTCCATGGACACTTCATTGTGGATCGTGGATATGTTGTCTTATGCTGACTGCCATTGGTTATGTTAGATATACATATTTCGCATTCGTAACTTACATCTTCAAATATTTGAATCATATTCCTATAATGAAGTACACATTTGGCTTTCCTCACAATCTGTTTGAAATGATTTTCTCCAGGAGGACATTCAATGAGCAGCTTCTGCATATTATAAAGGATGAAGGAGCTTTTAGTACCATGCATACTCTCCTCATATATTTACAGACAGCCCTTCACGATCAATGCCCTGTCATTGCCGGTCTTCTTCTTCAACTCGATATTCTGGTTGGGATATCTATAAACCCCCTCTTTGTAGCGTCTTTCCTGTATGCTTTGTTTTTGTGTGACTTAGACATGCACACTGTATTGGTATCAAATATGAACCCATTATATGACATCATCTAAAATACTGTTTTTCTGATGCCGATCAGAAAAATAGAAACGAATATAGAAATAGGACACACAAAGCCGACTCCCCAAGTAGATGGGATAAAGCTATGATGATGGTGATGACAATGATGATCATGATGTTGTTTTTATTATACACAATGTGCTTGCCTGAATATGGAAACGAGACAATAGTACAATAAATGCCAAGCCAGACAACCGTGTATGAGATGATACAACTGCAAATTAACTGTTAGTAGGCTTGTATCAGCCAATACAAGGATGTCTGTTAAACATCTCTTTTTTTGCCCGAAACCTGATACATCTTTTCTGAGATGTATTGCTCTGGACATTATGTGAAGCCATGAGATTTATGTCAGATAGACACTCTGTCTAGAGTAACCTTAAAGTTATCTGATGATATTGAAAGAATCATTAACTAATAAATTTTGGTTTATATAAATTCAGCCTGTTAAAAGTATACTTTGATAAATAGTACCTGGAGCTGCATAACTTACTGCATATATATATATATATATATATATATATATATATATATATATATATAATGAAAGAAGGGGAACAATCGCGCAAACGAAATTTCTTCAATTTGTTTTTTTAAATAATCATATTGCTCTTTAATTATTACTCTCCCACCTTCTTTCATGGCTCTCTCTTCCGCACGTGCATGAATGTCTCAAGAGTCCTTTGCCTAACCAACCTATATGCCGTACAAACACAGCTATTTAAGGCTCTTATCAAGGAATTAATATTAGATAAGCCACCTGAGTGCCAGGTGACTTGGTACTTGAGTTACTTTTGGGGATCTGTACCACGTAGAGTCATCATTTGGCGCTTGATAGGTGCTCAATATTCTAAGGATCATTGTTGCAAAGATTGGGATGAAAAACAATCTTCATTATTTGAGTCAAAGAAGTCAAATTACATCTAAAATTAATAGCTACCATGTAAACCCTATCATTACTTTTAGACGTCATTTGACCATGTTGAATCAGACAATGGTGATTGTCTGCCGACCAAATCTTTTGCGCAGTCGATCTTGAGACCATGGGCATTGAATCACATGGAATACATGGTCTTTCCACGTGGCACTCATCCCAGAAAGTAACCTGAGTACCAAGAGTGGTGATGCTCGTGTCGGGTACCTAATACCAACTCATTAAAAGTGGTTAGTATTAGGTGTTTCCATATATAACATATCTTATTAGGCGATTAGCGTAGGTGTTGCAATTGTACAACATAGCGTACTTATAGCTTAACTATCTCCATAAACATGCAACCTTCTAGTATATATATATATGTGTGTGTGTGTGTATGTGTGTGTGTGTGCGTGTGCGCGGGCGGGCGGGCGGGCGGGCGTGCGTGTGCATGTGTGTGTGTGTGCGTGTGTGTGCATTTTCATGTCCACGTAGCACTCATCTCCACTAGGTTTCACCCCTCTCTAGGGGTCTTTAATAAGATTAAAAAAAAAAATGTTCGATCTTGATCTAACGGTGGGAAAATGTACACGTCTACATGCTCTATATAAATATATGAAGCAAGATGCTCTACATATAAGCATACAGCAACTGCGTTACGCATGGAGTACATTATATCATTTAATCAAGCTTGAGTACAACTGTATTCCATTTGTCAACAATTTCAAATTGTTTGGTGGTGTAAGATTTATGTGTATCACAACTGTTGTTCACTTGATTGTAGCATCTTGCTTCACCTGTCTCTGTGTGTGTGTGTGTGGGTATTGATAACTAACGGATGTCATTAACTGCAGGCAGAGCCGAGAAAGATGAGCATTTACCGTGAGGAGGCCATGGATGCTCTTATTTCATGCCTCAGAAACTCGGATTTCCCTAGCGCCCAAGTTACAGCTGCTGAGACAATTTTGGCCTTGCATGGAAGGTTCTCTTCCTCTGGAAAGCCCCTTGCTCGAGCATTTCTCCTAAAACATGCTGGATTTGATAAGAATTACAAAACTCTAATGCGAGAAGAACAGATGGGTCACATTTCTGGCATTTTGGACGAAAATTCGGTGAGTTTAATATATATCTTTTTGTGAAAAATTTAATTATTCATGATGTACTCATGCTTCTTAGCTTGGAATAGTTTTATAACAAATTTTACATTTTTTCATTGGTTTATTGGGTTACTTTGGATTATAGAAAATACAAACTCGACTTAAAAAATGTCAACGCAATTCAAGACATGTTTGAGTCCATTTCACTGTGATGCTTAAAGATTTTTGTTTCCTTAGCTATAGTTACATACAGAAAGTAAAGGTTTCTAGTTGTCTTCATATGCTTTATCATTAATTTGAAATGCTGCATTTGATGCTTCTTACTTTTCTGGTCCTTTGTTCCTTTCTTTTTTGTTGTTTTTACTTTTTTCGTATATGATAGTTTCCCTCTGTTTCATTGATGGCAATAGGAAGAAGAGACGGCCGCCGAGGAATGGGAAAGAAAAATGGCATTTGTTTTAGTCAGCCACGAATTTGGCTTACTGTTTGAGGCTTTAGCAGAAGGCTTGAAGAGCAGATATGCAGAGTTATCCTCAGCATGTTTTGTGTCTGCCACCTGGCTCACGCACATGCTCACCGTTCTTCCTGACACTGGCATACGAGGAGCTGCACGGGTGTGCTTGCTCAAAAAATTGGTTTCAATTTTCAAATCATCGAGAGACATAGAGGACAAAGCTCTCTCCATGCTTGCTCTAAGATGCTTTATGAATGATGATGGTAGGTGGCAATCTATGTAACAGGCATTATTTCAAAACTTGGCTACCAGTATCCCAACAGTACCGGTCGGTGCCAATAATCTACAGCATCAACGATCTCCTTGGTATCAGCGGATACCTACCAGTGTCAATAGGTATTGGCCGATATAAAATTTGCTGATATGTATCAATGTGAAGGATCTCCCAGGTATCGGTTGACGCCCGACACCTACTGGTACCGGCATGTAACCGATATCAACATGTGTGTGTTACTACGATACACATGAGAGAAAAAGGGATACAGTGTCTGTTGATATCAGCTAACACATATTAGTATTGCCAACCTAGAGACAGTCTGATACCCTGGATATTGAATTTTAAAACCTTGATGGCTAGGATAGTCCATTTTCTAAAATATTTGTTGCCGGACACATGTTGGGGGACATGTGTGGCATGTCTAAAAAGGCCATTGCCGGTGCTGGTTTCATACGTACAGGGTACTGGGAGGAGTAGATGGGATACAAAGCTAACCTCTGGTTTTTTACTCTGCACTCGAACCCTCGTCTTCACGCTTGATAGCCCAGGAAGCAATGGCCCCTATATGCGTGGCATGTCTACTATGAAAAAGTTCTTAATTTTACTTTTTCTCACTTTTTTACAAAATTTTTAGTTTATGTAGTATGGATGTAGAATTCTATTTATCTACATACCTTTCATATATTATGGTTTTAGAAATTAATATTTAGAGATACCATTTTTGGACAGTCTGACACAGACAATGACATTGTCCAAGTTCTAAAAGTAGCCTGTCATGATTTGATTTCAAAAGTTTGCATTAATTTTGATGGTTCATGTTGTCATGAAATATTCAGAAGGATTACGGGATCTAACCCTCAACATGAAAGACATATTGAAAAATTTGAGAGAGCTCAAGAAATCCTCCAAATTAGCGTCTGAGATGCTGAAAACTTTCTCAGAAGGGCAGGACCATAGTACTGTGAGTTTGATGTATCAATCATTCTTTCTTCATTCTTACCAAGCATGTAAAAAAATTGAGAGTACCCTAATCAAAATCCTATCCTTTTATGGCAGCAGGACCTGTGGGACCATAACGAGTTGATTCATGTGGATTGCAGTGCTAACGGGGAGGTGTTATCGATAGCTTGCTTCAAGGATAGGATATTCTCAGGTCACTCAGACGGAACATTAAAAGTAAAGAAGCTTCTTCTCGTTTCTTACAAAGTCATTTTTCGCTTGACCTCTCTCTTTCCCATCTCACTAATTGAAACTTTTTTGCTAGCCATGTATATAATTACATATATTAGCTCTAATTCAAAGAAGTTAAAAATATGTATCTAGATTATTCAAATATATATTTTCTCTATATATATATGAAAATAATACCCATAATTTAAATATAGAAAATAAGTTTAACTTTTGTCCTGATTGTTATGATTATTTGTTTGACTTTTGTTCAATAACATGTATGACAAATCACATTTCTTGAAAGTTGGGAGTGTTCTTGTTACCTGGGGGTGAAGCATTTGATATTAATGTTATTAATGCAACTTTTGTTTTATGTGTTCTTAATGAATGCGATATTGTTCATGGAGATATGGAATATTATGCCCATATTTGTGAAGCACATTCTTTACAACAAATTAATTGTTATTCTCCATCAAACAGCGCCATAGCAATTTCATTATTTTTGTTTCTTACGAGGATTGTGAACCTTGACGATTTGCATTGCAATGTTCTGTAGAATGAAATAATGCCTCACCATGTGCTTTTAAATATATAACTAGATTTTCAATTCTGTAAAGATAATTATTATGAATTTGAAATTTATTTGTGACAAACCAGATATTATACAATGACAATCGACACCGACTCTGAAGTCCTAAGTGGGTTATTCTCTCATACAGAATCAGGACAGTTTAGTAAAACTAACAGTTAGGGAGTTTGCTATCCTTAAAGTATGCATTACGTATTTACCTTAACTTTTCCTTTCTTCTTCTAAGAGATTATTTTTTGCAAAAGAGTTGGCTGCCCTTGAAAAGATATCTGTCCGTTTGTTGACTCGAATGACAGCTTTGATGGTCCCCCTCAATAAAATATCTCAGTTCTAGCTCATCTGCCTCACTAAGTGTGACCATGTAGAATAATGGAACCTTTCACTCAGATCGTAAAAAGTGCCGCTTTATCTTGCTGGTTGTTGATTACTGTTGCTGTAGCCATTGATGATTAAGCTTCACAAACCTTTCGGATGTGTAGTCCTCCACACCATAGGCTAAAGGGTCTCTATTTCAAATTATTATTATGAATAGAGGTGAAAATGTACGCAGACAGAGCATAATCAATGAGAATTTCATCCTGTTTTGAAGTTGAAGAAGTGCATTTTTCCAATTATTACAAACTTTCATGAAAACTTACTTACATTGTCATAACATAAGGTTCTAAATCTGACTCCATAGGTCTGGAGCGGCAGAGGAAGTCTTCTTCATCTAATCCAAGAAACTCAAGAGCATTTGAAGGCAATCACTAGTTTGGCAATTTTACAGTCTGGTGACAAGCTATACAGCGGTTCCCTTGATAGATCTGTCAGGGTATGATTTTGTAATTTTTTTTGAGACTTATCGATATATTATTCTCCCTCTCAGTTGCTTATCTACTTTTATCAGGTTTGGTCTATTGGAAACGAAGAAATCCAGTGTATCCAAGTTCATGATATGAAAGATCAGGTTCATAATCTGACTGTTGCTAATACAATTTCATGCTTCATTCCGCAAGGAGCTGGTGTGAAGGTATTACCAAACCCTTCTCTTCTAATTTGTTTCTAAGCTTTCATTCTTGCTTGACATAAAGGTTTGGAGGTTTTCTTCCAACTGTAATTAAAGACCTGCTCAAGACTATGGTCAAGTTAAAGGAGAAACTTTGTTATCTTGTACCCTTTGACATACTAGACTGATTGTGGTAAAACTTGCCAAAAATTTCTGAATGGGAGTCATTAATTGCAAATGAAATCCATGTGATTGCACCGAGTTAAGTGAAATTTGTCCTTGCACATGCATCATGTGATTGCACCTAAAATTAAAAAAAAATTGCACTGTAATTTTTTTTCCTTACTCTCTCTCTCTAGACGGTTCTCTCTCCCCTCTCTAGACCGTTTTCTCTCTCTCTCTCTCTCTAGACTGTTCTCTCTCCCTTCTCTAAACCGTTCTCGCTCCCCTCTCTAGACAGTTCTCTCTCTCTCTCTCTCTCTCTCTAAATTCCGAATCAAAACCAATTTAAAAAAAGACTAGTTTTACATACAAGTTCAAAGATGGACTTCACTCAACTAGATTTTTATCTCGATCTAAGTTCTTCTAATCGACTTCTCTGATTAGTTTTAACTCTTAAAAACTACCTCTCAAACTCTTCCGCCACTGGTGTTTGTGTTCTCTAAATTTTCAGGGTTACCGAGCCAAATCTTTTTCTCAGGTGATGGATTCCAAAAGGAAACAATTAAATTTTGGTAAAAGCAAACCAAAATTGACTCCAAAAGCATTGTCCCTAATTCCCTATTCTAACATTGGCCGAGAAGACCCCTTGGTTGTTGGCGAGGACCTCAGAACAGTAGCATGTTATGGATCACAAAACTGTCATTGCAGTAAATGTAGTGTTTGATTTAGGGTCGTTGGTCAGAATCCCTTTGGCCCCGTTCTGTTGATGGGTTGCACACGTACATCCGCACCTCAATTATTAGGGTTTTTAGGAGTCTCTATACGTCTTCCTTCTTTGTTTTTCTTAGTTACAGAAAAGATCAAAACTTTGTGCAATTTTTTCTAAAGAGGAGATCAAGTTTTTAGAGAAAATATTAAAACAAATAAATTTAAGAACCCTAAATTTCATCTTCCTCAAATCTCAATTATCTGAACACAGTGGATGATCTAGGGAGAAACTGAACCCTTGTTACATAATATAAAAATTAAATTGATGTGAGAAAGAAAATTTAGCGATTCGTGAGATTAGCAATCAAACTAGAGATGATGTCTTCATCTCGATGGTATAGATGGTGATTCGCCTGTAAGGAAATCCTACGTAGCAGGGCGCCAACAGAAGTGGCGGACGTGAGAAAGGAAGAAAGATGAATTGCTAGACGAATATCGGAACACGCAGTAAATAAGGTGCAACCAAAAGGATATTGTAGTCATTTAATTTTTTTTTTAAATAGACAATAATTTTTACAACCGGTGCAAGGATAGAAAATTCGTGTGCAATTAATGGTTCCCTTTCTGAATTTGATAGAGATTTTGTGTTGTTACTCGGTTGAAAAATGTAACCAACTTCTCCCCAGTTTCTCATCAAATTTTCTCAATTCGACTAACTTTTACAACTTGAAATACTTGGTCTAGTACTTGACTGATTTTTGAGTTGACCTGGACTCTGGTCTTGATTGAGTTGAAGTCATTCTATAATTCTAGTTTTGCTTCTGACAATACCATTGATTTCTTGTGAAAGATCTGGAGCAGGTTTTTCTGAAATATTTGCAGCAAGTTTTGCACTTATGCTTTCATTTGCTCCAAGAAAAATATATTGATAATGGGTAACTAACTGTGTGTGCTTTTTTCTTTTTTAATTAGGTTCATTCTTGGAATGGAAGCTCCAAGTTGCTGAACCCCAACAAACATGTTAAGTGTCTAGTCCTTGTACAAGGGAAGGTCTATTGTGGATGCAATGATAGTAGCATTCAGGTAATTCTAATCTATCTATAATTTATGATATGGATTTTGAGAAAAAAGTTGACAGACAGGCTTGCCGGGTTTTTAAGAACTTATATTGGCACATGTAGTTGTAAATTCGATTATGTACACAAACATATATAATACCACCATATATATTTACATATGTACATCCCTACTTACATATATATCCACATGCTTGATACAAGTTATTTTGTTTTGCAAAAGTATGCCAGTTGCTATTTTTTAGAAAGATTTTAATTTTTACAGATAATGATGCACCCCTTTCCAATTTTTTATCTGCCTTCCCATTATAGAAAGTTCACATGGTCTCATGTAACTTGGACAGTGCCAACTGTGCCTGTGATCAAGGTATCAAATATTGGTCGATACCGATACGTATCAGGTATCAACTCGGTTGTCGGTATCCGTATCGGGATCGGTCGATACGGAACCCGTATCGGCCGATACCTCCCATTTTTTTAAACTTTTTTTTTAAAAATATACAGACACAACTCAATATCGGCCGAATCGAATTGGCCCTTCATGGAGTTGACACCTTGCCTGTGATAAACACAAACGCAAGTCACCCTGGGAACCCAACAACCCAAAACTTCAATACATACAAACATATGATAATATTGTACTAGAAATTATAATTTACAAATACAATATAGAAAAACTTCCAATAGGAAAAAATTAAACTATATCATTCTGTATAAAGGAGCTGTTATAAGCTGTTCTTTACCACAGCATTAAAATGATGGTGGGCGTACAACCAACTGTTACATGTGACCTTTAATCCACACAGTCAAATGAAGGGCCACCTCATGGATGATCCTTGGGCCAAAAATTATGCTGATCGAACAATTTTGGCTATTCAGTAGATTTATTTTCTCTGGGGATTCGATAAAATATGTTAATTAGTCATTGGTTCAATTTCTGGGGATGATCCACCCAAGAGGTCATTATAGACAGACCCATTGGTTGTAGAGATGCTGCCAAGCATCATATTCTATAATGAAGTGTATATTTAATACCAAACAATGAGGAATTTCCTAAGGTCCATGGTTGAGCATCAGCATGATTATGGTAAGATGGAGGGTCCTCGTTATGTAGATATGATCTTAGCTGCAGCCATATTATTATTTTATTTTCTTGTTGGAACTTGCTGATCTCTTCTTCCTTACAGTTCTCTTGCTATCAATCAAACAATTCCAACATTGTTTAACACTTTCAGGAAATTGATTTGGTTACTGGAACATTGAGCACGATTCAACAGGGTAGCAGAAAATTACTAGGGAAAGGTAATCCGATCTTTTCAATGCAAGTTCAAGATGGGCTGCTCTATTCTGCCAGCACTTCTTTAGATGGAGCATCTGTGAAGGTATCTTTTAAAATAACAAATATTAAAGTAGTTAGAACTTAGAACACTCAACTGCTTTTCCATTTTCTATGCATTTACAGTTAATTCTCTTGTAGAAGACTTTTTAAAGCAAAAAGCCATAAAGAGTACCCCTCAAGCTAGTTGATGCACTGTCTTGGTCTCTAGTCAAGTGTTCAAAACTCTTGGTTGAGTACTAGAAAAACTTGCCAATGTAACAATTCGAGGGAGACTTATTAAGTAATGAGTTAGCTTTATCTTCTTAAGGCCCAAAATTAACTTAATTTTTTACTGAAAACTCAAACTACAATTAAAGTAAGATTTGAAAATTCAAAAACAATAAATAAATAAATAAATCAAGTAAAAGACAGTTTATAGCCTTTTTTTTCAGTTGCTCGGAGATTGGGCGCCATTGAGTTCACATTCTTTTTTCCAGTTTTTAAAACTTTTATTTTTCTTTCTATTTCAACATTTTAGCCTTTTGTGGTTGCGAATTCAAATTAGGGATTCCCTCCACCCCCAACACATTTAGTTGTCTTGCATTGTTTTGGGTGTTGTTGATGTGGTTAATGTTGCATTTCTTGAACTCTTCTTGTTCGTTCCATTTGCCTTTAATGACTGAGAATGTCTTCTTTGTTGTGGCCAAGATATGGAGTGTCTCAACTTACGGTATGGTTGGATCACTGCCTTCTACCATAGAAGTGAGATCAATGGCCTTAAGCTCAGAGCTGATTTATTTAGGATGCAAAATGGGGGTTGTGGAAATTTGGTCAAAGGAGAAGCTTACTAGGGTAGGAACTCTTAACACAGGAACCAGCGGTAAGGTTAACTCAATGGCTCTCGATGGCGATGGAGAAGTTCTGGTTGTCGGAACCTCAGATGGCCGGATTCAGGTAGTTCCTACATTCTCTCTAGATAATTAAATAATAAATAATGCAGTTTAAGAAAAAGTAGGACAACTAGCATGTATAAGCAATGGCGTGTCTGTTGGGTTTCTCTAACCCCCAAATGCTACAGCTCCACATAGATGCTATCAGTGAACATTTCTCTGGAGAAGAACAGAGGGCAACAAGCAAGAGTTTCCCAAAAAAAACACTACTCAATATCAAAGCATTTTTTCTAGATCACGTGATCTTGGCACTAGTGCAGCTTTCAAATGCGGCATCACTACTGCAGAGACCCCTTAACCTAAATATATATATATATATATGGAAAAGGTGCCCATCCTCCTTGGGAGGATGGTCACTGTCCTCGAAGGTTCCATGTGGAGCTCCACCTGATACCCGAAACACTGTTTCGATGCCACATGGAGATCAGGTGCATTGCTTAGATCATCTTTTAGAAAAATAATTGAAACACATCTCTATCATGTGTTTTTCGAGCCGTGAAATGTGGACCATTGAAATTAGTCAAACTTTGACTTGTACTTTGAAGAAGTATTTCCTAATTTTTTTTAATTGATCTAAACCATCCCCCTGTGCTCCACATCGCACCCAAATAGTGTTTGGGTATGGCTATTCTCACCCGTTTTTGGAGTAAGGACCACAGTTTTTCACGGACAAAAACCATTGATTGATTTGAATCAGACAATGGAGAATTCTTTTATTCCAATATTCCCCATGATTGATCTTAAGAAAATGGCGCACCTATGAGACGGTCAGATGTTGATTCCATGTGGCACATGTCCCTAAAAGTGAAGGTCAAGTCCTTTTCCCATGATCTAGGTCACTTTTGGAGATGTGGGCTATATGGAATCAACATCTTACCGTCTGATAGGTGTGACATGATCTTAAGATTTGTTTTTTGAAATATTGAGACAAAAAAAATCTCCATCGTCTGATTCAAATTAGTCAATGTTTTTGTCTGTGAAAAATTGTGTGGTCTTTACTCCAAAATTGGGTGAGAAAAGAGTACACATAGTGTTTTGGGTGCCACGTGTACCTCCACGTGGATCCTTGAGGACGGAACCAGCTATATATAGTGAAAGGGGGAGTTGGGTCAAGTGAGACGAAATGAGGGAAAGATTTTTATTTTTTAAATGAGAAGAATGCCCTTGTACTTGGTGTTCACTCACAAATCTAAAGGCTTATCTCTACCTATTATAATACGTGAAGGGGCATCGGGTGTGAAGAAGAGAGGAAAAATCAATTTTCTTTAAAATCACAATTTCAAATCATCTCCAGCTTTTTTAGGCTTGAAATTTGACTTCATCATGCAATAATCTATTTGATATTTATTTTAGTGCTTACCTTTGATTGTTTGGGCATTCATGTTGTTTGGCTTGCAGGCATGGGGACTGACATGAAGTTTGGTGGATGTGTATCCAGATATTTTTTGGGTCAAAGAATAAATGAAAAATAAAATTCTTTAATTTTTGACCTCATTGGAATTCTTCAAAGAGCCATTCTACTTTCCAGCCAAGCCTTGAAACTGTACAGAAAAATTAAATGATTGTTTTTTTTTGGTTTTTGAAGAGATCAATGAGTTGTAATATTTACTTGTACATAAATCGATACATTTCTTATATAATCTGAAAAATAAAGCATTTATTTATCATAATATGCTATACATGGCTCTCCTACGCATCATCAAGGAGAAAATGGATATTTTGCTGTTAGAAAATTGTTCTAACTATTTTGAAAAATAAGTATAAAAAAGTAAGATATTTATCAAATAATAGTAAAGAAAGTAAAGGAAAAAATACAGTTCTTAAGCAGGATGCTTAACAGAGACCTGTTATAAAGTCAATTGGGTGGGGTCAGGCCAAGGAAATCGGTTTAACCTCATGTGTTGTCACAGTCCATGCCAAAATAGTGTAGCACACTCATATGCGTCTTGTCAAGTGTAGCATGGATCACGCACATGTTTTTCAGAGCATTGGATAGTGAAAGATCACTCATGGTGATTCATTTGACTTGATGAGCAAAAATGGAAAGATTTTGTGAATGTAATTGTCAAAGTCTTTTTTTTTTTTTTTTTTGCAAAATCGGATTCGTAACGTTATATGTTGTCTAAAATGCCTTTCGTGATTTTTGCCTAGTATCTTTTATAAAATTGTTTTTTTCCTCTCAGTAGGGTTATCTATTTTGAATAGAAGTTTCATCTTGCCAAAAACTGTGAGGAGGAAAAAACAACCCTAAGTTCCTATTTTTTCATTATATGCCTTGTTTTTTAAAATAAAAAAGGGTTTTTCAATCTATCTTGAATATTTATTGCTCGTGGATTGTCATGGGCTGATTGACGATTGTGAAGCAAATCAAGGATGTTGTGGTGGGTGATCTGGACTGTTCAATTTGAGTTGAAGGATTCCACATTGTGTAGGTCTGAATATTGCATGGAAGCGTTGTAACTTAATTCTTTTCGTAGTGGATTTTCTTTTTTAGATGAGATCCTGTAGAGGTTTCCCTATAAAGGTTTTTATCACACAAAAAATTTGTCTGTCATCTTCATCATCATCATTATCACAACCTTATCTCATCTATTTGGGATCGACTTTGCGTCTCAATCCTCTGTATAGGATTTGTTTCGTGCCTTCAATGAACTTGTCCAAACTACCTGAATGATATTTCATATTCTTTTCATTTATAGGTGCTACTATCAAATTTTCTCTTATATACTTGTTCCGAACTTTATCTTTTGTTGTAAATCCAAACATGCATCTCGGTTACATGTACCTTATCTTGTTGATTTTTTTTGTGGCTCAACATTCTGCACTATATAATATGATAGTTCTAATAGCTGTCTTGTAAAAGTCT
The DNA here is from genome assembly GCA_021018995.1 of Chloranthus sessilifolius. Lineage (NCBI taxonomy): Eukaryota > Viridiplantae > Streptophyta > Magnoliopsida > Chloranthales > Chloranthaceae > Chloranthus > Chloranthus sessilifolius. Next base: position 57,147,748 of record CM037590.1, on the reverse strand, counting down.
CCCTTCAATCTATTTGAGATGTCCGCTTCAAATCCACAATTTGGTATAAACTATAGCCTAAATAGCAAAAATCCGTGGTAATGTGATAGTAAATGACCTTTTATTTTAACTAAATCCTATTCCAAGCTATCATGTTCATCAAATTTGGATCCTATGTATTATGTATTTATTCTTCTAATTTTCAAACTCCTTCACTCCGAACCATGGATCAAAATTTCGTCCGATACCAATATGTATTGGATGATACCTATCGGTATCAGAGGTCACCGATACGATACATTCCGTATTGGTCATATATATGTATTTACTTGTACGATACATTTAATGTATCGTCCGGTACCGTCCGATACCGATATGTATCGTTCGATATGTATCAATTTTCTGGCATTTTGATCCATGCTCCAAACCTTTTCTCTTTACAAATCCAACTTATCATTTATTTCTTTCTTTATTTGGGCAATTAATACTACGCCATCCACCAATAACATATACCATGAAATCTCTTCTTTTATATATATATATATATATATATATATATATATATATATATATATATATATATTTATTTATTTATTTATTTATTTATCGACAATTGGGGTTGATGGTTCTCCACCCTTTTTTTAAAAACAGAAGAAAAGTGTACATTCTAGGAGAATTTAAAAGCAGGTCTTCTCTAATGTAAAAGTATGAAGCTTGAGGAAGGGCATCATTAAAAGTAGGCCTTCTTGTATGTTTATGGTAAACGCATACTAGGGCAAACAAATAAGAGCTCAAGGTAGATTCTTGATGTAACTCAACTCCGACAGGGAACTCACTTGTCTCTACACATGTTGTGCTTACATTGGTTACCAATCTCTCAGATGTCTTGGATAATCTCAGTATATAAATTCGAGATGCATATTTTTTTTGCGTCTACCAGATTATCTGTTTCGACACTTTATCATATATCTTCTTTAAATCAATAAATACTTACGTAAGCCTTCTCTCTAAAGTTCGTCATAAGTTCTCTCAATAGGAAAATAGCTTATGTTGGTGATCTTCCTTGCATAAATTCAAATTGATTCATACCTTGATTCTTGCCTTAGTTGTTGTTGTATTATTCTCTCCCAAAGTTTCATAGTATGACTGCTTTGTTTAATGTCTTAATAATTAGCACGGTTTTGATAACTCCTTTATTCTTATAGAAAGAGACCATAATGCTCTTCCTCTATTCCTCCGACAGGTTCTTCATTTTTAGTATCTCACTGAAAAGATTAGTTGACACAATCCACACTCTATAGGTATTCCATCAGGTCCTAACTTCAGCTTTCGATATTTCGTTGATCATCCATTGATTTTGTTATTTTTCTTGATCTACTTTGCATGCTCTTTGTTTAATAGATATTTGATGTATTCTTGTCATCTATTTTTTTCTCGTTCTCTTTTACTTAAACCTTTTGATCTTTGTCTCTAATGCACCTTACCTGGTCGAGATTTCTAATTTTTTTTTTTTCTATACTTGAAAAGTTGATAGATTTCATTCTCTCATTATTTTGTTCCCAACTTAGTATATAAATTGTCATACGCCTCATATTTAACTTTACTCACGATTTTCTTAACTTCTCTTTCAGAGAGTTTTATCTTTTAAGATTATCTGCAGTTTTTATTCTGTCATTCTTTAAAACTTTTTTCTTCTCGACAATTGACTTTTGAATTTTGTATTCCACCACCATATTTCTTTTTGTATACATTTCCTTTTTTTACATTTTGCAAGTATCTCCTTAGCAACTCATTTAAAACATTGCATCACTTGTTCCTACATAACATTTGGATCAATGTTAGCAACTCGTTGAGCTCCCTTTCACCCATCTTTTGGTCTTCCTATCATTCCTACACTTTGAGAAAAAGGTTTTGACAACCCCTAATTAAGAGGACCCACAAGAGATTAGTTGTTTGGAAATGTAACTTTATTTTGCGGAGAGATTATAAAAGAACCATATGGAGAAAACAATCTACCGTTGGGAACCTACTTTGACAGCACGGAGAAAAAAATCCCATAAAGAAATGGGAAATTTTCAGGATCGATCACCATAGTTTTATCTTTTCCAATAGTGAACCTTTAATTTCACCTTTTTCATAATCGATGAGCTTGAAGTCTAGCCAAGTTAAAAAGTGGTAAATACTCCCAACGTCTATAAAGGGTGATAAAACAAAGCTTTTCGTCTTGGGGGTTCTAAACGCCTTAGTATCATTGACTGCTTCTAATCTCATGATAGAGATTATTTTTCATCCCGATCTTTTATATGATTGATCTTAAGATCATGGGCGTGCCATCATATAGTCTAATTTACTAAAAAGCGTGGAGCCATTATAAAGGAGCTCTGGAGCTCCCTTAGAGGAGCGTTGGAGTTCACCTAGATGAGCGATGAAGCTCCTCAATGCATCTCCTAAGGAAGCCACATCGCTCCTCTCGGAGTCTAGTAATTCCATCGCTTTATTCTTTTATTTTTGTCTCCGTTTTTGAGTAAAACGATCCGTCTGATGGTACGCCCATGATCTCAAGATTAATCTTGTGGAAGATTAAGATGAAAAAATGATCTCCATCATGGAATCCAAAACAGTCAATGATGCTAAGACATTTAGAATCGTCCAAAATTTTATTACCTTTTACAGACCTCGGGTTACTTACGACTTTTTAACTTGGCTTGGTTTCAAGCTGGTCCATTATGAAAAAGGTGAACTGGAGGTCCACTGTTGGAAAAGATAAAACTATGGTGATCGATCATGAAAATTTTCCTAAAAACATTAGAGATAAAAGAGTACCATTTAGTTGGGCCACTATTATCTAATCATAAAAATCTTTGTCACTCGCATTAATCTTGTTGACTGATCTTATACCATTAAAGCTTAGTTGCAACTTATGCTGCACATCTATGATTAATTAAAATTGTTCGAGTTCTAGTCCATCATTGGAACACCTCCTAGCCAAATATATACACACCTATAACCAGATGAGACTTATAATATCTGCCGTTAAAATATAAGAAACATAATTTGGTGTTGAGTGCAAGGATTAGATTTTTGGGCCAACTTCAGTTCGATGCACCAGCTCTTACTTCATCGGTTTGATTGCTCTTATTATATAAGTTTAATGGTGATAGATCATTTATATACCATTTTATTATTGAAAGGATAGTGTTATATGAAGGATATTGTCAGCCGCTCAACAAGTATCTCCGCCGGGACTCCCTCTATAGTTATCATTATTTAAATGACGAGAGAGTAAACTCCCACGTAGAAAAAGAAAGGGCACTTTAAAAGATATTGTTGAACCCGTCGACCTGCCTTCCTATTTTTAAAGTGATAATGCCTAATGACCGACGCTTAAACACTAAATGGAATTTAAATAATCTTACACCATTAAATTATTATTTTTTTATCTCACATTTTTTTTTTTTTTAATCAGTAAACTTGAGGTTAGAAGGCGCTGACCCATTTATTAAAAAGAAAGGAATTACAATATCACATAAAAGAGTCCTACAAACAGGAAATGTTGAAGAGCTTTGGCATTGCCATCACCCCTCGAAACATCCTTAGTTAGGCCTCTTTTTAATCACAAAAAAAATAAAGATCTAATCCTTTCTATGTTGTTCAAGAATTTCCTTGGGGATAGGATCCCATCGAACGACCGAATCATAATCAAGACTCTTCTTAGCAAAAAAATCCGCACATCCAGTAGCGTGCCAACAAACATGGGAGACTATAAACTCTTGGAAATGATCCTGAAGTCTATCAAGCTCTTCACAAAATTTTCAAATTCTCCACGGGGCGTCAATCTTCTTCTTGATAATATTAATTGCTTGCAAAGAATTTGATTCAATCCAAATTTTTTAAAAGTTTAGTTCTCTTGTCAGTTGGACACCTTTCTCAATAGCCATAAGTTCACACCCAACAATACCGAAAATTTTCAAAGGTCCAGAAATGCAACTAATAATATGGCCACTTGCATCTCAACAAATAATCCCAAACGATGTCTTATCATCTACAACAGAAGCATCCAGTGGCGGACACATGTATGGGAGAGTGTGGGCGTCTGCCCGCCCTGACTTAAAAAAAAAAAAAAAAAAATTTAATACTTGTGTTGTTTCCGTAAGAAGAGTCGGTAAAAAATCTCTTGAATTTTGCCTTGGATACCTCTCTTCGCACCCATGCCATCTTTGAAAGTGCCAACGTCCTAGACCCCTTGAATACCATTGATTGCTTTAGATCAATGATGGGGATAGTGTTTCAGGCTAACATTTCACAGAATAGATCTTGAGATCATGATGCACCTATCAGCCGGTAAATTTTTTATTCCATGTGTTACTGATCTCCAAAAAATGACTCTAAATTGACATTTGGGTGTGATGTCTGACATATGATTCAAAGACCATTTTTGGGAGGATCTGTGACACCTGGAATAAAAACTGATCGTCTGATAGGTGCGCCATCCTTGTGTGGAGCATCGGGATGAGAGATGAGAGATGACCTCCATCATCTGATCCGACTTAATCAATGGTTATCAAGGGGTCTAAGACGTGGGCGCAAACGATGGTACCCCTTTTGCTTTTCTTATAGAATAAAAGATTTCTATTTTGCAATAATGTGGGGTCCACTTTTTTTTCTTAAAGATAAAATTGGATAAAATTCTGCTAAAATTTAGCTGATATTTTTTTTCGCCCACCATTGGAGCTAAAATCTGAAGGGACTAATTTACTTGCAATCCTTAAAATGCGAGATTCTTTCTTTTCAACTCAAGTTTTGCATGCTACAATCATTTGACTGTTTTGAATTTGACGATGAAGATAGGTTTTAAGCCTAATTTTTTACACAATAGACCTTGAGACCATAGACTTGCCATCAAACGCTAGTTTTCTCTATGTGGAACACATCCCAAAACGTAGCCCTAATTTAGTGTGATGGGTGCCTCATTTTTTAATCACTTTATTGAGATTTGTGCCACTTTAAATAAAAAAAATTGACCGTTGGATGGTACGCTCATAGTCTCAAGATCCTTTGTGTGAAAGATTGAAGTGAAAAACGAACTCCATCGTCTAAGTGAAATCAATCAATTGTTGATGATCAAAAGACTGTCGAAAAAGATTAAACGCAATAGTTAAGATCATATGTAGGAAAGACCATCTAAGCCGTCAGATTTGAAAGCCATGATAAAAAGATCCTATGTTGAAAAAATTGGCACGAAACACGATTTTATGATAATATTCCTAGATGAAAATCCTGGTTCCGCCACTGAAAGCATCCATATTTAACTTCATGCATTCGCAAGATGGTGCCACCCATTGACACGTAGTCCTCTCTCCAGATAACTCTTGCACTTCCCAATTAAGATCCTCATCCCCATTGAGATTTGGAGAACTTATTCAATACGACACTTCTCGTATGATCTTCTCGAGAATGACTTTCTTTGGGGTGATAATGCCATTAAAAATTCTATCATTACGCTCCTTCCAAATGAACCCAATTGCGGTACAAAGGCATTATGAATAATGTGATCCTTCCTATTCTTTCATTTTGCTAAAACCATACAAAGATTTAGCTCACCAAGGAGAGAATTGCAAGGAGCATTTTGGATACCCACTATGCTCTTGATAGACCTCCAGATCCATTGAGAATATCCACAGTCGAAAAACAAATGGTCAGTCGTTTCTTCATGTGACCAACACAAAACACACCGAGAAGGGATAATCAAACCCCTTTTACACAAGTTATCCATCGCCATCAGCTTAAATGTTATAGCTTGCCAAGCACAAAAGGAATATTTATGAATATTTCCAGAATTTTAGATAAAATTCCTCCATATGACCTTGTTGGAATTGTCTCTAATCGCCAACCAAGCCGAATTAAGAGAAAATAGATCATTGTACGATGGTTCCTATATTCTCCTATCTTCACCTTGTAAATCATGGATCTGAACTTTAAGGATCTTAGTCCATGCAACTTCCATTCGAAAGGTTGAGGGAACAGGAAGATTTCACTCATTTCCACATATTACATCACTAACCATTGTACTTTCTTGACGACTAGATTGATGAATGAGTCTTCCACTAAATTTCAACAGATAACATCACTAAATTTTGGAATTATCTCACACCATTGAAGTGTGATTTATCATTGTGTCATGTGGCACACATCTATGATCAATGTAAATGTCCCAAGTGGCAATCCATTGTTGGAACATGTCCCAGCCAAAGGATCATGCTTCTAAGTGGATGTAAATCATCTAATCGGTGACCTTTAATATCAGCCATTAAAATTAAAAACAGCCGTTAGTATTAGACTGCATAGATGAGATGGTTCAAATCTCCCACCTGTTGGTATTAGAGTGCACAATTCTTAACCCGAGTTGACCCATTTATTGAAACCCTCAACTTGAACTTGATCAAGTCTGTTTAGCTAAAACTCAGGTTGGATCGAGATGAGTTGCGTAAACTAGGCTCAAATATAAAGGGAGGAGGTCGGGTCAAGGCAGTACAGATTGGGTACCCAAACCAACCCGTTTAATAAACGGGTTGGGATTTTTAACCTGACCCGACAGAAACCCAAACCCAAACCGGACTTGTAGAGGGTCAGGTTGCTTGACCCATCGGATCAACCTTAACCACATGGGAAACTTTGTTGATCTGAGCTTTTCTAACTATTGTGAGCCAGTTAAGAACATGGCCCAGAATCATGCCCTGTCTGGGTTGACCCAAGTATCATTCTTATTATTTTTAGTAACCCATGCAAGGGCCACAAAGCATGCTCCTTTGTGGGTAGCATGGTGCGTGGGTCAAAAGGTCTATGATACATTACAGAGGGTCCTCCCTACGTGTGGTCACGGATTTAAAAGTGCCACTACTTATTGGAGTTCCAGTAAGCAGCCATCAGATATGGATAGAATTTAGGTCATTTATAACACACACTTGGCATCTGTTTGCGCCAATCAACATCATCGAAATCATGTGAATTTGATGCTGGGCTATGCGATTCTAACCATCCGATCAAGTGTATAAAAGAACTCAAACTGTTGAAGTGCATATAGGACATGATCCCTGTTTTATTAAATATCTAAATCGATACCTTTTTTGGTAAATTTCCCAACTTGGATTGGTTAACCAATGTGATTTTTGAGCATCTTCAGTTTACATGGTGATTGGGCATGCGAACAGTTGTGATTATTCTACACAAATCCTACATGTGTGGCATAGAGGACCCGAACACCATTGTCTGCGTGTTGGTCGGATCACCTGACACCAACTCTATTGATAAGTGTAATATGGCTTTCTAGATTAGGCATAGGTCCAATGCCACCACCAAAAAGGTGGTTTGCTCACTTTAGATGTGTTAAATTTGGCTGTTAAGATCTTCCACTTTGTGGGCACATATCTCTCTCTCTCTCTCACAGTCATTTTGCCAAATGTTGCTGTCACATAAAGATTACAATTTTTACTTGGATATGTAGCTCTATTTGTACCCACCTTGCACATTTAGGGGTGCACATGTTGGTAGTGCAAAGTGGTGTTCTTAGAGTTTGAGTGGGTTATCAATGGGTTAGGTGGTATTAGCTAGGTACTAACCAGGGTGTCAAGTGAGAGCTCAAAAGTGGACTTTTATTAATTTGCATGCTCATAAACAATTAGGAGCTTCTCGAGAATTGATAATTTGGTAAGATGGACAATATTGACCTTACTGCCATTATAGGAACGCTGAGTGAGGTGCCTAATACCAACTCCAAAAGGGATATCCCGTAGCATGGATCAAAATTTTGGCTTTTGGTTTTAGGCATGCCTGAATCGAAGTCGAAACCAAAATCGGTTTTAGGATACCCTGTATGGACTCCAAAATTTCCGCCAAAATTTCGGTTGTCGGTTTCGGGCAAGCCGAAATTTTAATCCTTGCCTTGTAGTATCCTAGAAGCCATCACTTTTAGGAGAGATGGGTGCAGTGGTACTACGACCCGGGTGCAGTGGTGCACCGAATCATAGTCACAAAAGAAGGCGCTTTTTGGAGAAAATGGTTTTTTTTTCAAGAAACAAAATTATTTGAAGTTTAGGTAAAGAATTTTAATCTAGAACCAAGGTGTCAAAATCGTTATCGGACTTAGGTATCGATCCATGGAGGACCGATACAACTCGACCGATACTGATACTTATCGGCCTAATTTTTTTTTTAAAAAAAGAGAAGAAGAAAAGAAAATAGAGGTACACTACAAAAAAAAAAAGACTATTAGCGGCAGCAAAAAACTGCCGCTATTAACAAAAAACTGCCGTTAATATCCTTTCCGCTAATAGTCTTAATAGTATTTTTGCTAATAGCGACGGTTTTTTACAGCCAAAAACTGTCTTTAATAGTTTTATTTTTTGTAGTGGTATCGGCGAAACCGATACCCGATGCGTATGGGTCGATACGGGCCCATATCAGCCGATACCGATACCGGTCATATAGGTCAAAATTCAAATAAGGCAAATAGAGAGAATTCTCAAATTATATATAAAGAAATAATCCTCTCAATCGACTAACTGATATTCGTAGTAAACTGTGGTCCCAACATCCACCTTTTGACTCTTTCCCACTATGGTGCGTCAAAAATGGATCTTCTCTGTGAAAATTTGAACAGACACTACATCTGAATTGTCTATGGCATCTAATTAGAAAAAAAAAAAAAAAAAAAAAAAAAAAAAAAAAAGAGGATTTTGAACTCTCAAAAGTTAGGTGACATGCACAAGTCTTCACTCGGTAGTAAGGGTGTCAAAAGCTAGCCGAGCCAACTCGAAGGCTGGACTAGGCTTGGCTAAAAGAGATATTGTTGGGTCTTCAGCTAAGTTGGGGCACTTAAAGCTTAAGTACTATGAGCTAGCATAGCTGAGGCACCTGAAATTTGCCTCAGATAAATGTTATATGTTTAATTTTTATATCCACGTTTATAGATACAAATAAAAGATAAAAAAGTGTTAATTACGTGTATATATTTAATTTTTAGAAGACTAAAAGTATTAACTACATGTGCATGTATGATCACCTGACCTGACTTGAGTCACGCATGACAAACTACAAAAATAAAGGGTTTCAGCGGCACTTACTGTTAAGGCAGTTTTTGGTAACGACAAGACTAATAGTGGCAGTTTTTGATAGCAACAAGACCAATAACAGCAATTTTTTGTTGAAAAAACTGCCGCTAATAATCTTATTTTTTATAGCTCGAGCGGGTGACAGTCAAAACGCGTAGTGGTCAATGCTTGACCACGATCTGGCTATCACCTGCTCGAGTCATGCGTGACTCGAGTCCGGTGATCATTACCTATATATATATAACAAAAAAAGTGACGAAATAAAGAAATAATAAATAGAATAATAGAAAAAAGTATAATAAAATATATTCCAATTTGAGCTTGGCTTGAGCTCTACTTGAGCTTGACGTAGCCGAGCTGGAGACCAAAAGTTTCAGGCTCAAAGAGAGCCAGCATATTCTGATAGGAAAAAGGTTAGATTTTGCATGGCAGAGTTGAGCTAGAGCTGACTTTGACTCGTCTAGAACTTGGCTCGTTGATAGTCATCATCGGTCTCTTGAAGTCAAATTAATAAAGGGTTATTCTTTATTGACTCAACTCTCTTGACCAACATTTAAACACTAAAATAGTGTTTAAATGATCTTACACCGCCAATGGCTTAAGGTTGGGTGATCTGTACTGTCCACGTGATAGATCATTGATTGAAGTGCAACTGGCTATAAAATGATGATTTAGGGAGATTTAAACTATCCGATCCGTGGACTATAATATAAACCATTGTTTTTATTTTTAATGGTTGATATTATAGTTTATCAATTAGATGGTTCACATCCACGTGTTTCTTTGTGCTGAGCCATTTTCTAATGATTGATTGTCACTTGGATAACTTAGATTGCATGTTTCTTTGTGTTAAGTCATTTTCTAATGATTGGTTGCAACTTGGACAAGTTAGATTGATCACAGATGTGTCATATGGCAAAAATAAATCACACCTTAGTGTGAGGTAAAAAGCCTAATTTTAATGTGTAATATCATTAAAACAGTATTTTCGTGTTTAATATGCCGGTGAGGAGCCATTATCACTTTATTTATTTTTGGTTTTAGGGTTTATTTAATTATTTTTTCTTCTAAATCATGCAAAAATTGGCAAGTTGGGATGACAGAACATTTGGTTGCTTTTGTTTAATTATTTTTCTTCTAAATCATGCAAAAATTGGCAAGTTGGATGACAGAACATTTGGTTGCTTTTACTAGTGTCATCAAATCACTCAGAGGGATGAAGAAAATGATTATGATGATGATGATCAAACCAAGGTATTAAATCGAGTACCGGTATAAGGTATCGATCTATGGAGGACCAATACAAATCGTCCGATACATATCGGCTGATAACGATACATATTGGTACATTAAAAAAAAGAAGAAAGAAAATATACATATCGGCCGATTCCTGATTTGTATCGGCCTATACACGATATGTATCGGCTAATACCGAAACCGAGTTGGGGTGCCGATATATATCAGTTTGCTAAAAAATCGATACATATCAGTATCGGCTGATATTTTATACCATAGGATAAAAACTTTGTTATGAGAAACTAGATATTTAACCTTATCTTTTAGTATATATGACTTTCCCTTTATGCAAAAGTGACATCAAGTGAGTCCCATAAATATACAACTTTGTGAGCGAGTGCTGTGCTGGTTCCTTTTAGCTTTATTAAAAAGGGACAATGAAGATGCAATCAATTCATCTTTTAATCAAACCAACTCATGGGAGGGCAATTCCATCAAAGGTCCCTTTTCACTTTCTAGACAACTTTACACCATCATAAAGTAGGTGAGTGGTCCGAAGGGTAGTTACTTTCCAAAATATGTTTTTTTAGGGTGCGTTCCAATGAGACTTGGCCAACCGGTGGGACATAATAGAATGGGGTGGAACCCCTCTTTTTAAGAATTGACCAAACGATCAAACATAATTGACCAAATGTCATCTCATGGGTAGAGCCTTATTCATATTGTAAGATTTATTAGCAATTCATGTTCATGGGAGGCCTCCGAAATAGACTATGTATAAAGAATAGGAGAAGAGAAAGACCAATAAAGACCTAAAAGGAATAGGTGAAAAAAGATATGAATGATTGCAAAGGTACATAGAGTTGCACTTATAAAAAAGAGGGAAGAAATAAGAATCTCAAAATCGAACCCAAATAGATGAGATAAAGTTATAATAAGGATGATATTGATGATAATTATATTATACCTTTATTATACCTCTGTTTTACCATCTATAAGAAAGATTACTTTGGAGTGTGACGTGGCATTGCAAGGGCTATATATATATCTTTTTTCTCCCTTTAGCTATGTTTTTATTTTTAACAACTTCCTTTGACTTTTTTATAACTGAGCCATGGGATATAAGTTCATGATTCGAGTTTATTAACTTTACCTTTCAACTTCTTTTCAAAATTGGGAAGACAGTTGTTGAAGCTAATAAGAGCTCTAGTTACAGAATTAATTCCATGATTTGGCTGAAGGATATTACCTTATAATTATATGGAGGCATTCAAACTTTGAATAAGAATAATGGAACCATTCATCCTAAGTGTGAGTGGATCAATTTCCTTATACTAAAATAGTCAAACATATACCTTCACTATTAGGATGGTGATAAATATCTGTGCACTTCCCAAGGTTCTACCATTATAGCGCAAGGAGATTAACCATTTACTAACTTGTTACCAAACCCTAAAACATTTCGATATTTTTAGATTTTCCTAATTTCAGAGGTTATCTCTTATGATACCATTTTGCAACCGAGTATTAGCCACATCACAACTATTAATATTTTTTTTTTTGAGAAGTCAACCAAAAAAAACCTATATTGAAAAGATACACAGTAAAAATAAGAGAAACCACAAGGAGGCTTCTCTCTCTCAAGTGAGGGACTCGAGAAAACAAAAGTCTCCAACCCAATGAACTAGCATCATAGCCCTATACAGACGACCCTCTTAAAGGAAGAACATATAGACTACATACGAGACATAATGACCCCCCTTCCACATACCGATCTCCAGCTGCTACGGCAGACTGATCACTACAAAAAATAAGACTATTAGCGGCAACAAAAACTGTCGTTATTAACAAAAAAGACTTATTGTTTCAATAGCGCAGGAACTAGTAGAGATAGTTTTTTTATAGGTTTTTTACGTATACCCCTCGTGTTATGCTAATATTATAACAAACCCCCTTAGTTATGAGTATTTATTCTGCAGCCCATATTTTTGTGTTTCTGTTTCATATAACCTCCTGCCGTTAACTAGTCGTGAGTTTATGGACGGCAAGTCTATTTTTCCTTTAATGAAACCAATATTTTAAAAATACCATAATTCTAAAAGGCCTTTCATTCAACTATATTTACAAGTCATGCCATTAAAGTTTATCACCATTCTAAAAGACCATTCACCTTTATTTGCAAGTCATGCCATTATAATTTACCACTATTCTAAAAGGAGTACCTTTAAATCCACCAACAAAATCTTTTAGTTCACCCACGCTAAAACGCATCGACTACATTAAATCAAACGATGGAGATTGTTTATTGTCCCAATCTTTCAAGAGATCAATCTTTAGATCATGGGTGTACCATCAGACGGTTGATTTTTTATTTCATGTGGTACACACCCATAAAAGTGACCTTAATATCAATTTTAAGCATGCACGTAATGTTAAGGTCACTTTTCTGAGATGTGTGCCACGTGAAATAAAACACTGACCGTCTGATGGTACGATCATGATCTCAAAATCCATTGTGTGAAAGATTGGGAGGATAAATGATCTCCATCGTTCGATTCAATTCAATCAACGCATTTCAGCGTGGATAAACTTAAAGATTCAGTGGGTGGACTTAAAGGTACTCTTCTAAAAGGCCCTTCATTCACCCATCAGATTCAGGGTTTCATCAAATGGGCGATTCCCCATTAAAGTATGCCAACGTCTGGACGAATACTTAACCAATGGAGGATTTGTGGCAAACGATGTAATTATTCTTTAAAAAAAAACCTTCCATCTACATGTTTCATTCAAAATACCCGTCCCTCTAATTTCCGAAATGATTTAAGACCCATCAAATGAAAGACTAATTGGTATAGGCCTATATTTACCTATATAATTTTTTTTCTCGGTATTGGCCGATCCTTAGAACCTGGGTTGTCAAACAAGGCCGATTTTATTGATTTATCCTCCAGCTTTGTTGTATCCAAGTGGAGTTTACTAAAAGTGATGTCATAATTAATAATGCAGCTTGAGTATTTTCATTATTGGGCCATCATCGGCATCATCGATATCAAGAGAGTATTAAGCTTATAAAGAGCCTATTGTGTCAAAAACTTTCTCCTTCAACTATCAAGACCCTAAAAATCAGTGAAGACTAGGTCGTCAATAGGTCGGGGCAGGCCAAAATTTTGATAGTCGACCGGACTTGAGCCCCTACTTCATCTGACCCGATCCGATTCAAAACTCCCTTATTTCTTAGATTGTATATAAAATATTGTGTCCATCCAACCTTTTAGTCTACCACACAGAACCCGAGCTTTGAGGCTCAGTTATAGATTAGAAAAATTCCAAATTCGATTGATTGCTACCATTTGATGAATCACTGGTTATGCAATTGATCGGATTCACTACCATATCATCGTTGGTATAATGGTAACCATTATATAATAATGGTGTAGTGCTTCATATTATCATTATGTATAAAAAATTTATCTTTTTATTTTATTTTAGGAATTAGATTGCTTAACCGCGTCTGCTTCCATCTACCGAATCTTTGAGTTCACCCACACTAAAACACATTGATTGCTTTAAATCAGACGAAGGAGATCGTTTAGGCATACCATTAGACGATCAGTGTTTTATTTCGTAGCACACATGCCAGAAAAGTGACCTTAACATCACGTACACGGTTAAAATTAATTTTAAGGTCATTTTTTAAGGTGTGTACCACATGAAATAAAATACCAACCGTTTGATGGTGCCACCATGATCTCAAGATCCATCGTGTGAAAGGTTGGGACGATAAACGATTTCTATCGTTCGATTCAATGTAGTCAACCGTCTGATGGTACCACCATTATCTCAAAATCTATCGTGTGAAAGGTTGGGACGATAAACGACCTCCATCGTCCAATTCAATGCAGTCAACTGTCTGATAGTGCCACCATAATCTCAAGATACATCATGTGAAAGGTTGGGACGATAAATGATCTCCATCGTCTGATTCAATGCAGTCAATCGCCTAATGGTAGCACCGTGATCTCAAGATCCATCGTGTGAAGGGTTAGGACAATAAACGATCTCCATCGTCCGATTCAATGCAGTCAATGTTTTTCAGAGTAGGTGAACTCAAAGTTTTGGTGGGTCGATTTAAAACTACTTTTTTTCCGAAGTGGAGGGGCGCCAACTCTAACCACGTGTAGATGGTGGCAATTTAGTAATTTAATTTTAAAAAGGAAAAATATGGTATTTAGGTTATTCTTTAACGGTTGATTAATCATTTAAAGTTGCCTCCGTTAAAGAGGTTGTTTTATAAACACCAAAATGCTAAGTAGGGGGTTTAGAGCAAATAGCTATAACTGAGGGGTTATTTGTAATATCAGAATAACTTATGGGGGTATTTGCCAAAAAACCCCTTTTTTTTAATAGCGGCAGTTCTTGGAATCGCTAATAGTCTTATTTTTGGTAGTGCTGTAGTGGATATAAGGGTTCTTTCCTCCAGATAACCTCGTTATATTTTCACGGTTACACTAGACGTGGGCGGCATGGTGGTGGTAACTGTTAAGTCATGATAGGGGTGCCATGGTAGTGAAGAGAATAAAAAAATATGAGGGCGGCGGTGACTTGTGGTGAAGAAGAAGAAAAAGAAAAAGGAAAGAAGAGGGGCATGCGTGGTGGTTCTGCAATGGTGAGCCATGCTAGGAGTGGTGGAGAAAGAAGCAAAAAAACCGTACAAAATTTTATCTTTGCAACCGACATATATAGCATGTGACAACTTAGTGGCAATGCAAGGAAACCAGCAAAAATAAAACAAGGTGGCAATGCAAGAATCTCTAGGTGAACAAAGCAGATACCTAATGTTGCTAACGGGTGGGAAATTTTTTGCTTCACAATGGGCAGTTCAAATTTGCCCGATACTACCCGACATGTCCTGATAGGTCAAGGGTATGCTATATATGCCCCACCCAATAAAAAACTCGGATTTGTTATGTGTGGTGAAGTTTATGTGCCCAACCCAATAAAAAACTCGGGTTGGTTATGTGGGGATCGGATTGACCCGACCCGTTGACAGTCTTACATATGCCCTATCTCTTATGTTGGGTTACTACTGAGGCAGTGTCCAATCAATGGATCACAAAAGAGCCAACAGGCCTCATGGTAGAGTCAAAGATATTTGTCTTTGATAATTTGGCCCTATCTTGTAGGCAAAGCCAACCCCGAAAAGATTGGACAAGGTGATAATGATATGATGGAGCCTCTAGCCTCTATTTAGTCGTTTTCAAACTATTTTGTTTATTTCTAGTTAGTTTTGTAATAATTGATCGGGATCTGGTCAAATGTTAGATCTTGACCATCCCCTTGTATGACCGGCCTTAAAGAATTTTCTTAATTATTTTTTGTTTTTTTTTATATAATGTCATAAGATATAGACAATTAGTGTATGTGTAAATTGCACGCGGAGAGGAACTGATTCAATGTAGCACATTGAGAGTAGACCCGCACAAAGGGTATGGGGAAGCGTGAGGATTATAACTAAGAACCTCATGCTTCCACCAGAGAAGAGGATATCAATTGAACTATGGCTCAATTGAAGCCAGTGATTCATTTAAAAAAACCCTAACTGAGATCACCAAACATCAACATTAACTGTAATGATCAGCAAAAACCTTAGATCCACAATCTTACAAGAACAAAAGGAACCTTCACCAAAATCTGTGAGGGTTGTGAGGATCGATAGTAACCCCTCATCAAATTTGACACTGACAGCAGCTCTTGTCGATGTTTAGTCCCACTTTGGGTAAATCATAATGTTGTCTCTCCCCTTATAATAGCTTGGGCCCCTTCATTCATAGTCAATTGATTTTGAGATAGATTCTTAGATTTATGACTCCCAACACTTGGACGGATCTTTCTGATAGCTCTAGCATAAGTAATAAGTGTTAATCTTTCCTCTGGCATCGTCGGTGGCATCAATTGAAATTGAGAGATCTATCATCAATGGATGGATGATGTTTGGCTATCGTGGACGAACGAATGACACGAAGATGATGATGGAAGTTTTTTTTTGAGGATTTTGGTGTATGTTTGAAGTAGAGACTTAACAATCTAATCGTCGTTGTGCGTGCGTAGCAGCCCTCATGATTATGGTGCCCGATCCGAGTGCCAACTTTGGAAAATGCTCCGATATTTTTGAGTGCAAATCAGTGAATGTTTTTTTTTTTTTTTAATAAGTAAATCAGTGAATGGTTAAAAGCTTACTTTCACTTATGGACATAGATATATGTACTAGTACAGTTTTCTAAGCTTAACTGTGTTGGCAGAAGGTGTTTGACCCGATCACTGCTAGTGTTAGTATCATGGTTCAAATTATCGGCCGAAAGGTTTCGGTTTTGGTTCCCACCGAACCATGTATGGAGGAGAAATTTTCGGCTGAAATTTCAGTTCAAATTTTCGGTTTCGGTCTTACCCGAAACTGAAAATGAAACCGATATTTTGATCCTTGGTTAGTTTAGTAGTGCTACGTGACACTACGAAAATTTGCTTTCTATCTTGATTTTCATTAGTTTTTTAAAAATACAAACTTTGAAGTTGCTTTATTTTTGGAAATATGTTACAGAATTGAGTCCGTTTAGGGAGAGATTGACATTTGAATCCGTGATTTTTTTTCATCGAGGGACAAATTTAGGTTTTTTGACCCATTAAGGGGATCTAGTGCAAAAATAATCACGTTAAAAAGGACACGTTGAAAATATTTACCTACAAGGGTATATACCCTATATATCTCTAAAATATTTATCTTAGAGGTCACCTGACAAATGTACCTTCTCAAGTACTTATTTTTGAAACTATTTACATTAGAGGACATTGACATGCCCTCTCCAGTAATTATTAAAGGGCATATGCTCTCTTAGGTAAATATTTATAAATTGTGTATTTTAGGGAATTTCTTTTCCAAAATAGTGCTCTCTAAGGAAAATATCATCCATTACTGACTTGGGGACTAATATGTGATAATTATTCCGTTTGTTACTTAATTTGGGTGAAAACATGTTCAGTGTTTGGGTAACTTCCGGAACTTCTCAATAAATAATCTCTCTTATTTGGTGGTGGTCATTGTGATTAGGTGGTGGCAGCGACTTGTTACTAGTAGTGTTGGAGAAGGTGGTGGTGGTGGTGATTGTGGAGACAGATGTGGTGGTAGTCAGGGCGGAGAAGGTGGTGTTGATGTTGGTGGAGAGGTGATATATATGATCTTGATACTTTCATCAACTTCCACACCAATTGCACACAATAGGGTTATAATTCATAAGGTATCAAGTATTGGCTGGTGGTGGATCAGGTGATATGATTTTGATACTTTCATCAACTTCGACACCAATTGTGCACAATAGAGTTATAATTCATAAGGTATCAAGTATTGGCCGATACCGATACGTATCCGTTTCTGATCAATCGATACAACCCGATACGAAAATTTTCTAAATTACCCAATGAGAAGTCGGCATGTGTACAGAATAATAATTAAATTAACTAACATAATGTAATGACCCTAAAATTCTAAACAGAATTCGACTATTTCGAAAAACGTGCTCGACATGAAAATCGAGATAAATTAAAAATTTTAAATTAATATTATTGGGAATAATGTTAATCTGCGATTAAATGAAATCATGTGACTTCTGGTGTGAGTCCGAGTCTTGTAAGACCTTCGATGAATGGTCGTACACCGGAGAAGTTGTATATGTGCTTCACACCGGAGTTTAAGTCTAGAGATGAACTTAAATATCAAGGATATTTCATCTGTTAGCTTATAAGGGAAGGGAGAGAGTTAGATGCATTACTCTATCCTTCTCCTTCTTGCTTTCTGATAATCCATAGCTAGGAGATTTGGCTTTGAAGTCATTGCTCTGAGAAACGGTGGTTCGAAAACATAGTTAGTAGAGACATAGGTTAGCAATAGCTTGATCTAGTAGTGTCGAATCGACATCGATACGTCGTGTTTGTTTGGCGAAGAGGAGTGGTGTCACTGCGTGTTGAAGTGGAACCACAAACTCACTCTTCCAAGTCATAGCGGCGACAAATCTGGAATTCTGGATCCGAAACCCTCTTCGGATCGCATTTGCCGAGAACCCGAAAGGGCCTTTAAATAGGTGAGTTTTTAGATTAAAATTATTAAGGTTTAAACCTTATAAGTGTGTGAAAGATTATGCATGTGTGGTCTGTTGGGACCATTAAAGGTTAAAGAGAAAATTAGGTCAAGGACAATGATCGCCATTAATGACAGAAATTGTCATCCTTGATCGATCAAATTAGTGAATTGATCGATTAAGCCTGAGATTAATTGATCAATATAAAGGATTGATCGATCAATTCGTATAAATCAGTTAATGAGAACAGTAGGTATGTATTCTGAAAGTTCAATGCCCGATGGGCATTGATCGATCAAATTAGTATTTGATCGATCAATTCTGAAGGTTGATCGATCAATCAATTTGAGAATTGATCGATCAATATGAGAGGTTGATCGATCACAGTGAGGTGATCGATCAAATGTCAGAATGATTGGTCAATGTGGAGATTGATCGATCAATGAGGAAGATTGATCGATCAATTTGAGAATTGATCAATCAAATTTTATAAATTAAGTATGCAAACAGGAGGTAGAAAATTTGAGTTTGGCATGATTAATCGATGAATGGGGAGATTGATCGATCAAATTTGTGAATTGATCAATCAAACAAAGAAGTTGATCGATCAAATCCCCTCTGTTACATGTGAGTTAAACTAAAGGATTGATCGATCAATGGGAGAGATTGATCGATCAAGCAAGGTTATTGATCGATCAATCACCTCTGTTTTCTGCTGTTTTAGTTATGTGGATAAAACACTATTGGACACTGTACCAGTTGATGTTCTGACATCTCTGATACTAAGTATACTATGTCTATGGACTAGAATCAGACCGTGATGCTTTGAAAAGCTTTAGATTTGTTTAGAAATGTCTGATCTAAGGTAGGGGAATTCAACTGAAATTGTATTTATTCTTGATCTCATGGTTCCAAATCTTCTGTATTCTGCTGCATATTCCGATTTTACTTCCAGTTATGTCTAGCATATGTGTGAAAATTTCATCATATTTGATCCCTGCGATCCGAGATCTGTCACTTGATTTCTGTTATGTATGATATGTCTGTATGTGATTTGAGGTTTAATAATCTGACGAATCCCACCGACTCGGCGGTATATCTGTGCTTGACACAATCGTACATTTGCTTTGAAAATATTCGACACAATTGCAC
This sequence comes from Chloranthus sessilifolius, assembly GCA_021018995.1. Classification (NCBI taxonomy): domain Eukaryota; kingdom Viridiplantae; phylum Streptophyta; class Magnoliopsida; order Chloranthales; family Chloranthaceae; genus Chloranthus; species Chloranthus sessilifolius. The sequence goes on along the minus strand of CM037590.1, from coordinate 57,128,148 downwards.
TCCTTAGATGAGGCATTGTTGTAATTCTTGAAATTATTCATTGAATGACGATGGTCGGGATTACCCATCGGCCCAAATCTGACTATCACGTGCTATATTCATGAGAGTTACTTAAGTATATTATTTTAAGTCATTTAAATACTGTACGCATAACATCCTGCAAACTCTGAGATTCTGTCAGCTCTGATAAATTCTGTATATCTGAATATTTATCTGCATCTGTTCAATTCTGAAATATATTCTGCAACCATATTTTACAATTAAGATACAATTTTGACTGAAATTCTTCTATTGAGCTTAGATGGTTAGCTCACTCCTGACTCTGTGTCATAGGTTCTGAGGCTTGAGTACTGGGTACCGAGAGTGACCTAGATTATCAGCCAGAAGCAGAGACTAAGACTGAGGACGAGGAGACGGATATCCAGGCAGACGAGTTTTACCCTTAGCCTGGGTATATTAGTCTTATATTTTTGGATTATGTTTTGTACTCTGGATTATTGTGTGCCTCATGGTAACTTGTATTTATTTTTATAAATGTTTTTTACTTGTATTATTATACATTCTATAGAAACCATTATCAGGATCTGCTGTTTTGGGTGATGGATGTCCATCACCAATGATTCTTCTTGGTTCCTTTTTGAGGATGTATATTCTTTTGTTTTTATAGATTTTCATTATTTTATTTATTTCTCTTTTTAAATGCCTTATATGCTCGATCTGCCACTACTGAACTGTGTCTGCTCTGATTTTCGCTATACGAGTAGACACTCTGTGATTTGTCCTGGGAATCATCCAGAGCATGATCCTGATGGCACAGATTTTCGAGTGTAAAAATTCGGGCTGTCACATATAACATACACAAATTTCTAGCCAACAGAATAATGATGGCTGATTTTTTTTGTGGGAAATTTCCAAATTTTCCAAATCGACCCTATCAGATTCACCTTTTAGGTCAGAGACTCATAATTTCACCTTTCCCTTTTAAGTTGAGCGATTCCAGCGAAATAGTCTCAAACATGGAGCGATCGTGTCCAGACGATACGATACGTATCGTTATCGGAGGTCACCGATACGGTACATTCATGTTTGAGACTATCAATGTACCGTATTGGTCATATATATGTATTAGCCGGACCATACATTCAATGTATCGTCCATTACTGTCCGATACCGATACGTATCGTCCGATACGTATCGGTTTCAGGCTCGTACAATACGTATCGGTTTTCCGGCATTTTGATCCATGATCTCAAATACCCCTTCTTATATTTTTATTGTTCTATATAGTTTAAGAATTTTAAAATTTGTATTTTTTTATTTTTATGTAATGTGAAGTAGCATCTATGTCATTTGATTTGAATGCCACAATATAAATATCGATGGTGCCAAAGATTGACCGTCGTTATTGACCGTATAGACAATCATTTGCGACTGTACAAACATTCATTTTTTTTGTTAAAGAGGCGATATCGCATTTTTTGTGTCAATCTTTGACACCATCGCTCTTTATATTGTGGCCTTCAAATCAAACGACATAGATGTTGCTTCATATCGCATAAATATAAAAAAGTGCCATTTTTAAAATTTTAAATTATGTAGAATGATAAAAAGTGTAAGAAGGGATATTTGAGACTTTTTGTGCTAGTTGGAGCTGGCTCGGCTTGGAGCTGGTTGATTTGCTGAAAGGTGAAATTATAGGGTCTCTAATGGAAAAGGTGAACTTGATAGGATCAATCCTCAAAATTTCCCTTTTTTGTGTTTTCAGTTGGTCAGTCACATACATCAATCAGGTCGATGTATCAAACATAGACCATAGGGTCACATAGGGTGACTACCCCATTCACACTCATCAACCTCAAATCCTTGTTTGAAAGTTTTTTTTAAATGCTGCCGGGCACGTACTTATTAATTAGTGTTACAAAAAAGAGGACTATTAGCGCCAATCATAAAATGCCGCTGTTAAGAAGAAAATTGTTGCTAATACTCTTGCCGCTAATAGTTTTAATAATTTTTTATTAATAGCGTTACTTTTTTACTGAAAAAAACTGTCGCTAATAGTCTTATTTTTTGTAGGGTGAGAAGCGTGCCAAATTTGGAAAAAAATGGAAGTTATTTATATTCCGCGGAAAGACTCATTATAAGCTAAACCATCACTACAAAAAATAAGATTATTAACGGCAATTTTTTGCAGCAAAAAAGTACTGCTATTAACAAAAAAAACTATTAAAACTATTAGCAACAAAGATATTAACGGCAATTTTTTTTTAATAGCGACAATTTATGACTACATTTAAACGTTGGAACAAAGATCATTTTCCATTTGATCTTGTATTGTGGTTCATTTTATCGTGACATTTTTAGCTTCTACATTAGAATTTCTCATTCTATCTAATCATTTTAAAGAAGACATATATGTTGTTTTGTAGGGATGACGAGGAATTGACAAAGAAAAGGTCAAAGGACCTAAAACAAAGTCAATTTTTTTTTTTATCTAATAGGATCAACTTAAAACTTTTTTACCTGACAGGATCATACCCGTTTAACTATTTGAAAATTATTTCAACATATTTACTGAATACAGTCAAAATAAATGGCATGTGCTTAAATTTATTCCAAGAATTTAGATGGAAGAAAATGTCCTCCATTTATTGGATACATTTTAAAACGTTTTTAAGTATTTTTTGGACTCTCCATCGAACTGATACATATTACGCCCAATCAATCCAAAATGAAATCGATTAGTATCATTTGGAGGCCCATCAATTATGAGATAGATTAATTTTAGAATGCGACTGACCTGTCTTATAAAGAGAGACTGACATTTAAATTTGAAACTTCGATTAAATAAAATAATTTAAATTTTATTCTTAAATTAGAAAGTTGACTTTTTATTTTTTTAAAATTTTAAATTAAACTTATTTTTATTGAATTTAAATGAGGGTATTCTATTATTTATATTAAATAACTAAAATATTTACTTAAATAATATTTAATATAAATTAGTCTTCGTCGCTATTTTACTGACTAAGACTTGAAACTAAGGTAACAAATTCGGTATCGGTATCAGGTATCGTTTCATGGAGGACCGATATGATTGGCCGATACGTATCGGCACTTTACAAAAAAGAAAAATTGCATCCAACCGATACCAAGTTGAAGTAACGAAACGTATCGGTTTGCCAAAAAATGGATACGTATCGGTATCGGCCGATTTTTGATACCTGCTTGAAACTAATATGCTATTTTGATTTAATTGAAGTTTTTAATTTCAAATGCCAATTTTTTTTTTTTAGAACCTTTAAAGCCCATAAATTTTATATTAAATATTAATAAAACATGAAAGTTTGATAAAATAATCTCACATCTTGACTTTCAAATGAGAGAACCTAATGGCATCAAATTGAAATTCCATTTGAAAGTCGAGCAGGGAGGGTTTTTACCAAACTTTTATATTTTAGTTATGTTTTGATATAAAATAATTTGGGTTTTTTGCAAATACCCGCTTGAATTAAGCTGATATTACAAATAAGTCCCCAATTATAGCTATTTGCTCTAAACCCCCTAGCTAGCATTTTGGTGTTTATAAAACATTGTCTTTAATGGATGCAACTTTAAATGGTTAATCAGCCCTTAAAGAATAGCCTAAATACCATATTTATCCATTTTTAAATTAAATTACTAAATTGCCACCCTCTACACGTGATTAGAGTTGGTGGCCCTCCACTTACAAAAAAGAGTAGTTTTAAATCCACCCACTAAATCTTTGAGTTCACCCACACTGAAAAATATTGACTGCATTGAATCGGACGATAGAGATCGTTTATCGTCCCAACCTTTCACATGATGGATCTTGAGATCACGGAGGCATCATTAGACGGTTGACTGCATTGAATCGGACGATGGAGATCATTATCGTCCCAACCTATCACACGATGTATCTTGAGATTATGGTGGCACCATTAGACAGTTGACTGCATTGAATTGGACGATGGAGGTCGTTTATCGTCCCAACCTTTCACACAATGGATCTTGGGATCATGGTGGCACCATCAGACGGTTGACTGTATTGAATCGGATGATGGAGATTGTTTATCGTCCCAACCTTTCACATGATGGATCTTGAGATCATAGTGGCACCATCATACGGTTGATTTTTATTTCATGTGATACACACCCAAAAAACTGACCTTAAAATTAATTTTAACAGTGTACATGATGTTAAGGTCACTTTTCTAAGATGTGTGCCACGAAATAAAACACTAATCGTCTAATGGTATGCTAAATGATCTTCATCGTCTAATTCAATGCAATCAATGTGTTTTAGCGTGGGTGAACTCAAAGATCCGGTGGATGGAAGCAGATGCGGTTAGGCAATCCAATTCCTAAAATAAAATAAAAAGATAAATTTTTTATACAGAATGATAATATGAAGCACTACACCATTATTATATAATGATTACCATTATACCAACGATGATATGGTAGTGAATCCGATCAATTGTATAACCAGTGATTCATCAAATGGTAGCAATCAATCGAATTTGAAAATTTTCTAATCCATAACTGGACCTCAAAGCTCGAGTTCTGTGGGGAAGACTAAAAGGTTGGATGGACACGATATTTTATATACAATCTAGGAAATAATGGGGTTTTAAACCAGATCTGGTGAAATGAAGTAGGGGCTCAAGTCCGGTCGGCTATCAAAATTTTGGCCTGCCCCGACCCATTGATAACCTAGTCTTCACTGATTTTGAGGGTCTTGATAGTTAAAGGAGCAAGTTTTCGACACAATAGGCTCTTCACAAGCTTAACCTTCTCTTGATATCGATGATGCCGATGATGGCTCAACAATGAAAATACTCAATCTGCATTATGAGTTATGACGTAACTTTTAGTAAACTTCACTTGGATACAACAAAGCTGGAGGATAAACTGATAAAATCGATCTTGTTTGGCAACCTAGATTCTAAGGATCGGCCAACACCGAGAAAAAAAATTATATCGGTAAGTATCGGCCAATACCAATTGATTTTTCATTTGATGGATCTTGAATCATATAGGAAATTGGAGGGACGGGTATTTTGAGTGAAACACGTAGATTGAATGTTTTATTTTAAAGAATAATTGCATCGTTTGCCACAAATCCTCCAATGGTTGAGTATTCATCCAAACGTTGACATACTTTAATGGGGAATCACCCATTTGATGAGTCTTGAATCTGATGGGTGAATGAAGGGCCTTTTAAAAGAGTACTATTAAATCCACCCACTGAATCTTTAAGTTCACCCACGCTGAAACACGTTGATTGAATTGAATCGAACGATAGGGATCATTTATCCTCCCAATCTTTCACACGATGGATCTTGAGATCATGATCGTACCATTAGACGGTCAGTGTTTTATTTCACGTGGCACATATCTCAGAAAAGTGACCTTAACATTACGTGCATGCGTAAAATTGGTATGAAGGTCACTTTTATGGGTGTGTAGCACATGAAATAAAAAATCAACCGTCTGATGGTACACCCATGATCTAAAGATCGATCTTATGAAAGATTGGGACGATAAACAATCTCCATCGTTTGATTCAATGCAATCAATGTGTTTGAGCGTGGGTGAACTAAAAGATTTTGTGAGTGGATTTAAAGGTACTCCTTTTAGAATAGTGGTAAATTATAATGGCATGACTTATAAATAAAGGTGAACGAATAATCTTTTAGAATGGTGATAAACTTGAATGGCATGACTTGTAAATATAGATAATGAAAGGCCTTTCAGAATGTTGGTATTTTTAAAATATTGATTTCATTAAGGGCAAAATAGACTTTCCGTCCATAAATTCACGGCTAGTTAATGGTAGGGGGCTATATGAACAGAAACACAAAAGTAGGGGCTACAGAATAAATACTCATAACTCAGGGGTTTCTTATAACACGGGGGTATATGCAAAAACCCCCAAATAATTTCTAGACTTTGAAGAATTAGGAAAAATATTGGACATTTTAAAGTTAAAATTTTGACCAAATTGTAAACATTTGAATTTTTTTTCTTGAAAGTTAACTTTAAAAAAAGAATTAATTTGAAGCTCTTTTAATTGAATACAAACTAGGGGCAATCCTTATTTACATTAAGGGTCTCTTTAGATAGGGAGAAAGGAAAAGAAATCATGATAAATAAAAGGAAATATGTTAATTTTTTATGTTTGACAACAAAGTTGTGCTACTGAAAATAATAGGAAAATTTAAAAAAAAAAATTTCCATTAAAAAAAGACATATCTTTCTAAAATATGGGGCTTTCATCAAAAATCTTTTGCCTCTCACCCCTCTCCTATTTTTGTCGCATGATAACTCACTCACTCTCTCTCTCTCTCTCTTCGATTTCTCTTTTTCTCTCTCTCAGCTCTCTCTCTCTTTTGATGAGCAAATTGAAATAAAATAAAATAGTAAAAACAATAAGAAAATAAATAAACATAAAATAAAAAAATAAAAAATAATAAAATAGAAAAACTAATAAATAATAAAATAATAATAAAATCAAACAAAATACAAATTTAAAATAATAAAATAAATTAAAATAATAATAATAATAAAGTAAAAATAATAAATAATAAATAAAATAAAAATAGAAAAATAATAAATAATAAAATATAAAATATAAAAAATAATTAAATAAAAAAATATATAAATATATAAAAATAAAAAATATATATAAATAAAAAATCTCTCTCTCTCTCTTCAAATCTCTCTCTCACACACCGAATCTCTCTCTCTCTCTCTCTTCAAATCTTTCTCTCACACACCGAATCTCTCTCTCTCTCTCTCTCTCCTAGCTCTCTCTTACCGTTTTCCTAATCTCTCTCTTTCTCTCTCTTCCGGCCTTTCTCTCTTCTCCATTCTCTCTCTCCCTCTAATTTTTTATTTGATATGTTGAACACACTAAAGATTGTGCTCCCCTTTATGTTTCCAAATCTCTCTTTTTAGATGTCACTCTCTCTCCGAATCTCTCTGTCATATTTTCTCTATCTCTCTCCTAATCTCTCCCTACTTTTCTCTTTTAATTTCCCCCTCTCTTAATTTCTATCTCTCACCCCAAATCTCTCTCTCTCTCCTAATCAGAGAATCTCTCTCACAAAAGAAAGTTAAATTTATTAGGTGTGTGAAATGTACACTATCGATAATACTTATTTTCTATTTTTTATATGTAATTACTTAATCCAAAGACCAAAAAATAATGAATTCCCAAAGAGATGAAATCCATTGAATCTACAAATCCTTTTCCTATGTTTTCCGAAAAATTGCCAAACAGAATATAAATGAAAAGAATAATAAATAATATTTAATTTTAATGTAAAAGAGTGTCTACAATTTTTTTATTGTTAGATGGTTAAAATTATCCTACGGTTTGATGTCTAATATCATTAATAAGATGGATCGATTTTATAATTAGGGTATTTAAAGGAAATAAGTGTTTGCAATTATGCTGCTTTGATCTAAAACTGTCCTATTGTTTGTTGTCTAATGAAATTAGTAAGATCGATTGGTCTGAGAATGAGACATCTCATTTTCAAGCGGCCCTCAAATGAGATATATCAATTTCATTTCAGACTGATCGGTTTGAGAGAGAGAGAGGGGGGGGGGGGGGGGCAGAACTTTATATAATAACATTTTCATCCCTTCAAAAACACCACTTCTTTTTTTTTTGATAAGTCAAAAACACCACTTGAAACAACAAAAAAATCACCTTTTCCAACAGTGGCCGGCCATGCCACTTTGTATAATTCCTTTTTTTTTTTTTTAATATTTTGATTTTACAATGTGCCCCATTTAACCTTTCTATGACAAAACAATTATTATCATTTGTCGACCAAGGAAGAAACTACTGGTATATTATAAAGGCGTTTAGTTGTAGTTTAAAATTTTAATCTTTGTGACAACTGGTCTTCTTTCATTATAAGTAGTAAATGTTGAGTATAATTACAAAAGTTCTGCCTTGCTTGCGAAGAACAAATTTTGGTATCATACGGCATCCAAATGCTAAAACTTCAGAACCGATTTCTATATGAAAGCAAAATCAATTCATATATGAATTATTTAATGAAAAACAATCCAAGTTCAAACATATACAAAGATTTGGAAGAGTCAGTCTTTAGATCACATGCCCATTAACTCCAAACTGCAAGTTAGTTTCTCTAACTGCCAAATACTAAATTAGTCAACAAGTCAAAGAATCAGCACATTGCAAATTCAATATAATATAAAAGGGAATTGGAGAAAGTGATATCAAAACATTTTTAATTCAATATCTTACAACACAACACTACGGTTAAATATTAAACAATTTAAGTGATCTTGCTCAACAGCTGATGAGCAATTGGACCTTTGACCAAAAGGCGGAATATTATTTTTAATTTTTAATTTTTTTATACATGTGGGATTATAGAGGCGATTTGTAGGGGCTGTGCATTTTTTGGACCAAACTGACTAAACCGACCGAATCGGATTGAACCGCCGGGTTTGCTAGTTTGGGTTTGATTTGGAAAAAAGGAAAATCGAAAAGTTTGGTTTGATTTCGGTTCCAAACTTTCCCAAGCTGAAACCGACCGAATCGAACTGAATGTAGTTTGTAAGTAATTATATATATATATATATATATATATATATATATATATATATATATATATATATATAGGCAAGGGTTTTGATTAATTTAAAAGAACATTTAAATAAAATGCATATTTTTATATAAAACCCTACCCTTGTCTTTAGCATATTCCTAAATCCTAAAGCAGTAAAGTAGAATTTATAGGAAAATCGGTTGAGAAGTTAGAAATTTTTTTGATGTGCAAGTCGAACTTATAGGAAAACCAAAACCGACCGAATCAAATCGAACCGAATTGAATCGGGTTGGTTTGGTTTAAGAGTTGGACGGTTTGGTTTGGTTTGAAATTCTAGAAGCCGAATAGGACCGATTTGGTTTGTGATTTTGGTCCAAAACCGACCAAACCGAACCGAATACACCCCTAGTGATTTGTGCTATGAAGAGTAGGGGTTGGACCTATAGCTCAAGTGGAAGCAGGATCGTAGCCAGAAATTTTTGTTGGTGAAGGCTACAAATGATAAATATAATGTTAGTAGTTATTTTACCATCGATTTGGGGGCTTCTACATTATAGATTTGAGGGCATATATACAAACTAAGATTGTATAAGATACATACTTCATAGAAACTCTAGAGTTAAATGCGGCTTGAGCTCCTGCATCCTTCTATTTGGCTACAGTGGAAGGTCAAGATGATGAAACCTTAAGATATCAAGATTAATTGCAGCTTGACTGACAAAATAAAAAGAGTACCTTTAAATCCACTCACCAAATCTTTGAGCTCACCCACGCTAAAACACATTGATTATATTGAATCAGATGATGAAGATTGTTTATGGTCTCAATCTTTCACACGATGGATCTTGAGAACATAATCGTACCATCAGATGGTCAGTTTTTTATTTCATGTGGTACACACCCAAAAAAGTGACCTTAAAATTAAATTGAGCGTGCACGTGATGTTAAGGTTGTTTTTATGAGATGTGTGCCACGAGAAATAAAACACTAACCGTATGATGGAAGGCCCATGGTTTCAAGATCCATTGTGTGAAATATTGAGAGGATAAAAGATCTCGATCATTTGATTTTACAAAGTCAATGTGTTTCAGCGTGGGTGAACTCAAAGATTTGGAGGGTGAAGTTAAAGGTACTCTATAAAAATTAATAAGAAAAAGGAATATAAAACAAAGGAAATATTAGCTTTAAAAAAACCCTGAAATGGGAGTGCATCATTTGAACGCTGTAGATAGGTGTAAGGTTGATCCATTATCGTCAAAAATAATAAATGAAAGAGTACTAACCATTGTCAATCTGACGGTGGTCAGTAGTTTGAATTTTAAAAGAGGAAGAATGAAGCATTTTATAAATCCATTTATTTTCACACTATATATATATATAGCAGAGGGGAAAATGTGCTCGGTATCTCTATAGTTTTGATATGGGCACAACATGTAGCGCTTTTTTTGTAAAGTAACGGGTGGCATAGGGCTCACTTTATTAACTAGGGTTTAAACTTTTTAAATATTTTAAAAGTTATATATTCCCTTTCACCTGCCACTCTTGACTTTGTTAGTAGTTTCTTTTTTTTTTTTCTCTTCTCTCACTTTTTTCAAGAAATTATCAAACTTACTTTTTCAAGTATATTTTAGAGATAATTAGAAAAACAATCTTGAAAAACAAACGTTTTAGCAAAACAACCCCGAACTTAAACTTTTTTAAAAAACAGTGCTTTCACGGTTTTCAGAACTTTAAAAACTCGTGAAAATGGTGATTTCACGAGTTTTTGAAGTTCTGAAAACCGTGAAAGCACTGTTTTTTTAAAACGTTTAAGTTCGGGGTTGTTTTGCTAAAACGTTTATTTTTCAGGGTTGTTTTTCTAAAGTGCCCTATATTTTACTCAGAAAATGTGGGCGTTCGGTAGCGAAGCGCTAGCACCTCGGTAGAGAGACGTCGACACCCCAATAGCGAGGTGCTGACACCCCGGTGTTGGGGTGCCGACTCATCGTTTTAAGGGCATCAACGCTTCTATATCGAGGTGTCGGCGATTCGCTAAAAAAAAGGGGGGGGGGTGTCGATGCTTCGATAATTTATTTTTAATTTTATTTTTATTATTATTATTTTTTATTAAAGCGCCGACACCTCGATATGGAGTCGCCGACACCCTTTTTTTTGACGAAGTGTCGACACCTTGATATAGAGGCGCCTGCGCCCCTAAAATGAGATGTCGGCACCGTGGTGTTAAGGTGCTAGTGCCTCACTATTGGGGTGTCGTTGCTTCTTTACCGGAGTGTCGGTGTTTCGATACCGAGGTGCTAGCGCTTCGCTACCGAACATCTAGTTTTATTGAATAAAATATACCTAAAAAAGTAAGTTTAATACTTTCTTGAAAAAATGAAGAGAAGAAAAAGATAAGAAATAGACTTTTAAAAATTCAAGAATGCAGTATAGGCCCTGGACCAAGGCCCAAAGGGCGACTACCTTGGGCCCCCGAAGTTTTGGAGGGCCCAAAATCTGGAAAAGCATTTTTTCAATAAGATTTTGTGTCTAAAAAAAAAATTAGAGGGTCCCAGGCCTAGTTAACATGTCAGGTGGCCCGCCTTAAACACTTAAACGAAAAATAAAACAAGCCCTACATCTTTCGACTTTCAATCACCCCTCCCCTTTTCTCATCTCTCTCTCTCTCGGCTCTACTCCACCACCGCCCACAGCCTCTATCGGCTGGCTCCACCCTTTTTCAGCCCCCTATTCTCATCTTATCTTTGATCTCTCTCTCTCTCTCTCTCTCTCTCTGCTCCACACCACCACTTTGGCCCCACCCTCAATTGCCCGGCTCTACCCTTAATCAGCCACATGGGCATATCACATGATCTCATTTGGCTTCCTCAGGCTCCACCCTCTTTAGCTCTTTCATTGACCAATCCCAAATTAGGGAAATTAGGGTTTTTATGGTTTTGAGATATTTTTTTTTCTCTCTCTAAGTCTTAGCTTCTTTATTAATATTTGTAATTGATAATAAAAATTTAGCAAAGCCCCACAATGATTGAATTTATTTAATTAAATATTGATTTAATTTTTATCTAATTATTTAGTAATTAGGGCTTTTTAAGGGGGTGTGGCAGTGAAACACCTTTGATCTGAGCAATTTATGCACATAGTGATGCAAATGCATGTCTAGAAAGTAGAAAGCTATATCTATAATCTTATATTATAATTTTTTATCGGATTCTATTGACCGTTGATTAGCATATATTATAATTTTTTGTTAATAGAGCTTATGAGAGTTCTTTTTTGGACTCAGTAAAATAAATTGGGTTCCATACTTCCAATCTTCCATTGATTGTTGATGATTGAATTTTTGGATATGTTTTCAGATTTTTGTTAATTACAAAGGAAAGGATATTTGTTTTTGATATGTGGGGTCTTTCTGTTTGAGGTGAATTAAAAGCTATACGGAGTTTTAACAGGTGCTAATACAATAAGACACAACAGATTTGAGAAATTTGATTTATTTTGAAAGCAGGATAAATTGGTATTATTGAAGGTCAATAAAAAATCTAGGAGCCTAACTTATACTAATACTTGTGAGAGAAAACAGATTTAAGAAACTTGGTTTATTTTGAGAGCAAAATTAGAAACTAGCCAATTGGGTGCAAGTCAAAGAACTTGGAAATGGGTAAGGAGGGTCAAAATAGGAGCCATTAAGGATTGCCCATGTTATAAGTTTGTTTGCAGCTTCAGTAGCATGTATTCCATCCCAGCTCACATAGTTCTGAGGATCAACACAAGCTGTTGTTGTTACCTTACTCCCATCAATTACCCTGGTGTTTCCACGGTCAACTTGAGGGCTGAAATTATAAGCACCTCCCCCGTACCCACAATATGCTCTGGTTCCATACTTAAGCCCTGCGAATATAGTGATTTGATATCAATTGGGATTTACCCTCTCTAATTGTAGAAGCCAAAAAAATAAAACAGAAAGTAAAGTTGTAAAATATTACTTTACAAAGAATATTAAATCACTAGAGTTGATTAGAGTTGATGGTCATGACAGCCCCACTTTTAGGCTATGTGGAGGCCATCAAAGAGGTTGCTCATATATTAAATTAAGTGGGCTCGAAACACTCATTGACTGATTTTTTCTTTAGATTTGGTTGCCTTTTCTTTTTTATGTAGTTTTATTCTTTTGATAAAATTGCGTCATGACAGAAAAAATTAGATAAGATAAAAATATTTTGTGACCAAAGAGTTTCATTTAGATTGAAGGGGTGTTTTTATATGAAGGCTACTAGACCTATCATATTATATAGTGCAAAAGTTGTGCCATAAAAAAATAAGAAAATAGAATATATATGGCTGAGATGTGTATGCTGAGATGGATGTGTGGAGTAATAACAAACAATGAAATTCGGAATGAGTACATAAGAAAAAAATTTGAGAGTGATACTTATAAAGGAATGTCGCTTGAGGTGGTTTGGACATAGTCATTGCAGGCACGAAACAAACCTTAATTTGTTAGTTCCATTTACAAATTATAAACAATAGAATGGAATATTAAGATATTTGTAATCTAAATGCACTGAGTATTATTTTATTTATCAAAAAAAATAATTGTGGTAGTTTTTTTTTTAAAAATTAATATGAAAGAGGAGCCTCATTTTAGGAATTCACCTTGGGCACCCCAAAAATCTCAAGGTCGACCCTGTAAAAATGATGACTGGAAGGATATATATCTTTTAAAATATTTAAAAATTTAATCTTAATTAATAAAGTCAGTCCTATGTTACCCATCACTTTACAAAAATGTGCTATGTGTCGCGCTCATATCAATAGGCACCGCAGATATATCTCTACGCCTGGGCACATGTCCCGGCCCTCTCTCTATATGGATAAAGGCTAAGATATGAGTTGTTCAAGGGGAGTGGAAGCCAGGTCGGCACTGGGTGCCTTGTCTACCTAAAATCAAGGAAAGAAGTGGATTGGGCCAAAGAGCTCCTTTTCCATATTAAGAAATCTTTTTAAATAATCAGGGCATATACTTCCAGCTATTCAGAGTGAGACATAGCACTCAAATATTTACAAAATGTATGCCTGATTACCTTGTAGGAAGAAATTATAATGGGGTAATTACCTAAGCCGCTATCTTATAAGCATATTGACAAATTTAGTTTTCGACAACTTTTAGTAGGGGGTCATTTCAATTCATTTCGAATAAATTTTGAGAAAAATTCGAAAAGTTTCGAAAAAATTTAGGGGAGTGCAAAAAATATTAAATCATAAATTTTTATTTATTATTTAAAAAATAATAAAAATTAGAAAAGATTCATTAATTTCAGTGAAATTTCTTAATTTTGGCGAAATTTTATTAATTTCGCCGAAATTAATGAAATTTCAACAATTTCGAAGAAATCATCGAAATTTCACCGAAAGTTTCAATCGACCCTTGTTTTGGTAAATTTCGAACAAATTTCGAAGAATTTTGGAGAAATTTGTTACTATACTTATAAGTTAACCCATATTAAATAAAGGGTTGCATTATTTGCACCTATTTTTGGGTGAATAACACACACTCTTCCACCAAAAAAATCATTGACTGCCTTGAATCAAACATGGAGATCATTTTTCTTCCCAATCTTCTACAGAATACATCTTTAGATCATGACACACCTATCGGATGGTCACATGCTAATTCTATTTGGCACACATTCCAAAAAGTGACCGTCTAATAGGTATATGCCCATGATCATAGTCACTTCGGAGGATGTGTGTGATGTGAGATCAACATGTGACCGTCTGATAGGTGTGTCATGATCTCAACATCTATTGTTTGGAAGATTGGAACAAAAAATAAGATTATTAATAGCGGCAGAAAAAAATTGCCGCTATTAATAAAAACTATTAAATGCTATTAAGACTATTAACGACAATAGTATTAGCAGCAGTTTTTTTTGTTAATAGTGGCAGTTTTTGGCTGCCACTAATAGTCTTATTTTTTGTAGTCAATGATCTCTATCATCGGATTTAAGCCAGTTGATCAATTTTTATGATGGAAAAGCGTGTGCTCGTTATAAGAAAAACGGGTGCAAATAATGCTACCTTACTTAAATTGGTATTATTTGACATAAAAATATCTCACTAATCATTTTAAAGATACTCTCTGCACTATGAGTGGGTGAAGTTTGTGCCCTATTTCGTAAAAATCCCTGAAAAAATCCTAGATTGTAACATCAAAGAAAGTCATGAGCCCTATCATCTAGGGATGCAAGCTTTGACCCAAATCTTGAAACTGAGCAAACCGAACTAGTCTGAATCGGCCTGAAAACCGACTCAGACCAATCCAAATTGATTCCAGTTCGATTTCGGTTTCGGTTTAGGGTGGAAAAATAAAAAACCAAGGGAGTGGGATGAGTAAACGGAAAACCCCCGAGGAAAAACCGAAAAAGCCCAAAAAAATTTGAAAAAACCAAGAAAATACATTTAAAAAATTTAAAAAGTACCAAAAAACCTGAAACTGAACCAAAAAAACCAAAACATTTTGGTTTATGTTCAGTTTCGGTTTCAAAAGAAAGAAAAATAGAGAACCGATTTATTTTGGTTCGGTTTCGATTCAAGTTGAATCGACCCGAAAATCAAAAAAATCGGAATCTCAGTTTGGTTCGGTACACCAAATTTGCATCCCTACCATCATATATACAAGCCAATGGTCGAAATGTTGCCAGCAGCCATTACTTGCAGAGGGGTTATATATTTTGATAGAAAGACTTGATATTTTGGGAGCATATGCCCTTACATCTGATTTGAAGGCTATGATCTAAAGATCTCTAGCATAAAAGATTGAAACAAAACACGACCTTTGTCATATGATTTAACACACTGAATTGTTTTATCATGTAACAACCTTGACTACTTTGAATCATATGATAAAGATCGTGTTTGGTGCCAAAATTCTACCCCTAAGATATTTAGATCACGGTCTTCAATTCAGATGAGTTGGCATTTTCACATAGGGTACCTCTAAACTTGCCCACACGTAAAACCCCTTCAAACCCATTGATTGTTACAGAACAAAAGATGGAGACCGTTTTTCACCTCCGATCTTCTACACAATGGATCTTGAGATCATGGTGCATCTATTAGAGAGTCAGATTGTGATTCCATGTGTCACAGATCCCAAAAAATGGCCCTAAAGTCAAGTTTGAGCGTGATGTATGACAGCTAATTCAAGGGCCATTTTTTTGAGATCTATGACACATAGAATCACAAACTAACCGTTTGATAGGTGCGTCACGATCTCAAAATCTACCGTGTTGAAGATTGGGGTGAAACGCGATCTCCATTATCTGATCCGAAGAAATCATCGGTTTTTAAAGGGCACGAATAAAACTATCCGTCACATTTCACAACTTTCTTTTGAACTATGTGTAAGAACCAATTTCTCCGGTGTTCAACTAATGACTCAATGGACAGAGAGATGAGAGGGACGCCTGATACGGATGTAGTGGGTGCAGGGGTTACTCTGACAGAGAGACGCATATGAATACATCAGTTACATGGCCTCTTTCAGCCGGCCAAACTCCTCCCTCTTCTTATTTTTAGCAAACAAAGTAACAAACTACAAAATTGAAGAAGCAAAACACCAAATGTTGGTAAAAAAGTTGAAACAAAGTCACGTGTATGCGTTCAGAAAAAAGTGCTTGGAATCTTCTTCCTCTTCAATTATTCTTTTCTACGTGGACCCCAAACCCTTATCACTATTCACCACTCATTCATTAATAAACCATTTTATCGCGATATTTTGGTCACAATTGGTACCACCATCTCTTATTTTTTTTTTTCTTAATTTGAATTAGAAATTGGAAGCGCCCGCAATGCCAAATCAGCTAGCCTTCGATTTGGCGTCTTCGTTTTAAATATTGGCCATATCAGATCCAAATCAGAATGTATCGGATTAGGCCTTATTTGATACCATATACACCCCCGATTTTGTGAAGGTATTATTATTTTTATATAGTTAATATTTAAAAATGAAAATGAAGTTTCTTCAATATCTACCGGTCTTTCAATCTATATTTGGCATCCAAAAGTATCGGTTCAACTCTCAAATTCGGCTATCTTGAGATAGATTTTTAAATTAGTCCGGCATGAAGTACCCGACCTGGTATGCTTTTATCGGGCATTCCAAGGCACATGTCAGGCTTTCCAATACTATATGAAAATACAATTTTCAAAACCAAAAGTTCCTGACCTAATATTTTTTATAGATGGTATAAATTATAAAATGATTTAGTGGTATACCTTATAAAACAAAATGATTTAAGGGTATAAGGAATTTTGAATTGCGTCGGGTTACATCAATCTCTTGATTTAGGACAAGTATATATCTCAGATCTGTCAAGTCGGATTGGATCGGGTTAGGTCGAGGCGCTCTGTTGGGTCAGGTCAGGTATATATACCCTTTATCTATCGGGCAGCAAAAATCGTGGTCCAACCCTTTGATCATTTTGGCAAAAGGAGATTGACCCGTCTAGTGCCCTTGGTGCAATATTTGATACCTTACTAAGAACATCTCTTTATTAAATTTAATTTAAAATTTTTTATCAATAAAAACGTACTCATAAAAGAATGAAGGCTTAAAAGTTAAAAGTTAAAACCATTGACTGCTTTAATTGGAGCTAGGGAGAGCGATTTTGTCCCGATTTTGCAGCAATAGATTTTTAGATCATGAGCGTACTATCAATTAATCATATATTGATTCCACATGGAACACATCCCAAAAATGAAACTGCATTTAGATTTCGTTTAACCTTTTAATCAGATGATGAAAATCGTTTTCATCCAAATCTTTCACATAAGAGATCTTAAGATTATGAGCGTACCATTAGCTCAATTGTTGATTCATTTTGGCACGTATCTCAAAACATACCCGGGAGGCTATATCATTCCTTAAATAAAGTACCTGTAATTGCAATTGACACACGTAAAAATTGTTGACTGTCTTGAATCAAAGGATAAGATCAATTTTTGGCTTAATCTCCACACAACTAATATTTAGATCATCATTCACCCATCTCATAGACAGATAGATGTCTGACTCCATGTGGCACACGTCCCCAAAAATGATTGTGATTATGGACATAGAAAAGATTCTTAGGTCACTTTTGTGTGTCTCGTAGGATTAACATCGACAGTCTGATAGGTGAGCCATGAGCTAAAGATCAGTTTATTGGAATTTAAACCTATCTCCATCCTTTAATTAAAAGACGGCAACGATTTTTTCATGTGAAAACTCTGGTTGCAAAGACAGAATCTTCAATTACAATGAGACCAAACATTTTAAGTTAGACCCAGCACATTAACAGTGCCCACCACTAAATTGTTGGTCATAGCGTCTTATATCTTATTTTAAAGCACACTCTTAGATGAGTGCCGTGTGGTGGCATCTTTGGAAGCCTCTCATATATATTGCATTGGGCTTTAAAAAACAAGATAAGAAGCATTTAAATATAAATACAACCATTAAAATGAGGCACCCTAAGTGTTCCTTTGCGTATCGTATAATGCATGTAGCACCAATAAGTGATGTATGGTCCATTAAACCTATATTGCCGTCTAAAATATATAACGAATCTGTTACAAAGAGAATGGGCGTTTCCGTTTACTAAAAGAAAAAGGGTACCATTATTTACATCCCGTGAAACTATAACCTCACCCAACTCCTATAGCCGAATGCATTGATCACATTGAATAGACGATGGAGGTCATTTTTTGTCTCAGTCCTCCAAAATTGGATCCTGAGGTCAAGGATGTATTATCCGATAATCAAATTTTGATTTCACGTGACACATCTCAAAAATTGATCTTAAAATCACGTATGAGCGTGTATGTGCCATATGATTGTAGAGTTATCTTTTGGGATGTATTCCAGATTGAATCAATATTTATCCAATAGTACACAAGGACATTTGAATCCCAAATTTTATGTAAAAAATAAGGGCGCCCTCACCTCTTAAAGGTGTAATCGAGTCAATTTGTAGCATGGCTTCATTTCAGGAACTTGGCTAGGGATAACACAATCTCAGGGCCGGCCCCAATAGTATACCCATGATCTCAAGATCCGTTATGCGAAAGTTGTCATAAAAAGTCATCTCCATCATTTAATTTAAAGCAGCCAATGTACTGTTGGTGGAAGAGAACGGGTGAGATTAGAGTTTCATGAGGTGTATATAATGTTACCCAAAAAAGAGAAGCAACACATCATCCTTTAAGAATAATAAGTAGGGGACCAAAAACCCACTCAGGATGCGTTTTATTTTGAAATGAATGACCATAGACTCAGCAAGACTCTCTCTCTTTCTCTCTCTCTCTCTCTCTCTTTATATATGGGAAGGGGGAAAGCCATTTGCTATGGGCATGATACATAGCACCTCTTTTGTGAAGTGATGGGTGATATGGGTCTACTTTACTAATTAGAGTTAAACTTTTAAAATACTTTAAAAGTTATATTTTCTTTCAGCCGTCATTCTTAATTTTTTTAGAAGTCTTTTTAAAGCTTTTTTTTTTTTTTTTTTCTCTTTTTCTAAGAAAGTGTCAGACTTACTTTTTTAAATATATTTTACTCAAAAAATATGAACGTTCGATAGCGAAACATCACTACAAAAAACCGCTATTAACAAAAAAATTGTTGTTAATACCCTTGCCGCTAATACTCTTAATAGTTTTTTGGTTAATAGCGGTAGTTTTTTGTTGGAAAAAATTGTCGCTAATACTCTTATTTTTTGTAGTGCGTCGGCACCCCGATAGCGAGGCACTGGCACCCCGGCGCCGAGTTGCTGACACTTAGCTAAAAAAAAAAACAGGGCGTTAGCGCCTTGTTTTAAGGGCGCCGTTGCCCCATTTTTTTTTTAGAGAGGCGCCGACACCTCGATATAGAGTTGTTGGCGGCCCTAAAACAAGGCCCCGACGCCTTGCTATCGGGGTGCCGGCGCTTCTTTACCGAGATACTAGCGCTTCACTATCGGACGGCCACATTATTTGAATAAAATATATCTGAAAAAGTATGTCGGATACTTTCTCGAAAAAATGGGGAGAAGAAAAATAAAAGAGACTTTAAAAAAGTCAAGAATGACTGTTAGAAGAGTTTTGAGCTTTTAAAATATTTTAAACGTGTAACTCTAGTTAGTAAAGTGAGCCTCATGCCACCCATCCACTACAAAAAAATAGATTATTAACAAAAAACTATTAAAGACTATTAGCGACAACTTTTTGTTAATAGCGACAGTTTTTGACTGCTGGTAATAGTCTTGTTTTTTGTAGTGATCACTTCACAAAAAGGGCGCTATGTGTCGCGCCCATATCAATTGGCGTAGAGATATCTCTACGTCTGGGCGCATATCTCCGGCCACTACGCATATCTCTGGCCACTACGAAAAATAAGATTATTAGCTGCAGCCTAAAATTGTCGCTATTAACAAAAAACTGACTTTAATACCCTTGTCGCTAATAGTTTTAATAGGTTTTTTTGTTAATAGCGACAATTTTTTGTAGCAAAAAATTATCGCTTATAGTCTTAATTTTTGTGGTGAGCCCTATATATATACATACCTTGTAGGATGCATTACTGATTGGGCCCACTTCATTTTGAGGAGTGAGTGTAACCTTTTCCAGTTATTAGTCAGTTCCATTTTTAGGACCAAGCCAAATTCGTTATAATTTGGACCTAAATTATTAGGCTTGGCACTATAACGAATTGCTATAATTGCATCTGATTAACAAATTAAAATATTATTCTCATTTACAGACTTGTTTCAGTGTTTATAGGTATTAAGAGGAAGTCGACCACACCTACATGTTGAGGAATTAGAAAAGAATATGCTCGAGAAGAGAAATGAAGAGAAAAAAATTGATGCTTCCCTTTGAGTAGAGGATGACAGAGACATAAATGAAGAAAAAAAATGTTGAGGTTTCCCTTTGAGTAGAGGATGAAAGAAATTAGTTATATATATATAAAGATAAAATAATATCTTGGGCTGAGAATCATAACAGCGATATCTGCTAACAATGCAGAACACCACAAAAAATTCAAGGAATGGCTTTGTCATGTAATTTTATCCCTAGGGAAAAAGGTCTTGACAAAACAAGTGCACCAAAATATTTTGTGCATAATCTCAAATAAAGTAGTGTTTCATTTTAGAAGATGAAAATTAGTTTATTGTTTATAATTTAACTTGGATACAATTAATTAGATGCGTAGGAATAAGTAAAACAACATACTAATAAGATTTAGGAACATACATCCCATGAAGAAGAGATCACATAAATTCATAAGATGCTTATTCTTACACTTCATAACACCAATTTGTCATAGAGTGTGAGTACAAGAAAGTTTTGCATGATTCTCATCAAGGTGTCAAATATCGGCTGATACCGATACGTAATGAGTATCCAAGTAGGTATCGGTATCGGCCGATACGGGCCCGTACTGGCAGATATGTATCGGGTATTGGCTGAACCTATATTTTAAATTATTTTTTTTTAAGTAGGCCATGTATTGGTATCAGCCGATTCGTATCGGTCCTTGGAGGACCGATACCGAGTTTGTTACCTTGATTCTCATCATTCAAAATTCACCTTGGGATTCTATTAATTATATGTGTGAGAATTAATTATATGTGCATCTCATGAAGGAGAGATCTCAAACATCCATAAGATACTTATTCTTATGCTTTCTAACATGTGTTTTGTCTGGAATGTAAAGACATGAAAGTTAATGCATGATCCCAACTTTTCAAATAATAAAAATATATTTTTTACCATTTTTAGATTGAAATTTTCTAATAGATGTGTCAAACTGAGTTTGAATCATAGTAGCAAAGCTTACAAAGGTGAAAGCTTCACAGGAAGGTATATCCAATTACAACGTGAGTGACCATGGGTCAGCATGGGATATAAATCCCTACAGTGGCCTCAAGGGGTTGAGGGGATTTGAACTCAATTCTCTTGCTTTTGGAGGCAGGTACCTGACCAGCTTGCCTAACCTCTCGAGGTTTTGGATTCATGAGTTACCACCAATATTTTTATCAATGTCCATAGACTCATCTTGATCACATTTCCTTCATGACTTTGTGATGAGAGTCCTTTATTGGACATTGGGCCTACATGTTCAAACAGCTGGATTAACCTCAATTCTTTAATTTCATATATGATACACCTTAAAACATGAATGGGCTTGCTATGTTATCAAGAAGATTCAGTCTGATCACTAAGGACCCCCGATCTATTTTAGGAATTCAACCCATACTAACGAACTCCCGATCGCGATGAATGTGGAAAAATAAGAAGGCACAAAAGAACAAGCACACACAACATAGATTTACGTGGTTCATCCAATCAAGGGCTATGTCCACGGGAGTATATGCATTATTTATAATCATTTACAACTCATACCCACTCTTTTATCTCTAGTGCATTCTCAAAAAAGATCAAACACGATCTTCAAAAGTAAAATCACTGTTAAACAAAGGACATTGTCCTTCAAAATCAGAGAAGAGATATGTCGGAATATAGTAATGATTTCGATACAAGAACGGCTTCAAGCGGATCTTCAATACCTTGCCTCTCAAAGTATTCATCACACTTTTTTCTCTTAAAAACTCTCTCTTAAGCCCTTTCATTCGACCATGAACTTTCCCTTTATATAGAAGTCTCAAATCTTTACTTCTAACCCAAGAGAAACTTGCCAAAAATGAACTCTGCACGTAACTTGACGTCGCTGATCGCTCGTGCTACAACCAAAAACCCTCGAGCAAAGACTTTGTTTGCGTGCTTACCTCACTCGAGCGGATTTGATTCCCGCTCAAGTGACTTTCCTTATGGTTAAGCCTATACTAACAATCTACTCCCTTGAGAAAAATTGTTTAAAGGATATATAGGTTTTGAAAAAATGAATCTAGATATATGATGAATAGATTTGAGAGTATTTTCAAGGTTTGGAATAATAAGGTTTCCTAATAAATAAAAATTCCAGAGTTAATAAAAGTTTTTAGTTCAAAGGATCTCTAAAGTTACAATGTTTTATTGTTCAAAAAGGATTTTCACTTAAATGGTTTCCTAGTTGAAAATAAGCTCTGTAGTTAAAATGTTACCAAATTTAGAAAGGATTGTAAAGAGCGAAGGTTTCCTAATTTAAAAAGAATTCTAAAGGGAAAAGGTTTCCTAGTTTAAAATGAATTCTAACATAAAAATGTTTCATACTGTAACGAGATTCTAAAAGGGTTTACAAGGGTATAAGAAATTCTGAAGGGTTAGACAAGTTGAAAGAGAAATGAAAAATTCATATGCCTAGATAGGCCTTATTCTAGTCGCAAACATTAGAGTCCCAAGTGGAAAGGGTCATCATCCTCTATCCCTTAGCTCTAGAGATTTTTAGAAAGTATTGAAACTTAAGCTCACCACTTAAGCCCAATTTAATTTCTACCAAGTGAAAAAATAAGGGTTTGGAACCCCTATTATACTAGGCGTGGGTGTTGAAGGCCGTATTGTGCACATGACCCATGCACATAATTTAAGGCACTTTCGGGCGCATATGGTGCCACATGCAATTCCAAGTATGCACAATAATCGCATATCACAGTTCTACAAGAACTCTGATGAGAGGGCGGTACGCAGGTTGGTCAGGGTTACACGGTTGGTCAGGGTTGAGTGGGGATGCATGAGTTAGCCTTCGTGTCTAATCAGCTCCCAGAATGTCTCCACTATAAAAAATAAGATTATTAGCGACAATTTTTTTTAATAAAAAACTGCCGCTTTTAGTCCTGTCGCTACAAAAAACTGCCGCTATTATTTTTGTAACAGCAGCTTTTTGTAGCGACAGGACTAATAGCGGCAATTTTTTATTAAAAAAAATTGTCGCTAATAGTCTTATTTTTTGTATTGCTCGGAAGCCTAGTTGCATGAGTGCCTCTAGTTGTGTAAGGACCCGACTCGCTTTGTAAGGACCCAACCTGATTTTATATGGACCTGACCTGATTTGACAGAATCAGATCAGATTCTGTATGAGATCATTTGTTTCTGTGTTTATTTAATGGCCGATATTAGAGTATATTAAACGAGTGGTTCACATCTACTGATAAGTGTGACGTTTTTATCGGGCACAAAAATGCGTTAAACATGATTGACTTTGTTAGATCTGACCATGGAGATTAGTTTTGAACATGTATGCTATGAGACACTACGACCCATTTGATGAGCTCTGTATCATGTGATCGGATCGGTAAGCACAAACTAACCGTCTAATGATAAGGAGATGGTCTCAGAATGAAATCAAATCATCATTATGTGATTAGGGGCAGTCACCATATGTTAGATAGAGTTTTTGCTAGTAATTTGGTTGGCGCCTTTTGACGGACCCAATCTATTGACCCATTTAACGTGAATGTGCATTACGATATCTGATCATAGGAGCATTATTGATATTGAGCTAATATAAATAGAATATATGATAATCATATATTATACTAATAGCATTTATTTAATATAATAAGAATAAAAGAAGGTTTGCGAAGGGTGTTGTGGGGTCGTAGGGTTTGGACACGCTAACAACCGCCACACAAAAACAAAAGAAAGAAAAAAGAAATAGAAAGAGAGAAGAGAGAGGGAGCCTTATAATTAATTGAGAGCCAGAGAAAGAAAGAAAAAAAAGAAAAAGAAAGAAAGAAATAAACAAAGAGAAGAAAGAAAAGAGAGAAAAAGAAAGAGAAATAAAGAAAGAGTAGAAAGAAAAGAGAGGAGAGAGAGAAAGAGAGAGAGAGAGAGAGAAAATGACCGTTCACGACGACGACGAACCTTATAACTGCTCATTTCTTGTGGGGCAAGTACCTATTCTCATACATTTTGTTTAATCCCTTATTCAGGAAATACCTATATTAATTCATTAATTAGAAATTGATATTTATTAGAAATCAGACTTTGCTATGTCTTATATATTTTGAATTGTGCATCTATGTGTTGTCTGTTATACCTGTATAAGATGACTTAATATTACAGTTTATACATTCATTGACGTATTAATGTTAGATTTATGTGTTGATAATTGGATTGATGTGTTGGTGTTATACCCTCTGAGGCATATGAAGGAATTCATGTGCTCTGATATGTTAGTTTTATGAACACTATACAATAGAAAATCAGTCGAATCAGTTACACCTGAAAGTGTAAATAATTGTTACCTGAATCGGTGACACCTGAAAGTGTAAATAATTATTACCCGAATCGGTGATACCTGAAAGTGTAAATATTGATTATCTGAGTCTGTTACACTTCTAAGTGTAAATATTTGTTACCTGAATCGGTGACACCTAAAGGTATAAATATTTGTTATTTGAATCGGTAACACCTGAAAGTGTAAATATTTATTATTTGAGTCTATTACACCTGAAAGTGAAATATTTTTTATCTGAATCTGTTATACCTGAAAGTGTTGATATGTGTTATCGAAATCTGTCAGACTTGATTGTGTAAAAATTTGATATTAAATATGTTATACCGGTTACACCTGACTGTAAAACTTTGATACTTAAATATGTGATATTGGTTACATTAATTGTGTAAAACTTTCGTAGCTGAATATATTATATCGGTACACCTGATTGTGTAGACATGTACTAACTGAATCTGTAATGTGGTAGACTTGCATGTGTTATAAGTCGTTAGATCTGTTCTAAGACTGATGGAGTTTTAGGACAGATAAATTTATGTGTTCTGACATTTTCTGATATTTCTGCACCAGATTTAAATACTATAATATCTGAAAGGCAATGAGATGATACCTTTGAGTCCATAGTGGACAATTGTAAGACTGATGAGTAGTGAAATATGATGATATTTCACCCTAGATACCTACATTTAGCTATCCGATGAAGGCTATTTGATAAGAATTATTAGATTTGAAGTGTTTCAGGTAAATACAAGCCAAGTGCAGAAAACAGCCCAAGAATTTTGAAAATAATATTAAAACACTGTAACTTTGGGTCATTGAGAACTTGGTGCGACTTGCAGATTAATTTGGACCTTCAAAACGGCCAAATTCTGAAATTGCCAAAACACAAATGTTGTAGAGCTTTCTGTTAGCTTTCCAACGGCGTAAGAATCGCCTCAATCCGAGTTCGGGACAGAACGTTATGGCCAAAATACCAAAGCACTATTTGATGCAAAGTTCGGCGGGAATTCACGAAAATCTGGGAGGTCGATGCATCGATCCTATTGGGTCGATTAATTTTCGAGTTGGAATACCTCTGCGGCTAGGAAACTTCGGCTCTATTTAAAGCGGATCAAACACTTCGAACAAAAAAAGAGGAATTAGAGATAAAAAATTAGAGATAGATAATTAGAGATAGATAATTAGAGGAGAGGAATTAGAGATAGATAATTAGAGAGTTAGTTTTGACTTTTCTTTTTTTAGAGTTTTGGAGAGAATTTTTTAGAGGGACGTTTTTAAATTTCTGAAAGAATTAATTAAAATTCATATTTTTCTGTGGGTTCGGCACCTTTGTTCTTGCCATACTGCAATAGATCTTGTGCACTTGCAAGGGTTATATTTAAAATCGATTAAGTTTTTGGCGCCGTTGCCGGGGAAATCGGCGAAATTTTGATTAATTCGATTAGGGATTTTTGTGTTTTGATTAAAAAAAAAAAAAAAAAAATCAATTTTTGGATTTTTGCTTTGCAAAATCTTCTTTCCCTTATTTTTTTCTCTTAAGTATTTTTTTTTTAGGAGTCTTTTAGGAAGTTGAGATTTTTAGGCTTTTTATTTTTGATTTTGTAGGAGTCTTTTAGGAAGTTGAAATTTTTAGGCTTCTTATTTTAGATTTTGTAGGAGTCTTTTTAGGAAGTATAGATTTTTAGGATACCTTCCTTAGAGAATTTAGGAATATTTTATTCTTTCCCTTATTTTTCTCTTTTAGATAAGATTTTGTAAGATTGCCATTAGGTTTAAAATTTGAATTTTAAATTTTAATTTTTAAAATTCGGATTTAAAAAACAAAAAAAAAAAAAAAATTTAAAATTTAATTTAAATTCGAATTTTAATTTTAAAAAAAAAAAAAAAAAATCGAAATTTTTTCTCTTATTTTTCTCTCTTAGGTAAGGTTTTATGGAGTTCTTTTAGGAAGTTTAAATTTTTAGGATTTCTTATTTTAAATTTTTTTAGGAGTTTATTTTCCTTATTTTCCTCTTTTAGATATTTTGTAGGATTTTCTAAAATCTAGTTATTAATTTTTGTGGGACTACTTGCTTTATAGGCTTTGTTGTAATCTTTCTATTCTCTCCCTTCTTTTTCTCTTTTAGTTAAGATTTTGTAGGATTGTCTTTAGGTTTTGAAATTTAAATTTTATATTTTAATTTTCAAATTTAATTTTTATGTTTGAAATTCGAATTAAAAAAATAATAATAATAATAATTTCTTTATTTTAAATTCAAATTTTAATTAAAAAAAAAAAATTTTTAATTCGATTTTTAATTTTAATTAAAAAAAAAAATTTTAATTTAATTTTAATTGGAATTTTAATTTTAATAAAAAAATAAAATAAAATAAAAATAAAAATTTTGTGCTCTTGTGTCAATCGATTGAAAATCTTTGCTTTAATCGATTGAAGCTGAATATTTTGGGTTTGTTGTGGATTCATCAATCTTTGTTGTGAGTGTTGGTGCATGAGCTTTACTCGATCTCATCACCCACATTTGTAACCGTTTAATCTTGAGATTGAAAGATCTTGTAGAGAGAATCGTAGAATTCAGAGGAATCAATATCATCATATTGAAGCCATGATTGATCAAAGGTAAGAAATGAATGGGAACAACCAGAATATCAATAATGGAAATAATGAAAATAATGGGAATAACAATTACAATGAGGGCCCTAGAACACTCGAATATTATAATGATCCTGATTTTTACGAAGATCAGGATAGTATTATGCATGATCCCATTCCAGGGAACCACTATGAATTCAAATCGGCAATGATTCAAATGCTACCTATTTTCCATGGGTTAGCAAATGAAAATCCGCACGTTCATCTAAATGAATTCACTGGAGTCTGCAAAATGTTGAGAGTCCACAATGTCACTGATGAGATAGCTAAGCTACGACTCTTTCCTTTCTCTTTAAGAGATAAGGCAAAAACGTGGTTCTATTCCTTAGAACCACAATCTATCCAAAGTTGGGCAGAGCTACAATGTCAGTTCCTTAAAAAATATTTTCCCATGACTAAAGCCGTTGAGCTGCGTCAGAAAATTTAATTTTTCTCCCAACAACCTACAGAAACATTCCATGAATGTTGGGAACGCTTTAAGGAATTGATTAAGAGTTGTCCTAATCATCAAGTTCCAAGGTGACAATAAGTCTAAAGTTTTTACAATGGACTGATTCCTGAAGAGAGACACATGGTTGATGCATCTTGTGGTGGATCATGTGCCACAAAGGAAGCCGACAAATTGTGGGCATTGTTTGAGAAGTTGTATCAAACCTCGATACAAAATGCAACATTGGGGCGAATTAACTTGGACCTGGCACCTAAATCTCATAAGTTGACAAAAGACGGATTATATGATGTCAACAATAATACCTCTGATCTATCAACAAAGGTTGACATGCTGTCCAAGCAAATGAATATGTTGTTAGCTGTTACCAAGCAAGCTAAAGCTCCTATCACCCCCACTGCGTGTTCAATTTGTGACCACCCAGGTCACATGGCTAACGAGTGCCATACTACCTTGTCATTTCTTCCTGATGAACCTACTCCTCAAGAGCAGGTGAATCTGACTCAATCATATCAGCGACAAGGTAGGAACATGTACTCAAACGCATACAATCCGGAATGAAAAAATCACCCCAACTTAGGATGGGGAGGATTAAACCAAACTGGACAGGTGAATCAGCAGTTCAGATCTAATCCAATGAGTGGACAACAAAATTTTCAGCAGAATTTTCGTCCACAATAGAATCCTAATTTCCAACAGAATTCCAATTTCCAACAGAATGCTCCGTATTATCATCCAAATACTGAATATCGAAAAAATCAGAATTTCAATCAAAATCTTAATCAATCTCATACTAGCACTTCGAAAGATTTTGATCTGGAAGAAAAGGTGATGCGAAGCATGCAATCTTTTCAGCAGATGATAATGGACCAAGTCAGTCAATTGAGTCAACGAGAGGAAGGTAGGCTTCCCAGCCAACCCGTCAACAATCCTCGAGGTCAAGCACCACCTGATGAAGGACCATCGAATAGTCAACAGTTGAAAGCTATTACTGTGCTGAGAAGTGGGCGAGAAGTTGATAATCAAGTGGAAATGCCTGTAGAAGTTGATGCAGAAAGAGAAACAGCGAAAGAGAAAGAATCAGAGATAAGAAAAGATAAAGGAAAAGGAAAAGAGAACGAAAAAGAGAAAGAGAAAGGGCAAGGAAGAGAGAAGGGAAAAGAAAAAGAAATAGAGGAAGTGTCACTTCCAACTGTCCAACAAGGACGTGAAAAAGAATCGGAACTTGAATCTGCACCTTATGTCCCAAAGGCACCATTCCCTCAATGCCTAACTCCTCCATCTAGAATGGGAAAGGGACCGGAAAAAATGGAAGAAAATTTTGAAACATTCAAGCAAGTAAAGATAAATCTTCCATTACTTGAAACAATCAAACAAGTTCCTGAGTATGCCAAGTTTTTCAAAGATTTGTGCACGCATAAGAGAAAGGCACGTACTCATGTTTCAAAGAAAGTGTTCCTGACTAATCAAGTCAGTTCGATGTTGCAATTGGAAACCCCACAGAAACTGAAAGACCCTGGAGTCCCAACAGTTCCATGTGTCATTGGTGGGCAGCCAATTGAAAAAGCGTTATTGGATTTGGGAGCAAGTGTTAATCTAATCCCTTACTCAATGTACGAGAAACTCGGATTGAGTGAATTGAAACCCACGACGGTCACACTCCAACTGGCCGATAGGTCAGAAAGAAGACCTAGGGGTATTATCGAGGATGTTTTGGTTGGAATAGATAAGTTTGTCTTTCCAGTAGACTTCGTTGTCTTAGACATGGAACCACCTGTTAAATCAATTAATCAAGTTCCTATCATCTGCTTTCGCTTTCATCGCGAATGCTTGCATAAATTGTCGCACGGGAGTCATGGACGTTTCTTTTGGAAACATGAAGGTTAGATTGAACATATTCCATGCGATGAACCATTTCCCTAACGAGGATGAGGTCGAATGTTTTTACATCGATCAGATGGACGAAGTGGTGGATGAAGCATTACCATCAATGCTCACCAAAGAAGAATTTGAAACCGCTTTGTTGGCCATCTATGAAGAAAAAGGATCTGAAAGGAAGCAGTCAGAAGAGACGAGGTTGAGTTTATCATGTCCAGATGATAACTTATGTGAAGTTGTGACTAAGATAGAACCGTTACCCATTGAGGTAAAAGCTGAACCGACTCCATCAATTGAGGAGCCACCAACTGTGGAATTGAAACAGTTGCCCGAATCGCTCAAATACGCTTTTCTGGGGCCATGAGAAACGTTTCCGGTGATAATTTCATCCACGTTATCGGAAGAACAAGAGCATGACTTGTTGAAAGTGCTTAAAGATCACAAGGAGGCTATTGGATGGACCCTAGCTGATTTAAAAGGGATTGACCCATCAGCATGTATGAATAAAATACATCTGAAAGATGAGAGTAGACCATCGAGGGAACGGCAAAGGCGACTTAATCCGAACATGCAAGAAGTCATTTTAAAGGAAGTCATTAAACTTCTCGATGCTGGAATCATCTATCCGATCTCGGATAGTGAATGGGTAAGTCCAGTCCAAATCGTTCCGAAAAAGTCAGGAATCACTGTGAAAGAAACTACTGAAGGAGAATTGGTCCCTACTCGCGAAACTATTGGGTGGCGTGTCTGCATTGATTATAGAAAATTGAACACAGCTACCAGAAAGGATCATTTTCCCCTTCCGTTCATTGATCAAATCCTTGAGAAGTTAGCAGGACAAGAGTTTTATTGCTTTCTTGATGGTTATTGGGGATACAATCAAGTGCCCGTTTTTCACCTGATCAAGAGAAGACGACGTTCACGTGTCCCTACGGAACGTTTGCATATCGAAGAATGCCTTTTGGCTTATGTAATGCACCTACTACTTTTCAACGATGTATGTTGGCCATATTTTCGGATATGATTGACAAGTTCATCGAGATATTCATGGACGATTTCTCTGTTTTTGGGAAAATATTTGGTTCTTGTTTGAATCATCTTTCACAAGTGCTGCAATGTTGTGTCGAATCAAAACTTATTCTTAGCTGGGAAAAGAGCCATTTTATGGTTCAACAAGGAATTGTTCTCGGGCATATTGTTTCCAAGAAAGGAATCGAAGTTGATAAGGCCAAAGTCGACCTAATTGCTAATTTGCCCCCACCGAAGAGTGTTCGACAAATTCGATCATTTTTGGGGCATGCTGGATTTTATAGAAAGTTCATCAAAGATTTTAGTAAGGTGGCTAAACCATTGTGCACCCTGCTTGGCAAAGATGTTCCTTTTGATTTCAACGAGGACTGCATGAAAGCATTTATGAAATTGCGCGAGCTCTTATCAAATGCACCAATAATCCAACCATCGGATTACTCTTTACCATTCGAACTCATGTGTGATGCATCTGATTATGCTATCGGAGCTGTCTTAGGGCAAACAAATTACCTCACGTAATTTACTATGCTAGCAAGACATTGATTGATGCACAACTCAATTACACCACCACCGAGAAAGAATTGTTAGCTGTGGTGTATGCTCTCGATAAATTTCGATCTTATCTGCTTGGATAAAAAATAGTGGTCTTTTCAGACCACTCTGCATTGAAATATTTGTTGGCAAAGAAGGAAGCCAAACCAAGATTGATCCGCTGGATCTTGCTCCTTCAAGAGTTCAATTTCGAAATCAAAGATAAAAAGGGAGTAGAGAATGTTGTGGCTGATCACTTGTCTCGCATTTTGCCTGAAGAATCTTCTACACCTGAACCTATCCGGGACACTTTTCCGGATGAGCAATTAATGGCAATTGATGCGACCGCTACGAAAGCTCCTTGGTTTGCCAATATCGTAAATTATTTGGTCACGGGCAGAATCCCTACTGAATGGGGTAAAAATGATAAGCATCTCTTTTTCTCCCAGATAAAATACTATTTTTGGGATGAACCACAATTATTTAAAATTTGTTCAGATCAAATCATCAGGAGATGTGTACCGGAAGAAGAGCAACTAAGCATCATCAATTTCTGCCATGCTGGAGCCTGTGGAGGCCATTTCGGAGGACAGAAGACTACACAGAAAATCCTTCAAAGCGGATTCTACTGGCCCTCCATCTTTCATGACGCTGCTCGATTTTGCAAAGAATGCCAACGATGTCAACAGCTGGGAAATATTTCACGACGAAATATGATGCCCCTTAATCCGATTTTAATTGTTGAAATTTTTGATGTTTGGGGGATCGACTTCATGGGTTTTTTCCCCACGTCATTCGGATACTCATTATTCTTATAGCTGTTGACTACGTTTTTAAATGGATTGAAGCTGTGGCAACCCGTTCGAATGATCACAAAGTTGTGGTCAAATTTCTGAAAGAAAATATTTTTAACAGATTCGGGTTTCCACAGGCGATCATTAGTGATGGCGGTTCGCACTTCTGCAACCGCCATTTTGCTACTTTAATGAAGAAATACAGCATCACTCACAAGGTCGCAACGTCATATCACCCGCAAACTAGTGGTCAAATGGAAGTGTCGAACCGAAAGATTAAAACGAATTTTAGAAAAGACGGTGCTACCAGATGGAAGAGATTGGTCTAACCGGCTATCTGATGCTCTTTAGGCCTATCGTACCGCCTTCAAGACACCAATTGGAATGTCTCCGTTCAGAATTGTCTACGGGAAAGCATGCCATCTTCCTGTTGAATTGGAGCATAATGCATTTTGGGCTATCAAAAGATTTAACTTTGATATGCAAGCGGCAGGATCAAATCGAAGGCTACAGCTGAGTGAATTAGAAGAGCTACACTATGATGCGTATGAAAACTCCAAGATGTATAAAGAACGGTAGAAGAAGCTGCATGATGAGTCAATTTCTCGAAAAGAGTTTCACATTGGGCAAAAGGTTTGGCTGTTTAATTCCAGACTAAAGCTTCACCCGGGAAAACTGAAATCGAGATGGGAAGGCCGTGAGTTGTTTCTATTAGTGTGCATGGTGCGATTGAGATCCGCAGTCTCACGGACAATCGAGTTTTTAAAGTGAATGGGCAACGTCTTAAACCGGTGTTTGAGCCCATGACCCAGATGAGAATTGAGGCAATGCACCTTAGTGACCCAAATTCTTGATCAATGAAGAGGTCGAGCTGTCAACACTTAAACTCAGCGCTTCCTGGGAGGCAACCCAGTGTGTTTTATTTATTTTCGTTTTCATTTTTGTTTTTGTTAGTTCTAGAATATTAGTTTTTAGTTTAGTTTAGGTTGTTTTTAATTTTCAAATTAGTGTAGCCACATTACCTTCAATCTATTTTTGGTAATGTTCTAATTTTATGCACGTATTCTCTGCACCTGATCTTTGTGTTGAGGTACTTTTCAACAGGTTTGGGGGTGCAATACCTATTTCAATCAATGAGGACATTGTCATTTTTAGATTTGGAGGTATGATTCTCTATCTTGCGTCACTTTCTTATTTTTCTTCATATAAAAAAACATAAATAAATAAAAAAATTTTGAACCATCATATATGAATTATTTTTCGATAGTTTTCAAACTTTAGTTGATGATGCATGTGAATTTAATTTTGAGAATATTGATGTCAGATTTTGAATGCCTGTATCTAGGATAATGAAGCTTAATGTGATATTTTGTGGGTAATTTTGATATTCATGCTTAGAGTTCTTATACTTATATCAAGCTAAGACTCAGAAATCGATGAACTATTTTGAACGGTGAATCTTAGGTTCTTAGTGTAGACTAAACCCGGTGAGCTTTAGAGCTAATTTTCCGTCATTGATGAGTGAATATATAAACTCGGAGTTTTCTTTGAATACGAATTATCTTGCATAATCTCATATATTTTATTTTGACTTGTGACTTTGCATGATATCAAATTCATATTATTGTGTTAGAACGTATTGTATATCTACTCAAGACAAATAGGCAAGGTTACCATCTTTTAAAGATATGATTGAAGGCCATCTTTGGCTCGTTTGTGCTTAAATGCCCCACCTCATATAAATTTATCCTTCTAGTACCCCTTTGAGCCTATTGGAAAATTTACCTTTATACATTCTTTGATAAGCCATGTTAACCTTTAACCCTTCACCATTTCTGAAAATTCAGCTTTACTCTTATTATTTCTGAGAAATTAGGAACGAGAGATGAAAATGAACGAAAAGAGAGTAAGTGGAGAGATACTGAGTTGTGGTGTTTACTGAGAGTGTATAGCAAAAATATAAAAGAAAAAGGGGGGAAAAAAAAAAAGAAAATTATGAAAAATAATGAAAAATATGAGGTGCTTCAAAAGAAAAAGAAAGTTGAGAAAAATAGAAAAATATTGAGAAAAATAGTGAGAGATTAGAAAAGAAAAAGAAGAGAAATAGAAAAATCAGAAGTTTGTTTCTTTTCAGATTTCTCAAAAATTTTGAATCTCAATTCCCTTTCTTTCTTACCCTTTCCTGAGCCCCATTACAACTCTACAAAAGACCTTCATGATCTGATCTTGCATTGGTAACTGCCTTGTGGAGAGTAAATATATAATACTTATGACACTTGATATGACATACTTAGGATATACAAGTATCTGTTCTTATAAGATTTGATTTTGTTCATTGATTACATCGTGTTTCAGTTATCATGTGAGACCTTTTTGCTTATTTTGTATTGATCTCTCACATATGTGCGAAAGCTTACCCATCATCGGAGTGATTTTATTTTGAGAGTATACCTAAAGTGAGGATTGAGTCGAGATAACAGATTCGACGATTTTTTGTTTGGACTAGTTCTGAGATGGATGAATCTTGGTTTGGGTATGCACACACTTCACGTTTAGGCATGAATGGATGAGTTGTCTAATAATTTGAGCATTAGATTAATTTGAATGGATACTAGCATGATTGACATGACATTAATATTTAAGATTGATGATTCACATATTGAAACAATTAATATTTTTATTTTTGAATAATATATATGTTAAAAAAAATCATGTTTTGAAAACTCAATTTTGCCGATGGTTTGAAATTTTTGGAAGTTTGTGGGTAACTTCACTGTAAACCCTCAGGAGACACAACTCCTCCACTAGGGATCACCTAGGGGTTTAAAGGCTTGTTACACATGCTAAGTGCAATCGTGCTCCCTACGAAAGTGGCAATTATTTTCTTTAGTTTGCTTTGCTCGATGACTAGCAAAGTGTAGGTTTGGGGGTGTGATAAGTAGTGAAATATGATGATATTTTACCCTTAGATACCTACATTTAGTTATCCGATGAAGGCTATCTGATAAGAATTATTAGATTTGAAGTGTTTCAGGTAAATACAAGCCAAGTGCAGAAAACAGCCCAAGAATTCTAAAAATAATGTCAAAACACTATAACTTTGGGTCATCGAGAACTTGGTGCGACTTGTAGATCACTTTGGACCTTCAAAATGGCCGAATTATGAAATTATCAAAACACAAAAGTTGTAGAGTTTTATGTCAGCTTTCCAACGGCGTAAGAATCGCCTCAATCCTAGTTTGGGAGAGAAAGTTATGGCTAAAATACCGAAGCAGTATCTGATGCAAAGTTCGGTGGGAATTCATGAAAATCTGGGAGGTCGATGCATCGACCCTATTGGGTCAATTAATCGACCCTAAATTTTCGAGTTTGAGCACCTCTGCGACTGAGAAACTTCGACTCTATTTAAAGCGGATCAAACACTTCGAAAAAAAAAAGAGGAATTAGAGATAAAAAATTAGAGATAGATAATTAGAGGAGAGGAATTAGAGATAGATAATTAGAAAGTTAGTTTTGACTTTTCTTTTTTTAGAGTTTTGGAGAGAATTTTTTAGAGGATTATTATTCATTATTATTATTTTTGGTTTTAGACTCCTCTTGGCATCTTTTTAAGAGTTCTTCTTTCTCTTTCTTCTAGGGTTCCATCTGGGTAGATTGTACCTAGAATTTGCATTGTTTTTCCTTTACGTTCATGAAAGCATAGATTGTATTTAGGAAAAAGCATTGTAAACAAAGATCTTTTGGAAGAAATAAAAAGAGGAATGACTTTGAATGAACAAGAAGATCATACACCAAAGATGAGCGGCTAAATCAGTAGATCGGGAAAGATGCGATCCCCAGATAAGTACCCTTATTTATGATTAATACCATAGTTGATTTATTGTCATCATGAAATCGTTTTACTAAAAGTTTGTGTTATTGAAAATATATTGAATGCTTGTTATGATCGTTGATGACACGTATCAACGGTTATAATCGCTAGATCTGGACCTGCAGACTGATCTAGGTTGCAGAGCGATTATGTTTTTACTGTTGTGATCTAAACATCATGAGATACGCTATGCTTCTTACATGACTCATACCGTAATGATAGGCTGAGTCACTGTTTTTAGATATGGTATGCCGGATTGATGATCATATTTTATTACGAATCATCTCTATAGACGAATGATGGTGTGAATGATACTTTAAGGAAACTGTGGGTTTTAATGGTAGAAAAGAGGTACAAATCTGGGGTAGCATATTCCTTGATCTCATTTAATTATTATTTTAGATTCATTGGTGTAATTAGTTGTTTAGATTAATTTATTTTTCTTGCATTTAGGAAAAGTGTGATAAATTTTGGTAAAATAGAATCTGCCCTTTGGTATTTCCTTAGGGACGTTTTTAAATCTCTGAAAGAATTAATTAAAATTCATATTTCCCTGTGGGTTCGACACCTTTGTTCTTGCCATACTGCAATAGATCTTGTGCACTTGCAAGGGTTACATTTAAAGTCGATCAAAGACCCTGACTAAGTTATAAATCTGATATCTGCTTTGTTATCTGTTATTTGTTATCTGATCTCAACTAAGAGCTGAGTTAAGGAAAACACTTGGTATTCGTGTGATTAGCTATAAAATAAGTCCCAACAACGATAAGTTTGTTGTGGTAGTTTGTGTAAATTTTTAAGTTATTTGCCTGATATGGAAGTACCTGTCTGATTTATCTGTCTGGTCTGAAACTATGTGTCTGAATTATCTGTATGATTAGAGAAACGTTAATACCAACCTAAGGTCAGTAAAAACACTAGACTGTAAAGTACAGTGATACACAAAATCTGAAATATTATTGTTAGTGGTAATTTCGTTATCTGATCTGAATCTATGATCTGTGCTCTGAAAATTTTGTTAATTGCTCTAAATTTGTTATCTGGTCTTTGAGAAAACACCCTGTAGTACTCTGTAGTTGATGATATTGGATTCGTATCGGTATGTGATAGACTTGTGTACGAGATGTACCCTGTAGTTGACGATACTAGATTCGTATCGGTATGTGATATTAACTTGTGTATGAGATTTGTTTGCAACCCCATATAGTCATGATGGTAACTAAATTATTTGATTAGTTTGAACAAGAGAAAGAGACGTTAAGACTGACCTTTGCTAATTTTAAATTATCGGCATATTAGTGGTTTAGTCAATATGTATTAGAATGGTTACTTGCGGAGTATGTGGATTAGCTCTTACGGTGGTTTAAACACCCTACAGGTGAAGGAAAAGGATTGGAGAAAGATCAACTGACAAAATTCAACAGTATTATCTGTCGCAGATCTCTATGACTGATTCGTAGTATTTAGTTTAATGTATTAAGGTAGTGAAATCTATTAAGAAAGGAAAAGTTTCTCCGTTTATCATAAATCTGGTTATCTGGATATTTGATTTTAATCTCTTAATCGAAATTTTTATTATCACAACTCGAAATCCAGGTGCGTAGATTTGGGGTCGTGACAAGCTATTTAATTTCACCTAGAATTTAGAGCTCAAAGTGACACCCATATTTGATCTAATGAACTTTAGTGTTTCTACTTTCTTGTGATACTCATATCACTATTTGTTCTATCTAATGGCCAAATTGGAGTGTTTAAAATATTATAGTAGTCTACTATACAAATAAATTAGGAGAATTCAAAGAAAATTTTGAATCTTAATTTTCTTAGTATCATGAATATGATCAAAGAATAATATTAGTTGATGAAATAATGAGGTAGATTTTGTAAGTGACGACAACTGATAATTAGAGAAAGGATATGTGTTTCATGCCAGATATTTATTTTTACAATTTAGATGATTTTGAAGAATAGGAAGGTATAATAGAAAAGACGATTTAAATCTTTAAAACTCAATATAATGTAATGGGTGGTGTAAGAGGAATCGTCCATGGATGATAGAATCATCATTTGTCTTAATACTATAATAATATGAGGTGTTTGGAAGTGGTTAGAGCAGTTGAATAGTACGATGAATAAGACTAAACCTTGATGAATTTACTAAAGAAGGAAACAATTTATTTGTTTCTTAGCCGCTACAATTTCTACTCCCACCAATAGTTTAGGACACTCTTTGTTGCTATTGTGGGACGTCTAAAGATAAGAAAATTTTACTCAGTATCAATTAAGTGGTCTGTGGACTTTTGTAGCTCCCATGACGCTTCTGATCTAATAGGTTTCATTTTACACCAATTCGAACTTGCTTGATTTGTATAATTGAAACCTTATAATGCAATCATATTCTCTGCCCCAATTGTTATTTTTGTTCTTGAATTTTTTATTTATCCACTAGGTCATTTGGTTGGCTCTTTACTCTTATTTTGGTGTAAGTTATATTTCGATTCATCCTTTTCTTTCAAGAGTTTCATGATTGAAAGTTGAACCCTTTTTATGTGATGGAAATCACGGGAGTCTTGAGAGCTATCCCATCTGCTGCCCTTGAAAATTGGAGAATCTTGACTTTCTTGGTTTTCACTTGACATACAGTCAAGATTTTCCTATTTCTAAGGGCAGCATATGAAATAAGATTGAAAATAGTGTTCTACCTAATAGGACCTTACCATTGCCCTTGTTAGTACAACCATCATAATTGGAAATATATTTGAAACACATATAAAATAGCATTAATTACCACAACAAACACATGGATCTCCTTACAAAAGGAAGAGAAGAGGCATCGAAGCCTTCACATCGCCACATCTAGCCGGAAGGGACTTTGTGATTAATTAGTACGATCTAGTCCTGAATTGGTACTTAGCTTGTGCATATTGTATGCCTCTCATTTGATCGATCCTTAAAGGGTCAACTGAGTAAACGACATGTAAAATAAACACATCCTTAACCTCTTAAAGTTTCTTTATAGTAAGTCATTATTTTATTTAAAATTTTTATTTCATCTTTTATGTTTTGCTCAACATTGTTTTGGGGAAATCTAGAGTGGTGGAGAAAAATTAATTCACTATGCATAAGAGTATAACTAAAAGTGTTTTGTCTCTTATTAGTAATATAATATAACTTTTATATTTGGTTTATTATTTATTTTATATTTCTACTACACAGCTCCTCATGTATAAAGGTTGTGCATCATTTAATAGATCATCATTTCCTTTTGGATCATCATTATGATGACATCACTGTGTCCCATCTATTTGAAGATTGCATTGTGAGTTTTATTTCTTGTCATTATTTTAAGAATAAACTTTTATTACTCTGAATTTTTTTTTTTTTTTTTTGAAAGATAATTTTATCAAATAGGAGATAACAAGAATCGAACTCAAATCTCTCCCGGCCAAATGAAATACTCCAACCAACTCAACTAAAATGTACAACCTAAAATTGTTGCACTATATAATAATGCCATTTGGCCGAGACATAGCCTCGAGAACTGAGGAACAAATGCTTATACGCATATGATAGTTGTAGAGCAGCATGAGGGAGCACCAACTATGGTAATGAAGGTTAACTAACAGAATCCAACCCACACCTTATAAGGACAAGGGTAAAATATAGCATGAAGAACAAGTATTCAAACTCATGACCTACTTCCTCACATTAAAATTCTTTATTTTGTATCCGACTTAGCTACACATGACGTGCATTGGTTTTTTAATCTTCATATATCACAAAAGTGACTATTGATCCTTCTATTATACTTTTAGAGTGACTCAATGACATTGTAAATTTTCACATTTTCCTTTATGATAATTAACTTTTGTAGCCATCATATTTCATATATATATATATATATATATATATATATATATAATGCAATCAAACTTGAATTTGATAACGCATCCACATCTCAGGGCTTACAAAAATTGGGAAAATAATAACAACTATTAGAGAGAAAAGAAAAATTAAAATAATAATAGTGAGGTATTCATAAATTTCTTAGTAAATATATATGATACTTTCAAAACATCATCTTTGTAACTGGTAAAACATAAAATTAAACTGTCTAATTCACAATAACATCATTTTATCATTTTATAGGACATTAAAATTATTTCTCCCTAATTAGATAATAATAAGGTTAAATCTCTTTATAATTTCAAAAGTAACAAAAACCTGGTTAAGAAATCACCTAACCTCTAACATCTCGGCTGTTAGGACATCCCATGTATATAACTAATATCTAAGTACCAACAATTACGACATTGAATTAAACTATGCATAATCATACAAAAACCTTGAAAGACCTTCAATAATAGATACCTACACCTGATATAGATACCTAAGTAGACAATCTTTAATAGTAAAAAAACTTATAAAAAAATTGTGAATAATTTGCAAAAATATTTTGGTGTAGCGAATTAATCACGAATTGTCTGCAAATATTTTAAAAATTGTGTAGTTTCTACAAGTTCACAAATAATTCACGAATCTTTCAATGAAGCATTATTTTTTTATATTTTTAAAATTTATCTTATTTTAACTTTTTAATTTTTTTCTCTGAATTGCTTCTACGCTTACCGAATTTCCCGAATTACTGTCAAATCCCAATTTTGTGACTAATGCTTCTAGAAAACTGAGAAAAATGATTATGGAACTTGGAGAGAAGTGGTGCCTCCTCATAAAAAGGGTTCAGTGACTATACTTGAATGACAATTTACTACCAAAATGAGCATTTGATTGCCCCTGTTAGGGTAAGTGAATTATTAGTCTTGATCTGATATATTAGGGCTTAAAACATTACAATAATGAATAGCCTTCTTTTGCAACTTTGCATTTATCGGACAAATTAAGTCTGACTGACTATAAGATCGAATTCGCTTTTCGTGTTGAATTAGTCGTTGCATACCTTCTACGTGTCTCATACGTGCGGAACTAGATCTTTCGCGGTTCCACTTCACTCTAGTACGTGTGGCTGAGGGAGAAACGGTCCACTACTGTTTGTAGGGCCTTCAATTATTTAATAACACTAAATTTTTTTTTGAAAAATCCAAAAATTCATGTAAGAAATTTTCCAAGTCTTCAAACTAAGCATTTGGAAATTAGCATATCTTATATATGTATATAGTTTGCCTTTTATGAAAAGAATATCCTTTAGACCCTACTCTAGGATTTTTTTTTTTTTTTTTTTTTTTTGAAACCCTACTCTAGGATTTAGGTAAAGATCAAAGGTAAAATAAAATATAATTGGGGTTATGCTCCCAAACCTTGCTGCGTTTCCTTTAAAAAATAGTTTCGGGAAGAGATTTAAATGGGGATTTTACCGAACAATGCTTAGTTACAAAATATATTCATAACCTAGTTACCAAACATTGCCACCCCTGCACATATCTAGACGTGTGCCAACTGGCAATGACTAAAGCACCCCTTGTTATTCTTAAATCGTCACATTATTAATCATTGGCAACGAAATCTAGAGTTTCTAATTTATGTGCAAAATGCCAACAATGCCCTTAAAAAATGTGCAGGCATTAGGGGTGTGAAAAAAAAAAAAAACCAATACCCGAAAACTAAGCCTAACCGATTTGGCCCGTTTTGATTTTGGTACCTGAAAACCAAAAATCGGCTGGGTAGAGTGAGAAAACCGAAAAAATATAAAGAAAAACCGAACTGAAATGGCCAAAACTGAAATTTGATCGGTTCGGTGTCGATTTGAACGGTTGAAAATTTCAGTTAACCGAAATCGAAACCAAAATGTTTCAGTTAGGGTTCGATTTTGGCAGAAACTGAACCGTAAACCAAAATTTTGGTTTCGATTCAGTTCCGTTAACAGAATCTGTACCCCTACTGGGCACTATGGGGTAATTTATTTGGTAACTAGGACATCCGGTAATATATTTCATAAGTAAACATTGTTTGGTAAAACTCCCTTTAAAATCTATTATTCCCAAAAGGATTTCAATTGTGTCTTGGAAACAAACTAGCTCTATAACCCGAGGTCCTCTCACCTGGAGATGGGATTACAGGATATGATGCTTCTCTCTCTTCAGAGTGGAATACATGTTTCTAAGATACAAAATCTTGTAAAATATTATTTTCACTGATTTTGAGGCTTGCGTAAACAGATTATTTAGCCTTGAGATCCGTGTTTTTTCACATAATCCTATGAAAATTAGCCTCTCTAACCTAATTTTTAGAAGGGAGCCATTACTTGCACATGAAAAATTGGCCCTTGCACATTGTTTAGAAGGAAGACTTGATATTTTAGGGTCGTGTAGTGTGCAAAAACCATTTAAGCCGTCTGATTTTAAGGTCATGATCTATAGATCTATGCCACAAAATATTGGTACAAAAATAGATCGCTATCATATAATTCAACAAAGTCAAGTTTTGAATCAGCTAATGGCCTTTGACTATATTAATTGAATCACATGATAAAGATCATGTTTGGTGCTAATCCTTTTCACCTAATATCTTTAAATCATGGCCATCAAATCGGATGGCTTAGATGATGTTTTTCACATGGCACAAGTTTAAGAAATATGAAATACAATAATGGGTGCCTATATTTGCAGTTGAAGATTTGACCCCAGTAGTCTAGGATTTCCACTTTTAAAATTGTTGACTACTTTGAATAAGACAATAGTCTCTCATCCAAACCGTCCACATAACAGACCTTGAGATCATGACCCACATATGTGACGATCATATGTTATTCCACTTGGGAACATTCCCAAAAATTGACCCAAAAACCCTTATTATTGGTATGCCCATGATCATCACTACTTTTAGGGATTTGTGACACGTGTAATCAATTCCTGAACGTTTGATAGGTTGGCCATGATCTCAAGATCTATTTTGTCGAACATTACGAGGGGAAAACATCTCCATAGACTGATTGAAGGTAATCAATGGGAGGTGAAAGCCCAAGGCTGCAAAGACAAAATCTTTAGTTGCAAATACCAATTCCCTTTAGTAATCCAACAATGGTCCCGGTGCGTACGACGCACACCACCCAGGACTAATCTTTTTATAGCGTAGGGTCAATATTCGGAGTATAGCCCCAACACTGAACAGGCAAATATCACCGTGCCCAAAATATCACCCACAGATATCTACAGATCTCGAGTTTTGACCACTTTACTGGCGTTAGATTGACCCGTGTACCAGCGCCTGTGTACATGGCAGTGCGCCTATACCACCTTTCAGACAGAGAGACATCATGTAATTATTGCTATTCTTATCTATAGGGTACTTTCTCTCAAAGAATAAAAAAAACATCTATAGGGTACCAATAAATACAGCCGAAAATCCTATCTCCTCACAACCATGGATTTCCACTGTTTAAACCGTTGACTGCCTGAAATGGGACAATGAAGCTTGTTTTTCGTCCTAATATTCCAGATAATAGATCTTGAGATTATGTCCCACCTATCGGACAGTAACCTGAGAACCCTTCTCATGATGCATCATGATCACTTTACTTTGGGGATGTATGTCATGAGGAATCAATGGCTGAAATCTATAATGTCAAATCTATTGTGTGAAAGATTGGGATGAAATTGTTGAATGCCTTGAATTCAAGGGATGATAGAGATCATTTTTTATTTGAATATATATATATATATATATATATATATATATATATATATATATATATATATATTCCCACCGATCAAAATAGAAGATTGGGATGACAAATGATCTCTATCATCCAATTCAAGGTGGTCAACAGTTCCAATAGTGAAAACACCAATCTTTGGCTGCATAGGCATGTACGCTTAGCTATGTTGTCCATTATATTTCTCGAGAATTTAATTTCTCTTAAGATGATAAACTGACGAGAAACGGCCAAGTGTGATTACAGGATAAAAAGACCTCTTAGTAGATGGCCGTTTAAGAGACTATAAAAAAAAAATGCCGAATGGGTGGATGCTATAACAAAGCTCTTGTTGAGACCGGCCATAAAAAAGAAGACCGCATCTACTTCTCTTCTTACTTCTCTCTCTCTCTCTCTCTCCCTCTCTCTCTGGAACACTGAAATCCAAATTGGAGAGAAGAAGATGGAGGTTTCTTCAGATCCAAAGAGCAGAAGCCAGAAGCCTGCAAAGCAAAAGGGTGGTTTCAGGACCATGCCTTTTATCATAGGTGAGTGCACTTCTTCTGTTTTCCTTCAAACATATATAGCTTAGTCTTGATTCCTCCTTGGTCGATGCTCGAGCGATTAATCAGGACGGACTGTAAATTCGTTGGCGACATGTCTACCCTGGTTCAAATCCAGGTTGGCCCAGTAGTTCACCGATCCATGAGGATTATATAAAAAACTTAGCCCCGTAAACGCCTATACATATATTATATTATGTACATAAGAAGCAAATATCTATGCTTTTGCGCCTATCACTAGTTCTTCCTCCCGAGTTTAGGCCAATCATTCAGATAGATGGGTAAACCAATGAGTTTGGATATTTATGAGGAATAGTTAGCTCAATGCCAAAACTATTTACTATGTTCAGTAGCTTTTCGATGGCTTCTCTTGTGTTGTCAGAAATGAGTGGTTTGAAATAGGGAAATTCTGAACCAAATA
The DNA here is from genome assembly GCA_021018995.1 of Chloranthus sessilifolius. Classification (NCBI taxonomy): domain Eukaryota; kingdom Viridiplantae; phylum Streptophyta; class Magnoliopsida; order Chloranthales; family Chloranthaceae; genus Chloranthus; species Chloranthus sessilifolius. Next base: position 57,083,508 of record CM037590.1, on the reverse strand, counting down.
AAGAACTTTTACAAATAATGAAGAAACTAGAAACTAGTAGATTTAGGTAAAAGGCATCGATAAAGTAAACCAGATTTGATACCTGAACATCACCACCTTCTATTTGAGGTCAAGTTTGCAGTCATATTTTTTTAGGCCTAAATTCTATTACTCCGCAATCTTAATTTCGTGTAACTTACAAGATATTCTGATATAACTTTGTGATTTATTTTTTTAAAAATTTCCAGCAAATGAAAGCTTCGAAAAGGTTGCGAGTTTTGGGCTTCTTGCAAATATGATTTTATATGTAACCATGGATTATAACATCAGCATTGCAACTGGAGCTAGTATTTTATTCTTATGGAATGCAGCATCAAATTTCACGCCGATTCTAGGCGCTTTCCTCGCCGATTCGTGCTTGGGTCGGTTTCGGGTCATCTTGCTCGGAACGATCACAAGCCTTCTTGTAAGCAGATTCAATTTCTTAAGCTTAATTATCTCTCAAATTTTAAGTTACAATGATGATTAATTAATTAGAGATGTAACCCAAGTAGTTACATCCGTTTGGAAGTTGGTGTGCAGGATAAAAATCGTGCACACCACAGATACTTGTAAGTTCTAACGGTTCGAAAAAGCATTTTTGGGATAATTAAATTTCAGATACATATCCCCTTATCCGTGGGATTCCATGGAATTTAGACTTCCACGGATCTACTTCTCGAGGTCACGTAAAATCAAACAATTTAGTGGATATTGGAGAGGCATGGATATTGCTTCTGAAAAGTGCTTGGCCAATAACCATCTCCACATCAAAAGCATGTACAATATCCTATTAGCCCATGAATTCTGTCAAAAGCTGTCTGTCACAGAATTTCATGAGCTCTAAAATCTGTGAACGGCCCATTTGGCAACTTGAATGCAGAATACAAGAATTCCGTCAAATTCTCGTATTTAGTTGCAAAGTAGAATCCTGAATTATACACTTTAGGGTGTCTTTGCAAATCGCATTTGTTTACTAGTATTTTAGAGCTTTATAACAATCCCCTATTTTCGGTGAAATCAGTGGTTTTTTCAGTATTTAATTTATAAAAAGTCGTATCCGTTGTTTCTTAAAATCTTACCAAACGGAAGATTTTAATTACCTAATTTAGGGTAAAATCACGTATAATCCTGTTTGGACAGTGTTATATGACAGACAAAGTGCAGATGGCTGACCCTGTTTGGACAGTGTTATATGACAGACAAAGTGCATGTGGCTGATGTGTCGCAACGAAATTGGCTGCAAGTACAGTGGACCCAAACAATGCAGGTCAGGGCAGATAATCAGGTCAAGTCACGTCTGCCGCCTGCACTTTACCTGCACAAAATATGCCCGCTGTTTGCAATTTTCCAAGCCTATACAAGTTACCAAATGGACCCCACATTCAGCTAGGGATGCAAATTTGGTTTAACAATCGGAAACCAAAATTTTCAGTTAATGGTTCGGTTCAGCTGGAACCGAAATGAATCGGTTCAGTTTCGGTTCCTTTTTTTGAAAAAAAAAACGGAAACCCAAAACTTTCGGTCTTTTCGGTTCAGTTCGGGTTTGTTACTATCATTTATATATTTTTAAGGGATTTTTTTAGGTTTTCTCGTCCTACTTAAACGGTTTTCAGTTTTTGGCAGCCAAAACCAAAACCGAACCGAACCGGAATCAATTCGGTTTGGATCGGTCCAAATCAGTTATCGGGCCAGTTCGGTTTCCTCATTTTTCGGTTCAGTTTCGGGTTTTGGGTCAAACTTTGCATCCCTAGTTCATCAGCTAAAAAAGTTGTTCACATGCCCTTTATAAAAATTCAGTAAAACTTGAATTTTTTCTTTTTAATAACCAAACTAAATAGACGTTACATCTTCTTATTACAGGGGGTGATTTTACTATGGCTAACCACTATAATTCCAGGAGCTAAGCCTCCTAGCTGCATTTACGGTTCTTCTAGCTGCATATCCCCAAATGCTTCCCAACTTGCCCTCCTACTTTCCTCCTTTGTCCTCATGTCCTTAGGTGCAGGAGGTGTGAGGCCATGTTCCTTAGCCTTTGGTGCAGATCAGTTAGAAAAAAAAGATAACCCCAACAATGAGAGGCTGCTACAGAGCTTCTTCAACTGGTACTATGCTTCGGTTGGAATTTCGATCATGATTTCAATCACGGTGATCGTCTATATTCAAGACACAAAGGGATGGAGAGTGGGTTTTGGGATTCCTGTGGTTCTCATGATCTTGTCCACCATTTTATTCCTCGTGGGTTCGCGTTTGTATGTAAAGGCTAAGGCCAACAAGAGCTTGTTTACGGGTTTTGCACAAGTGGCTGTGGTTTCGGTGAAAAATAGGCGCCTTGCTTTCCCACCCAAGAATGTAGATGGATGGTACCATCATCAAAAGGGTTCAAAGATGGTCTCTCCCACTGACAAAATAAGGTATCATCATCAACAACAACAACATCAACATCAACATCGTAGTTGTCGTTATCGTTATCATCATCATCATTAATATTATTATTATTCTAATAGTCACCATGACACATTTTGTTGCCATGTAATAATGGAGGAAATGGGGGATTCATCTAGCTAGGGAGGCCAACAGCCAGGCTGGTCCATGATCGGACTAAGTTGAGCTTTTAATATAATGTTGGTCTATCTGGTCAGGTCGGGACCCTAAAGTCAGCTCCGGCCGATGTGAAATCGGCGCAACCCATTGACTTTGAAAGCCTACAGATGTGACATATATGCAGCCAATAAGAGCTCAAAGTGGGGGGGGGGGGGGGGGGCGTGTGTGTGTTGGGGTTTCGGCTGAGCTCCTTGCTTAACTAGCTTTCTTCCCTTTTTATAATGAATTTCAGCTATTTTAAAGCCGGTTGCCCAACCTAGCCGTTTTTTAATCAACTGTGGGCATAAAACTTTCGCTTGGTTGAGTCAGGTCAGGTGCACCCAAATCTTGGGGCAGTTCCGGTTTGGTGAAGGGGCCAAAGGATTGCGCCAAATTGAATTTTGGTCTTACCTGAACGATATATTGACAGCCAGTAGATTCATCCTTGATCAATCAAATGAAATTGACTTTCGCAGATTTTGGGGCCTAAAAATTGTCAATGTCTTCTATCTCACTTATTAATCATCTAAATGTTTGGTTACTTGATCCTTGGCAGGTGCTTAAATAAAGCTTGTATTATAAGAAATCCTGGTCAGGACTTAAACCCTGATGGATCAGCTGCAAAGCCATGGAATTTATGCACGGTGGAGCAAGTAGAAGATCTCAAGTCACTCATCAGAGTGCTCCCTATATGGTCCACAGGGATCATGGCCGCTGTGACCATCAGCCAACACTCATTTCAGGTACTCCAGGCAAACACCATGGATCGACACATAGGCTCTACGTTCCAAATCCCTCCAGGTTCTTTCGGCGTGTTCGGAATTCTCGCTTTGACAGTATGGGTAGCCATCTATGACCGCTTGCTCGTCCCCTTTTTGGCAAACATCATTGGGAGACCGCGCGGTCTTAGCCTCAAACAACGTATGGGAATCGGACTAATGATCTCATGTGTCTCAACCGCAGTGGCAGCCGTGGTGGAGAAGGCCCGCCGGCAAACCGCAATCAAGGAAGGTTTTGCAAATAATCCTCGTGGAGTAGTGGACATGTCAGCCTTGTGGCTAATCCCACAATTTAGCTTGGTTGGCTTAGCAGAGGCTTTCAGTGCAATTGGACAGTTAGAATTTTTTTATGCTGAGTTCCCTAAGAGCATGTCTAGTATTGGGGTGGCCCTTGTTTCTCTAGGAATGGGTTTTGGAAATTTGATGGGGAGTCTAATAGTAGAGTTGGTTAAAGAGACTACTATAGGTGTGGATAAGGAGAGTTGGGTGTCTAGTAATCTAAACAGGGGCCATTTTGATTACTACTATTGGCTTATTACAGTGTTGGGTGTTGTCAATTTCATTTATTTTCTGGTTTGTAGTTGGGCTTATGGGCCTTGCAAGGAAGATGAGGCGAGGGTTTCGGACGCGGTGGAAGAGACGAAAGTCGAAGAGAAGAAAGTGGAAGATAAGTCTAGGGCAATGGAGCTCTCCATGATCTTGTGAGGTATATTTGTGTGGCTGTTGGCCAAAATAGTAAATGAATGTTAAGATATAGAAGTGTGAGAAAAGATGTAAACACTTTGTTACTTCTCTCTGTAAGTTTTATTTTGTGACTAATATTGAATGAAATGAAATGTTGTGGTTGACAAGACTTCATCTTGCTATGATTTTTATTGTTCAAATCATGTTGAAACTTACGAGAGGGAGAGAGATTGTTGGGTCCTTGTGCACCCCTCTTAAAACATTGAGTTGGACCTCTTCCATCACTCATTGATTTTGGTCGGAATGGTAGCTCAATTAGGTATAAGATCCTAGAGTTATGATTCCGGACCTCTTGAATGTTTTGATGCTTAACTCCTTAGGAGAAAACAGTTTTGATTTGAGGTTCCCTCTATTCTACCTTGGTATTGGAGATACTCCCATGGAAGTAGCGATTTCAAGGCTTCCAAATATAAGGAATGATGTTCACTTTTTAGCATTGGTGTCCAACAATCGTAAGATTTTGGTGAGGTCGAACCGGTTCATCTCTAAATGGGGCTCAATTGATTTCAAAACCATTCGATACAAGGGAATTTTTATTATAATTTTAGTAAGTTGACATTCACATTTGAGTCTTTTGCATCCAACAGTTTTAAAATTAGTTGAACCGCATTTAAAGTTCGTCCAATTGGACATGACCAAAACCCTTATGTCTTATACTTTGCAAATATATTTTGCTAATTAATTAAAAAAAAATTTTATCGAAATTATTATATTTTCACTAAAGAGAGAAAAATACAAATAAGTTCAAATGAGTAGTCACTCGCGAGAGAAGTGAGAAGAACAAAAGCAAAAAAACGAGAGAGGTGAAAACAAAGCTCAAAAGACAAAAATGGGACACCGGGTGGATTAGTGTAGCATCAACAACCCTATCTACATCATCAACATATAATTCTAGATAAATAGTCTTCCTCATCAACATATAATTCGAGATAAGTAGTCTTCCTAATAAAGGTTACTATCAAGGTTTTTATTAAGAAAAGTCGGAAAAACGAGACCACACTACAAAAAATAAGACTATTAGCGGCACAAAAAACTGTCACAATTAACAAAAATCCTTGTTGTTTCAATAGCGACGGGACTAGCTAGTAGCGGCAGTTTTTATGTTAATAGCAACAATTTTTCGTGTCGCTAACACTACGTGAAAATACGGGAAAAACAACAGCCGATAACTGTCATTTTTGAAAATAACGACAATTATTAATCCTCGAGTGGGATGTCGTAAAAAATGTCGTAGTATTTGTTAATAACGTATTATAGTTGTCGTTTATTTCGTTTGACAACGACTGCTTTCAGCTGTCGATCATAAACGATAGTCTGTGGCTATTATTTTAAGTGTCATTTTTTGAAAAGTAAAATAACATTTTTTCATTATAATCAACATATTATAGTTGTCACTGTTTTCGAGTATAAAGAAAAAATGACGGTTCTAAGCGGTTGCATTTTTTTTTTTCAATATTTAAATTTTATGAAAAGACGTATATATAACATAGTTTTGTCAAATTTTATCTGAAAAAAATAAAATTGATAATCATTCCAATCCACAAATTTATCTATTCACCGTAAGAAAATTCATATGTTTAAATAATTGGATGGAACATTATATTCATAACCCTTAATTACAATTTTCAACGTTAGCATATATAGTCATTAATTTATTTATTTTTAAATACTAATCATCCAAATCTATTAACATGACCATAATCAAATATGTCTAAATAAAAATTACACCTAATTAATCATATAAAAACTAGAAGCCCCTTTAGCCAGGAGATTGTATCGCCAAGTGTAATATCTACTCATATCCCTTCAATTGCATACAGCTTTGCATCGAGATCATAAATGTCATCTACGGTGATGTTTTATGATTCTGTTGATATTGTGGTCTTTCTATTAACACATCTCAGTGCAACAATTTTTTTCTTGAAGTTATTTAATAAACAGCGAGTGGATGATTGATTTATCGGTGAATCAGGAAGAACCGATGAATTTCGTTGTACCTACACAAAATTAGAAAAACGAATGTAACTACCTAATATTGAGAATTTATGATTTTGAAAAAAAAATGGCACAAAGAATTCAAATTGGTACCTGAGAAGAACCTGAATCCGAAATAAAAAGAAGTTGACCTAATAAATACATCCTGTTTTTCCTCAAGGATCTTGTGTGCCTTACGCTCCTCATCAAATTATTGTATAATTATATCATACTTCGATCCAATATTTTCACGTGCTCTTCTCCCGTTGAGTGTTCTATCTAGAAGGCGCAGATGCTTGTATAGTGGTTTTAGATACACCCCTACCCCCTTCCATCATGACCATATACCTGAGACATGACCAAAACTCGTATGTCGTATACTTTGCAAATATGTTTTGCTAATTAATTGTTATTATTTTTTATCGGAAATGTTATATTTTCACTAAAGAAAGAAAAATACAAATAAGTTCAAATGAGTAGTCACTCGCGAGAGAAAGTGAAAAGAACAAAAGCGAAAAAACAAGAGAGGTGAAAACAAAGCTCAAAAGACAAAAATGGGACACTGGGTGGATTCGTGTAGCGTCAACAATCCTATCCACATCATCAACATATAATTCGAGATAAATAGTCTTCCTAATTAAGGTTATTATCAAGGTTTTTGTTGAGAAAAGTAAGAAAAATGAGACCACACTACAAAAAAATAAGACTATTAATGGCACAAAAATTGTTGCTATTAACAAAAAATCTTGTTGTTTTAATAGCGACAAGACTAGTAGCGGCAGTTTTTATGTTAATAGCAGCAATTTTTTGTGCCGCTAATAGTCTTATTTTTTGTAGTGCCGCTTGAAAGCTTTTTCAATTAGCATATTATATTAATTCATAATGTTTTGGGAAGTACGAAAATATTCTTATAAAATATATCATATTTAATTGGAAAGAAGGATAATTTCAACTATAAATATTTCTCATATTGAACATGTAGGCCGTCGAAAATTTTAAAGTGTTATTACTGCCTATGGAACATAACATCTTAGATTGCGGTCTATTTTCTAGAGGTGATAGACAACTCATTTTCTCGAGATGTGAAGGGCTTTTTAGAGATGCATACCTTTCAATTCACTCATCGCATCTTTTAAGACACCCACATTGAAACCCATTGACAGCTTTGAAATAGACGACTGAGATAGTTTTTTGTCCCATCTTTCACACTCGACGGATCTTGAGATGTACCATCATATAGTCAAATTTTGATTTCATGTGGCACATCTCAGAAAGAACATGATCGTAAAAACGGATTGAGCATAATGAGTGCCACATGATGTTAAAGTCACTTTTCTAGGATATGTATTGTTGGGAAAATTGAAATGTTGACCCAAAATAATAGAAGGAGCCGGTCCGAGGCACGACAATTATCGTTGTCTTTAAACCAATATTTGCCCCCACCACTCCGACAAAGTGGTCAGCAACAGATTACCGACAAACTGGTTCAAGGATACAACGAACCGGTTGTGTATTCTTGTGAAGGATTTGGTGAATCTGACCACATTATCCAAACACCAAATATTACAAAAACGCTCTGATAAAGACCTTTAAAGATATAACAAAAGAGAAGAAATAAAACTCTATTGTGGTGTATAAAACAATGACTTTAGATTCCTTAAATAGAAATCAAGTGGTGTGTTAATGCACCATTTTCCTATGAAAATGTGCTACATATATCCCTTCGAAAAAGACACACCACTTTAGAAAGACACTTCTTTTGAAAAGACACAGTACTTTGAAAAGACACACTACTTTGAAAAGGCATAAATTACAAAACTTTTAAATATCTAACAATCCCCCACTATTTAAAAGTTTTAAATATCCAACAATCTCCCACTATTTAAAATTTTTGAAATCAGAGCAAAGCTATAAATATATGCATAAATGAAAATGTCTTCCAGACTTGAATTTTCACTTTAGTGAAATAACTCAAAGTTTTTCAAGGTCTTTAGTGAAACTAAGTCTTGAACTAACGATCTTATACGGCAAATCAGAACTATTCCACATACATATTTCATATATTTAGTGTTCAATAAATTGGTTAGTACATTTAGGATATATGCTAATACCCTGATTTTCATAAGTGTTTATGAGATAAAGTTAAGTCTCATTGAGGGCAGCTCCACCTTCACACTTATATAGGTAGACCTATAAGAGATGCCCCTATAACTTTAATATCTCAACACATTGTGTTATCTATTAAGATCAATGCTTAACCTCTCATTATCCATTACAGGAAAAATATTATCCTTCTTGAGATGTTTATGAGAATTTAATTTTCATTAATATAGTGTTCCTTTATCCGTCACAAATTTACGATTTATTTTTCCCTTTGAATCTAAACATTGACCAAACAAATATTAGGTAGGGTTTCCATCGTAAGTGACTGTTTTGATAAATGACTTTAATCTCACCCCAATTTTTCTTTAGTCTAATACTTTTCATAATTACTCATAATTGTACTTATCAACACATAAAGTATTTTTTCAGATATTTCTGTCAGAAACCACATATCATTTGTTTTCTTTGTTTATTGACAAGGAAACAAGTTCCATAGAGAATTTAGAAGTTTTGACTTAATCTTATTGGTACGTCTACCAATAGGCCTTAAGTCACTTCATTTCGTTACCTATTTTCATTCAAGCAACGCATACAATGATATTTATAGACACCCTTCATTAAAGGAATATCATCTTCAAATTATTTAGATTATCAAATCCAAACCCATTATCTTTCTAAGATATTCAAGTAAAATCATTTGATAATCTCCACATGATCCTAACATTAATCTTTTCATAACAAGTCGATGTTGTCAAAAGTTTATGGCCAAATCATTGATAATGATTCTAAGTCATGCCCACTCGATGAAGGCACTGAACTCCTATATGATTGAGGCATGGTTAGCTGATCAATCAAGCCACCCAAATGATCAAGCGCCAATCAACCATAAACACATACCGATGACATATGAATCATGCCCATCCCATTATGTGGATACTTAATTTCAATATTTTAATTTGTTGCCAAAAAGAACGAACAATTGTCACTTGATCAATGTTGTACAAACGTGATCACTGAAGAATGAGTAGGTGCCAAAATCCTTGGCAACAAAGATGCCAATTGGTGGTTACTAATGGAATATCAATGAAATAATTTGACCCCAAACCAACTTCGATGTCAACCCGTGCCAACCTAATAGAATATCAATAAAATAATTTGACCCCAAACCAACTTCGATGTCAACCCGTGCCAACCTAAAACTCATTCAATGGGCTCACCCCAAATAAAATAATTGAAAAATATATAATTATAATACACATTTTTATAGTAAGCATGTACTAGTGCACAATCATGTACACAATGGAACATTCGAAAATAATAATAATAAATTATCTCTTATACGTGACTTACATCATATGGTGCACATGTGTGTGATGTGCCCACACACAACTAACACATGTTCATGTGTTGCACACACACACACACATTGCCCATTCCGAGGGTTAGAGCATCATTAGATATTAGTGATAATAGATACATAAAGAAGAAATCAAATTGGTGCTACTATGCTCACATTAATTTAAAATCCTTGGGAAATCCTTGGGTTGAGGAGACACCTATAATTGTAATTGAATATTTAAAAGTAAGCGTACCGTTTTTAATTCAAGGAGTGCCTTACATTGCCATCACATCTTGGCAATGTAAGGGTAAGACTCGGGAGTGACACGGCCGCGACACGAACACGACATGGCTTGCTGGGCTAGCGATGTGGGGCTTTGCGGTGTGAATAATAAAGTATGTCAAACCAAGGGGATTGAGGTTCTCCTGTCATTCTGGCTGAATTAATGTTTTACTCTTATATGGGGGAAGGGAGCTATTTCCCTACACACAGAACCTTGCATTGCCGGAGGGGGCGCAAGTGTCTCCTAGGCCTGAAATTGTGGGCCTAGGACGGCGACATAGCGATGTCATGTGACACCCAATGTGAGGTTGAAGTATGACCCGAGCTACGCGTTGCGGTGCATACGACTGGGCAACTTCACGAGCGTTGCGTGGGACTCAGTAGAGCATGACAGCATAAGTAGGCACACGACTGTGGGCTTGGTTCGGTATGCAAGCAAGACATAATGACATGGGAAGCTGCATGCCAATACTGTTATGAAGCGAGGTACTAGTGCAGTGCAAGGGTGAAGCTTGAGCAGGCCAAATATGGAATAGTGGTGCAAGCGAGCGTGTCGTAAGGGGCACGATATATCGGATGATAGGCCACAAAACAGAGATAACCACAAGGGAGAGTTCTCGTCCTCTAGGCGGGTGGTATCAGAGCTGATGAAGAGATTAGTTGGCTTCGTTACATACGGTAGTGAGGCACCGCGCGGGTTGATGGTGCATCGAAGGGCGCCCTCGTGACAGTTGATATCGGAGGTAGGCTGACTTAATGCATCGGGCGTTAGGTGCCGCACGAGCTGACACTACTGGAAGAGTGACCCCGTGACAGAATGTTCCCCTTGCGGTATCTTGGAGTTCCCCTTTTCTCTATAAGGATGTTGTATAGCCTTTGTACTCCTCTCCTCGATAAAAATCGAAATCGCCTGAAAGGATGGAAAAGCAGCTTATTGTCTTATGTCGGCCGCCTTGAACTCATCAAAACGGTCCTTAACAACTACTAGATTTATTGGTCTAGGGTTTTATATCTTCCTCGGAAAGTCATAAAAGAAATCGAATCTCTTTGCTCGATTCCTATGGAGGGGCCCAACCCTTGCTCAATCTTCACACCATATAAGTTGAAAACAGATATGCAAACCGATAAAAGAAGACGGATTGGGGATTCGAAGACTTCTTGATTGGAATGATGCTGGCCTCGCAAAACTACTTTGGAACCTTGTTTCATCAAATAATTTATGGAACAAATGGTGCACCCATAGATATGTTACTCTGGATGACATTTGGACCTGCAATCTTCCGAATAGCTCCTCTTGGGCTTGGAGGGGAATCATGCGAGTCAAGGATATGATTAGATCTCAAATTCGTATCATTGTTCGATCCAGATCTAATACTAGCTGCTGGATAGACCCTTGGCTGGAGGAAGGCTCTCTTATCCAAATATATGGGAGTAGATTAATGTTACAATCGAGCGTCAATAATGATATTAAGGTATCTGAAATGATTCGAGATGGTCAATAAAATATTCCTGATGCAAGCACTCTTTGCATGGCCGAGGCTTGGGCGTATGAGACCCTATCGAATCTCTTCAACGATGAAATAATAAGGGATTTGACACCTGATGACAATCTTTACTTCCTCTGCTTGGAATATCATGTGACCTTATTGCCCTAATGTTAATTGGGCAAACCTAATATGTCATTCGATCTGTATCCCTAAGCGCACTCCTTCTATGCTTGGTTGGCCATAAATCATAAATTGCCAACAATTGACAATCTTATTAAGAGAGGCATTCAAATCTCCTCTCGGGGTGTTCTATGTTGGACTGCCCAAGAAATCCATGATCATGTTTTCTTCTGCTGCCCAGTTTCTAGATGGGTTTGGAGATCAATTCTTGCGCGACTTCATATTTCATACAGTGGTAAGATCTGCTTCGGTGATGAGGTGCTCCTCGTCATTGAAGAATCGAAAGGAAAATCTCGTCGATCGGCTATGCTTCTCATAGCCTTTTCTGCGATCATATGGCATCTATAGTATAAACGTAATCAACAGATATTTGAAGACAAGATTACTCCCAAAAATCTGATCCTCAAAAGGGTAGTGGAAGATATTTCCATCAAAATCAATTATGTTGCCTTTAGTGCTCAGCCAGACTGCTTTGATGAGCTCATTCAGAAGGGTTGGAGCCTCCAACAAGTTCAAAATCAGCTCCCTAAGTGTTGTCAAAGGACACCGCCGGAAACTGATTCTATCAAGATGAATATTGATGCCTCTTGCCTCAACAATAACTATGCCATTGGGGGTATTTTGAGAGATTTTAATGGTAAATTTATCACCTTGTTCCATGGTCCTACTCGGGCCAATGACATCACCCATGCTGAACTCATTGCTATTCTTCATGGACTAAATGTGGCTAATGATTCAGCCATCTCAAGGCTTCATGTTGAGTCGAACTCACTTGGTGCTATATCTAGTATCATTGGATCTAATCATATTCAGTGGAAACATTGCATAGTTATTAAGCAAATTCGAGATATAAGTCGCAAGTTTCAAGCTATCAAATTCTCTCACATTTGGAGGGAAACCAATCAAACTGTCGATTACCTCGTCAAGAAAAGATTAAATGAATCATCTATAGTCAGATGGAATGCAAGCAACGATGACAGGATTTCTTCACAATTGTTCTCTCACTTACGAGAAAATATTGTTAAAATCTTCTATCGCATGTAATCTTTTCTTTTTTCTTTTATTGAAAGGGTGAGGACCCTCCAATGTCGATTACCTATCGAAAAAAATATATGTAAGTGTCATCTATGATAATATTTAAGTGTCTTGGAATTAACTGACTTAGGTGTCCCCAAGTCCCAACAAGCTACCATGCTTTAATACAACTCCACACTTACACCCTTTAACAAAAGGGTTAATTAACAGTTAACAAAAGGTACATAACGTATCATCACTTCATTCTTCTCAACTATATCAAAGATGCAGTGTGGAACATCAAATCTACAAGTGATCGATCGAACTTTAATCATCCTATTCACAAAGTATGCACCCACGCCCGTTGATGTGATATTTTAATGTATGTTTTACTCGCAAGTGCACGAATCGATTTGTATATAGTGGGTGCGGAGTACGAGATCGTTCCCACGAGGACTAATTTTGAAATATCTAAAAGAGACCAACAAATTCTAAAAATCTATGAAAATCTAATAGTATTCTACTAATTTTATGATTTGAATGGTTGATAGGATGGTGATTAATGACTACCAAAAATAAAACGTAATTGATTATTCACAAATAAAAAAATAAAGATAATGATAAAGATGAAGATACTAAATCCTCCCATCTTTGGTCCGTTCTTCCCATAATATAAATCTAGGGGTTAAATTATGTGATGAAATATGAGTAACAAAATCTCTTTATGGAAGATCTATGGTCAACACCCTAATAGGTTCCATGTTGCATCCTCAAATCGTGACTTAGATAATTTTCATATATAGATCCGGGATCAAGTACGGCTAGACACACATGATCTCGTGTTCAAATAAAAATCATCCCTAAAGTGGGTGAAAATTCCAACAAGAATACCACTTACAAATCAAATCAAGGGCATGGCTCGGCACACTTTATTCAGATTAGGGATATTTAAGATAAAATTACCATTACAGAACCAAGATCCAGGGCATGGCTCGGCACACTCGATCCCAGAACATAATCATAATTAAATCCACACAACGAAAACACAAAGACCATAACAATGATAGGATAAAATTATCACAGATCCGAGATCCTGCATGGCTCGCACACGCGATCCGGTTAGTGATGGGGATTTCATCCATTCATGATAACAATAACCATAAATTAAAATCTCATATTTTAATCCCTAATTTATATTAAAAGCACATCCACCGGATAGAATCATTAGATCCCCATCTCTATAAATTTAGCCACACATATTGTAAAGAATGACATAAATAAATAAAAGGCGGAAAATAACATTAATTAAAATTACCTCAAACTTCAAAATAAATTACGTTGATCCACACGGATGATCTTGAGAAGAAAATTAATGGGAATAAACTTTGAACAAAATTTTAGGAATGAGTCGGAAAAATTAAAGAACAAAGCTCTCAAAAAGAAATAATAAAACTTCCCTATTTCTAGGTCTAACTATGAAAAACAATGGCTAAAAATTAAGAACACTAAAAACTAAAACTCTCTAAAAAAACTCTAATTCTAATCTCTAATTTACTACCTCTAACTAAATTCCTCTTTCTGAAGTGTTTGAGTCCCTTTAAATAGACCCGTCGACCGCCTAAAAAGTCCCAAAAAATAGGTTTTCTGTGTCAATTTCGTGTCAAACTTAAACTCTGGCTCGATTAATCGACCCCAGAAATCCGTGAAATTCAGCACTTCTTCTTGGTTCAGATACTGCTTCGGTATTTTGGCCATAACTTTCTATCCCGAACTCGGATTGAGACGATTCTTACGCCGTTGGAAAGCTGACGAAAAGATCTACAACTTTCATGTTTTGACAATTTCGTAATTCGACCGTCTTGAAGGTCCAAATTTAGCCGCAAGTCGTACCAAGTTCTTGATTACGAAATTGCGGTGTTTTGCATTATATTGAATTCTTGCTTGTTTTCTATATTTGGCTTGTATTTACGAAACACTTCAAATCTAATCATCTTTATCGATAGCCTTCATCGGATAGCTAAATATAGGTATTTAGGGTGAAATATCCACAGTTTTCGATTACTCATCATACCCCAAACCTACACTTTGCTAGTCCCCAAAGCAAACTAAAGAAAATAAATGCCACTTTCAGAGGGAACACGATTGCACTTAGCATGTGCAACAAGCCTTTAAACCCTAGGTGATCCTAGTGGAGGAGTTGTGTCTCCGAGGGTTTACGTGAAGTTACCCACAAACTTCAATACATTTTGAAATCATCGATAAAATTGAGTTTTCAAAACATGATTTTGCTAACATATATACCATTCAAAAACAAAATCATTAATCAATTCAACATAAATTCTCAATTTTAAATAACAATGTTATACTAATCATACTAATATCCATGCAAATTAGTCTAATGCTCAAATCGTTAGATAGCTCATCCATTCATGCCTAAACGTGAAGTGTGTGCATAACCAAACCAAAATTCATTCATCTCAGAACTAGTTTAAACGGAAAACCGTTGGATCTGTTGTTTTGACTCAATCCTCACTGTAGGTATACTCTCAAAATATAAAGACACCGATAGTGGATAAGTTTTCGCACATATGTGAGAGGTCAATACAAAGCAAATAAAAAGGTCTCACATGATAAATGAAACACGATGCAATCAATGAACAAAAATAAATCTCATAAGAAGATACTTGTATATCCTAAGCATGTCATATCAAATGTCATAAGTATCACATATTTACTCTCCACAAGACAGTTACTAATGCAAGATCAGATCATGAAGGTCTTTTTAGGGTTGTAATGGGGCTCAGGAAAGGGTAAAAAAGAATTGGAAGTTGGGATTCAAAGTTTCTGAGAAATTGGAAAAGAAACAACTTTTTGATTTTTTCTATTTCTCTTCTTTTCTTTTCTACTCTCTCTCAATTTTTTCTATTTTTCTCAACTCACTTTTTCTTTTGAATTTCCTTTTCTTGAAGCACCTCAGATTTTTCATTATTTTTCATAATTTTCTTTTTCTCTCCCCTTTTTCTTTTTATTTTTTTTTGCCATACACTCTCAGTAAACACCACAACTCAGTATCTCTCCACTTACTCTCTTTTCGTTCACTCTCATCCCTCGTTCCTAATTTCTCAGAAATAAGAAGGGTAAAGCTGAATTTTGAATGGTGAAGGGTTAAAGGTTAACGTGGCTTATCAAAGAATGTATAAAGGTAAATTTTCAATAGGCTCAAAGTACTAGAAAGATAAATTTATTTGAGGTGGGGCATTTTAAGCAAACGAGCCAACGATGGCCTTCAATCATATCCTTAAAAGATAGTAACTTTGCCTATTTGTCTTGAGTAAATATACGACATTCACATAACGATATAAATTTGATTTCATGCAAAGTCACAAGTCAAAATGAAGTGTATGAGATTATGCAAAATAAGTCGATTCAAAGAAAACTCCGAGTTTATATATTCACTCATCAATGATGGAAATTAGCTCTAAAGCTCATGGTTTAGTCTCCACCGAGATCCTAAGATTCAACATTCAAAACAGTTCATCGATTTCTAAGTCTTAGCTTGGTATCAGTGTAAAAAGTCTAAGCATGAATATCAAAATTATCCACAACATATCACATTAAGCTTCATCATCTTAGATACAAGTAATCAAAATATGACACTATTATTCTCAAAATTAAATTCGCATGCATCATCAACTATAGTTTGAAAACAATCGTAAAATAATGTGCATAATGACTTCAAAAATAAAATTTTATTTTTATTTTTTATTTTTTTATTTTTATTTCAAATAAAACAAATAAATGACGCAAAATAATTAACCATACCCCCAAACCTAAAGATAACAACGTCCTCATTGAGAAGTAGCGCACCCCAAACTCAGTATGAAAATAGTACCTCAACACAAAGATCAGGTGCAGAGAATAATTGTATCAAATTGGAACATTACAAAAAATATATTGAAGGGGATATGGTTAAACTAGTGAGGGAATTAAAAAAAACAACCTAAACTAAACAAAACAAAACAAAAAGGAAAGAAAAAAAAACTAATAATTCCTAAAACAAAAATCCTAAACTACACATGAATCCAACTCTGTTAATCATTGGCAGGCCTATCCATCCACCTCCCGTCACTTAAATTGATATTATTAGGCACAGGCAACAACTTCTCCCAAAGATCAAGGAAATTGATACAGGTATGGATGGAGGTGAGGAGGCGAAAGTAGGAGATGAAGCTGGGGGAGATGGTGACGGCATCACATCAATTATCTCGATATCAGTATTGATGCACAGTGTAGGAGATTTGGAGCGATTTACCTTTTTACGAGATGGTTCTCCCCAGTAAGGAACGACCAATGGATCGAGGTCGATGATTTCAACATTATTTGGCACAAAAGGGACCGTCCGATGAGAGCGGCGCTCCCTCTTTTTAGCAGTCTCCTCCATCTTTGATAATCGGGCTCTGGTGAGATATAATCGTCGGGCCATAAGAAAGATTGCATGCTTTAATGAAAAGTGAGCCTAAAGGTGAATATAAAGGAAAAAAATATAGAGTTGGAGTAGGAGGGAAAGAGGTGTCCTGCAGAAAGAAACAATGAAAAGTGTGGCGATGCGATTTTTTTTTTTTTTTTTTTAATTTTTTTTTTTTTTTTAACAACAAAAAGAGATTAACCACAAATGCAGACTGCATTGAAAAAGAAAACAGTCATTATGACTGTCGATCAATCGACTACAAGGGGTCGATTAATCGAGGGGTCGATTAATCGACATACCTCGTCGATTAATCGAGGAAGAAAACAAAATTTTTATTTTTTATTTTTATTTTTTTTTTATTTAAAAAAAAACGAAATTAATCTACAAGGTGTAAATTCATTCCGAGTCCACCAGGATCCCAAATCTTCATGAAAAATTTTCTAAGCATGATCAACGATTTATTTAATCGTCTCGGTATTTCACTTTTTAAGGACTTAGTTACACCTCATTGCCCAAGTGCCACCATTATGATCCATTTCTACCTCAGATTGACATTCCCTAAAATCACACTTCGATTCAAACCCATGAATCTTTTTCGCATTCTGTTGATTATCTATGTATTCAACGAATGGGCAACATGATTTGAAATTCTCTTTCTTCCCTAAACCGAATTCACACTCATGGTTATGTTTCCCTTTATCGTGTTGTAAGGGTGACATTTTCTTTCTCTTTCATCTCAATTTGATTCTCAATTCCTCCTCGACATAAGTATCGCTCCATTCCATTTCCTCTTCTCCTCGCACTTGCACTACCTCAACGCCGTTATGCCATTCTCAAGCATAGTGACCAATTGGTCATCCTCATATTTTGAACAAAATCGATGAGTCCTCTTGAAGATGTTCTTTATTCGACGCAGAATAATGAGGGACTCCTCTATTTCAACTTTCCTTTGTAAGTACTCGATCATCCGACTAACTTGAGATTGTATCCTAGAAATTCTTTGAGTATTGGTGTGCACCAAACCTTTAAATATTCGAGTAAAGAAGAATTTTGACCTGGTTCATATGAGTTTGTGTCTTGAAAGTATTGAGTTTGTGAAAACTCATAAGAAAATTTGTTGGGATAAGAATTTTGATCATTGTACTACATCATATCACACATTAGAGGTTGATTAAAACCCCACATGTCATTAGATTGACTCTGCCAGTCATGAGTGTTCCAAACCGGATTTGGTTGGACTTGTTCAGGGTAATAATTTGAGTTATTCAAGGGACACATAGGTGAAATGTGCATCGTATTTCCACAAATAGCACATGATTCTAGATTGAATCCATGCATTGACATGACTTCTCAAAAAAATATTTTTTTTTTTTTTTTAAATTAAAATTTTTAAATTTGAAATTTCTGAAATTTTTTTTTTTTTTTTTTTTTTAAATTAAAATTTTTAAATTTGAAATTTTCGAATTTTTTTTTTTTTTTTTTTAATTAAGCGAAATACTATTTTAATCCTCGAAAATTCCTAAAATTTATTGCCTACCAAAAATTGATTTTCTAAATTTAATCCCCATACCAAAAACTTGATGTGATATTTTAATGTGTGCACGAATCGATTTGTATATAGTGGGTGGAGAGTACGAGATCGTTCCCACGAGGACTAATTATGAAATATCTAAAAGAGCCCAACAAATTCTAAAAATCTATGAAAATCTAATAGTATTCTACTAATTTTATGATTTGAATGGTTGATAGGATAGTGATTAATGACTACCAAAAATAAAACGTAATTGATTATTCACAATAAAAAATAAAGATAATGATAAAGATGAAGATACTAAATCCTCCCATCTTTGGTCCGTTCTTCCCATAATATAAATCTAGGGGTTAAATTATGTGATGAAATATGAGTAACAAAATCTCTTTATGGAAGATCTATGGTCAACACCCTAATAGGTTCCATGTTGCATCCCTGCAAATCGTGACTTAGATAATTTTCATATATAGATCCGGGATCAAGTGCGGCTAGACACACATGATCTCGTGTTCAAATAAAAATCATCCCTAAAGTGGGTGAAAATTCCAACAAGAATACCACTTACAAATCAAATCAAGGGCATGGCTACACTTTATTCAGATTAGGGATATTTAAGATAAAATTACCATTACGTAACCAAGATCTGTGGCATGGCTCGCACACTCGATCCCGTAACATAATCATAATTAAATCCACACAACGAAAACACAAAGACCATAACAATGATAGGATAAAATTACCCCAGATCCGAGATCCCGGCATGGCTCGGCACGCGATCCCGGTTAGTGATGGGGATTTCATCCATTCATGATAGCACAATAACCATAAATTAAAATCTCATATTTTAATCCCTAATTTATATTATTAAAAGCACATCCCTCGGATGGGAATCATTAGATCCCCATCTCTATAAATTTAGCCACACATATTGTAAAGAATTGACATAAATAAATAAAGACGGGAAAATAACATTAATTAAAATTACCTCAAGCTTCAAAATAAATTACCTTGATCCACACGTATGATCTTCAGAAAATTAATGCAGGAATAAACTTTGAACAAAATTTAGGAATGAGTACGGAAAAATTAAAGAACAAAGCTCTCAAAAAGAAATAATAAAACTTCCCTATTTCTAGGTCTAACTATGAAAAACAATGGCTAAAAATTAAGAACACTAAAAACTAAAACTCTCTAAAAAAACTCTAATTCTAATCTCTAATTTACTACCTCTAACTAAATTCCTCTTTCTGAAGTGTTTGAGTCCCTTTAAATAGACCCGTCGACCGCCTAAAAAGTCCCAAAAAATAGGTTTTCTGTGTCAATTTCGTGTCAAACTTAAACTCTGGCTCGATTAATCGACCCCAGAAATCCGTGAAATTCAGCACTTCTTCTTGGTTCAGATACTGCTTCGGTATTTTGGCCATAACTTTCTATCCCGAACTCGGATTGAGACGATTCTTACGCCGTTGGAAAGCTGACGAAAAGATCTACAACTTTCATGTTTTGAAAATTTCGTAATTCGACCGTCTTGAAGGTCCAAATTTAGCCGCAAGTCGTACCAAGTTCTTGATTACCCGAAATTGCAGTGTTTTTGCATTATATTCAGAATTCTTGCACTGTTTTCTATATTTGGCTTGTATTTACCTGAAACACTTCAAATCTAATCATCTTTATCAGATAGCCTTCATCGGATAGCTAAATATAGGTATTTAGGGGTGAAATATCCACAGTTTTCAGTACTCATCATACCCCCAAACCTACACTTTGCTAGTCCTCGAGCAAAGCAAACTAAAGAAAATAAATGCCACTTTCGTAGGGAACACGATTGCACTTAGCATGTGCAACAAGCCTTTAAACCCCTAGGTGATCCTAGTGGAGGAGTTGTGTCTCCTGAGGGTTTACAGTGAAGTTACCCACAAACTTCAATACATTTTTGAAATCATCGATAAAATTGAGTTTTCAAAACATGATTTTGCTAACATATATACCATTCAAAAACAAAAATCATTAATCAATTCAACATGCGAATTCTCAATTTTAAATAACAATGTTATACTAATCATACTAATATCCATGCAAATTAGTCTAATGCTCAAATCGTTAGATAGCTCATCCATTCATGCCTAAACGTGAAGTGTGCATCATAACCAAACCAAAATTCATTCATCTCAGAACTAGTTTAAACGGAAAACCGTTGGATCTGTTGTTTTGACTCAATCCTCACTGTAGGTATACTCTCAAAATATAAAGACACCGATAGTGGATAAGTTTTCGCACATATGTGAGAGGTCAATACAAAGCAAATAAAAAGGTCTCACATGATAAATGAAACACGATGCAATCAATGAACAAAAATAAATCTCATAAGAAGATACTTGTATATCCTAAGCATGTCATATCAAATGTCATAAGTATCACATATTTACTCTCCACAAGACAGTTACTAATGCAAGATCAGATCATGAAGGTCTTTTAGGGTTGTAATGGGGCTGAAAGGGTAAAAAGAAAAGTTGGGATTCAAAGTTTCTGAGAAATTGGAAAAGAAACAACTTTTTGATTTTTTCTATTTCTCTTCTTTTCTTTTCTACTCTCTCTCAATTTTTTCTATTTTTCTCAACTCACTTTTTCTTTTGAATTTCCTTTTCTTGAAGCACCTCAGATTTTTCATTATTTTTCATAATTTTCTTTTTCTCTCCCCTTTTCTTTTTATTTTTTTTTGCCATACACTCTCAGTAAACACCACAACTCAAGATCTCTCCACTTACTCTCTTTCGCTCACTCTCATCCTCGCTCCTAATTTCTCGAAAATAAGAAGGTAAAGCTGAATTTTCAGAAATGGTGAAGGGTTAAAGGTTAACGTGGCTTATCAAAGAATGTATAAAGGTAAATTTTCAATAGGCTCAAAGGGGTACTAGAAAGATAAATTTATTTGAGGTGGGGCATTTTAAGCACAAACGAGCCAAAGATGGCCTTCAATCATATCCTTAAAAGATAGTAACTTTGCCTATTTGTCTTGAGTAAATATACAGTACATTCTAACATAATGATATAAATTTGATTTCATGCAAAGTCACAAGTCAAAATGAAGTGTATGAGATTATGCAAAATAAGTCGTATTCAAAGAAAACTCCGAGTTTATATATTCACTCATCAATGATGGGAAATTAGCTCTAAAGCTCACTGGGTTTAGTCTCCACTGAGATCCTAAGATTCAACATTCAAAACAGTTCATCGATTTCTAAGTCTTAGCTTGGTATCAGTGTAAAAAGTCTAAGCATGAATATCAAAATTATCCACAACATATCACATTAAGCTTCATCATCTTAGATACAAGTAATCAAAATATGACACTATTATTCTCAAAATTAAATTCGCATGCATCATCAACTAAAGTTTGAAAACAATCGTAAAATAATGTGCATAATGACTTCAAAAATAAAATTTTTATTTTTTATTTTTTTTATTTTTTTTTATTTTTTATTTCAAATAAAACAAATAAATGACGCAAAATAATTAACCATACCCCCAAACCTAAAGATAACAATGTCCTCATTGACTGAAAGAAGTAGCGCACCCCCAAACTCAGATGAAAAAGTACCTCAACACAAAGATCAAAAGAGAATAATTGTATCAAATTGGAACATTACAAAAAATATATTGAAGGGGATATGGTTAAACTAGTGAGGGAATTAAAAAAAACAACCTAAACTAAACAAAACAAAACAAAAAGGAAAGAAAAAAAAACTAATAATTCCTAAAACAAAAATCCTAAACTACACATGAATCCAACTCTGTTAATCATTGGTAGGCGGACCCATCCACCTCGGGTCACTTAAATTGATAATCTTAGGCACAGGGAACAACTTCTCCCAAAGATCAAGGGGAAATTGATGAGACACCGCCGATTGTATGGATGGAGGTGAGGAGGCGAAAGTAGGAGATGAAGCTGGGGGAGATGGTGACGGCATCACATCAATTATCTCGATATCAGTATTGATGCACAGTGTAGGAGATTTGGAGCGATTTACCTTTTTACGAGATGGTTCTCCCCAGTAAGGAACGACCAATGGATCGAGGTCGATGATTTCAACATTATTTGGCACAAAAGGGACCGTCCGATGAGAGCGCCCTCTTTTAGCGTCCTCCATCTTTGATAATCTGCTCGTGAGATATAATCGGCCATAAGAAAGATTACAACGATTAATGAAAAGTGAGCCTAAAGGTGAATATAAAGGAAAAAAATATAGAGTTGGAGTAGGAGTGGAAAGAGGTGTCCTGCAGAAAAGAAACAATGAAAAGTGTGGCAGTACGATTTTTTTTTTTTTTTTTTTTTTTTTTTTTTTTTTTTTTAACAACAAAAAGAGATTAACCACAAATGCAGACTGCATTGAAAAAGAAAATCATATTATGATCACGATCAATCGACTACAAGGAGTCGATTAATCGAGGGGGAGGGTCGATTAATCGACATACACTGTCGATTAATCGAGGAAGAAAAACCAAAAATTTTTTTTTTTTATTTTTTTTTATTTTTTTTTTTTTTTAAAAAAAAAAACGAAATTAATCTACAAGGTGTAAATTCATTCCGAGTCCACCAGGATCCCAAATCTTCATGAAAAATTTTCTAAGCATGATCAACGATTTATTTAATCGTCTCGGTATTTCACTTTTAAGGACTTAGTTACACCTCATTGGGTGCCCAAGTGCCACCATTACTGATCCATTTCTACTCTTGACATTCCCAAAATCACACTTGATTCAAACCCATGAATCTTTTTCGATTCTGTTGATTATCTATGTATTCAACGAATGGGCAACAGATTTGAAATTCTCTTTCTTCCCTAAACCGAATTCACACTCATCGAAAAGGTTATGTTTCCCTTATCGGTGTTGTAAGGGTGACATTTTCTTCTCTTTCATCTCAATTTGATTCTCAATTCCTCCTCGACATAAGTATCGCTCCATTCCATTTCCTCTTCTCCTCGCACTTGCACTACCTCAACGCCGTTATGCCATTCTCAAGCATAGTGACCAATTGGTCATCCTCATATTTTTGAACAAAATCGGATGAGTCCTCTTGAAGATGTTCTTTATTCCGATCGGTAACAATGAGGACTCCTCTATTTCAACTTTCCTTTGTAAGTACTCGATCATCCGACTAACTTGAGATTGTATCCTAGAAATTCTTTGAGTATTGGTGTGCACCAAACCTTTAAATATTCTAAGGAGTAAGAAGAATTTTGGACCTGCCATATGAGTTTGTGTCTTGAAAGTATTGAGTTTTCAGTGAAAACTCATAAGAAAATTTGTTGGGATAAGAATTTTGATCATCAGACGCATCATATCACACATTAGAGGTTGATTAAAACCCACATGTCATTAGATTGACTCGCCACATGAGTGTTCCAAACCGGATTTGGTTGGACTTGTTCGGGTAATAATTTGAGTTATTCAAGGACACATAGGTGAAATGTGCATCGATTTCCACAAATAAAGCACATGATTCTAGATTGAATCCATGCATTGACATGACTTCTCAAAAATTTTTATTTTTTTTTTTTTTTAAATTAAAAATTTTAAATTTGAAATTTCCGAAATTTCATACTTTATTTTTTTGTTTTTTTTTTTTATAATTAAAATTTATAAATTTGAAATTTCCGGAATTTTTTTTTTTTTTTTAATTAAGCAGAAATACTATTTTAATCCTCGAAAATTCCTAAAATTTACTGTCTACCAAAAATTAAGATTTTCTAAATTTAATCCCCGGCAACGGCGCCAAAAACTTGATGTGATATTTTAATGTATGTTTTACTCGGAAGTGCAAGAATCGATTTGTATATAGTGGGTGCAGATGAGTACGAGATCGTTCCTACGAGGACTAATTTTGAAATATCTAAACGAGACCAACAAATTCTAAAAATCTATGAAAATCTAATAGTATTCTACTAATTTTATGATTTGAATGGTTGATAGGATGGTGATTAATGACTACCAAAAATAAAACGTAATTGATTATTCACAAATAAAAAATAAAGATAATGATAAAGATGAAGATACTAAATCCTCCCATCTTTGGTCCGTTCTTCCCATAATATAAATCTAGGGTTAAATTATGTGATGAAATATGAGTAACAAAATCTCTTTATGGAAGATCTATGGTCAACACCCTAATAGGTTCCATGTTGCATCCTCGCAAATCAGACTTAGATAATTTTCATATATAGATCCTGGATCAATGCGGCTAACATCTAGTTCAAATAAAATCATCCCTAAAGTGGGTGAAAATTCCAACAAGAATACCACTTACAAATCAAATCAAGGGCATGGCTCGGACACTTTATTGATATTTAAGATAAAATTACCATTCTGAGAACCAAGATCCAGGCATGGCGGACACTCGATCCCGTAACATAATCATAATTAAATCCACACAACGAAAACACAAAGACCATAACAATGATAGGATAAAATTATCACAGATCCGAGATCCGCATGGCTCATTTCATCCATTCATGATAACAATAACCATAAATTAAAATCTCATATTTTAATCCCTAATTTATATTATTAAAAGCACATACCTCGGATGGGAATCATTAGATCCCCATCTCTATAAATTTAGCCACACATATTGTAAAGAATTGACATAAATAAATAAAGACGGGAAAATAACATTAATTAAAATTACCTCAAGCTTCAAAATAAATTACCTTGATCCACACGTATGATCTTCAGAAAATTAATGCAGGAATAAACTTTGAACAAAATTTAGGAATGAGTACGGAAAAATTAAAGAACAAAGCTCTCAAAAAGAAATAATAAAACTTCCCTATTTCAGTTCTAACTATGAAAAACAATGGCTAAAATTAAGAACACTAAAAACTAAAACTCTAAAAACTCTAATTCTAATCTCTAATTTACTACCTCTAACTAAATTCCTCTTTTCAAGTGTTTGAGTCCTTTAAATAGACCCGTCGACCGCCTAAAAGTCCCAAAAATAGGTTTTATGTCAATTTCGTGTCAAACTTAAACTCTGGCTCGATTAATCGACCCCAGAAATCCGTGAAATTCAGCACTTCTTCTTGGTTCAGATACTGCTTCGGTATTTTGGCCATAACTTTCTATCCCGAACTCGGATTGAGACGATTCTTACGCCGTTGGAAAGCTGACGAAAAGATCTACAACTTTCATGTTTTGACAATTTCGTAATTCGACCGTCTTGAAGGTCCAAATTTAGCCGCAAGTCGTACCAAGTTCTTGATTACCCGAAATTGCAGTGTTTTTGCATTATATTCAGAATTCTTGCACTGTTTTCTATATTTGGCTTGTATTTACCTGAAACACTTCAAATCTAATCATCTTTATCAGATAGCCTTCATCGGATAGCTAAATATAGGTATTTAGGGGTGAAATATCCACAGTTTTCAGTACTCATCACCCGTCAGTTATGTTAAGTTGTTAACTTCAAGTCTTTATGAAGTGTTTTATCCAGACAACCTAAAAATACATTAGACAATAATTTTTCATAACTTTATTCGCAGCATGATCAATATCTTAATCTAGTCACTTAGCCATAAGATTGTCACGCTCTCGTAGATGCTATCTACAATGATCACGTAGCCTCATCAAATTAAACTTCTTCGTTTAGTTGGTCAAAACAAGTCAATTTTCTAAAGATAAACTCTCACGTGCTTAATAATACTCCATTTTCCCATGTGAACTCCCACTTTTCTCATGGGCACTCCCACATTTCAATTCAAGCCCATAACCTATATGTTACACGCTTTCTATTGTGCTAACGCTTCTTTTTTTTATCATACACATCATGTATATTCATAGGACAAAAATTTAAGCAATAATCAAGTAATATAGGGCACAATAAATCATCACATATCCGATGGGAAAAATAACAGCAACAAGCAAACTCATATGAATTAGCCCAAACACCTGATATTTAGTAAAGTTGCTTTTGCAACTCATCTCCTAATTGTAGATTATCAGAACACCTAAATCATCCTCCTTATAAAACCAACTTGCAGGGTTAAATCTACCGTCCAAGGTGGCTTTTTTTAAGACAATTTTTCTAAAATATTCCCTCTCATATCGAGGACCACGAAGACGAGGAAATTAAGGAGTAATTGATTCGCTAAAACTTCATATTATTGAAATATATAAATTTTGGGGAAAAAAAAAAGAGTGGTTCTCGACTGATTATATGCTCTGATCTTCTTTGATGAAGCCAAAGAGACCACCTTGCCACTTTTCATTCTTGGATATAATGACATTAGGTAGGATACTAGGATTGGTTAAAATGTTTGACAGACTAATTTCTTTAAAAGAATTTTCCATTATAAATGAATGTGTCTAGTATGATAAGTTGACGACTGAGGCCTGGGTGAGATTTTGGAAACCTTATTGGATCAACTTAGGTCCAACCCGGATTAAAATGGCTCTGGGTTGGATATGGGCAAATTTTAGTGGTGCATGGCATGTGCCTACTCAAGTCTTGGCCTAATTTCAACATACGAGTTGAGTCCAACCAAATTTTCAAATCGGAGTTATTGGGCTAGTCAGATACAATTCACTTTAGTTGAACGAAAATGAGCCAACAAGTCCAGCTCAATTTTGTTTTTTGAAAGTTGTTTTTGTATTATATAGAAAGTTGGACAAGAGCTTCGGAATGACTGATAAAAGCCCAAGTCAGGTCTAGCTCAATTTGAAGGAATTGTTGGACCATACAAGGTGCATATACTCTACCACTCTTATTTTCAAAGTATTAAAGCACTGTTTTATATGGTAAGGTTATGTGTTTTATAAAACACTAAAAATCTGATATGTGTGAGTTGGAAATTTATAACCGGATCCAATCCTAATTGAAGTTTTAATTTCAAAACTCAGGCCCAATTCTAGTCCAGCATACCAAAGGCTCATTTTTTTTAAAGAGATATTCCCTGTAGGCCTATAATTGTATTAATTAAGTGTATGAATTAGGCCAACACATTTTGATTGCTTCCTTAAATAGAAATGGAAAGATAGTTAAACAAATGAAGTCAGTTATCGAAATACTATCAATTAATTAGGAAGAAAGGGTTTCACAAATCACGATATGCTTGGTCCACCATATTTTAGGCATTTATTGCTTACAAAACACGAATAGAACCCATTAGTCCAGTGACTTTAAAGTCATATACGAGAAAGCTTTGGTGTTTTATAACACCAAGGCTTGAGGCAATTTTTGAGGCATTGGAAATATAATAAAAAGATCTACAATTTTTATGTTTTTACCAACTTATGAATCTAAATTTTTAAAGGTAAAAATTTAGGGAGAAGGTTGCATCAAATTTTATATTAGCATGAAATTGCCCCGTTCCGACTCGGCTTTGAAAAAAACACTTAAATAGGTCTAAGTTATTAGTGATTAGAATCGATCTTTGATACATCGTCATATATTTGCGATGTAGATTGAGGGCGGAAATTTATTGATAAGGCTTAGCTTGGCTTCGCGCAACTTCGAGGTTAAGGTGGGGAAAGTTCCATACACAATTGCATTTCGATTTGATTTTTCATAGATGCTTAGATATGATCATTCGAAATGTATGATAAATTGACCATATTTGAATTGTACTTAGACTCTTTGAAATATCAAATGCATGTTTGCTTTGAAATCTTTTGAAATATCGACATATGGATTTGTGTGTTTGCCTTATAACTTTTGAGATTTCGAAACATATAGTGCTTTCTACTCTTTTTAAATATCGAAAATACATCCATTTGAAACATCTTGAAATATAAAAAATGTGTTTTGTTTTGGAATCATTTGGAGGATTGAAAATGTTTTATTCCGAAATTTTAGAAAGATCGAATCTAAAACGAAATATTGAATATCAAATAAGTAAATCAAACCATAAGTAAATTGAAGTGGACCGCTATGGGCGGATTATAAGTATATTGTGGACCGCTATGCGCGGATTATAAGTACACTATAGACCGCTATGGGCGGATTATGTGCATTTGTAGACTGCTAGGGCGGATTGTTCATGGGATCGTAGACCGCTAGGGCGGATTATAAGTAAGTAAATCAAATCAGTAAGCCACGTAAATAAATTGAACTCCGCAAATAAGATGTATAAGTCATTTAAGCAAATCGAATTTCGTAAATCGAATCTATATGACATGTAATTTGAATATAAGAACCGTAATTTGATCGGTACGGCGAGTTATCCGTAATGTGAACCGATACAGCGGAATATCCGTAATTTGAACCGATACGGCGGGATATCCGTAATTTAAATCGGTACGGCAGGATATCCATAATTTAAATCGGTACGGCGGGATATTCATAATTTGAACTGGTACGACAGTTTATTTATAATTCATTATTTGTATCGTGCTTTGAAATTCGAATATTGAATCCGAAACTCTGAACTCACTATGTAAGAATAAGTAAGACCGACACAGCAGAATATCCGTAATTCGAACTGGCACGACGGGATATTCGTGAATCGACTTTGTAAGTGATGTAAGAATGTGTAAGACATGTAAGTGAAGCTATGTAAGAATGTGTAAAACATGTAAGTGAAGCTATATAAGAAAGTGTAAGGCACGTAAGTGAATGTAAGCGAACTCAGCAAATCAAGATAAGACATGTAAATGAATTGAAAACAGTTTCAGTTTTGATAAGAAAATGTCTTTAAAATAAGTTTGCTTTTGAAATCAGCTTGCCTGTGAATTCAGTTTGCTTTTGAAATCAGCTTGCTTTTGAAATTAGTTTGCCTTTGAAATCAGTTTGCCTCTGAAATCAGCTTCGATTTTGATAAGAAAATACTTTCGAGATTAGTTTCGCTTTTGATAAGAAAATGCTTTTGGAATTCAGTTTCTATTGTGAGTTTGAAAATGTCATCAGTTTTTAATATGAAAATGTTTTGATCTTCGTCTTTGAATCTATGTATGACTGATTGCATGTACATTGGTATCGATTTTCTCTACTGAGCTAGGATGTAGCTCACCCCTCGACTATACGTCACAGGTATAACTTTTATCAGGACATCGGACTTGAGGATTAAGGACTTGAGGATTGGTAAGAGTTTCGGGATCGTAGATTTAGTGCATTGTGGACCTTGGTAAGTTCGGATTTGGTACGTTCATTCTATTATACCTATATTGTACACCACTTTTAGGTGATGGTTAGTCATCACTGGTAATTCGTTTTAGTTACTGTTCATATTGGATATTAAAATTGGAGATTTTATTTATGCCAGATATATTATCTGCTTTGATTCTCGCATTTGTGTGGATGTACCAAGTATTCTATATTTGGATCGTATTCTACGACCCGACGGTCTGGGTTTTCCCATTAGTGTTTGAAGAAAAAAAATATATATCTCGGAAAATTCAGGTTGAAAAAATCCGAGCTATCACAAAATGTCCCTACTTCTTCTAGGATTCATGAGTTATTGCATTTTGTTCTTATTGGTCCTATGAGAACAAGTGGTTTATGAGGTAACCTAAACTTAGTTATTTTCAAGTTTTTGGTAGTATATGCCATATCTTAAGGGATAGAGAATCTCTTGGTAAATTTGATTCAATAACTGATACTGGCATTTTTATTGGATATTCTTTAAACAGTTGTGCCTACAGAGTCTTTAATTTAAGAACTCTAACTATTATGGAATCAATAAATGTTGTTGTAGAAGATTTCTCTTCTAAATCATCTATCCATCAAGATAAAGATGATGATACTCCAATTGTTCCTATCACACGTGAAAAACTTAGAATAGAGAACAATTCTAATTCTGAAATTGTTTCGTCTCATCCTACATCTTCTAATAGTGTACAATATTCTGATAATGATGAAATTGATCAAAATGTTACTGAATCTCGATCTACAAATAGGCCTACTTACGCTCGTGACATGAAAAGTCATCCTTCTAGTGCCATCATTGGTGATGCCACTACAAAATTAATGACTAGAAATAAATTTAAAAATCTTGCGAATCTTTTATGTTATCTATGTTATGCTTCTTCTATTGAACTCAAAAATATAAAGAGACTCTTCTTGATGAACACTGGGTTATGACAATGTAAGAAGAACTCACTCAATTTAAGAGGAATGAGGTATGGGAATTGGTTTCTCGTCCTTCTAACATTAGAATAATTGAAACTAAATGAATTTTTAAAAATAAAACTAATGAATAAGGTAAAATTGTAAGAAACAAAGTTAGATTAGTTGCTCAAGGCTATACACAGGTTGAGGGTATTGATTTTCATTAAACTTTTGCACCTGTGGCTAGACTTGAATCCATACGAATCATTTTGGCTATAGCTTGTCACATGAAATTTAAGCTATATCAAATGGATGTAAAAAGTGTATTTTTAAATAGTTTTCTTTCTGAAGAAGTGTATATGGAACAACCTAAAGGGTTTGAGAACCACATCGTCCCCTTGACATTTGTAGGCTAAAAAAGGCCTTGTATGATTTGAAGCAGGCACCATGTGTCTGGTATAAAAGATTAACAAAATATCTGATTAATAATGACTTCAAACGTGGAAGTGTTGACAAAACTCTATTTTTAAAAGAAGATTCATCTCATTTAATTGTAACTCAAATTTATGTAGACGATATTATTTTTGAATCTACACATAAACAATTTGCTCATAAATTTGAAAATTTAATGAGTAATGAATTTGAAATGAGTTTAATCGGTGAATTAAATTGTTTTCTAGGACTTCAAATAAAACAATGTTCCACTGGTATTTTCATCACTCAATCTAAATATGTCAGGGAATTGATTAAAAAGTTTGGGTTGGAATATAGTAAATCTGCTCGCACACCAATAAGCACTTCTGTAAAATTATCAAAAGATATATCTAGAAAATCCGTTGGTGAGACACTTTATAGGTGTATGATAGGTAGTCTTCTTTATTTAACAACAAGTAGACCAAACATAGCATATATGGTGCGTATGTGTGCTAGATTTCAAGTTGCCCCTAAAGAATCTCATCTAACTGTACTTAAACATGTTCTCCATTACCTTAACGGAACTTTAGATTTAGGATTGTGGTATCCTTTTGATATCACATCTCAAATAGTGGGATTCTCTGATATAGATTGGGCTGGAAATTCTGATGATTGTAAAAGCATCAGTGGATGATGTTTTTATATAGGAAACTGTCTCGTTTCTTGGCTTCATAACAAACAAGCTTCTGTGTCCTTGTGTACTGCTGAAGCAGAATATATTTCTATTGGGAATGGATGCACTCAACTTTTTTAGATGAAACAATTAAATATTATCTGATTATGTGATTACTCAAGGTGTTATGATCTTATTTTGTGATAACAAAAGTGTCATCTCTATATATGAAAATCTCGTACAACATTCTAGGGCTAAACATATTGATATCAGACACCATTTCATACGTGATTTGGTTGAAGATAATATTATAATCCTAGAGCACATAGACATTGAACGTCAATTGGCAGATATCTTTACAAAATCTTTGGATTTAGTTCAATTTGAATTTCTTCGAAAATCCATTGGTTTATGCTTTTTTGACTAATTTTCCAATTGAGTTTCTTGTAAATTTGTTTATAAATATTCATTTGATTTAAATTGTCTTTATCATGTTTGTGCTAAGTGATCAAATATAACTGTTCTTCTCTTAAAATATCCTATTTTTCTTGATACAATTTGATTTACATATGATCATTAAACCTGAGAAATATCTACATTTTTTATTAATCTTAATTCACCTTGAAATAGTTTACTTAATGTTAACTCATAGTTTGTTGTCTATTTTTTGATAAAGAAATATATTTTGTTGAATCATTTATGTCGTTGTAACTCTCCATATCAAAGTATAAGAACTTAAAATTTTCTTGAGTCTTTTATTTTTGCTACTTACATTTTTGATTATTCGAGTCAAGTTATTAAGCCCGTAGAAGTATTTTATAGTCAATGCCCTGAGCTAACTAGATCGGGAGTCATTGGTCTAACACTTGTTACATGGGTCGAATAGAAAGCACGTAAGCTGTAGCAATTTTAATTTCTCAACCTTGTAGCCTTATTGACTCGAGTAAGTAAAATCGTAGGAATGTTTTCATATCTAATACCCTAAACTAACTAGTTGGGAGGTATTATTCTAAAGCTCGTTAAATGGGTCAACTAGAAAGCTTAATATGGTTTGAATGTTTCATTTATATTGTCTCAAAAAAAAAAAAAAAAAAAAAGGGCAAAGTGAATACCTAAATTTTTTGTGTATGAGTTGTCAATGATATTATATCAAATTTTATTATATTTCTATTCAGATTATTTATACTTTTTACGAGTTAATTTTGATTTATTCCATTCATTCGTGAATTTTTTATTAACTCTAGAATTTTGAGTAAATTCTCATGTTATAAGCTTGTCATTTCATTTATAGTTGTGAATCTTTATTGTTAATAACAAAATTTCATTGAATATATACATTGAAGAGCGTTATTTATTTTTTTCACATATAGCATTTACAGGGACTATATTTTTGTCCAAATTTGTTCAAAAATCCGTTTTTGTTATTAAAAATGGTTAACTTTTCACGGACAACCGTGAAATTTCACAGACATCCGTAAACGCACACCTTCACTATTTTCTTGAGCACGAATTAGTACGGACATCCGTGTAGCATTACGGACGTCCGTGTTTAAGTACACTCACTATTTTTAATTTTATGGACGTCCGTGTAGCACAACGGATGTTCGTGCTTCTGTCGGTTCAACTGTCGTACAGTTATTTAAACTGCATTTATGTCTGACTAGCCATTTTCTACGGACGTCCGTCCATGCATAACGGACGTCCGTACTTTAAACTCAACGGTCAAGATTTAATTGTATTTCTATTCAACGATTGTCTTTTATTTGTTCACGCGGATTAATACTTCACGGACGTCCGTCAACTACGTTACGGGCGTCCGTCAACTACGTTTCGAACGTCCGAGGCATTTTAACTCAAATACCTCCGTTTTTCACTATTACTCATTTTTATCAGAGTTTTTTTACCTTTTCACTCCACTTTTCATCAGAAGTTTATATTTTTCTACCAAAAATCCATATTAAAATGCCGTTAAATAGGAAAAACTCTATAAAAAATGTCGGCTCATCTTCTGCATCAGGATCTGTGACACCAACTAACATTGTCCAACAATTTCCTACACCGACTAATGAAGAACGCTTTAATCGCCTATTTGCAACAAGATCCTTAATCGTGGAACGAGTAGTTCTGGAGCAGTTTCTTCGTGATCATGATCTTTATGCTCTGTTCCAGGAACGCAGATGGGTTTCTTTTTTATCTATTTCGGGTTCGGCGTAAATAGATGTCATTAGGTATTTTTATTCAAATTTGATCAAAAGCAATATTGTTGAGGATAGATTTGAGAGTTATCTCATCTCATATGTTTATGGTAAAAAAATTCGACTCTCTCCTGAAATTATTTCTGATGCCCTTGGTATTCTTTTAAATTTAGAAGGGTGTAGATATCTTGTTGAACAGAGTGAGGTATATTCCCTACATCATCCATCTGCAGTTTATGATTTCGTTTGTGAACGACCTCATCATCCTCCTAACGCCGCTCTATATTACTCATCCCTTAAAATTTGTTTTCAATGGCTACGACATGCTCTTTTTTCCACTTTAACTCCTAGAGCAGGTAATAAAGATCAAGTGGGAATTGATATATCTGATGTTTTTTCTAGAAATAGGTCGTCCTCTATGCATCTCTACTATCATCTTTCAGATGATTGCTCATCGTATGCGTGACGAGTCCACAAAAATGTCTACCATTTCCAATCGTCATAGGAAGGGTGGTAGCATCTCAAATGTCGCTTCCACTAAATTTAGCGACATCTAGATCGATGGCTCTACTAGGAAAATTGAAGAAAATTAGAAAAATAGTTAGGCTTAATTTAGATGATGTAGAATGGATTAGTAATAGCTCTGAAGAAGAAGAAGAAGCAATGAATGTTGAAAAAGATGATGAAGGAGAAGTTGGTGGTGGTGCTATTTCAAATTCTCCTTCTTTTCAAGGGGCTGCTGGTGATATTCCAATTCCCCCATTTCAAGGTCATGAACAACATTACTATGATCAATATTTTTTTGATCGTCTTGATTCTGATATTCAAAATCTAGCAAATCGAGTTGAAACTGATTTCAACTTGTATGAGGAGCAGTTAAATTATTTGGTTGAAGGATTTGATGCGATGATGCACTGTTTTGATAGTGTGTTTCCTCCGCCTGGACCTCAATTTTCACCTGAAGAGGATTAGCCTTCTCTTCATAGATCGAAGTTTTTGGACATGTTAACTGTTGTAAATGACTATTTTTTTTGGGTTTATTGGGTTTAAATAGTTTATGTAATTATGTGGTTATTTTTAGAATGACTTCATATTTTATAATAGTTGTAATGTTTTGTACTTGAAGGACTCATTTATAAATTTCAAGGTATTTATATGTAAAGTGTAGATACTTGCTTCATGGTTAATTACAAAATATTGACTTCTGTCATGTTTAATTGTGATTGATTCTATCCCTTATTTTTATTAACTTATTCATATAAAGTCATTCATTTTTTCCACCTTTCCCTTGTCACATTATGACAAACGGGGGAGAAATTTTTATATATGTAACCTGTTACACTTGATCTTTTTTTCTTCTTCTGTTGTATTGTTTCAGATAACAACATTTCAAAGATATAGATATATGAAAAGTTAGTGTTAAGTTAGTAAATTAACTTGGCAAATAGTTTTAGAGGGAGCAAATATTGTTGAAATTTATTTGCATAACATGTTAGAAATTTGTATAGGACTTAGACGAGAGCAAATACAATATAATTTTTTTTGTTTGAGTCCTTGTAAATTAGATTTTGTCATGATTGTGACAAAGGGGGAGATTGTAAGATTTATTGTCATAATCATGACTTAATCTAATATTGCTCCCTAATTACCAAGTAAATGATTTAGGATTGCGTTTTACAATATCTGTTGTATGGACGTCCGTGATGGACCTCACGGATATCCATGTCCACAAACAACCGTGAGTGAATAACGGACGTCCGTGTACCGACAGTATTTAAACAAAAATTCAGTTCGGGTGATTATCTCTTGTGCGAAAATTTTCTCCATTTTTCCGAAAATGAGAGCCTGAGTTTCCCTTGATTTTTGAGATACACTTACCTTTTTCTTATTGAAATAATCTTTCAAGGATTTACTCCTTTATTATTGTGATCTAAAGGTTTAGATCGTTAACTCGTGTGATTCGAGATTTGAAGCAAAACAAGTTCACTATGGATTGGATGATCGTGGGATACAGTTGTTGTTAGCAAAAAGAGTGATAGGACATATCATTCTGAAAGCACTGTAAGGTTTATTTTCATAGTGGATTATTTAGTTTGGATCTGAGATGGATCCTATAGTTTTTACTTGTGAAAGGGTTTTCCACGTAAAAATTCTTGTGTGTTATTTGTGTGGATGTAATTAGTTTTTAATCGCTTATATTATTTATATATATGGTTAGATCTATAATTATTCTGAAATTTCAGTATGTTTCATGTTATTTGTATCCCCTTAGGAGAAAGATAAAATCCTTTCCTTCCCACATTTTAGGCCTGAAATTCCTATACGTGTGATTATCCTATTATTCCTACACTAACTATTGATTATAAGCACAATCACAAAATAACGCACAACACAATTTTTTACATGAAAACCCAATTAGTGGAAAAAATCATGGGACCGTAGTTCGAGCAATCAAAATCTACCATGAAGCAAAATAATTACAACGAGTACAAATGATATACCGATAATGAACGCATGCTCTATCAAACCCCAATGCAATCCAACGATTCATCACGGCCTGTCTCCATAGCTTTCGCACTTGATCAGTCCAATCAACTGTTGATGAACACACAATAATCAATCTCTAATAACTCAAGACAATAATCCACTCACCCAAATCTATTGGGCAAAATACAGAAGAAGGTGAAAGGAAAAAAAACATTAGGAAGTTAAAGAAGAAACGTGTGAAAGGAAAAAAAACGTTTGGAAGTTAAAGAAGAAACGTATTTCACGGAAGGTATTTCGCAGAAGATCTTAACAGGGCTCGCTACGAACTACAAAATAGTACAATAAAAAAGAAATGTATTTCACAGGACACGAGAGAAGAAGAACATAGTTAAGGATTGGGTGTGTGAATCAGAGACCTTAACAAAAACACACCAACCATCCATCTTGGCACACTATCTATCTAAGGGAGATCTACACATATTTTCATGTAGAATGTGACAATAAGATCTTAATAGGGCCACGTGGCAGATTTCTTGGCTAATCCAAATTTTTTAATTTACTAAACTTAGATGAACATCACCAAACATAAAAACATGTGCATCAAAGATTTCAAATTATTTGATCCGAAAAGTTTTATCCGGACCATTGTTTATATCTAACCAAGGGTTCATATGGATTGAATGGTACACTCAAATATTTATGTCATGCAATTTGAGTGAGGCAGAAAGGGTTCTATCTTAGGCCTACTGGGAGAGAGTCAACCCCTAATTATTTTCTTCTTATTTAAAAGTAAGGTATCTTTGATTACAACACAAGATTCTTCATTTTCCATCGGGTTTTACTTGCTTAGATCATTGACTATTTTGAATCAGAAGATAGAGATTATTTTCATCTCAATCTTCGGCATAGCAAGTCCTTGTTAGATATTACAGAGAACAGAAATCCGAAAATGATGAAAAGGGCAAGAGAATTGGACTCGAGGCACGTAATCGTTGTCTTTAAAACGCTATTCGCTCCCTACTCGAGTAAATCTTCGAGTTTGCAAAAGGGTTCCAGCGAGACGTTTCCAGGATACAACGAGCCCAATCTCTTGGATGCGATCCGTTACTTTGCAATAGTAGAGGATCGCCCCAGAAAACTCAATCCGATGGAGTACCACCAAAAGAAGATAGCAAGAGGAATTCTCAAGTTTTATGCAAGGATTCCGATGGATTTCAGAGTGTTTCAATCTGTGTCCTAAGGCCTCCTTATATAGAAATTTTAATATGACTGTTGGACCAACAGTCATATTTTGGACGGCTCAGATCTTTCAAAGATCTCAACCGCTACATCCAACGGCTGCATGAAAGGTTGTAACTTTTCGAATTCAAATTCGAACGGTTATACACCTTTATAAGCGGTTGTAAAACGGTTGGGTCCAACGGTCAATATTTGACCAATCCGTTTGGCCCAATAGACCGAATTGACCCGTTGAATAGTGACCCATTAGGCTCGACCCAAAACTAAGAAATCAAATAAAGTTTTATTTTCTTTAAATTATTAAAGTATTTATTATATTAATAATAAATATAACAGTCCTAAGATCATAATAGGGTTAGATTTTGATTCCACATGACACTTAGAGAATCTTAGAGAATCCAATCCCATAAACATTAGAAGCAAGCCAGTGCAGAAGTTTGTCAGAGCCTAACTAAAAAACAGTAAACCCCCTCTAAGATATAAGGAGTCTCAACAAAAGCTGACTATACGTTACTTTTTTTGGTTAAGCTCTGACAAACTTTTGCAAAAAGTTAAATAGCCATTAGCTTCTTCTCTTTCTTCTGTAGGAGTGAAATCAATTGCAGAGAAGATGGAGGTTCAATTGGAATCAGAAGGGCAAACACAGCAACTTGGAGGGAGGAAAGGTGGTCTGAGGACCATGCCATTCATCATAGGTATTTACATCTATTAACATGTATATAATATAAGTATGGAAGCGGATACGCAGGGTTAGCCACCTAGAATTCAACCCTATGCAACTGCCTTTTGGACGCCACACCTAATCCGAAGATCAGGTGCGGAGGAAATGCACAACAACAATCCCATCCGTCACAGAAAAATAAAAAAGTGAAAACATATTCCAAAATGTAGTTAAAGTTGGCAAGAGATCAACGGACCAAGTATGTTGGGGAGAACTCAATATTTGACTACGTTCAATGTTGAGTTCATGCAACATTGAGCGACGGGTAACTCGCTCATCATCTAATATATATATATATATATATATATATATATATATATATATATATATATATTACAAGCAAAAGACCAACTGAGGGGTAACTCGGTTTCGGTATCGGGTATCAGTCCATGGAAGACCGATATGTATGGGCCGATACCGATACAAATCGCTACATTAAAAAAAAAAGACTAAGTGCTACGATAGTATGTTGCATACGGCCTATACGTGATATTTACCAAAATATTTTAAATGTCAAAATGGTAGAAAAATAATCGAAGTTGTCAAGTTGATGCTTGCTTGCTGTGGGTAGGCATGACAAGTCTCGTATTGACACAACACAACCCTCTGCGGCTGTGCAAGCAGAGTTATGAGCCTATGAAAGAGTAGGGCTGTAGGGGTTTGGGTAACTATATTCACACTCACCTATTTGCTGCAAGCGCCAACGTCCTAGATTCTTTAAACTATTGATTGCATATAATCAGACGATAGAGGTCGTTTTTACCCAGATCTTCCACATAATAGATCTTAGGATCATGACTCACTTATCAGACTGTAGATTCTTGATTTCACGTATTACAGATCCCAAAACATGGCCTAAAAATAACGTTTGAGCATAACATGTGTCATATGATTCAAAAGCCATTTTTTAGGGATTTGTGACACATGTAATCAAACACTAACCGTCTGATAGGTGAGTCATGATCCCAAGATCTATTTTGTGAAAGATTTGCGTGAAATACGACCTACATCATCTCATCCTATACAATCAACGATTTTCAAGGGGTTGAGATGTAGGTGCTTTCAATAAACCGGTGGGCATGACTAGAGTTACCCCTAATTTTCTCGTTCACGTGAATGTTGCTTTTAAATAATTGTCAACTTGTCATGTCATTCAGAGTTACACTTGGAAAAAATAAAAACAAGAACAGAAGAAAAGGGAACATAGTAAAAATCAAGGTGAAAACACTACATAAAATAAGACTAGTAGTGGCGACCAAAAATTGCCGCTATTAACAAAAAATTATTAAAGACGGTTAAAACTATTAGCGACAAGAGTATTAGGGACAATTTTTTTGTTAATAGTAGAAATTTTGGTTGCCACTAATAGCCTTATTTTTTTAGTGAAAAGACAAAAACTAGCGGGTGTATTAACGACGAGGGTATTAGTGACAATTTTTTCGTTAATTACGGCAATTTTAGTTGTCACTAATAACCTTTTTTTGTAGTGAAAAGACAAAAAATAGAGAGAATGCAATAAACAACCAGCGTGATACCTTATATGTATCGAGACCGATACATATCCATTGGCTAGAAAATTGATACATATCAGTATTGATCAATATTTGATTCCTTGATCACAATGGTTAATGACTTGAGTTTGCTCCCAAAGGTTGTGGATTCAAAATGGCTCCCCTTTTTTTAATTG
Organism: Chloranthus sessilifolius; assembly: GCA_021018995.1. Classification (NCBI taxonomy): domain Eukaryota; kingdom Viridiplantae; phylum Streptophyta; class Magnoliopsida; order Chloranthales; family Chloranthaceae; genus Chloranthus; species Chloranthus sessilifolius. The sequence continues at coordinate 57,043,547 of CM037590.1, read as the reverse complement.
AGTGTAGTGAGCGTGTGTAATTTTTTATTACCGTAATAGTTATAGTCATTAGAGAAAATGAGTTACTATTACTTTTTAGTATTATGGTCTTTTACCTTGCAATCCAATTATTATATAAAATAATAAAAGACCAAAAAATTAAAAAAAAAAACTAACTAATCCGTATCATAGCTATTATATATGCATATAAGAGCTATTATAATAGCTCCGATGGAAAACTTTGACGCTATAGATGTTTAAGAAGCATTGAGTGATTTGAATCACGGAAATGAAAATTTTTTGCCTCAATCTTAACACGTTAAGAGTATGCAATGGATCCTAAATGGATCCTTTGAAGAATAGAGAACTCCATTTCAACAAAGATCAACAGTACGATCCCAACGCTTCCCACAAGACTCCATTATAGAAGAAAAGAAACAAGACCTTCCACGGGGAGGTTTTATGGGCACGACAATCTAGAGTTCAGACCCAAAACCCTCTGACTTCTTGACCATCTTCACATCAGTCATAATAAAATATTAGAAAATTTATATTTTCGACCCTATAAGTTTACTTATTTACAAAAATGGTCTTATAATTTAAAATTTTACAGAATATGTCAGCTCCAAAGTCAAGCTGTTTTCATGTCAGCACCGACCTATTTTTAAATTATATATATATATATATATATATATATATATATATATATATATATATATATATATATATATATATATTCCATTATTTTTTGTCGTCCCTTTTTCTAATTTCGACTCTATAGCCCAATGAACGACAACCGAGAGTTGATAATTTAAATTCAGATAAACCAATTATAATTATTATATTTGTAATCTTATTAGAGTGTACCTTATTTGATAAACAACACATAAGTTATCTCAACCAATTGTAATTATCTAAATCAATTGTAAAACATGTTAAAATTCTAAAATACAGAAGAAAATTAAAAAAAAAATATTAATGAGAGAAGAAAAAGATAGAAATATATAACAAATAAAAGCGACAACTATCTTAAGATAGCGGCAATAAATTATATATTTTAGAATTTTAATATGAATTACAATTAGTTTAAATAACTCCAATTGGTCGAGATAACTGATGTATGACAGTCATCAAATAAGGTACACTCTAATATGACTATCATTTTAAGATAGCAGACTGCTATCTTAAGGTAGCGGTCATTTATCTTAAGGTAGCGATCACTTTTTTTATTCTATATTTCTATCTTTTTCATTTCTTTTTCTTTTTTTTTTTTCTTCTGTATTTTAAAATTTTAACATCGGTATCGATTGAGATAACTGATGTGTGATAGTTATCAAATAAGGTACACTCTAATACGACCTCTATTTTAAGATGGGCCGCTATCTTAAGGTAGCGACCGCTTACACTCTAATACGACCGCTATTTTAAGTTAGCAGCTGCTTTTGTCATTCACTCGGCTACTTACTAGAGTCGGAATTGGAAAAATATGAAAAAAAGGACGACAAAAAATAATAGAAAATAGGATAGTGTTGATGTAGAATCGGCTTGACTTGAAACTGACTTATTCTACAAATTTTTAAATTATAAGATTGTTTCTATAAATAAGAAAATCTATAGGCGTGAAAATGCAAATTTCCCTAAAATATGGCTTTATACAAACCATCTGTTTTTCTATGCTTCGATTCCTATTGTCTTGGAACAGGGGATGCCACTTAAACATGAGGGTACCGTGACGTGAGTGCCGCTGACTTGGTAATGGGGACATTTGTTTAGATGCGTGCCACTGGGAAATCCATAATCTGTATTGTCTACTGGTGCAGTCATGATCTCAAGATCTACTATCTAAAACCTTAGATTGGAAATGCCATATAAAATCAACAGTACAGATAGGTAGGGTACCCATATTTATAGTTGAAGATTCTACATTCATCCGCTAAAACCGTTGGCTGCTATGAATTAGATTGTGGAGATCACTTTTTGGCCCAACCTTCCTTACAATAGATTTTGAGATCATGGCCTATCTATCAGATGGTCAAATATTGATTCCACACAGCGCACATCCCTAAAAGTGATTAGAGAACCCTTCTCCAGCTGTGCCATGTTCACAGTCACATCTGGAGATATGCGTCACATGGAATCAACATTTGGCTGTCTAATAAGTAGATGATGATATCAAGATCTAAGTGCAGGAGATTGGGAGGAAAATGATCTCTAACATCTCATTCAAGGCAGTCAAAGGTTTTACTGGGCAGTGAATACAGACGATGCATGCTCCTAAGTGCACTAATCGTCTAGTAGCTGTGGAGTGTTGTGTATGCTAGGAGTTTCTGTCAGTGGATGGGACTTAGCAATATTCGGCAAAGGTTAATAATTGTTTTACAATAGATTTGGAGCACATATATTTGCCCTAGATAAGATTGCACATAAAAGAAGGCTATATCTTATATATTTGCCCTAGATTGTACATGAAGGAAGGCTGTATATAAAGTTTTCCTATATAATTTTAATAGGTAAATGGAGCTGTAACTGTTCTATGTCTTTACAGTTTACCCCTCTTCCTCCGTAACACCTAAAACGTTATTTTGGTCTCACGTGGAACACGGACTTTGAGATTTCAAAATTGAACTTTATGAGGGAAAGTCGAACTTAACCAAATTTCAACGGTTCAGATTTCCTGTCTCAAAAACAAATGGTGGAGATGTATTTTTTAATTGTTTATTTTATTTTATCTTAAAAGATGATTTAAACCATCTACCTTGCTCCATTTGAGACCTCGGTTCAGAGTGATAATCCTGTGATTGAATTCAAGTGGATTTGAAACGATAATCCTAGATATATTGAAATTTGGGAATTTGTATTAATCTATTAAAGAAGTAATTTAATACTATTCACAATCACCACATAACAAAAATAAGAACGTAAGTAATCTCAAAGGATAAGTAATCTCAAAGGGTAAGTAATCTCAAAGAAAAATATGGACTAGAAATTTTGACAAAAGAAGATTTTCGGATCAATTGTAAAACTGTCCGAACTTCCAAGACTTTGTAGAATTTCGGGACACGGACGTCCATGAATCACTCACGGTCGTCTGTGATCACGGACGTCCGTGAGTGTACTACGGACGACCGTGGGTCTAAAGGTGACAAAACATATTGTCAAACAAGTTTACTTGGCAAGACCATTTTCCTAAAAAGCAACACTGATTTTTCAAGTTATGATGATGACAAAAATTCTCACAATCTCCCCCTTTGTCACAATCATGACAAAAATCAGTTTACAAAGACTCAAAAATTAAAAATTACAATTTATTCATTTTTCATCTAAGTCCTATACATCAATCTAAAATGAAAATGCAGAAATTACAACTCTATTTGCTCCCCCTAACTATATGCCAAGTAACATAATAAAAACAGCCTAAAAACACACTATTTTGAACTTTGATCTTTCACTTTATTGATTTTCACCTGTTGAAGGAAACATAAAAACTTTTAATAGCACAGGTATATCAATTTGTATATTAATTTGATCTCCCCCTTTTTGTCATAATGTGACAAAGGATCAGATGAATAATAAAAGCATACATAAGATAATTTTGCACAATCATATAAAATTTTTAAAAATTAGTGCATATCTTCAAATAGATTAAACAAGTTTCTTCAAATCAACATCTAGAAAATGTAACCACAAAAACAAAGAGTATCATCGTCAGAGTTATAACATGTTTAAGATTACAGAAAAACAAAAGATCAAAACAAACACAACAAAAGAACATCACTCAGGAGGCGGAAAATGTGCTCCAGGAGGCAGGAAGACACTGTTGAAGCGATTCATGACTGCTTCAAAACCATCAAGCATAGTCATTTGAATAGAAGAAATTTGCTCCCCATAGATATTGAAACCAGTTTCAATCCGATCAGATAGGGTTTGAATGTCAGAATTCATGTGTTGCATCTCAGCATGCATCCTATCAAAACGATGGTCATAATAATGACCCTCTGGACCTTGATACGAAGGAACTGGTGGAGGAGCAGGAGCTTGTTGACCAATGTCTTCTTGAGGAGAAATGTCTTCTGCCTTATCCTCGTCAGAACTTTCGTCAACAAATTCAATATCATCCAAATCGATTCTAATCCTTTTTCCAATCTTTTTAAGCCTATCCAATGATGTCATGGCCCGAGAAGTAGCCAAATTTGGCGGAAGAGTCATTTGAGACTCTACAATCTTACTAATGATGATAGGAAAATGAATAGACATTTTAGACGAATCATCCTTCATTCTACGAATAATAATTTCGAAAATAATAAACGACACACACAATGGACGATTTTTTTCTAAGAGAAACATGAGATAAATAATGTCCCAACGAACTTGATCCTTATTTCCCGCTCTCGGAGTAAGAGTGGCAAAAAGGGCATGTCGGAGCCACTGAAATTTAGGTTTCAGAGAAGAATAATGTTTTGTTGTTCCAGTTAGTTGATCGAGATCAGTACACACAAAGTCGTACATAGTTGAAGGATGAAAAAGTGAATGAATCTGGCTCTCATCCACAGGGTAGCTGTACCCGTCAAGATTTATCGGTATACCTAAAATTTCATAAATAAACAAAAGAGAAAATTTGATTTGCTTACCAAAAACATAAGACACAGCAGAACACTCCAAACGATTCTCAACAATAGTAGAGTTTAGGAGATTTGCATAAAAACACCGAACCACATCAGTGTATGCAGAGCTAGATAAGGAAAGTAGTGAAATCCAACCCTGAGAAGCAAACATATGATACAAATCTTGGTCTCTAAGGAACTTTTCTTGTACCACACGTTCAACAATAAGGTTTTGAGTCGAAAAGAGACGAAGAAAACGCTCTTCATGGCTTTGAGATGGAAATATTTGAAGTGCTAGCGAAGAAGAAGAAGAGGAACCTTTAGATTTCTTCGAGTTTTTTCGATTTAGAGATATTTTGACGTAAGTTCTAAGAAAAAAAACGGATGTGTGAAAGTAAAAACGAAATGGAAAATAAAGAAAATTTTGAAATTTTCGTTTTTATAAAAAAGGCCTACGGACGTCCTTAGGTCATGTGATGGACGTCCGTAGATTTCTGAAATCCGTGTTTAAAATTTGCAGCCGTTGATGGACGCTAGTTTTCGATGTGACGGACATCCGTTGTGACATGCACGGACGTCCGATGGGAAACTGAAAGCATGCAGTTGTACTAACTGTGAAAAGTTCGTTTCGATTTTCAAGGTGACGACATTTGACTTTTGGCGGATGTCCGATGTGACAGGGACGAACGTCCGAAAAAATTTCCGCAGAGAGGTGTTCTAGACACGGACGTCCGTTGTGCATTTACAGACGCCCGTTTGAAAATTTCCAGTGAGGCATACTATGTACGGACGTCCGTGAAGGTCGTCCGTGATCACGGACGTCCGTGAGTGTACTACGGACGACCGTGGGTCCAAAGGTGACAAAACATATTGTCAAACAAGTTTACTTGGCAAGACCATTTTCCTAAGGAGCAACACTGATTTTTCAAGTCATGATAATGACAAAAATTCTCACATATATAATCCACACAAAGCCTTTTATATTGGCGGAAAAAAATTCTAATGGGGAGGGCCACTAGGAGTTCTAGGGCATCACCATCATCATAAGGTTATCAAGCTTACGAAGCACTTTAATTAAAAGTCGATAACTATCACAATACCTTAGGCCTTGTTTGGCAACCCTTTCTCAAAAAACATCCTTCAGGTGTTGTGTGTCACATTTTACTTCTTAAAAGGTCTATCACATGTTGAAAATAGTGTTGTGTGAGAAATATTATAAGGTAGCTTTTGAACACAACACTATTTTCAGCTAGAGATAGCTAGGTCCTTGGATGAAATGTACTTTTGAGACACCACTTTTCCCTTGAAAAGTGTTTTTTCTCGAAGAGTTAGGTTGTGTTTGGCATAGCTCTCTGCTAGTCTTTGTTAGAGCGAGTTCACCTGCTTTAGCAATTTCTCATTCTCTTTGTTAACTCTATGCAAAGCAGGATTTACCTGCTCTAGCAGTAACCTCTTTGCTCTCTACTAGCTCTCTACCATAGCAAATAAAATCTGATCTGATAAGGAGAGAGCAGAGAAGAGGGGAAAACTGCTGAACAAGTAAATCATGCATAAAATCTTGCTATGCAAGGAGTTATCAAAGAAAAGAGGGATCTGCTAACGGAGGTAGCAAGATGTTAGCAAAGAGAATGGGAACCTGCTAAAGCAGGTGAACTCTACTCTGGCAAGAACTAGCAGAGAGTTATGTCAAACACGGCCTTAGTCTATAATGGGTATCCACTCTTCATAAGTGGACATCTCAGTCTACATGTCCCTGTGATTGAGTAACTTGCATGAACTTTCAATACATCGAAATATATGCAAGTCATTCAGTCATAGGGACATGTGGACTGAGATGTCTACTCATGATAAGTAGACACCAATTCTTGACTAAGGGTACATTCGTTTCAATGTAAAGGGGGGATATTACATGTAAAGCTTGTAATATCACCCCAACAGCTCTATTTTTTACACCAAAAGTCGTTTGTTTCACCATAATTTATCGCGGATTGTGCTACAAAAATTACCTGTAATTTTTTTGACTTACGAGGGTGATGGCTCGTAATATTGAAATATTACTTGCAAAAGTAAAAAGCAAATCCCAAAGGCTCTATTTTTTACAAAAAGTTAACTTTATACCAAAACTTTACGGTGAAACAAACATATATTTTACATGAGAAAAAGTAAAATCTACATGTAATCCAGTCAGCATCATTTTACAGGTAAAGTGATTTTTACAGGGAACCAATTACAATGAACCAAACGTACCCTAACTCTCTGGCAAAAAGCTTGCCAATTGGGGACTTAGAAAGTCAATTTGAAATATGATATGATGGGCTAAAACTGTGTAGACTGCTCTATCCACCCATATAGGTGGACGCTCATTCTAGACTAACTCGTAAAACCTTTTCTGAGCCTATTTAATTATCAAAATAATAAAGATATTTTTTAAAGACAAAATCGTTGCAACTCGGGCCTTACACGAGTGACCATAGGGTAATTTTCGGTGACCAAAACATGTTTTTTGTAAGTTTTTTTGTCACCATCATGACCTAAAAATCAGTGTTGCTCCTTTAGGAAAAAGTCTTGCCAAGTAATTAAGTTTGACAAATTGATTTGTCAATTTTGGACCCACGGTCGTCCGTAGTACACTCACAGACGTCTGTGACCCGCAAACATATAAATTCTCGGTAGTTCGGACAGTTTTGAAACTGATCCAAAAATCTTCATTCTAAAATTTTTCTGGTCCAAATTTTTTCTTTGAGATTACTTACCATCTTTTGATTTCATTCTTAAATCTCATTGATGTTTGTGTGTCTTTAGGATTTCGTGTTTGAGAGTGTAAGACTTGTGTGAGACAAGTGAACCTTCGCGAGAGACGTCGGTTGAAGGAAATGTTCACTATGGATAGTGTGATGGTGAGAGGCTATCATGTTTGGTGATTGGAGTGTTAGGGCATATCATTCCAAAGAAGCACTGTAAGGTTTTTTTTTTTATTCATAGTGAATTTTTTTTCTTGGATCTGAGATAGATCCCGTGGTTTTTGCCTGTGATGGGTTTTCCACGTTAAAAATGTCTTGCGTACTTATTTTGATTGTGTGGTGATTGTGAGTAGATTTTAATTGATAAATTTAATAGATTATATTAAAAATCTCTTATTTTAATTGGTATCAGAGCCTGGTCACTTGGTAAATTTTAACAAATTAAGTGTTATGTCTAATTTGGGATATCACAATCTTCCTACTGAGTAATAAATCTCTTTGCTAGACCCCCTCTGTTTGATGGCTCTAATTATCCTTACTGGAAGGCAAGGATGAGAGAATTTTTAAGTTCACTTGATCCTCACATTTGGTATTCTATTGAGGACGGATGCTCGCTACCAACTACGACCTCTGTTGTCGATAATATACCACATACCACTATCAAACCTAGATCTTTATGGACGGATCAGGAATATGATAATTTTGGTTATAATCCCAAGGCCCTTAATGCTTTATTTGGAGCAGTTACTGCTTCTGAGTTTCGTCGAATAAGTACTTGCACCATAGCCAAATATGCATGGAAAATTCTTGAAACCACTTATGAAGGGACTCCTTAAGTAAAGATTTCCAAACTTCAAATGCTCACTTCTCAGTTTGAAAATCTTCGCATGGATGAGGATGAAAAATTTTCTGATTTCTATATTTGCTTAAATGATATTATAAATGGCTCATTTAATTTAGGAGAACCTGTTTCTAATACTAAAATTGTGCGAAAAATTCTAAGGTCTCTACCTAAAAGGTTCAGATCAAAAGTCAATGCTATTGTTGAATCTAAAGATGTTGACAATCTAAACTTAGATGAACTTGTTGGGTCATTACAAACTTATGAATATGAAATTCAAGATAATCATGTCACTAAAAGTGTTGCATTTAAATCATCAAAGGTTGAGTCTAATTCTAGCAGTGATTCTGATCAATCAGATGAACTTGCTTTATTTGTTAAAAAATTTAAAAAATTTTATAAAAATAAGAAACAACCTTTTAAAAAATTTGAAAATTCTGAAAAATTTAAATCATTTGAGAAGAAACCTAAAAAGGATTGTCCTGACACTACTCAATGCTTTAAGTGTCATGGTTATAGGCATTACGCTAATAAATGTCCTAGTAAGAAAAATGATAAAGGAAAATCCAAAGGCTTGACTGCTTCACATGAGATTGATATATCAAATGAGTCATCTTCTGATGAATCTGAATCTAGTTCTTATGAGTTTAGAGCTTTTGTTGCTTCTATTGTGGAATCTAATAATTCTCAAACACCTTCCCATACTGAAACTGACTCTATTGATTCAATCTCATCTGCTAATGAAATTGATGGTGATGTATTGGATATGACATATCCCTACAGTGAACTTTATTAAGAATCAATACATCTAACTAAAGAAAAAATTAAATTGATCAAAGAAGTGACTGAGTTAAAAAACATTATAAGAAATCTTTAAGAGAATGTAAATTATTTCACTTCAAAATTTATAGAACAAGAAAATAGAGTAAATTCCCTTATTGAAATAAATGAAAATTTAAAAAGGGAACTTGGTTCTATTTCTGAAAAATATTCAAACATTTATAAGACTAATGAGAAAATGGAAAAATTACTCAGTTCTGGTCAAAGAACAACAGACAAATCAGGTATTGGATATCATCATGTAGTAAATAAAAATCTAAAACCTGAGGTAACTCATGCTCCACAATTTGTTAAAGAAATAACCCATGCTCCAAAATTTGTTAAAGAAATCAAATCACTTTCTACGAATTCTAAACAAAAGGGCAATAAATTCAGATCTTTCAATACTAGATTTTTTAATAGGAGAGTGCCAATCTGCTATACTTGTGGATGGGAAGGGCATACTTATGTGTATTGCCCATTTGCCTTTGAATACTCTCAATACTATGTTCCTAACTACCAAACTTTTAAGAAAAATAAAGTCATTTCATTGAATAGTTCAAATAAATATAACAATAAACATGTGATTTAAAACAAATCAAATTTTAAATGCAAACGTGTTTGGATACGAAAATCTGATTTGACTACTCAGGTTGCTCATATTTCACTAAAAGCAAGTGAATCGTCTAAGTGGTTCCTTGATAGTGGTTGTTCTAGGCATATGACTGGTGAGAAATCATTCTTCTCTCATCTTAGTCCATGCTCGGAAGGAAATGTGACTTTCGGTAATGGAAGTTCTTGTAAAATTACTAGAAAAGGAACAATTAATGCACCTGGATGCCCTAAACTAAAAGAAGTCTTTTATGTTGAAAGACTTAAGGCTAATCTCATTAGTATTAGTCATTTATGTGATGATGGGATGAATATTAATTTTTCAAAAAATTTGTGCACTGTTGTTGATTCTAATGGCAAAATTGTTCTTGAAGGGATTAGATCTACTGATAACTGTTACACTTTTAGTGATCCTCTCAAAAATAGTTGTCTTATCACTAAAACAAATAAGATCAATATCTGGCATCAGAGGCTTGGCCACATGAATAAAAATGATCTTTACAAATTAGCCTCTGATCAACTTGTTAAAGGTTTACCTAAATTAAGTAAACCAAATGGATCTATTTGTAGTGCATGTCAAATGGGTAAACAGATCTGTATTCTGCACAAGAAAGTAAATGTTCCTACTTCTTCTAGGATTCTTGAATTAATATATTTTGATCTTGTAGGTCCCATGAGAACAAGTAGTTTAGGAGGTAAGAAATATGTACTTGTTGTGGTTGATGATTTTTCTAGATATACTTGGGTTGCTTTAGAGAAAATCTCAAGCTTTTGATGAATTTATTATCATCTCTAAGAGAACTCAAATTGAAAAAAATCTTTCTATAGTTCGAATTCGTAGTGATCATGGTAAAGAATTTGAAAATTCATCTTTTGCTAAATATTGTGCATCAAATGGAATAAAGCATGAATTTTCTACTCCTCACACACCTCAACAAAATGGTGTGGTTGAGAGGAAAAATAGGGTTCTTTAAGAGATGGCTAGGGTTATGTTAAATACTAATAATGTGGCTAGAAATCTGTGGGTTGAGGCTGTTAGTACTGCATATTATATTTCTAATCGAGTATACCTTAGACCGAATACTACTAAGATTCCATATGAAATATGGAATGCTAAAAAACCTCAAGTTAGTTATTTTCGAGTTTTTGGTAGTGCTTGTCACATTTTAAGAGATCGTGAATCTCTTAGTAAATTTGATGCTAAAACTGACAATGGTATTTTTCTTGGTTACTCATTGAACAGCAGAGCTTATAGGGTTTTTAATTTAAGAACTCTTACTGTTATTGAATCAGTTAATGTGGTTGTAGAAGATCAAAAATCAGATTCTTCTTCTGTTTTAAATAGAGATATTGATGATGAAGTTCTTATTGTTCCTATTAATCATGAAAAAATTAGACTTGATAACACTAATTTATCTTCTGACAATGAAAATTCTACACACACTACATCTAATATCACTGAAGATATGAGTGTAGATATTTCACACAACAATATCTCTGAAAATGAGTCTCGACATAGGCCTTCCTATGCTCGTGATATGAGAAGTCACCCACCAACTGCTATCATTGGTGATTTGTCCACTAAACTCGACTAGGAGAAAATTTAAAATCATCAAACCTTCTTTGTCATGTTTGTTACACATCAAATCTTGAACCAAAAAATATTAAAGAAGCTCTTCTTGATGAGCATTGGGTTACTGTGATGCAAGAAGAGCTCACTCAATTTAAAAGGAATGATGTGTGGGAACTTGTTTCTATACCTTCAAACATTAGGATCATTGGTACGAAATGAATTTTTAAAAATAAAACTAATGAAGAAGGTAAAATCATTAGAAACAAAGCAAGATTGGTGGCTCAAGGGTACACACAGGTTGAAGGTATTGACTTTCATGAAACTTTTGCACCTGTGGCTAGACTTGAGTCCATTCGCATTATCTTAGCAATAACATGTCATTTAAAGTTTAAATTATATCAAATGGATGTAAAGAGTGCCTTTTTAAATGGTTTTTTGACTGAGGAAGTGTATGTGGAACAATCCAAAGGATTTGAAGATCCACATCATCCTCATGATGTTTTTAGACTTAAAAAGGCATTATATGGCTTGAAACAAGCACCTTGTGCTTGGTATGATAGACTCACAAAATACCTAATCACTAATGGTTTTAAACGTGGTAGTGTGGATAAAACGTTATTTTTGAAAGAAAAATCATCTAATTTAACTGTTGCTCAAATTTATGTTAATGACATTATCTTTGGATCCACATTAGACTTAAATGCTCATAAATTTTAAACTCTAATGAACAATGAATTTGAAATGAGTTTATTCTGTGAGGTAAATTGCTTCTTAGGTCTCCAAATAAAACAATGTTCCACTGGCATTTTCATATCCCAATCTAAATATGCAAAATAACTTGTTAAGAAATTTGGTTTGGAATCAAGTAAACCAGCCCGCACTCCTATGAGTACATCAGTGAAATTGATAAAAGATGTAAATGGTAAAACTATAGGAGAAACACTTTATAGAAGCATGATCGGTAGTCTTCTCTATCTTACTGCTAGTAGACCGGATATTGCTTATAATGTGGGTATGTACACTAGATTTCAGGTAGCCCCTAAGGAGTCTCACCTAACTATTCTTAAACGTATCATCCGTTATGTTAACGGTACATTAGAGTTAGGTCTCTGGTATCCCTTCGATTCCACATCTCTTATCATTGGTTTTTCCGACTCTGATTGGATCGGTAATTCTGATGATCGTAAAAGCACTAGTGGTGGTTGTTTTTATATCGAAAATTGTCTTATGTCTTGGCTCAGCAAGAAACAAGTTTCGGTTTCTTTATCCACTGCTGAAGTAGAATATATTTCTGCTAGAAATGGGTGTACTCAACTTTTATGGATGAAGCAAATATTGTCTGACTATGTGATTACTCAAGGTGTAATGACCTTATTTTGTGATAACACCAGTGCTATTTGTATTTCTGAAAATCCTGTACAACATTCTAGGACTAAACACATCGATAATCGACACCACTTCATACATGATTTGGTGGAAGATAAAATTATTCTCCTGGAGCACATAGACACACAATTACAATTGGCAGATATTTTTATAAAACCGTTGGATTTTGTTCGATTTGAATTTCTTCGAAAATCCATTGGTTTATGCTTCATCGATTAATCATTAATTCATCACTTGTATATATATTTTTTAATTTGCACATATTTTTTTATAATTCTGTATGATACATTCTAAAGTTTCAAACGTGAACATGTGATAAAATTCCATGAGAATGCATTTGTATTATTTTGAGTTATACTTAATTGGCTTTTATTCTGTATCATCAAGGTATTTTTTATTATCGTTAGTATATAAAGGAATTTTTTTTATAAATAGTCATTGCAACAAGCTTATGTCCTGGGTATAATGTCGAATTTTGGCTTATATGTTCAAATGATGTTCTTATTCTTCTGATCTCTCTTACATTTTGCCTTTTCAACTCGAGTTAATAAGCCCGATGGAGTATTCTATACTTAATGCCCTAAGTCAACTGAATTGGGAGTCATTGGCCTAACCCTCGTTAAATGACTTGAATAGAAAGCAAGTAAGTTTCAGATCGAATATTCAAATTATTTTTCACTCTACCTTGTTGCCTAATTGACTCAAGCAAGTAAAACCGTTGGGATCTCTTAAAATCTATTGCCCTAAACTAACTAGTTGGGAGTCAATGTTCTAAAGGTCATTAAAAGGGTTTTTTAGAAAGCTTAAAAAGTGTGAGTGACACTGTATTATCAAGAAATTTTTTAAAAATTTGGAAAGCTTAAAAGGAGTCTCAATATACTTTTGGACTACAAATTTGGACTATATGTTTGTGTTGCAATTGACTTTGATTCTTAAAATCTTCCTTTGTTAACTATCATATTTCGTAAAGTAATACCTATGATGTGTATTGAAAATAGTGAATTTTGATCTACTCTAATCTTTTCGTATGCATTTTAGGATGTTTTAACTCTTTCACATGAAATTTTATTAAGTATAATATAAAAAAAAATTTAAATTTTTTTTCTCTCTTTTCGAATTGTTTTTCTCTTCTTCTTTAAAAAAAAATTTTCTAAGTGTCACGGACGTCCGTAAATTCATTGTCACACTGCCAAATTCTTTCCGGACGTCCGCAATTCATTACGGACGTCCGTGTTTCTATAGCCTCACTGGCTCTATTCCACGGACGTCCGTCAATCACTATGGACGTCCGGAGAAGAATCGCTTTTTCAAAATATGAACGGTCATGTCGTAGTTAATTCAACTGCCATCTGTCATATCACTCATGGACATCCATGCATGTCACTACGGACGTCCGTGATTCAAATTCCAACGTCTTCTTCAGACGGTTAATCTTTATTCACACGGATCTCTAAATTCGACGGACGTCCGTTCTCTTCTCACGGACGTCTGTCCAAATTTTTTTAAAAACGAATTTTTTGAACCGTCTACTTCATTTTCTTCTGAAATTTTTTTAAATCCTTTACTTCCTATTTCGACCTTAGATTCCTATTTCAACCTTAGATTCAAAACGTCTCTAAATAGGAAAAACTCTAAGAAATCTAAAGGTTCTTCCTCTTCTTCATCCCATGAATTTCAACGTTTTCCTTCTAAAAGCTATGAAGAACGCTTTCAACGACTATTTGCTACTTGAAACCTCATAGTCGAACGGGTTGTTCTTGACAAGTTTCTTAAAGAGCATGATCTGTTTGAGATATTTGCGTCTCGGGGTTGGTTATCACTTCTATTTCTGTCTAGCTCCGCCTACACCGATGTGGTTCGGTGTTTTTATTCTAATCTTCTAAACGCCAAAATCGTTGAAAGCCGGATGGAATGTTACGCCGTGACGTACGTTTTTGGTAAGCAAATAACTTTCTCTCCTTTGCTTATCTCTGAAATTTTGGGTATACCCTTGAATGATAATGGGTATAGCTATCCTGTGGATGAAAGCCAAATTCAGTCACTCTTTCATCCTTCTACTGTATATGACTTTGAGTGTTCTAATCCAAATCAACTTACTGGAACAGCAAAGCATTATACTGCTTTAAAACCAAAATTTCAGTGGCTCCGTCACGTCCTTTTTGCCACTCTCACTCCAAGAGCGGGAAATAAGGATCAAGTTCGTTCGGATATTATCTATCTCATGTTTCTCTTAGAAAAACATCATCCTTTGTGTGTATCTACAATTATCTTTGAAATTATCATTCGTCGAATGAATGACGATACCTCGAAAATGTCTCTTCCTTTTCCCATAATCATCAGTAAAATTATTGACTCTTCCGCCTAATTTGGCTACTACTCGGGCCATGGCACCACTGGGTAGGTTAAAGAAAATTGGGAAAAGGATAAGGCTCAATTTGGATGATGTTGAATTTATTGATGAAAGTTCAGACGATGATGAGGCAGAAGAGATCTCTCCTCAAGAAGACATTGGTCAAGCTGCTCCTGCTCCTCCACCAGTTCCTCCGTATCACGGTCAAGAGGGTCATTATTATGACTAACATTTTGATAGGATGCATACTGAGATGCAACATATGAATTTTGGCATTCAAAACTTATCTAATCAGATTGAAATTGGTTTCAATAGCTATGGGGAGCAAATTTCTTCGCTGCAAATGACTATGCTTAACGATTTTGAAACAATCATGAATCACTTAAACAGTGTCTTCCCGCCTCTAGGAACACACTTTTCGCCTCCTGAATGATGTTATTTTGTTGTATTTATTCTCATCTTTTGTTGTCATGTTGTAATTCTGACGATGATATTTTTTTATTTTATTTTTTGTGGTTACTTGTTTGTGGGTACATTTTGTTAGGTGTTGTTCTGAAGAAACTTGGTTCATTTTCTTTCACAACATGTATTAATCTTTTCAATTTTAATATGATGTGAAAAGTTTTCTTCATTTGTGCTAAACTTCAGAATTTATATTTGAATGTAGTTTCACTGGTTAAATGCACCCTTTGTCACATTATGACAAAAAGGGGGGGATACATTTTATATTACACTTGTGCTATTAATGTGTTCTATGGTTAATTCAACAGGTGAAGAGCTACAAATCAAAGATCAATTTCTAATATAGTGTTGAGGTTACACTTTTACTTGACAAATAGTTAGGGGGAGTAAATAGAGTTGTAATTTCAGCATTTGCATTCTAGATTAATGTATAGGACTTAGATGAGAAATGAATATATTGTAATTTTTATTTTTTGGATCTTTGTAAACTGATTTTTGTCATGATTGTGACAAAGGGGGAGATTGTAAGTTTTTTTGTCACCATCATGACCCAAAAATCAGTGTTGCTCATTTAGGAAAAAGTCTTGCCAAGTAATTAAGTTTGACAAATTGATTTGTCAATTTTGGACCCACGGTCGTCCGTAGTACACTCACGGACGATCGTGAGTGATTTACGGACGTTCGTGACCCAAAAACATATAAATTCTCGGTAGTTCGGACAGTTTTGGAACTGATCCGAAAATCTTCATTCTAAAATTTTTCTGGTCCAAATTTTGTCTTTGAGATTACTTACCATCTTTTGATTTCATTCTTAAATTTCATTGATGTTTGTGTGTCTTTACGATTTCGTGTTTGAGAGTGTAAGACTTGTGTGAGACAAGTGAACCTTCGCGAGAGACGTCGGTTGATGGAAATGTTCACTATGGATAGTGTGATGGTGAGAGGCTGTCATGTTTGGTGATTGGAGTGTTAGGGCATATCATTCCAAAGAAGCACTGTAAGGTTTTTTTTTTTATTCATAGTGAATTTTTTTTCTTGGATCTGAGATAGATCCCATGGTTTTTGCCTGTGATGGGTTTTCCACGTTAAAAATGTCTTGCGTACTTATTTTGATTGTATAGTGATTGTGAGTAGATTTTAATTGATAAATTTAATAGATTATATTAAAAATCCCTTATTTCATTTTTTAAATTTAAAATTACTAGACTGCCATTGTCTTCAGCGTCTGCCATCCTCTTCAACCTCACCCAAAAAATTGATTACTACATTACAAAAGTATTCTCATATAATTTCATTGTCTTCACTGCCTTATCTCATCTATTTGAGGTCGATTTTTCAAAGTATATTCTGTGAGATAATAAAAATATTCTCAAATAATTTCTTGTTAAATTTGTTTCCAATTTTAAGCAAATGAAAGTTACGAAAAGGTTGCGAGTATTGGGCTTCTTGCAAATATGATTTTATACAATATAACATCAGCATTGCAGTTGGAGCTAGAATTATATTCATATGGTCCAGAGCATTGCAGTGCATGCCGATTCTATTCGCTTTCCTCTCTGATTCTTACTTGGGTCGATTTTCGGTCATCTCTCTTGGAATGATCACAAGCCTTCTTGTAAGTAGATTTATTTTTTTGAACTTATTTTCCTCATAATTCGTTAAAGATTATCCAATGCAATGACACTCATTAGTAGAAATACCGAGTATTCTAGGCAGTAATTAAAAGTCGCACCCCTTAAATTTTTACGTTTTTCACAGTTCACACCTCACTCTTCACACGGTGTCCCGAACCCTTTCAGAGCATGAAAACTGAGGTTGTTGCATAGCTTCTAGTGGGTACCCCTGACAAACTTTACACTCTTTCGGTGCATTCCACCAAAAGGTTTCAGAATATAATATATAAGAAAGTAGAACTGTCAGTGGATGGCAACGGAGCCAGGGTTACCCAATTCGCTAGGTAACCTTGCAAATCGCAAACTGGTTTGTATCAAACTAGTTTGCGGTTTGATTCACCCGGATTCACTCAAGATGGGTGAACCGGTATTTTCTTTTTATAATTAAAAAAAAAGCGAAAAAACCCTCCCAAGACTGGAACACAGATCCCTTGGCTTGTTGCTACTTACAACGTCACAGGCACAGCTAGTTCTCATTCGTTGTTTTTTATATGTTATTTGCAAATTTCTCTTATATATTGTTAAACACTAAAACTGCCCATTTCATGTATTAATAATTAATTTAAAATTTTCATTAAAATATTGTTATTTTTATTTAAAACTCAGCCTACTCCTAGCTAGCGAATCGGGTTCGCTTAAATGTAGTGAATTGTTAATTATGAACCCGAATTTGAACTGACTGAACCAACGAATCAGGTAACCAAGATGATTGCATAGTTGTCTATAGTTTGCCGATTTATCTATGAACAACGAAAAAATTGAAGCAGAGGTGAAAGCTATAAATTCAGTAGGGTGTGCACCACATCTGAAAATTACTTGTAAAAGTTCACTACGTGTGTTGATTGGGGTGAGATTGCAGTTTGCTTGTAAGGGTCAATTACATCATTTCACACTCAATGGTAGTGCCTCCCGAGCCAATCAAAAACCTGGAGCATTATTGGGAAACTTTTTTGGTGACTAGTTGTGTTTGGCATAGCTCTTTGCTAGCTCCTTGTCAGAGCAGGGTTTACCTTCTTTATCTGCTTCCCTTTCTCTTTGCTAAATCCCTGCTACATGCTTTACTAAGTCCCCCTTGTCCTTGCTAACTAGCAGTTCTCCCCTGCTCACTCCTTGTGCGCATATTTTATTTGTTCTAGCAGAGAATTAGCAGAGAGCAAGGAGGTAGCTGTTAGAGCAGGTAAAAGCAAGTATATTTATCCGGCTGTGGCAGGGAGCTGACAAAGATCTATGCCAACCGCAGCCTAAGGTTGTGTTGGGATTGCTCTTTGCATCTTTGCAGGCAAAGTGCACTACTCTGCTCGGGTGCAGCATACTTTAGTATGAGATGTGTTGGTTGTAAGTTCTCTCAACTCTTTGGAAAAGTAAAAGAGCTGAATTTGGACTTCTTTAAAAGAGCAATTTAAACCTGCTCTTTTAAGTTGGTTGCTTTTTGCCTCCAAAGAGAAATCCCAAACACAACGTAAGTTATCTGCAGGTAATACACCCTCATTCTCTGTATAAGTCAACGTTTCACAGATTCAACAGCTGAAAGAAACTTCACATGTTGTTTTACAGAAGATTCAGAGAAACTTACATTTTTCTCAATAACTAAACTAAACATAATTTATATCGTCTCATCACAGGGGGTGACTTTATTATGGTTAAGCACTGTAATTCCGGGGGCTAACCCTCCTAGCAGCATATTCCCAACTCCTTCCCAACTTACCCTCCTATTGTCCTCCTTTGCCCTCATGTCCATAGGTGCAGGAGGTGTGAAGGCATGTTCCTTAGCCTTTGGTGCAGATCAGTTGGACAGAAAAGATAACCCCAACAACGAGAGGCTGTTACAGATTTTCGTCAACTGGTACTACGCTTCGGTTGGAATATCGGTCATGATTTCGACCAGTGTGATCGTCTATATTCAAGACGCGAAGGGATGGAAAGTGGGTTTTGGGATTCCTATGGTTATGATGATCTTGTCCACCATTTTCTTCTTCTCAGGTTCGCGTTTTTATGTAAAGATCAAGGCCAACAAGAGCTTGTTTACTGGTTTTGCACAAGTGATTGTGGTTTCTGTGAAAAATAGGCGACTCGCTTTCCCGCCCATGAATGTAGATGGATGGTACCATCATGCTAGGGGCTTCGAGAACCTCACTCTTGACCAACAAAATAAGGTATTATTATCATCATCACATCATTATTATTGATATAACAATTATCACCCTTTCTTTAATAAGAAAGGGTGAGGACCCTATAACCTCAAGCTGGACTACCAAAAATTATCCTAAGTCATCAAGGACAAATTTTGTCATCCTGTAATAATGGAGGAGTGGGGAGATTCATTTAGGTCTCCCAAGGTGCTGGGTCGGGCCAGGCTAGCCCGTTAATAGACTTTCCTGAGGTATTAATATGACCTTGGCCCATTGGATTAACCAGATCTAACATGACCAAATCTGTAATAGTCTCACATCTCAAGGGAAATGTCCAAAGTCTGGGCTATTAAATATAATTATGCGTTTTGGGTAGGATGGAAACAGGTAATGCTGATGCCAGGAGCAAAATCGGGGCGGGGACTTAAATCCAAAATTGAACAATTACGTTGGAATGTAGGTCTAGGTTGTCACAAAATCTGACTCTACTTGACCCAATTTATAAGCTGGGCTAGCCATATAATTTTGGCTTGCGGGATCTGGTCCAGTACGTGCACCTAAAAGCTCTTCTCCGGTTCTGTCGGATAATTGGCCAATGAGCAGGCCTCTTTGAATTTTGGCCCGACCCGTTCTATTGACAGCTCACTGGATTCATCCTAGATAAAATGAATGAATCAAATGATATTGACTTACACAGATTTTGTGGCCTACAAATATTGAAAGCCAGCTTTTTCAATTTTCATTGACACCATCTTTGCTTACTTAAAATTTAACTGTTCAGTTGCTTAGTTAAAAACATTTCATGGACCTCACCTCGGTACTTAAACAAAGCCTAGGAATATTGGTTCGGATCGGGTTGGGGTCAAAGCATGGTTTGAAATCTCAGATATCGGAGTTGTCTCGGACACCTCGGAGACCGATCTCGACGAGATGGTGTGATATGTCGAGACAAAAAAATAATTTATTTTTAATTTAAATTAAATTTTAAATTGATAAAATATTTATAATAATTATATTTAAGTTAGAAAATTAACAAATAATTTTTTTAAAATTATATAAATAATGAAATTATTTTAAACATATATAAACATAAAAACTGGTTGAAGAATCCTGGGAATCTAGGCCGTGGGTACATTCTGTTAGGTACCTTCATTTACAACCTAAGATTCATCATTCTCAACCCAGGTTTTATATACATAGACTTTTGACTGCTTTGAATCGGACAATGGAGATTTTTTTTTGTTCCAATCCTCTACACAATAGATATTGAGATCTTTGATCTACCATCGTATGGTCATATTTTGATTTCACATGGCAGTATGGCGTAACTGCTGTGATCCGAGAACCATGTTTGATATACGCTCAAGATCATGTTCAGTTTTTGGATGTGTGTGCCATGTGAAATAAAAATCTGGTTGTCTGATGGTAGGTCCATGATCTCAAGATCTGTCGTGTCGAAGATTGGGCTATAAATATATCTCTACCATATGATTCAAAGAAGTCAAATGTTGGACATAAAAAACCCGGGTTGAGAAGGAAGAATCTTGGATTGTAAATACAGGGACCTCTCAAATCACACCATATCTCGCCGAGACATACTTTATCTCGCTCATCTCGGATGAGATGTCTGAGCTTGCCGAGATCTCGTATATCTTGGTGAGATATGGTGTGATTTGAGGCCCCTAACGATTCACACATGAATCTTGTGCCGGCCTGAGGCGCGAGACGTCTCACCCTAGATGTCTTGTCTCAGGCGAGATTTCAAACCATGGGTCAAAGGGCCAATGTATTGGGCCAACTTGAGTTTTAGCCCGAACTCAGCCCAAAAATTGTAGATGTCAATTTTCCACATTTCACTGAGGCCATCTCATCAGTTATTGATTATCTAAATGTTTGGTTAGTAAAAACATTTAATTGACCCCCTGGTAGGTGCTTAAATAAAGCTTGTATCATAAGAAATCTTGGTCAGCACTTAAACCCAGATGGATCAGCTGCAAAACCATGAAACTTATGCACAGTGGAGCAAGTAGAGGATTTCAAATCACTCATCAGAGTGCTCCCCATATGGTCCACTGGGATCATGGTCTCTGTGACCATCAACCAGCACTCATTTCAGGTACTCCAGGCAAGCACTATGGATCGACACATAGGCCCTAAGTTCCAAATCCCTCCGGGTTCCTTTGCCGTGTTTGGAATTCTCACTTTGACACTATGGATAGCCATCTATGACCGCTTTCTCGTTCCCTTTTTGGCAAAAATCACTGGGAGACCACGTGGGCTTAGCCTCAAACAACGTATGGGGATCGGAATCCTCATCTCATGTGCAGCTACTGCAGTGGCTGCAATGGTAGAGAGGTCTCGCCGGAGAACCGCAATGGAGGAAGGTTTTGGAGATAATCCGCATGCGGTGGTGGGCATGTCAGCCATGTGGCAAATCCCACAAAATTCCTTTGTTGGCTTAGCAGAGGCTTTCAATATAATTGGGCAGTTGGAATTTTTTTATGCTGAGTTCCCTAAGAGCATGTCTAGTATTGGGGTGGCCCTTTGTTTTTCTAGGATTGGGTGTTGGAAACTTGATGGGGAGTTTTATAGTAGGATTGGTTGATGAGAGTACTAAAAGTGTGGATAAGGAGAATTGGGTGTCTAATAATCTAAAAAAGGGCCATTTTGATTTCTACTATTGGCTTATTACGGTGTTGGGTGTTGTCAATTTCATTGATTTTCTGGTTTGTAGTTGGGCTTATGGACCTTGCAAGGAAGATGAGGCAAAGGGTTTGAATGGCGAAGAAGACGAAAGTAGAAGATAATTCTAGGATAATGGAGTTCTCCCTGCCCTTGTAAGGTTTATTTGGGTATTTGATTGAGAACAATAAATGAATGTTAAGAGAAAGAAGTGTGAAGAAAGATGTAAACAGGAAGTTTTTTACTTCTGTTTATAAGTTTCCTTTGTTAACAATATAGACTGGCATGTAATGTTCAGGAAATTGTTGTTGAATAAGGTCTAATCTTGTTATGATGTCTATGTTTTTTTCTTATGTTACGAGAAAGATCACAGTAGTTTGTTCTCGGACCTTTGGGAGTCCTTGGGGGATTGCTTCCCAACTCTCACAGGAAAAAACATGAAGTTTAATCAATCGATGCCTAATTAGGAAAAAGATTACACCATATCTTAGCAATAAAAGAAGAGTTAGTCTACAATGAGTATCCGCCCATCATGGGTAGCCTGTGTGACTGCGTGACATGCACGGACTTCCAATACATGGAAGTCTGTGCACATCATATAGTCACATGAACGTGTGGACTGCTCTATGGGGCTCGGCTTGATGGGTAGATACGCATTGTATGCTAACTCATAAAAGAAAGGGTATTGATTCCTCTCTCCAGTCATGGAAACAACTCATTATTTGAGTTTTCATTGGCTACATATCACTTCAGTAGCATTTGATTGCTTTTGAAAAGTCAAAAGCAATTGTTGCAACTAGTGAGTTCTCGAGTCATTGGTTGTTACTCATGACTCAACTAAAGAAGTCATTTCCCTAAAACAAAGGTACCGAACCTCTCACATGGGGGCAACAGCCCATGACTAGAGTTGTCACTGCCCAATGGTGCCTTCAACTTTTCAAACATTACCTCCCTAAAAATTTGAGGACACTTGCAATTTTTATTCTGATTTTGAATGCCAAAATTTAACCAATGTTTTCTAAAGAAAAAAAAACCCTCACAATCTTGGAAATGGTGCAGTTGGCTTAGCTCTTAGGGGTCTAAGAGCTGCTCTTGGGCTCCGGTGTGGCGTTCTTAGGCCCGAAGAACATTTGGTAAACTAGCCCCCCACCTGTGCAAACGGGTGGGAAGCTGTTTTTGATGAAAAGGAACCTCTAGAGCATATAAATGGTACTGTTATTCACACCCCACGAAACTGTTTTCTCACCCAATAAAGAAAAAATATCGAAAATAAAGTTGAGGTGTGAGTTTTAAAATAGTCATCTGTTAGTAGGGTTTTTCAACACTGGAGTGAGAAAGCAGTCTCAAGGAGCGTGAATACCAGTACCTACAAATAAATCCTACTCTAGTGGAGAGTGCATGGGGAGCTTGAGTGCAATGGCATGGAGTTTGTCCAAACGCACCCGAATCTGGTGGAGAGTGCGCTGTGAGCTTGAGTGTAGTGGTATGAAGTTCGTCCCCAAAATATAAGATATTGACTGATGTAAGGGGTACTCATGTACCCCTCAAGTCTTTTAACCCTATTTTTGGTGTGGCTGTTGTTAGGTGTACTCACGTCCTTTCACACTCAGTTGTACTTAAAAAACATGCAAGCACCGTAGCTTAATATATTTTCGGACATGTTGTACAGTGGACAATTTTTTATACAGCAATTTTGTAAGCAACTTATGTGGTGCGACATGACTGTTTGCACACATGGTGGGGCCCAAGCACTGTAGTCAGTCACCTTGTGCCACATAAGATGCCTGCAAAATTGTCTATCAAAAATTGTCCATCGTTTATAACTTTCATTTATTTTCTAACTAGGATATGGGGTAATTTCTTTCGTTCATGATTGTCAATCTCTTACAATACACAAGATGATACGCGAAACGATACACGATACTATAGAAAACGATATTTATCTATGATGTGTATCATTTTATAATTGTATCTTACGATACACGTTAAGATATATTGCGATATGTTGTCATGCACAATACAAACGATACATGTGATTTGGATTATAACTAGATTTTTATCTAAAAACATTATCGCTTATTTATGCCAACCACGGATCAAAATTTAGGCCCAATTCTCAAAATTTCGGTCAAATCGCATCGATATCGGACCCCACCAAAATGAAATCCTGAAAATTTTGGGCAAAATATCCCATTGGCACCGAAATTTCAGCCTAGCCCACAAGATTTTGGCCGAAATCCCAAAATTTCGGTAAAATTTTTAATTTTGGTTCGAACCAAAACCTTTGTTTTAAATAAGAATAAAGAAGAAGAAGATATTTATGAGAAGGAAGATAAATTGGAAAACAATTATATTTAACTGCTAACGAAAATGTTGATATCAATATTGGGGATAGAAATGAAGAATGTAGTCCTTTTTATTACATTTTTTAAAATTTTGGAATTAAAAACTATAATGTCAAGTATAGAATTTTTTTTGCAGATTTCGAAATTGAAAACTAGATCATAAAATAATATATACATATATAAGCATACAATCCACAATCATACCACACTTATACTTGTGCGGTTATAAAGTTTCTTTTTATATAGTAGAAAATTGAACAAATCATGATTTTATGTAATTGGATTTTTAAAATTTCCAGTGTGATTTGTCACACTGAGTTGTTCAAAATCAGTCCAATGAGATGTTTTGTTCCATTTATTTGATTTAAAATTTTGTTCCATTTATTTGATTTAAAATTTTAATTTATAGTGTGACAAATGATGGAATGAGGTCTTTGAGAATGTTATATATAGTATTTTTTATTTTTAGAGTTTTTATATATATTTCCTATATTTACAAAATTCTAAGTATATCTTATGATGCACGTTACGATACGATAAGCGATATAAAAATATTTGATTACGATACACAATACAATATACGATTTGACAACCTTGTCCAGCCAATGTTTGGTAAAAATCCAAAAAACGTAGATTTGAACTTCCATGTATCCTTTCTTTGTCTTAGAGATACTCTTATGAAAAATAGCAATCTCCATAGCTTTCAATAAAGCAGAAAGTGCTCCTAATATCCATCGTCAACATATATAAATACCTATACAGTATTGGTTGCACACCATATTGGTTAAGAGAATATTGCGTAGTAGTAGTAAGCATTTGGCTGTCCACCTGATACTAATTCTAATCCTTTTTCGTCTGGGCTTGGATCAACAATGGTACAAGTCAACAGAGGCAGTTCATGGAATCCTCCCTTTTATTTCCTAGAATCCTTCCTTCATTTTTTTTTTCTTTTTGAGACAATAAGTACTAGTTTAGACTTGTAAGATAAATGACATTCACTTAAGCAAGCAGGGTTCAAAACTTGGTAGCAGCAAAACTTTTAACCTATCAAAAAGAAAGGAATTAAATAAATAAATAATTATAATAAATTTTATATCTCACCTATGAAACATGGCCTCTTAGATTGCGGTCTATTTTCTAGACGGGGTAGACCGAAGGGAGTAGATTTGGTGGCTTGTACATATGAAGGTTAGTGATGATGGTCAACAGATGTTAATAGTTGTTTTATCGTATATTTGGGTGCTTGTACACCATAGATTTGGTGGCTTGTACATATGAAGGGGTTGTATAAGAAGCCTAGTTTAGACATTTTTGCTTCACTTCACTGCTCCCTATTCATTCAGGAACCTATTTTTTTGAGGGCGCCTACATTCGAAACCCACTAAAACTCGTGGGCTGCTTGGATTCAGATGATAGAGATCATTTTTCACTCCAATCTTTCACATGATTGGTCTTGAGAACATAAGTGTACCATTATACAATCCTTTTTTTCTTCGACGTGGCACATATGCCCAAAAAATGGCACACATCACCACATGTGCCACGTGGAATCAATAAAAGACTGTCTGGTGGTAAGCCTATGGTCTCAAGATCCTTACTGTAGAAGATTGGATTGAAAAATGATCTTTATATGATTGCAAGCAGTCAATGAATTTCAGTGATTCTAATTGTAGGCACCCTCAGAAATCGCATAGGCCTGAAGAGAGGCTCCCTAACTCTAATCAATTAACCAGAAAGAGAAAATAAAGTACATTTTAATTAGTGTGATAAATTCATATTGGGAGTCATTACTTGCACACACTATTTTTCAAATTGATTGCTGAAATGGGGAAATGGACACTAGCCTTGCTCTGCTATCTGTTCAGCTGATCATTAGGGCTAGGATTCGAGCCAGGGAAATTACTCGATTGGCTGTTCAAGTGTTTGATTAGTTGCGTCGCCCCGGGAGAGAGAGAGAGAGAGAGAGGAGTTAGGACGAGACGGTGGTCGGCATCGTCGGGATGGATGTAGGGGGACGGGGCGCATGTGACTTGTGACCAGTAGATATCTTTCCAAAAGCTTGGGCACCCCCAACTTTCTATGTAGATCCACCTATGCACGATGAGGGCCCTATTTTATAAGAAATCAAATTCCCAACATAAGATGAGGTTATTGAGAGAAGAATAGAGAAAATCAAACCCCACTAAACACAATCAGGATATAAGAACTATATCCCAAACAAGACGCAAAGCCTAAAACTAACCAGAAACAAAAGCAGAAAAAAAAGCACCCCCTAACACCCTATGGATTAACTAATCTAACACTGAAATAGATCAAACTCGAACAACCAGGGAATTACAAATTGAATCGCAGGTTATCCCATTGCTCCCTGTAATGACCCTCCCTTCTCCTCCATCACCAAATTCACGCAACTAATCACAAAATCCAAAGCACATATGATGATTCTGCTAATCGAATTTCTGATTTTCCTAAAAACTTTCTTATTTCATTTAATCCAGGCCGTCAACATTACTGCAAACACAGCCACCTTCCAAAATTTGCCACTATTCCTTCCAGTTGACGCCTTCCCAAGCTAACAATAGTTGAACCCACTCTCTAGGAAAAACCCAATTCATAGAAAAATTTTGAAGCAACTTGTACCACACTTGTCTAGTGACCCAGCAATGAAAAAAAAAATTCCGTACTTTATGGTTGTTCTCATC
The DNA here is from genome assembly GCA_021018995.1 of Chloranthus sessilifolius. Taxonomy (NCBI): domain Eukaryota; kingdom Viridiplantae; phylum Streptophyta; class Magnoliopsida; order Chloranthales; family Chloranthaceae; genus Chloranthus; species Chloranthus sessilifolius. The sequence continues at coordinate 57,016,652 of CM037590.1, read as the reverse complement.
TTGGTGACGGATGCCTTGTTTGCAACCCTTTTCCAAAATGCACTTTTTCAAGGGAAAAATGATGGGAGAAAAGCACATTTCACCCAAGTAACTAACCACCTCAAGCTAGAAATGGTGTTGTGTTGAGAAGCTGCCTCATGCTGCTTTTCACACCACCATTTTCAGCATATGATAGACCTTTGGAGAAGCACTTGTTTGCGGCTATTCTACTTATTAAGCTCTTTGATCCGAAATGATAAATCGCCTTGAAAGGACAATAATAACCAAAGATGCCCAAACAGAGCAGAAGAATAGGATTAGAAAGGGCCAAAAGCGTCCACCAAAAACAGAATCATTTATCGTAGAAAGGCCTCTTGAAACAACAACCATAAGCTAAAATGACCAAATTATTCAGTTAACATCATATAATTATCATGTCTGAAAAATCAAAACCAAACCTTCATGAATTGTATCTCTACCAAACATTAGATGGTACTAATCACAATACTATCCGACTGTTGAAGATCGTTCAAGATACTCGAATCCAACGATCGCCCCATAGCCTCAATCATCCTTTTTACGACGTTGAGAAGACTCCTGGTCGCCAAAATTGCCTGAGGATTCACATCATGCATTGCCCTTGCGTACAAACTCCGGCAAGCGGCGTAACCCACATCTTTAAGCTCCTTCGAATTCGATGGACCCATAAGGCAGTGCCCTAAGATTCTCAAAATGGGTTGCCAAAGTTCCCAAGGAAGGGGAATTCTTTTCCCTTTCTCACATTCTTCCCCAAAAGCCTCCTCATCACCCTTACCAACCTCCTCACTAGCTTCAGAATTAGACCTCTCTTCAACACTAAGTCCATTGATATCTTCATTGATTTCAGAACTACTTGTCTCCTCTTCAATATACATGTCCCCATCTTGGCCAGCCCATGCAACACAAAACTCGCAAAAGTCAACCTTTGACCTTGTGGGCATTACAGATATCTTACTATAATACAATTCCAAGGCCACTCCCACAATTCGAGCCCTTCTAGTGGATCTGACTGTGCCATGTGGCTCCAGAGTTGGGGACAGAACCGCGAAGTTTAGGGGTGGAGCACCATATTTAGTTGGGCTCATGGTCTCATGGTATAGGCTAGGTTGTGACATGTTCGGTAAGGCGATGGTTAGCGGTTGTCCCCCCCGAGCTTTGGTCTCGTGGGCATAAAGGGCTAGAAGAAGTGCTTCGAAACCCGCGAGTGGTTTTCGTAAAACCGCTCGGGAAAGGTACAGTCCGGCGATAGTTGGGACGTATCTTAAGACAATTAGTTGTAGATTCGGATCAGTCGATTGGAAGGTGTCGTATAGCCAGCGACATAGGTTGTCGTTGCCCGACCCGGAATCAGGTTGTCGGAGGTGGGACGATATTTTACGACCGAGCTCCGGGTCGTTGAGGAGAGAGGAACTTGGGTTTTCGGAGGAGGAGAGAGAAGGTGGGAGGGGGCCTAGAATGAGAGAGAGTGATTCAATGGAAGATTGGGCTCTGGCGATGGATTCCCACCAGGCGGATTCTTGGGTAGTGTTGGATGACATGGTGTGGTTTTGGAGAAATGATTTTTTAATCTATTTAGGAAATGAAAGCTAAGAGAGAGAGAGAGAGAGAGAGAGGAAATGGTACAGAGGGTAACGGAATGTGAGAGAATAATGGAGAGAGAATAGGAAATTTTTTACGTTTTTCGCGCGAAATGTAACTGATTATCATATTTTGAATTTGACTAGGCGACTCCCAGGAGGAACGGTTAGACTACTTGCACATGAGATTTGCATGGTTGCACATACTATAAAGAAAATAAAGGGCTTTTTACATATACTTTGTTATGCTAATATGAAACTCCCTGAGTTATGAGTATTTATTCTGCAGCCCCTGCCGATACCCTGCCGTTAACTAGCCGTGAGTTTTTGGATGGAAAGTCTATTTTGCCCTTAATGAAAGTAATATTTTTAAAATACCACCATTCTAAAGGGCCTTTCATTCGTCTATATTTACAAGTCATGCAATTAAAGTTTATCACCATTCTAAAATACCCTTCATTCACCTTTATTTACAAGTCATGCCATTATAATTTACTACTATTCTAAAAGGAGTACCTTTAAATCCACCTACAAAATGTTTTAGTTCACCCATGCTGAAACACATCAACTGCATTGAATCAAACGATGGAGATTGTTTATCGTCCCAATCTTTCATGAGATCAATCTTTAGATCATGGGTGTACCATCAGATGGTCTATTTTTTATTTCATGTGGTACACACCCATAAAAGTGACCTTAATATCAATTTTAAGCATGCACGTAATGTTAAGGTCACCTTTCTGAGATGTGTATCACGTGAAATAAAACACTAACCGTCTAATGATACGATCATGATCTCAAGATCCATTGTGTGAAAGATTGGGAGGATAAATGATCTCCATTATTCGATTCAATTCAATCAACGTATTTCAACGTGCGTGAACTTAAAGATTCAGTGGGTGGATTTAAAGGTACTCTTCTAAAGGGCCCTTTATTCATCCATCAGATTCAAGACTTATTAGATGGGTGATTCCCCATTAAAGTATGTCAACGTTTGGACGAATACTCAACCAATGGAGGATTTGTGGCAAACGATGCAATTATTTTTTAAAAGAAAACTTTCAATCTACATGTTCCACTCAAAATACCCGTCCCTCCAATTTCCTATATGATTCAAGACCCATCAAATGAAAGACCAATTGGTATTGACCGATACTTATTGATACAATTGTTTTTCTCGGTATTGGCCGATCTTAGAACCTGGGTTGCCAAATAAGGCCGATTTTATCAGTTTATCCTCCAGCTTTGTTGTATCCAAGTAGATTTTACTAAAAGTGACGTCATAACTCATAATACAAATTAGGTATTTTCATTATTGGGCCATCATCGACATCAAAAGAATATCAAGCTTATGAAGAGCCTATTGTGTCGAAAACTTGCTCCTTCAACTATCAAGACCCTAAAAATCAGTGAAAATTAGGTTGTCAATGGGTTAGAGCAGGCTAAAATTTTGAAAGCCGATCGGACTCGAGCCCCTACTTCATCTGACCTGATCCGGTTCAAAACCCCCTTATTTCCTAGATTATATATAAAATATCGTGTCCATCCAACCTTTTAGTCTACCCCACAGAACCTGAGCTTTGAGGCCCAGTTATGGATTAGAAATATTTCAAATTCAATTGATTGCTACTATTTGATGAATCACTGGTTATACAATTGATCGGATTCACTACCATATCATCGTTGGTATAATGGTAGCCATTATATAATAATAGTGTAGTGCTTCATATTATCATTCTGTACAAAAAATTTATCTTTTTATTTTATTTTAGGAATTGGATTGCCTAATCGCGTCTGCTTCCATCCACCGAACCTTTGAGTTCACCCACACTAAAACACATTGATTGCATTGAATCAGCCGATGGAGATCGTTTAGTCATACCACTATACGATCAATGTTTTATTTCATGGCACACATCTCAGAAAAGTGGCCTTAACATTGCGTACACGGTTAAAATTAATTTGAAGTCATTTTTTTAGGTGTGTACTACAAAAATTAAAAACCAATCACCTTATGGTGCCACCATGATCTCAAGATCCATCGTGTGAAAGGTTGGGACAATAAATGATCTCCATCGTCCGATTCAATGCAGTCAACCGTTTGATGGTGCCACCATGATCTCAAGATCCATCGTGTCAAAGGTTGGGACGATAAACGACCTCCATCGTCCAATTCAATCCAGTCAACTATCTAATGGTGCCACCATAATCTCAAGATACATCGTGTGAAAGGTTGGGACGATAAATGATCTCCATCGTCCGATTCAATACAGTCAACCGTCTAATGGTGCCTCTGTGATCTCAAGATCCATCGTGTGAAAGGTTGGGACGATAAACGATCTCCATCGTCCGATTCAATGCAGTCAATGTTTTCAGTGTGGGTGAACTCAATGATTTGGTGGGTGGATTTAAAACTACTCTTTTTTGTAAGTGGAGTGCCGCCAACTCTAACCACTTGTAGAGGGTGGCAATTTAGTAATTTAATTTTAAAAAAGATAAATATGATATTTAAGCTATTCTTTAACGGCTAGTTAACATTTAAAGTTGCGTCCGTTAAAGAGAGTGTTTTATGGACACCAAAATGCTAACTAGAGGATTTAGAACAAATACCTATAAATAGAGGGGTTATTTGTAATATCAGCATAACTTAGGGGGTATTTGCGAAAAACCCAAAAAAAATTGTATTCTTCGAACCACGTGGAACTCAATCAAAACCATCAGGTTTCTTTGACTCTAAAGATTGGAAAGATATTTAGAGTTAAAATACCGGTTTCATTTTTGGTCCCAAGTCCCAACGAAAATCGAATTTATGAGATTTAAGTCGAAATCTTGTGGGTTAGGCCAAAATTTCAGTGGCCAATTTTTATTTTTTTTTGTAAACCCAAAGTTATCGGCCGATAATTTGAAGTTATTGGTCAATAATTTGCTAATCATCAAATTATCGGCTGATAATTTGAAGGTTCGATATTTTGGCCAAAATTTTGATCCATGGGAGAGACTATCTTTATCATCTGATTTATTACAATCAACAATTGAATTAGATAATTAACTATGATTTTATTACATTAGATGATAGAGATCATGCTTCATGCATGACCTTCAAATTAGACGGCTTGGATGGTGTTCCACAGGGCACATGTCCCAAATACAAAATAATAGAAATCTTGTGTCACTCGAAAATTGTGTACCTTTGTTCGCGCCTACATGATTATTGAAGCTGCCTATGTCTGAAACCCATTGACTGGTTGGAATCACATAATGGAGATCGATTTTCACCCCAATCTTCCTTACAATAGATCTCGATACCATGATCTTAGGATCAGACAATCACTTTTTATTCCACATGGCATAGATCTCAAAAACTGCCCCTAAAATCACATTTGAGAGTGATATGAACCATATGCTTTTAGGGCCACTTCTTGGAATTTGGGCCACATGAAATTAAAAATTGGCCATCTAATGGTACTCTCGTAGTCTCAAGATCCATTGCAAAGATTAGGGTACTTTTTAATTAAAACTAACCAATTCTCGAGAGTTAAAAGGTAATTAAAGATTTTTCTTTATATGTACAAAATTCACACTATCGTCTATCTAATTCAAAGTAGTCAATAATTTTTGGAGTAGGTGCCCTCAATAATTCGGTAGGTGCGAATAGAGATACCCTTAACTATTTCATTTTTTTAGAAAATTATAAAGAGAAAAGTAAGAGAAACGCCTCTCTATAATTTTTATTATCATTTTCGTGAATTTTTTTTTTATTACGAAAAAGCGCTCATGCAGCCTCAAAACGGGTCGAGCATGACACACGGTGCTTAAACTGTTGTACTGAAATTACCGAAAAGCCCTTGCCTATAAATTGTCGGATCTCATTTCCGTCCGTCCGGCCTATTGATAAATGCCGATTTTATCGATTTTCGATGAATTTTTTATATTAGTTTTCAATTAATTTTAATGTCTTCTCTGGCGATCGTGATTTGATAGTATCTTCTTCTCCGACAGTTGTGATCTGATAGTATCTTCTCTGGCGAACACCAAATAGAGGATTTTACATGATTCTTCTTCTCCGATGAATACCAAACCCTAGTGAGAGAGAGAGAAAGAAGAGAGAGTTTGAAATCCTAGTTCTACCAATAACTTGTACAGAAAAAAAAAAGGTAAAAAGCAATCGAAATCCACAAACCACTCTTCTTATATGAACTCAAAAGAACTCGAAAAACAAGATCATCATCGTAAAAAAAAAACAAAAATCCCCGACATAACTAATCGAATTCAACTTCAGAAAACTCAAACCCGCAAGAAACTCAAAAAATCCAACTCAATTTCAGTCAGCCACCAAATACACTAAAACACCAAAACCCTAATCATCAAACACCAATCCCCAAAAAAAGGAAAAATAAAAAAATAAAAATTCAAAAGGCAATCCAATAGAATGACTGAAAAGAAACCAACTCATTTATTAAAAAAAAAAAACCCAAAAAGGGTCAATAGAGAGAGAGAGAGAGAGAGAGAGAGGAGAGAGGGCCTGAAAGATTTGAGAAGAGGGTTTTGGAGGATCTGGGTTTTGCATGGATCATACTCAATGGATCTTGTTTTCCTTCTCTTTCTCTTTCTTATTCTTCTTCTCACTCTTCTTTTTCTCTTATTAAAAAATGGCACCGTTTCTCTTTCTCTCTCCTCTCTCTCATAAAAAATGGCACCATTCAACTTAAAGAGTTTAAATTGATGGCATAAATGTAATTAACATATTTAAGAAGACAAATGTAGAAGGGCAAAATCGTAAAGTACATGAAAGATTTCAGTTTTATGCATGAGTTAGCTTTCTCAAATCACCCGTTTCAAGTGTGCATGAGCGGTGTTTTGGAATATACAATTATATACAATTTTTTTGTAATAAAATAAGACAGAGGGCGCCATTTGGTAGAAAGCCCAAAATCTATCCATAAAAAAAAAATTATTGGCTTGTTTTTAATATACGACCAATTTTTGAAGTTGCTAAACTTTGTCACAATTATCTCACATGCTATATTTACACTTGGAAATATAATAATGATATTTCTATTTTTTTTTTTTTTTTAAAAAGATAAAAATGTCATTAAGTGATGGTTAGATGGGTGGATACTTGGTGTAGTTGGTGCACGAGTTTCCCGTGTAGATATAGAGACAGAGGCCTCGATTTCAAACTAAAACTTTAAACCTAAGAATAATCGACAAAAAAAAATGATGTGTATACAGACAAAATTGATAAAGAGAAAATTGCCTACTCACTCAGTCAAGGCTAGTGTGATTTGGATGTGTGCCACCTGGCTACGGAAAGCGAACACGCGTTTCAACAACTCCCTGTTGACAAATCCTTTAGGTAGAAGAATTGTTCCACGTGGCAAAATAAGTGCATGAATAAGCGTTACAGCTAGTTGGCAGGCTTGGGGAACTTGCACGGAGGGATCCAAATGTCAAGCTTTCATTTTTGGTTTCGGGATTGGTGGACGCCGAAATTTCGGCCGATAATTTCAGGCTGGGCCAAAATTGCAGTCCCAAACTTTTTATTTTATTTTTATAAAAAACAAAAAAATTGGGTTGATTTGAAAATAAAAATAAAAAATGGATACATGTATTTACAATCCATGATTCTTCTCAAATTGGGTTTTGTATGTTTAGCATTAACTTCTTTTCTGCATTTCTACACGACATATCTTGACATCATGAGCTTATTATTAAACGGTCAGATTTTGATTTCACATAGCACATATATCAAAAAATAAAAATAATTATAAGCGTATACCAAACTTTCGAAGAGTTGTGCCATCTAAAATAAGTCCAAATCTAACTATGTGAAATCAAATTCCCATCAATTTAACAAGAGCTTAGTGTCTTATAAAAAAAAAAAAAAAAAAACAAGAGTTTTAGTGGCTGACTGCAAGAGTTTAGCCTACAAATTTGCACCTTATAGTAAGAGTCTAGCGGATAATAGGAAGAATTTAGCCTACAATTAATTTTGTTCCTTATATAAAGTGTGGGATAATAGCAAAAGTTTAGCGGCCATACTTCAGCCGATTTTAGGCGTTAATTTCTCCACCAAAAAGAGTGCCCAAATATTTGACTTTATGGCATCTTCCCGCCCTAAAGAGATATATATCGGCGAATATTAGAACCATGCTTGCCCAACAAACTTTTGATACCAAATGAAATAGGCCTGGTCGAGCAATTGTACAGGCTATCTTATTAAAGGTAGTTACCCCATTACTGGGTCATGATGTTACACCATATACGGGCTTATGATCTTAGAAATCAATATCGTCAAAGGGATATATGATTAATTGAAAGGCTATGATTCCATACACTTTTTGGGAAATATGAATCATCTTATTTGTGTATTCTAACACTAACGATTATTCTTAATTTTGATGGTTGATATTAACGTTCACCGATTAGATGGTTACATACACTTATAAGCATAATCCTTTAGCTGGGACATACTCTAACGATGGATTGCCACTCGGGCAATTTAGATTGATCATAAATGTGTGCCACGTGACACAATAATAAATCACACTTCAATTATGTGAGATAAAAAGTAATTTTAACGGTGTAAGATCGTTTAAATACCATGTTGTGTTTAAATGTCGGTTATGAACCATTACTCCTTTGACCAATGGTTGTCCTTCCTTCTAAATTTGAGTTAATATTAGGTATTCCAGTGAGCATGGATATTCTTGATTATTTTATGACTTTTTAGGATGTGTGCTATGTGAAATCAATATATGTTCCTTGTGATTTGACACGATGATCATTAGTTTTAATTTGTGGAAAATTGGAATGAAAAATGATCTTCCTTATCCACATATGGGGAACACTCGAGACAATGAGGCACAAAAATTACTTTGAGTTAGAAATATTTGGTGAGTATGGTTATGTTTGGCATAGCTCTCTGTTAGAGCAAGATTTACCTAATTTAGCAAGTTTGTTTTCTCTTAGTTAAATCTATTTTCTTCTTGCTAACTTCTTGCATAGCAAGATTTCTTTACTCCAATAATTTTTCCTTTCTATGTTCTCTCCATATTAGAACAGATTTTATTTACTTTGATAGAGAATTAGCAGAGAGTAGGAAGGTAACTAGCTGTAGCGGCTGGAATAAGAGTTAAAAAGGAGAAGAGGAAGCCACAAAGAACTATGCCAAACGCAACGATATGTGCTTTGACCTAACTCTCATGTAGAGATTGGGTAATGAAAACAGATACCTATGGCAGGCACGCTAAAGCAGAAGGAACAAATTGCTTATCTAATTGGGGTAACGCCCCCCTTTAAAACAAAGTCCCATGGGACCCACACAATGAACGCCCACTAGAGGGGGAAGGGGTAAAATGGTCCTCCCCTCTCTTTTCTTCTTCTCTTATATAGAGTAAAAACGAGTTAAGAGAGAAAATGGAGGTTCCTTTGGTTCCCAAACGGGAAAATCCAGCAACTCTGAAAGAGGAAAGGGTGGTACTTGTACTTTGATATGTATTATAGACTGAAATAAGTTGGAGAGATGATGGAGGTTCCTTTGACTGCAAATGGTGAATTCCAGCGACTCTCAACGGTAAAGGGTGGTCTGAGGACCATGCCATTCATCATAGGTGAGTATAGCTTGTTAATTATGAAAAAATGAAAAAAATTAGCTGGCTAATCTTTTTAATAAGTTATATATATATGAGAAAGAGTTTGAACTCCAGATCACCTGTCACGTGACATGTGATTCTAAAACAACACTCATTTTGAGATAATATGTCATGTGGCATTTGTTCTATAAAAACATTTATAAGAAAAACAATTATTTTGTTGGTCATAGATTGGGTACCACCCATACATCCTAGTGCACATTCAATAGATTCCTCTTTGACCACATTTGAGATGGTAAATTTTCATCAGATCATGTTCAAATTTTTTTTGAATGATTGGTGTCATGTCACCTTTGCAGAGCCACATGCACGGTTATAAGATGCTGTCTTAGGGTTCAGACTTGGTACATAATGCCAAGATCCCTTTCTCTGTATATTTGAGAAAAAGGGCCCCACAATGGCCTTACAAAGATTGAACCATATTACACTAGCCTCTTGGGCTTTGACATGGCACTCAAATCCCAAATGACACCAGTTTCCTCTAGGTTAGTGTGTACTCATAGGCCATATTTGAGTATTTCTCCAATTATCTCAGAAAAGCTTAGATTCTTTTGGCAACTCTGTTTCCTACAGATTCCTTGTAAATTTAGATTCCTAACTTTCCTCAAGTGTGTTCTTTTAGGTATTAGAAAAACTCTAATTCCTGGCATTTTATAGAAACAAAGGATTTCTTGTGTTCTTTTAATTAATCCAAAAAAACATAGAATTGATCTACTTTAGGGACATCGTATGACCATAGGAATGACAGTAGAGCATCCGATATTGTGTCGTAAATATTTGAAGGTCATTTTTAATCAATGTACGATTCATGAGAAGTTAAACACCTCCATCGGTGCAATTGTGTAAAAAAATTCCTACAATTATATTACCCAACCGCCTAGCTCGGCTTGTCTTATGTCAGGCTTGGGTTGAGTTTGCCTGCCCTATGGTTGGGATCAGGCTGATCCCTTGGCGGCCCGGAGTTGGGTTGGGCCATGATTCGACCCATTAACAATCCTTCTTTAAATTCACCCATGAAATTTGAGTTCACCTACTCTGAAGCCATTAAATACATGCTTTGAATCTGACGATCAAGATTATTTTTCGTCAAATTTTTTTTCGCAATGGATTTTTATATCATGAGCATACGATCAAACGGTTCGTTTTTTTATTTCACACAGCACACATCCTAAAAAATCGACCTTAAAATCAAGTTTGAGTGTAATGAGTGTCAGTTAGTATTTTTCACCCTTTCTAGGATATGTGTCCTGCGATGTCAAACACGGACGATTGGATGACATGCTTATGATATCAAGATCCATCTTGGAAAAGATTGGGACGATAAACGATCTACATCATCTAATTAAATGCAATCAATGCATTTCAGCGTGAGTGATCACAAAGATTCGATGCATGGATTGTACTCTTTCAAAAATGAGTACCTTTAATAGAACCCAACATCATTGATTGCTTTAAATCAGAGGATGGAGATCGTGTTTCGCCCCAATTTTGCACATAAGAAATCTTGATGTCATTAACGTACTATCATATGTCAATTTTCAATTCCACATGTCACATATCCCAAAAAATGGTCCTAAGATCGCATGATACACATCATGCGCAAAAGTGACTTTAGGACCACGTTTTCGGGATCTGTGGCATTTGGAATCGAAAATTGACCGTTTGATGGTATGTTCATGGATTGGAGATCCTTTGTGTGAAAAATTGGAGCGAAGACGATCTCCATCTTCTTATTTAAAGCGATCATTAATTATGGGCGTAGGTGCCCAATAAGAGTTGTAGGTGTCATTAAAAGTAAAACTTAAGAGTACCTTTAAATCCACCCACCAAATCATTAAATTCACCCACACTTAAACACATTGACTTGGTAGAATTAGATGATAGAGATCTTTTATCCTCCCAATCTTGAATAAGATGGATCTTGGGATCACGGGACTACCATCAGACGATTAGTGTTTAATTTCTCGTGGCACGCATCTCAGAAAAATGACCTTAACATCATGTGCATGTTCAAAATTGATTTTAACTTCTGTTTTTTGGGCGTGTACACATGAAATAAAAAATCAACCGTCTGATGGTACGATCATGTTCTCAAGATTCATCGTGTGAAAGAAAAATTGACCTTAAAATCAAGACCAAAGGAGACCTCACCATGCACCATGAGGTTAATAACACCCAAGCCCCACTTACAACCATTATTTAAGGCACATTTTTATTTTTTTACTATGGTTTGGTGCTTACTCTATTTACCCAAATTAATGAAGAAGGTAACTTCTAAAATTGAAATTGTCTTCTTCTTCCTTCTTCCTCCAACCAAAAGGACCGTTGGAGGGAGAAAAAACCTAGAGAGAGAGAGAGAGAGAGAACTTCCTGTTAGTTTTTCTTCTTCCTCCAATCGGTGAACCAGAGGAGCAAAAGTTGTTTTCTTCTTCTTCCTCCAACCGGTGAACCAGAGGAGCAAAAATTCATAAATCTAGAGAGAGATAGAGGAGCTGCTATAGAGAGAGGAGCTTAGTTTCGGATCATTCCCGAGCAAATAACTCGGAAATCGAAAGTGCATCAAAACTCAGCTTTGGTCCGAATCTACGTGGGACCGACTACGGTGGCCGAACATAAGAAACCCTCTGAAAAGCTCGAGAATGGCTACTTTCTGAGCTGAAGTCAGTTTCCGAATAGAAACGGGCTATTCGAATATGGCCATAGAGTTTATAAAAAAATAAAAATATATACCTAAGTCTTTCATCTAAGGATGTAAAATTTATTGGTGACTTAGTTGTTCCCGTCACCAATAAAATAGATTTTTTTGTAAGTCATTTTCACTCTATATATACATTAGTGTGCGTGTGTTCCTTTTGCTTCCGTTGTTTTCTTTTGGGTAGGGTTGTGGTACTCTCTCTAAAGAGAGTGAGGTGATATGAGCATCGAAAATGCTCCATTTGGTAGCTTTTTGTTAGGTGATATGAGCATTAAATGGTAGCTTTTTGTTAAATAGAGGAAGAGAAAATTAGTCCTTTTTTTTTTTTGCCCTTTTTCAATAGTATACTTATAATATTTTTTAATATTTAAAAGTTCGTGGCCACTTGTAATCACAAGTTTGTCACTAAAAACGTTAAAAAAGTGATTTACCCTTCATTTATTTATCCAGATGTCACTGCATGGGCTGTTTTAGTTGGGGGACTTTAGAAAAAGGGGCTCTTTGAAAAGGTTTTAGGCTGTTATCCTCAAAAGATATATATTTTAAGGTCAAAAGAATTTCACAGAAATTAGGAGTTTTAATATATGTGAGATCCTAATATGTAGCACATGTGGGGTTATTCTTATTCTTAAGAAATGATATCACTACCCTCTAGAAAAAAGGGGAGCTTTTCTTTGTTCTTCTTTGCATCTAGCGATAACTTGGCACGAAAGATTGTCGGAGCAGGCGAAAAAATGACTTGGCACGGAAGATCGCCGGAGTAGGCGAAACAGTCCCCTCAAGTCCATGATCTCTGAAGGTCTGCAGCAAAATAAAATCCATCACTCATCACTAACAAACAAGATCTCCGGTGGTCGGCGGAAAAATAGAACCCATCGCCGGCGGGTAAGTGGGGTCGCTTCGGCGAGCAAAATCTCCGGCGGTCAACAGCAAAATAGAACTCATCGCATGTAGCGAGGGCTTGACACGAAAGATCATCGGGGCAAGCAAAACAGCGCCCCCTCAAGTCCAAGATCTCCAGCAGTCAGCGACAAACGCCGAGCAAGTGGAGTCGCTTCGGCGAGCAAAATCTCCGACGGTCAGCAGCAAAACAGAACTCATAGCATCTAGCAATGGCTTAACATGGAAGATCACCGGAGCAAGCGAAATAACCTCCTCAAGTTCAAGATCTCCGACGGTTAGCGACAAAATAGAACCCATCGCTCATCGCAGGCGAGTAATAGCTCCGGCGGTCGGCGGCAAAATAAAACCCATCGCCATCATAAAACTCATCGGGATCTGAAAATTCATCGAAATCTTGACGGCATCAAGATTGAAAATGAAGGTAGTGATGTAATTTACTAAGAACAAGACTAACCTACATGTGCATATATTGGGATCTCACATATCTTAAAACTTCTAATTTTCGTAAAATCCTTTTTACCTAAAACCCTTTTTTTGAGTGTAATAATCTAAATCCTTTTTAAATAGAGCCCCTTTTTTCTAATTTACCCTTTAGCTCGGGTGAGGTTGTATAGAAAGGATAGGGGAGCCTGAGATATTGTTTGATATTTCACAACTTTAGAAAAAGAGTTGGCACCATGTGACACTTCAAGTTAAGTTTAGTTGTGCACAAGCTTATTATACGACCATAAAAATTATTTTAATCACGGTTCATTATTCTGGGTAAAGAATTTTAAAATAAACAATGAAATACAAAATCAAATAATCGATTTTTTAACTTGTTCGGTCATATAAACATGATCAGGCTTCAACAAAGAGGCTCGGGCATGAAGTAACGGACATATAAAGGCTTGTTTGGATAAAAACGCGGAAAATATAAGAAATTTTTATATTTTCTCATATACACCTAAGTTGTAGGGAATCATGAAATTCCTTTATTTTCCATTTTTCGTAGTTTGGATAGTCACATTGTTAGTTAGAAAAACATAAGATTAATCAAATTCTGTGTTTGGATATATATACAGAAAATTGTAGGAAAATGATATATCCTAATAAAAAAATAGCTATAATATCACAAAAAATCATTCAAACTAAAAAATAGTTCCAATATATTAAAAATGATTCACAAAAATGACCAAACAATTATATATGTATTTTTTTTTTTTTACTCTATATATCTTAGTGAATTGCTCTAGCTCTACAACATAGTGGAGTCCCTTTTGAAAGAAATCTCTCTTAAAATAAGTTCGTGCATTACCTAAATAGATGGAAGGGAGCAAAAAAAATAGGCCAAAATTGTAAGATTTAGTTTAAAAAATTAAAAAAGAAACATTTGTTATGAAAACAAATACCATAAAAAAGATTGTTTGAAGATCTTTGATAATTTTAGGTAGTCAATATAATTTTGGATGGATGAGAATCCACTAATATAAATTAGGACCCCTAAAGTTTAGTAACAAAATTTTAGAAAGTTTTGGTGGTCAATTGACCACGCAAGTCATAACGTGGCTCTGTCTTTGATTTTTGGGGATGAGTGCCATACAGAATCAGCACCTAATCGTCTGATAAGGCTACCATGATCTTAAGATCTATCATGTGGAAGATTGAAAAAAAACCCAGTCTCCATTGTCTGATTCAAATCAATTAATAGTTTTCATCTATGAAAAAATTGTGAGGTATTACTAATAAACGGGTGAGAATGGCTATACACTTATCTTTTTCTTCTCCTCTCTTCCGTTTATCTTTCTGTGGTCTCGGCAAATTGAATGCCGAGGGATACCTTCGAACTCTTAAGTCAGAAATGATGATAAAAATTATATTTTATACCCTTAAGTCGCTTCCAAACAGCGAAAATTTACGAAAAATATAATTTGAATCTAAGTATTCCTCTCTTTACCCCAAATCCAAACAGGCCCTAAGAGGAGTACTGGTGTCTTGATAAGTTGCTGGTTGGGTTCTGTTAGTTTAATCTTCACCGCTATAATTGGTGCTCCTTCACGTTGTTTCTCAACTGTCACATGCGTATGCATGCTTGCTCCTCCGTTCTCGATGTTGTCTAGACCAAATCGCCGTATCAAAAAAAAGAACTAGTACTGGTGTCACGTTGCCTTTGCAGAGCTACATGCACTGTTATAGGATGTTGTCTTAGGATTCGAAACATAATCCCAAGATCCCATTCTCCATGTATATATGTAAAGGGTTACTAAGATTGAACCCTATGACACCGCCATCTTGGGCTTTCTTCCCCATAAAGTTGATAAAAATAAAAATATCTACCTAATGCCATGATCTAAGGATGTAAAATTTATTGGTGACTTGGTTGTTCAAGTCACCATTTATTTAACAACCTTTGACCATGTGGTGAAAGTGATGAAAATAATTTTTTTTAATCCTTTTTTAATGGCTTGAATCGATCATGTGTGTACGTCCATTGACGCCGGTTCTTGAGTTGGGTTCTACGTGACACTTAAAGCCTCATTGTAGGGTTTAAACCTATGACCATAATCAAGTGTCAAAATAATATTTTAGATGTCACGTGAAGCTCCACACGATATGATATGCTCACCATATTATATATTATACAACCATTTTCTCCTCTCTCTCTCTCTCTCTCTCTCTCTCTCTCTCTCTCTCTCACACACACACAAATACTCACTTAGTTGTCAGTTGAGTCTCCTGCCATACACGTAGTGTGACAGGCGACCTGTATTGGTGGGATACTGGAGTGATTTGGTGATTCAAGTTTGAGGATTTATATTGTAATGATCCTCTTTGATATAATATCTCAGGACTCGAGCTTTTATTGGTTGTCTGTCACATCAAGTGACTTAAAAAGTCAACTCGGTGTAACATTCAGCCAATGAAAGCTCAAGTTATGGAATATAAGTCATGAGATTATATTCCATGACTCGAGTGAAGAGAATCATTACCTTATACACACACACACACACATATATATATATATATAAGTAATCCATGATCCATATTAGGAAAAATTTCATGTTTTCTCTATTATCTTATAAACCCTACACTTATAGAGATATTTTAATATCCCTCAACCCTAAAGATGTAACTTAATCCCAAAAATGGCCTGTCATGTATAAATGCACATGATGTATTGTGACCAAACAGGGTGAGCCCAACTAGCATTTTCACCACTAATATTTCTAATAACCAACTACACTAAATGAAAATTATATTAAGTGTTCATCCAAAATATATCATTCATGATCCATGTGATTCTTGTATTATTTTCAGCAAATGAAACTTTCGAAAAGGTTGCCAGTTTTGGGCTTTTGACAAATATGATAATCTACTTAACCAAAGAGTATCACATGGGTGCTGCACCCGGGCAACGCGTTTTATTTGTGTGGTCAGGAATATCGAACATCATGCCCATCCCAGGGGCTTTCATCTCGGATTCTTACTTGGGTCGATTTCGGGTCATCGCCATCGGAAGCATCAT
Organism: Chloranthus sessilifolius; assembly: GCA_021018995.1. Classification (NCBI taxonomy): domain Eukaryota; kingdom Viridiplantae; phylum Streptophyta; class Magnoliopsida; order Chloranthales; family Chloranthaceae; genus Chloranthus; species Chloranthus sessilifolius. The sequence goes on along the minus strand of CM037590.1, from coordinate 57,000,299 downwards.
AAGCCTTCTCGTAAGCTAATTCACGTATTTTTATCATTTCTTCTTGCAATGTTATAAAATCATTATTTTTCGTGTAATTTATAAACTGAACTTTTGCACCATAGGGCATGTGGTTCCAGCTATTGATAGGGCAGTACAGGGCATAAAAATATTTACAAAACAGGCCATTTGTTAGCTCAGAAGGTACCAGTTTTCCTAAGTTGATACCTTATGAGGTAACAAAAATTACTTAGGTTGGTACCTTCTGAATTTTGGTTTCGTTAAAATTTTAAAAGTGTGTACCACCCTGTCAATAGCTGGAACATTTTGCCATGTTTCGCAAAAAATCTTTTATCAATTAATAATTACTCAATGAGTATGTAGTCTCCAGAACAGTGTCCAGGGAAGAACCATGGTAAAGCAAAAGTTCATGTCAAAACAGAGTTTTGTGTACCAAGTGGATGGTCAATCTATCAATAAGGTAAAATAAAAAATAAAAAAAATTACTTAATCACCACGATCAATGGTGATTAAAGGAAGGGTGAAACAAGTTCTTTTACCATTAAGTTAACAAGCTCCCTAATTTTTACTAAAAAGATTACATAATGCTATAAATATTGTGATAATAGCAGTGGACTCCCTAGAAGGGACTTGAATGTTTCACCTTGCTCAAAATGGTTATGGATCCCTTATAAGGCTATCAAGACGCAATATCAGTAATCCCTATTTGTAAAAAAATGTATGTTACCTCTGTCAGTGAAGCCTACATTGGTACCACATGTTACTCACTGCAAGGGACATTAACATCTCTGTAAATAACACATCTATCAACAGCGCGTAAGGGACATCAACACCTCTGTAGTTAAAGCCTACTAACGATACGTAAAATTACTCCCTACAATCGACATTAACACCTTTGCTGATAAAATCTATTCTACTGTATGACACATTAAATTTCCTACAAGGGATACTAAAACATGTATCAGTAATTCCTACTAGTGCATGATATGTTAGCTCCTTAGAAATTGAGTTGTGTACCATATTTAGATAAAATCCAATCACTCAATAGCCAAACCTTATAAGGTCATGAATTGGAAGTTAAAGAACAGAAATATGGTTTGAGGAAGCTCTGAAAAAGAAGATGGATATGGTTGATGGGTTCTCTTGCTTCTTCAACAGATGGTCTCCTAAGAGAAACATGTTGGAATTCTCTTTGAAAAGGTTAAAATCTAAATTAGCCCTTAAAATGAGGAAAATTTTGCTATAAATTATTTGTGTACAGATTTTATTTTTATGCAATATTAATTGCAAACATATCAATGGAAGACAGGTGATTAGCTAGTTCCAAATGTGCCAATCACCACAATGGGCTAGGATTGGACCAGGCCTAATGAGCTTCAAATTAAATACATAGGCCCAAGCGCGACCCACTGACACCCCTGATTTTTTTACTTGTATTTTCTACACTGAATTATATAAAGTTTACATGTTATTTGCACAGGGAATGATTTTACTATGGTTAACCACTATAATTAAAGGAGCAAAGCCTCCAAGTTGCAGAGAGAGTTCTAGCTGCATACCCCCATCTCCTTCCCAACTTGCCATCCTATATTCCTCCTTTGCACTCATATCCTTAGGTGCTGGTGGCATTAGACCATGCTCCTTAGCCTTTGGTGCAGATCAGTTGAAGCAGCAAGATAATCCCAACAATGAGAGACTATTGCAGAGCTTCTTCAGCTGGTACTTTGCATCATTTGCAGCATCTATCATAACCGCTTCCACCGTTATCGTCTATATACAAGACCAGATGGGATGGAGAGTTGGCTTTGGTGTTGTGGTCATTCTCATGTTCTCCTCTACCAGTTTGTACTTCTTGGGCTCTTCTTTGTATATCAAGGTGAAGGCAAATAAGAGCTTGTTAACGGAGTTTTCGCGAGTGATCGTGGCTGCTGTGAAAAATAAGCATCTCGATTCCCCTCCGAAGGATGCGCGAGGATGGTACCATCACAGTGATTCAATGCTTGTGGCTCCAACAGACAATTTGGGGTATTATCATCATTAACATTGTCATTTATATCGTTACCATCATCGCCGTCAATGTCTTATCATCATCATCGTCATCCTTGTCATAATCATCATCATTTTTATTATTGTTAGTGTTACAACTTTTATTATCGGAGTAATTTAGAAAAGGGCAATAATCCTCTCACTCGAGTCATGGGGCATAAACACATGATTCGAGCTCCTGTTGGTTGCAACAATTGCCTTTGACTTTTCCAAGGCAGTTGTAATGGCATGCAGCCAATAGGAGCTCTAGTTATATGTTTGTCCCATGACTCAAGCTATGAGTTTGTTTCCTTTGGAAAAAATAAGACTATCAAGGAAAAGTTTAGATTTTTATATCATTTCAAACTGTTTTAGAAAAACAGAATTTTCACGATTTCTATTTTCTTGGAGTTTGTGAAAGAGAAATTTTGTTCCACGTATGATAAGTATTATATATTTATATATATGAAATTTTCAAAATATCTCTAAGAACCTAAAAAATGTAGAAAATGGTAAAAAATCGTGAAAATCTGCATTCACGATTTTCTCTTTGGCAAAGCCTAAAAACTCAGAAAAGCATAAAAATATTGAACTTGTTTCTAAAAGTATTTAAAAGGACTATTTCTTAAAAATGACTCTTCTCACGATTTTCTCATTTGTTTGGTCTGAAAGGAATTATTGTGCATTTCGTAAGCAAAGAAGATCATCCTCCTCGATCTTCCAGAGGGTTTGTGATCCCACAAGTTCATGGGCCACGTGTTGGCGAGGGGAGAAAGAATGGCTCTGATACCATGATAAGAAATCCAACGGGCCTAACTAAACCTTTCAAAACCGACTTGTAAGGTGAGGTTTGCCCAAGATATAAAGAGCCCAAGAAGGGCCAGCCCACAGCCGGTGTGGGACAAATCCAACACTAGTATTAATTATGTCATTTTTCTCCAGATTTTGTTGGAGTTCTGTTCAAATATCTGGACTTATATCTTTAGCATAAATAAAATGGTTCCGATATATAATTGTTCTTATATACAGCATAATGAGTTTTAATTACATTCATTTGATCAATCTTGCTGGGTTTTTTTTTTTTGGTTGCTAGTTATAATCTAAATATTGTGTTGATTGATATGCCCATGGCATTGACTCTCTCTAGGTTCTTAAACAAAGCTTGTATCATCAGAAATCCTGAGGACTTAAACCCAGATGTCTCAGCTTCAAAACCATGGAACCTATGCACAGTGCAGCAAGTAGAAGATTTCAAGTCACTTCTGAGAGTGATCCCCCTATGGTCCACGGGGATCGTTTTTGCCTTAGTGATCAGTCAGTCATTTCAGATACTCCAGGCCAGAACCATGGACCGACACATAGGCCCCAATTTCCAAATTCCCCCAGGTTCGATTGGCGCATTCGGTGACATGAGTCAAATGGTATGGTTGGTCATCTACGAATGCTTGATCATTCCACTACTACGAAAGTTCAACAGGAAAGAAGCAAGTGGCCTTAGCGTTAAACAACGTATGGGGTTCGGGTTACTAATTTCATGTGCAGGAACGGCAGTTTCAGCAGTAGTGGAGGGTGTCCGCCGGAAAAATGCGATCGAGCAAGGGCTGGTAGAGAATGGAAATGCCATGGTGGACATGTCAGCCATGTGGCTAGTTCCACAGAATTGCTTGATTGGGATAGCAGAGGCCTTTAATCAAGTTGGGCAGATAGAATTTTATTATGGTGAGTTCCCTAAGAGCATGGCTAGTATGGGGATGGCACTTTTGTCTCTAGGGATGGGTGTTGGCAACTTGTTGGGGGGTCTCATAGTGGAGTATGTAGATGATATAAGTAAAAGAGGAGGAAAGGAGAGTTGGGTTTCTAGTAATCTCAACAAAGGCCATTATGATTACTACTATTGGCTTCTTTCCATCTTGGGTTTTGTTAATTTTCTTTATTTTCTTGGTTGTAGTTGGGCTTATGGGCCATGTAAGGGAGAAGGGAACAGGGTTTTGGATCAGAAAGAAGGAAATGAAAATGGTAGAGAAATGTAGGTGTGGACAATAATATTAGGCTTTGCTTGTTGGATTTTGAAGTGAACATAAGGAAATATAAATGTGAAGAAGGATTGAAAGGTTTTGTGGTTTTGCTCTTTACTAGTTTCCTCCACTTTTCTAATGAGAATGGCATCAAATTTTTACCAAAAGTCTTCTCCTTGTGGTATTATTTAAATAAATATTATATTTCAGCACAATTACTTTGCTTTATAAAAGATGATCCCTTCTATTTACCAAATATTATATTCGAACATGATCGACTTTTCAATCAACAAAAGATTTGTTCCTGCCTTGTTTTATCACTTTCATTTTACTAATAACTAGTAAAAAATGCAAATACAATGTGTCTTTGTGTGTTGTGTGTGTGTGTGAAAGAGAGAGAGAGGAACATGGGTGATTAGATTTTACTTGGAAGCCATTTCTTGTACACAAAGTTGGCCCTTGCATACAATTTAAAAGAAAGACTTGGTATTTTGGGGAGTTGTGCCATGTGGAATCAAAATCTAAGTTGTTGATTTGGAGACATGATCTAAAGATTTTTGGTGAAAAAATTGACACAAAACATGATCCCTGTCATATGATCCAACTCAGTCAAAGGATACCATTTGATTCAACACCATGTTCCATAGCCTTTGGTGCAGACCAGTTGATTAGACAAGGCAATCCCAACAACGAGAGGGTGTTACAGAGCTTCTTCAGCTGGTACTACGCTTCGACCGGACTATCCATCATAATTGCGATGACCGTTATAGTCTACATTCAAGATCAAATGGGATGGCAAGTTGGTTTCGCAGTTCCTACCGTCCTAATGTTCTTATCCACTATTTTCTACTTTGTGGGCTCTCCTTTGTACATCAAAGTGAAGCCAAATAAGAGTGTGTTAGCTGAATTTGCTCAAGTGATTGTGGTATCGGTGAAAAATAAGCATCTTGCTTTCCCACCTAAGGACTCAGAAGGTTGGTGCCATCACAAAGACTCGATGCTCATAGTTTCCAACGGACACTTTGAGGTATGTCATCATCACATTCGTCACCATTCGTTTTGTGATTATCTTCTCTCTTGTAGTATTTTCTATTCGTGCTGAAATCAAAATTGGCTATAATTTCTTGCTGTAACTCGAACTCATTTTTTGTAACTGATAAAATGATCATAATACTACTTTTTCTCTCTGTGTCTTAGTAATCTGATGTGACTTTTAGTATATAAATAAAAATTAGATAAAAGAACAGAGGAGTTACCTGCTATTGGAATTGATTAGTTGAACCAACAAGGTAATTAATACATTACAGCTGAAATTCCTAGAAAGTCTTGTCTCCTGAATAAAGTTGCAACTCTACGTACTTTTAATACTAAGAGAGCAAGACAGATGCTAGGAATACAAAGAGATGGGGAAATTTGAAATTTCAGATTAACTTTTTCACATTTCCTCATAATTTGAAATTCTTCTACTACCATTATCTTTTCAGAAATAGATACACTGTTCTATATTAATGGGACCTTACGATATAAAAAGCTCACAGCTAATAATTTGACTAGAAAAATTTAACTTCTATAGTACCTTCTTCAGTCAATGTCCTTTGATGTATTGTAAATACTGACTTCTCTCATGATAACAGATCTTGTTGAAATTTTCTACTGGTGGAAGTCAGGCAATATTCTCCTTATGCTATTATGTATACCACTTCACATGCAGCTCAAATATTAGAAAGATTGCTGATTTAGCAGTTGCTAAAGCCACTTCTTTTCTCTTTGAAGACCAAGAGATGAATTCTATCACCTCCGGCCCCCCACCAATATATATATATATATATATATATATATATATATATATATATATATATATATATATATATATATATATATATATATATATATATCTGTGTGTGTGTGTGTGTGTGTTTTGAATCATCAATCCATCTTGCGCAGTCATCATAGGTGGAACAAAACAAATTACTATTTTCATCTGCAGCATACTTTATTCAGAATCCTATTGTTCCTAACAGGGGCAGCACAATATTTTTCCCTGAGCCTTTTCTATAAAAAACAACGGTTCGACTTTTACAACTCTACTTATTGACAGCTTGTAACTCGCCATCAGGTAACACGCATTTGTTTTAAAATCTGCATTTGAAGTTTCTTCAATAGATCATAACAGATGACCATTTGGATGAACAAGTGGAGACTAGAGGAGAAATTCTTTATAATCTGGAATCGTTGGTCACCAGACTTGGTGATCGCGGCGATCTTCCTAGTGAAGGAGAGTCATCTTCATGGGTCCTCAATAATTATATTGATGGAATTGGACAAATGGGCCATGACGCAATGAGTCGGTCGATATTCCTATTCCATAATTATCGCAGCTTGGAACATGGGCTCTCGCCCAAAAGTGATTCCACACCTCGCTCGTTGAAATGATCAGCGGTGCCTCCATGTCGCTACACCAAGTCTTCTCCTCGCTTTCGCTTCTCTTACTTCGATTCCAAGAAAATGTGTCATCAATCCTATACCTATCATCTCATAATCTTCCATCATTCCATTCATAAATTTCTCAAGCATTCTGAACTAGTTCTTGCATATATCAAATCATCATAATTGATACAAACAATGAGAAATTCATTCTTACTCCACTTTTAACAGCTAGAGAGCTTACTTGAACTTCTCTGAAAGTTATTATTTCGAAAATACCTGTCCATGTTGCTGATGCTCATGAAGCCTATTTTAATCCTAATAATGCCCTCTGCAGGCTATATACCATCTTTTAGTTTCCCTTTAAGGCAGCATTTTCTTTATTCAACATAATTTTCCTCTTCGAGCTCACCATTTAAAAGGCAATTTAGCGTCAAATTAAAATGTTGCCATTCTAAGTGAGAGATTTCATTTTTGCAGAAATCTATACCTGGCTATTAGGGAGAATCTAATTTCTACTAATTTTTCTTTCTGCTTTTAAATGGGTCATCTTATTTTACTTGAGACTCATTGTAGTTCAATAAACTTTTCTTTTAGCAATCTTGGCCGGCTCTCATGCTTGATTCTTCACTTTACCCATTGCTTTAAATGTGTTGCCTTTGATAACTTCAAATATCTGGGGTTCATTGCAGTGAAAACAATACAATCTACAAATCCCCAATACCAATATCTATAGGGATAATAAAGTTGTACCCATCAGTCTCATCACTATAACCAATAAATATGCATTTTCACTTATTTTATCAAGCTTTTTGGCAATATTCTAAAGGTTTCTTTTATCAAGCCTTTTGTCTTATGTTCTAAAGATACTCTATAAGTTTCTTATGTTAGGCTTTTGTCCATTCCGCAAGATTCATGATGGTTATACATGGGACAACCTTTGTTAGAAATCTTGTTAAAAGGTTAACAGCAGTAGATTTATCTTCAACACAATTATTAGGAAGAATTTTATCTCTAATCAAGCTTCAAACATTCTTCGCAACAGTTCTAGTTCTTTGCTCTCCAACGCCATCTCTGGTGAGTTATATCTTGTTATCAATTGTTTTATAATTCTGCTTCGTTCACTGAAACTCCAATGTTCTTTGAATTTGTGTTTCTGTTCTTAGTACTTCTAGCCATGGGTTAAAATCTCGGAAAAACGATACGTATCGTCCAACCCCAAAACTGATACGTATCAGACGATACGTATCGGTTTCGGACGATACATTCCAATGTATCGTCCGAAATTTTAGGTTTTTGTATGGGAGGCACCGGTACGGTACATTGAATGTACCATATCGGTGAGGTCCAAAACCGATATCGGCCGATATTTTGACCCATGCTTCTAGCTAATGCCAAATTATTTTAGTTAATTCATGCCATAAATTGAATAAAAGTCGACGATGCTTTGAACTTTTACTCAAGGAAAAAAGACTCACCCACACTATTCTATTAAAATCTTGGAACTATTAACAAAATTTAATCCAAATACTTTAAAAGTGGTTCTGCATGTATATGTACGAGCCCACGTGTGTGTGTGACCATGTGCATGCATTTATTACAACAAAAGTACGTAAGAATTATTTTTGCATACGAAAAAAAATTAATAGATTTAATGCCATTGTATTCATGATCAAAAGGATATGGATGTAGAGGACCTACACCCTTCACCTAACGTTTACGAGAAATGTTTAGACATTTATCTGTAACGTAGAAATGCTCTATGACACCTCTTCTTGCATAAATGTACTTATTAGCCTCTCTTTCTTATCTGAATGCTCACTTTCACTGTCTAATGCTTGTTTCATTCATGTCTAAATACAATGAAAAAGTGTTCTCTGATGCTATTTTTTCTTATTGTTTCTTTTCTTTTTTATCGATTCTCTGATGCTATCTTGATTACATTTAAATGTTGGACTGATAATTTGTCCATTTCCTTGACCCCCTCTAGGTTCTTAAACAGAGCTTGTATCATTAGAAATCCAGGGGACTTGAACCCAGATGGATCAGCTTCAAAACCATGGAATCTATGCACAGTGCAGCAAGTAGAAGATTTCAAGACAGTCATCAAAGTGATCCATATATAGTCCACCAGCATTGTCATCTCCATGGTCATGACCCAAAATTTTCAGACTTTCCAGGCGAGAACCATGGATCGATACAGGCCCATATTTTGAATCCCAGCAGGCTCCTTCATTGTGTTCTGTACTATCAGTCTTGACAATATGGGTACTTATATATGACCGTTTGATCGTCCCTACAATGGGAAAATTCACCAGAATACCATGGAATTGGTATTAAACAACGCATGGGGCTCGGATTACTAATCTCCTGTGCAGTTACATTGCCTGTGGGCTTATGGGCCTTGTAAGGAAGAAGAGAACAGGGTTTGGGATGATAGAGAAGAAAATTAGAGTAGTTGGATCTAGAGAACTACCCTTCATTTGAGTTATATGTATGTGTTTCCCAGTTAGATGGATAATCGAACATCAAGAAATGTAAGTGTGAGAAATCATGTAAACAGGATGCTGGTTCTGCTATTTACAAGTTTTATCCGAATCATAATAAAACAGCATTAATTGAATATGAATTTAAGTTATTTTATTAAGGCTCTCTGTGGTTTTGATTTTTAGTCAGTCGTTTTCTCAACGAACAGGTACAATATGCAATTTATGTCTCTTGTGCGTGTATGAAAGAGAGAGAGAGAGAGAGAGAGAGAGAGGCTAATATAAAGAAAAAATTGAAAAATGTAACAAAATTCCAAATATTACCCTAATCCTGAAGAAACTCAAAACACTACATTTCGAATGATTTTTCTATATTTCATTACAAAGAGAAGCCTCTTTAAATAGAGGTGAATTCATTCAATTAAGATCTCAAGAGATCTTTAATGATTTAAAGTAGTTCCTAAAGTATTTGTAAAATTCTAATCAACCTTAATATTGCCTGAAACATAAGATACACATCATAGGATGTGTATCTCTCTTATTAATCTTAAATATTTTCTTTTTAATTTAAAAGCATGCTTGGTTGCTATCAACATAGTAACATAACTTGTTCTAACAATTGTCTTCCCGTACTTGCCACTGCAAAATTTATAAGAAACTTTATATGTAATGTATCGCTGTTTCAGTTTTTATATTAAGTTATTATGTATTAGTTATTGGTTATTCCGTCCCCACTTCACATATTGTATAAGTTAACTCTGATTTTTTAATAGATATCTTTTGCACCCAAGTGCTAACATATAAATCTAACCAAAATCAATATACTAATATATGTAATGTAATAAAAAAAAATTGAACTTTAAGATTGTAGATACAGAATGATCTTCTTGAATTACAGTTTTGACTGCCTTTGAACATGATCTAATCACTGAAATTCTGTTATATTTATTATTAATATAATAAATATTTTAATAATTTAAAAAAAATAAAACTTTATTTGATTTCTTAGTTTTGGGTTGGGTTTTTAGGCAATAGTTATTCTCAAGTTTTATATGCAAATGAATAGTCCCACATTGGTAAAAATAAAAAGTGCCTAGGCTATATATAGAACCTTTCACCTTCTATTATTGTTTAACAATAATAAGAGAAGAGTGTGCCTAGCTGCGAGCCACCGCGTTCGCACACGCACGTGTGCGTGGCGAGGTTGAGATCTTTGAAAGATCTGAGCCGTCCAAAATATGACTGTTAGTCCAACAGTCATATTGAAATTTCTATATAAGGAGGCCTTAGGACACAGATTCAAACACTCTGAAATCCATCGGAATCCTTGCATAAAACTTGAGAATTCCTCTAGCTATCTTCTTTTGGTGGTACTCCATCGGATTGAGTTTTCTGGGGCGATCCTTTACTGTTGCAAAGTAACGGATCGCATCCAAGAGATTGGGCTCGTTGTATCCTGAAAACGTCTCGCTGGAACCCTTTTGCAAACTCGAAGATTTACTCGAGTAGGGAGCGAATAGCGTTTTAAAGACAACGATTACGTGCCTCGAGTCCAATTCTCTTGCCCTTTTCATCATTTTCGGATTTCTGTTCTCTGCTTTATCTAACAAATTCAATATAGTGTGAGAACATAAGGAGGTTGCTTACAAGAGCCAAAACCATGTTGCTCTTTCTTATTTACGGAAATAAATCCTGGATGAGATATGTCAAAGATGACCTTCGATCGGTTGATAGGAGCCTATTTTGCTTATAAGAGCCTATCAAAAGTAGTCACAAAGTCGGACAAGTGGTCAATTCAGACAAAATCGGGGAAATTCAGTAAAATTCAGCACAATTCGCAAAAATAAAAATAATAAAAAATATATAAATGCATTATTATATATTTCAACTTAGGAATAATTAAAAAACAAAGTATGCTTTAAGGTGTTTGAATCAAGGCACATCTTTGGTTACACAATCCCTGTAATCATATAAATGTATATGTATAATTCTTCTCAGTTAAATTCAGTACAATTCAGAGATTTTTAGGTTTTTTTCAAAAAATCGGAAATTTTTGTGACTATGATCAAGAGATTATGATGGTGATGCATTTGGAAAAGACTGCAAAAACCAATGTGTGATCTTTTCTTGCACAAATAATAATAATAAATAAATAAAAGAGACATCAATCAACAATAGCTCCAATTAATTAGGGAAAAAGAGCTCAATTTTGGTAACTCCGTACTCACAATAGTGGCATCATCAAATAGGATGATCCCCTATCAAGTGCTGCTTCAGGTTCAAGGTTGAATTTTAGTCAGAAAAAAAATAGGCTGCTAGACAGATACTTCCAATGCAAGCTTATTAAGATTCCTTTTGCAGACCGACAGTGTTACACAGTGGACTATTTTGCAGGCAACTTATGTTGCACACCCTGACTGGCTGCAGTGCTTGGGCCCCACTATGTGTGTAGTTAGTTGGGGTCGTGCCAAATAAGCTGCCTGCAAAATTGTCTATTAAAAACTGTCCAAAGTACATAATTTTCCTTTGCAGACATTCAAGCGTAAAAACTTTCTCAACTAATAATAGAAACGTTCCTTGAAAACAAGGTTCCATTGGACCTCCATAATCTAAGAGCGCTAGCGTCTGAGAGAGGAGAAATATCGCTTCTCCTTCTTTGAAGAGTGAAATTCACCAGTTGGAGAGAAGATGATGGAGGCTCCTTTGATTCCAAATGGGCAAATCCAGCAACTCCCAAGAGTAAAGAGTGGTTGGAGGCAGTGGCAGACTCAAAATTTTCCTTTATGGGGGCATAACATTAATTAATATTTAAAGTTAAACAATATAAATATATAAAATATATTTTGAATCCGCTTGCAAAATGATGTCTCGTTAACATTGGCAGCTAAAAACCAATCACTTACAAAAAGTAACACTCATTGAATTGACTTTCACAATGATATATCCTTCAAATTACAAAAAAAAAATCCAATGGACACTTCTTAAGGCGTACCTCTATTAGCGCCCATGTCGGAAAACCCCTTTAAAACTATTGATTGCTTCGGATCAGATGATAGAGACCGTGTTTCACCACAATCTTTCACACAATGAATCTTGAGATCATGTCTCACCTATCATACGGTCAGTTTGTGATTCCACATGTCACAGATCCCCAAATAGTGGCCCTAAAATAACATTTGAGACATGTGAAATCAAGGGGCATTTTTTGGAATATGTGACATGTGAAATCAAAAACTGACCATATGATAAGTGCGACATGATCTCAAGATCCATTGTGTAAAAGATCAGGGTGAAAAATGATCTCCATCATTTGATCCGAAGCAATCAATGTTTTGAAAGGGTTGCATACGTGGGTGCTTTTAGAGACTTGAGGAGATATTTGGTGTGCTAACTCACCACAGGTGCTTATTTGAATAAAAAAACCAAAAACAAAAGTGCAAGTGTAAATGGGGCTTTGTATAAAATGGATTTTAAAAAAATAAATAAATCACCATGGGCATCTACCCATGTTGGGCATTAAGTGGTCAGTCACTGCTCTGTCTTCCGATCATTGCTAAACTCATATTCCCGCTGCCACCAGCACCCCGAGGGCACTCAAACCTACTGAATATTGATCAAATCTAAACAATGTTTAGACTTAACCACCAGTACCACCTTTGTCATCATATCTACAAGATTGTCCTTCGTACTCACATTCTTCAAAAATATCTCGCTATCTTCAATTACTTTATCTAAGAAATGATATTATATATTAATGTGTTTGTAAACTCATTTACACCCAATCTCTCTCTTATCCTTAGATAACTCTGTCAGTTCTCAAGTTTAATTCTTGTAAAGAGAATCCATCTTTTCACTCATTGTGGTCATCCATTCTCATGCACATCTGTCATTGATTGCATCCTTAAATGAAGATGGCTCATTGTCATCCAATGTTAATGCGTAGGTGACCATATACTCATAATCACAGCGAATTTGTACTCTAGCATTCCTTTTGAATTTTCCACCCTCTAAGGATTGTTTTGGCTCTCTCTCAACTATTTCTACACATGAAATTTCTACATATTTTTCTGGTATAATAACTAGAGGAATTTCTAACACCACCTCAAACTATTCTTCCGCCACCTCTCCAATTTTCATGCTCTGTTTGCTAAAAGTTCGCACAATAAATTCAACAAAAGTCACATCTCTATTACTCACAACCTTATTCTGCTCGGGACACTATAACCTTTATCCTTTTATGTAAGCTACAAATCCTAAGAAAATCGTCTTCTTAGATCTTTGGTCAATTTTACTATCTCTGACATGATAGTAAGTTGCACAACCAAAGGCTCTCAATGCACAGTAATCTATAGACTTCTCTGATCACATCTCAATCAGAGTCTTGCACTCTATTACCGTAGACGATGATCCACTTACTAGATAGGACGTCGTATTAACTGTCTCAGCCCAAAACTCTCTATCCAATCTCGCATTGGATAACATGCATCTTACCTTTTCAAGTAGAGTTCTATTCATTCTTTTTGTTATCTCATTCTATTGTGGTGTATTCCTCACTGTGAAATGCCTAGCAAGACTGTTCTCTTCACAGAACCCTTAAAACTGCTCATTGGTGTACTCACCACCATTATCGGTTCTCAATCGTTTAACTTTCCTTTCAATCTGATTCTCAAACAGTATTTTTCACCACTTGAAGATTTTCAACACCACATTCTTACTCTTCAGTATGTAGATCCATACATACCGAGAATAATCGTTGATGAAGGAGATGAAATACCTGACACCACCTCTAGAAGGAACCTTTGAATGCCCCCACACATTTGAATGTATATAATCCAGTGTGCCTTCTGTAGTGTGAACAATTGTTTTAAACTTAACCCTGCACTGTTTCCCGAAGACACAATGCTCACAAAAGTTAACTTTGTCAGCTTGTATAACTTTCAATAAGTCTCGTTTGCTTAACTTTGTAATTCCTCTTTCTGACATGTACCCTAGGCGCATGTGTCATAGCTGTGTAGAGGACAAATTGCTATCTTCTAACGTAAATACCGCTACTCCACCTGTCACTGTACTCTCTGATAGAAAGAAAAGATATTCAACATTTTTCGCTTCCTCACAATTAGAGATCCCTTTGTCACCTTCAAAACTCTACCTTGAGCTGCAAACTTGAACCCATTGGAGTCTAGTATACCAAGCGATATAAGATTCTTCTTCTGTTATGAAACATGATGTACATTAGTCAATGTTCTCACAACCCAATCGTATATCTTTATTCTAATACTCCCCTTTTCAACTGTTTTGCATGTCATATTATTATCCATCAAGATCGTTCCACCATCCACTACTTTATAAGACGTGAATTGGTCTCTATTTGGACACATGTGGTAGAAGCATCATGAATCAAATATCCATGCATTCTATAAGTATTTATTAGAAACCACTGACAATACATTCCAATCATCAGCTGGATCTTGTTTGGCTATACCAGTCTCATCAACAACCTCTTTCTGTTTCTTATCCTGAGCATTGTTCATCTAACTTGTAACTGAGGACAATGTCTTCTGATGTGATACTTGTAGTATTTTACAATTTTTATATTTTTGAATTTAGACCTAAACTTTGATCTACCCCTTTCAGACTTACGGCCCTCTTATCTTTCCTTAACAAATAAGACATCTGCTTATATATCACTATCCAAACCTTTCTTCCTTATGTCGTTATAAAGCAGTGCCACTGTAACCAACTCCAATTCAATAGTCTCCTTCCCATAGAGCAGCGTAATAATTAGGTACTCATAGGAATCAGAGAGGGAAGACAAAAGCAATAATACTTTACATTCATCCTTGACTTCTTCTCCTATATTTAATAATTTAGATATTATTCTATTAAATTCATTAAGATGTTAGTTGAGAGGATTACCTTCCTTTATGTGCAACTTGTATAGTTGCTTCTTTAGATACAGACGACTCATTAGAGATTTCGTTATTAAATACTCCAATTTGGCACCCAACAGGGCTGCCGAGTTCTCCTGCTTCACGTTGTACATAATCTCCTTCGCTAGACATAATCAAATCGTATTGTACGCTTGAAGTTCGAATTCTTCTCAGTCACCATCGGACACATCCGTTAGTTTACTCATAAGTCATTTCAACGCCTTATGCAGCCCTTATTGAATCAAAATATCCCAGACTTGTATTGCCACAAGCCGAAATTAATCTTTTCGTCGAATTTTTTAATTTCAAATCTCGCATTCGAAACATTTGCGGACTTTGATGTCATCTCCGATCGTAGAACAGAAACCTAACCTGACTCTGACATCAATTTGTTACGCGAAAGTTTTCAAATTAATCAACGATCTCACGATGAACAATCAAAATAATAATGCAAAATAAAAGGAAATCAAACACAATCACACAAGAGACAATATTTACATGATTAGGCAATATGCTTACGTCCACGAGCAACGATGATTCACAATATTGATGATTCTACAAGAATACAAGAACATTCAAGTCTCACCAAAGCTCTCCACTAAACCCTAGACATGTTTACCAAAGGTTTACAATGATATCTCAACTATCTTTTTAACCTTATATAGTCCAAGAGATATTCTCTTATATAGAAGATTTAAATCCTACTTCTAATCTAAGAGAAACTAATCTTATATAGAATATCTAAATCCTACTTCTAATCTATTAAATTAGAGCCTAAAACAATATATTCAATTAAATCTAATGAAAAAGAGTTTGTAGAAAGCATTGGTAGTGTATTCATGGTTGTGTGATGCTTAAATTAAGTATCACATAGATGCATCGACCGGAGCACGTATTCCGTTTGCATGGTCGATAATGTTAAACATCCTAACCATTCCAAGGCCAAATCAGCGAACGTAAACTGATTTGCATATTCATAAATAATTGAAAATATTTCCCGAGGCTTGGCCATTTGATAACTTCTTGGAATATGGCCAAGAATGTCATCCAATTGATGCAATTACATATTAATTATTGATTATTGGAATATATTGATTGATGAGAACTGTTATACATATTATGATTAAGAGGGTGATTAGCAACCCAAATCTTGTCCGTTGCAACACTCTTAAATTGGCTTCATATTAAGTGCAGATCACTAAGACTAAATGTTGGTCTTTGTGTTAAGTAATTTGGTGATATTTTTTGGCGATTCAAATCAGATTTTCAATCCGATGAAACTTTTAGACTCTAGAGATCGAAGGTGACGTTGTCACACTATCCAATCAACAATAAGAACCAGTCCCACCATCAAATTTGAAAACAATGGGCTTCAATACATAAATCGGTAAATTTGATGAAATGTCTAGAATAGTGGGAGCATACCAACATTAGATGATTG
This sequence comes from Chloranthus sessilifolius, assembly GCA_021018995.1. Lineage (NCBI taxonomy): Eukaryota > Viridiplantae > Streptophyta > Magnoliopsida > Chloranthales > Chloranthaceae > Chloranthus > Chloranthus sessilifolius. Next base: position 56,983,978 of record CM037590.1, on the reverse strand, counting down.
GTTTATCATATAGTATTTGACTTAATTTTTGGAACCATCCAAATAGACTTATACAATCGAATATTGGGCATGTTCACTACGGGAAAATCCATTTCGCGTGTAAAATCTCATAACATGTGAGATTTAATATGAAATGATTAATATGATGGGTAAAAAGCCTCATGGCCTGCATATTTAAGTCTCGTTATAAGCCATTGTGTATTCTTAATAAATTAAATCAATGACTAAACCAAATGCCATTTGTAACCATATGTTTTGGCCTTTATGACCAAGTGGGAAATGTTGGAATATAGTCATGAATGTCATCCAACAATTATAATTATATATTAATTATTGGAATATGTTGATTGATGAGAACCGTTACATATATTGTGATTAAGAGGGTGATTAAAGCCTCTTAATTGAAAATTCATCAGTTACATTGTTAGGATATATAAGCAATGTTTAGCACAGGAAAAAAGTGTGTTTGAACACATAGAATATGCCCTAAATTGATCGGACGAACTGCAACAAGCGGCCACCAATCTAGTGACACCGTCACCCTCTTGATCACGATATGTGGCACAGATTTTTCAATCCTTCACAGATTTCTCAATCCTTCATAATTAATACGGAGTCCCAAGCAAAATAAGATTGTCAAGCTTAAGAAGAGCATTCTACCCAATAATCATGTCAAAATAAGACTTCAACAAATGTGAGGGTCCCCAAAAGTCTTTGAAAGAACTCTCTTCACGATATTTAGTGGCTAAAGGGCTCATCATAGGCATTGTAAAATGGATTGGCTCTCCTGACACATTGGTTATGAGTAAGCTGGGGATTGAGCCTTAGACCTTAAGGTCACTCTCCTGACATTTGGCTTAAGATGGCCAATGGTGCATGAGGTCATCGTCGTCTACTTCAGATTCGTCTTTAGATCAAATCGAAAACCTATTTCTACAATGTGATTCAAAGCTCAAAATTGTTCAAAATTGAACTTTGGTATTTGAAAGCCCTAATTGTGATTCCAAAAGATAGTTTTAGGAGCTCCATTTTTTGGGAAATTTATCTATCGACCCTGTAAGATACACTTTTTATGTCAGAGGTCCTGTATTTTCACCTTCACCCAAATCGACCAGCATTTAGCCAAGCTATTTTCAACTAGCACAAAAAGTCCGAAATATCCCTTCTTACACTTTTTTTCATTCTACATAATTTAAAATTTTAAATATTTATATTTTCTATATTTACGCAATGTGAAATTGGATCTATGCTGTTTGATTTGAAGGCCACATAATAAAATAGATAGCGTCAAAGACACGAAAAAAAGGCAATATCGCCACTTAAAAAAAAAAAAAAAAATTTAACAATCGATGTCGACTCTTAACACAATCGGTATCGACCATTTTAAGAGTTGTTATCGACTATATACACAGTCGCGATCGACTGTAAATAAAAAATAAAAAAATAAAAAAATTTATTTATAAAATGGATAGTGACTCTGTATAGAGTCGCCATCGACTCTGTATAGAGTCGCCATTGATTGTAAAAAAAAAAAAGGACTTAATTTAATAAAATCGATGACGACTCTATATAGAGTCGATGACGACTGTGTATAAAGTCGCCATCGACTGTGAATTTTTTTTTTATATATACAATTGATAGCAACTCTGTACAGAGTCGATGGCGACTCTGTAAACAGTCGTTAACGACTCTTAAAATGGTCGGTACCGACTGTGTACAGAATCGATATCGCCTTTTTTCATATCTATCTTTGACTATCGATTTTATATTGTGGCCTTCAAATCAGACAGCATGGATCTCATTTCACATCGCGTAAATATTGAAAAATACAAATATTTAAAATTTTAAATTATATAGGTGTATCCTCTTCTTCCTCATTCTAATCTGCTACAGTTTCTGACGAAAAAGGTATATTTGGGTCGATCCAAATAGCAGATCGGAGTAGATTGGATTGAGGACAAGACGCCGTCTCCTTCGCCACCTCTAACTTTTAGAAACTGTAACAGATTAAAATGAGGAAGAAGATGATGTTTTTCTGCCTTAAAGAAAGGGGGTAATTTAGACTTTTTGCTATCCTTAGGGTCGGCTAGGCTCCCAGCTGGTTGATTTGTGTAAAGGTGAAAATATAAGGCCTCTGACGTAAAAGGTGAATCTGACAGGGTCAATCAGGTAAATTTCCCCTATTTATTATCAAGAATGAGTGTTTGTAGTTGTGTTAGTATGTTGGGCACCAACACCAGGTCTTCATGCTCATCTTATCTATTGCCTCACATCCTAATTAATAATCTATTTAATTGTTCAGGTGTTAAGCACCGACACCCAGCCTGATACTACCCATATCTAATACTTCACACTCCTCTCCATATAAATTTGTGTAAACTTAATTAATTATTTTAATATAATTATACAATATAAGAAAGAGCTTGAATTGGGTGTCGCACTTCGCACCAATTTTCCATGGTACACACATCTAATGTCGTTCGTGTGTATCCTACTGATTTAATTAATTTATAAGCATAATAATATAGAACTAAGTGTTCTCTGTCGATGGTGCTTGATAGGTGGGCTCGAATTATATTCAGCATCGAGGTCACGTGCACACACACCTCACATAAGAGTTCGAATTTGAATTGTATGATTTAGACTCGTGTTTAGGTGTACATACCTAATTGCGACAGGTCAAGGCCAAGGCCATATCACATAGGTCAATGATTTGACTCAGGTCAAATTACTCAAAGTCATCTCATTCTCGTCAAAGGTCAATGATTGAATGTTAGCAAAAATCGAGGTTATTACACTTGCTATTAGCATTGGTATACTTAGGAATGGGTAAGCTAGAGTTGTTGATCAAGTAGTTCAACTAGCTGTTAGCATTACTAATCGTATTGAGTTGGGACGAAAAACATCTCCATTGTTTGATTCAAAGCATTCAACGGCTTTAAACACCGTGTTGAGAAAGAAGAATCCTGTGTTGAAACTAAAGGTACCCTTTTTTTAAATAAGAAAGGTTCTTAGAAGCTTCTATTGATAACTTCTAGGGCTGTCAATAGGCCGGGCTCAGCCCGTATTCGGCCCGACGTTGCTCGAGTCAGATTTGGACTCAAATAAAAAGTCCAAATATGAATGCACCCGAGTAGAGCCCAGCCCATTTTCAGGGCGAGGCTCAGGTTTTATTTTAAGCTAAAAAAATATCGTGCTGCTCAAAGCCCGGCCAAGCGCGGCTGTTCAGGGCGAGGCTCAGGATAAGGCAGGCTTGGGCTGAATCCGGCCCATCCCAAACCTGATCCGGATTGGGTTTAGGTTTAAATAAAATGTCCGAGCCTGACTCGAATTTCTATTTTCTGGTCAAAAATAATCAGGCTGGCCAACACCCGACCCAAACCAGGCCCCGCATAGCCTGTTGAGAACCTTAACCTAAACGGGCCAAATATAACAGGATAAAGGGATTTTGAAATAAAGGCGCCCCTGCGCCTTATTTTATCCCAAAGATAACCAAAGCTGGTTTTTCGTTCCAAAATAATGCCCAAGATGTATCATCCCACGTACCGTCTTTTAGGTTTTTACAATTATACCCTCTTGTAAGAAATCTATGTAAATGTCGTTAGGTGGACATTGATTACCGATGGATGTAGATGAGGTCCGGCGAGATGGTCACCAGCGATGCTAGGGTTTTGGAGAAGCTATGGTTTTTACAATGGCCTCAACTCGATTGTACGCTCGTCGAACATCGGTCATCGACGTACGTAGATGAAGGTATCATTTTTACGATGACCCTAACTCGATTGTACACTCGCCGGACATTGATCATCGACGGACGTAGATGGGATCCGGCAAGATGGTTGGCGGCAAAGCTATGGTTTTGGAGAAGCTATGGTTTTCACAATGGCCACAGGGGAAGCTAGGGCTTTGGAGAAGTGACCCCAACTCGATTGTACGTTCGCCAGACATCGATCATCGACAGATATAGATGGGATCTGACGAGATGGTTGCCGGCGACGCTACAATTTTTAAGAAGAGGACCGCAAGAGATTTTTTCTCACAAGAACACAGTGACTCTGTATCAATTGTACGCTCGCCGGACATCAATCATCGACGGACATAAATGGGATCCAGCGAGATGGTTGCCGGCGAGAGGTAACATGGGCTCGGATTCTCTGGCAGAGATCAGCGTTTTTCATCAAGGAGTTCGCTAATGCGGCGATCGTATAATTCGAACATAGATCCGTAGAAAATTCTAACAATTGGTATGAGAGCAAGGATAGCTTGATCCCACGATCAATCCTTATGAAGAAATCTTGATGCGCATCCGTCTTAAATGGAATATTTTTTTTTAAATGCTAAATTTGAAAGATAGTTCGTTGACATCTGTTAGATCTAAGCCCTTTTGGGCTACGAGTGAGATATAAAATAATCTAACAATCAACCATTAATGCTTTTGACTGTGTTAAATCAAACGGTAAATTTTGTGTTTCATGCTAATTGTATATGCCAAAGATTTTTAATTATTGCCTCCAAATCAAAAGGCTTTGATAGACGTCTTCATATAACACTGCTTATAGTTGGGTAAGGACTTGACCATGGTCGTATCTTGTTATTTTAATTTTTAAGCACTTGAGATACGGCCATCTTTGGACTCTCCAATCAAGGAGAGCGGGAAGCGGCATGTTAACACAATTTGTTACCCTGGGAGCTATAAGATGGTTGAACTTATGGAGTGATGGATGATGATCAGTGTTGGCTTAGCTGTGTAAGCGGGCCAAATCAAGTTGACGGAGTGCGATTGTGGTTCATGACATTATTTTTGACAACTTTTTATAAAGTTAGATCTCTGATTTATTTTTTGTTTTTCGTTTGAGAAGAAGACTGAGAAGAGGAGGTTGGTTTCCTTTTTCTCCCTTCCTATAATAAAGCAATCATTAGATTCTCTTTCTAAAAAGTAATTTTTGAAATATTATTACATGTATATTTGGGGCACCAAAGTTGGTGCTCCCCGACTCTATATGGCTTGACCCGGTTCGACCCACAACCGACCCGTCCACCTGCCCGACCTAACCCATGGACCCATAAGCTGTGATCCGGCCCGACCCGACTCTATATGATGTGATTCGGCCCAATCGACAACCGGACTCGGGTCATGACCCGATCCAACCCATGGTCCGGTCAAGTCAATTCCCGGCCCATGGTATATGACCCTGATTTGGCCGTTAGACTCGACCCGTTTGTCCTTTAAGCCTATTTTGACTCATATTATTTCTTATTATTTTCTGGGCTATTTATAGGTCCGATTTTCGGATATTATATATGGATTTTAACTTTTTCGAACATTCCGAATCTGTTGTTGAGGTCTATTTTTTAAAAGGAGTTCTTTGTTATAACTATCTCATGACCTAACGTCTTTTTTTGACAATTTTTAATCTAATAATTGTTGTATATTTTAGTGCTTTTAATTAAAGATGGGTTTTGAAATAAAATATAGGATTGGGTATTGAAGGCTGTGCTCTAGCACCAATGCTGGTACATACATAATGTTACCTATGATTATTATCAATTTTGACACTTACCCACCACATGAGTTAAATTTGGCTACTTGGAAAGATTCTTCTGCCCAACGGTGACAATCTTTCCTAATGTCGTGATTTTTATAAAGAAAATTTGTTTTTGTTTGATTGTTCTCAACGTATCATATTCGATTCAAGGTAAATATCATGTGTTTTTCAATGCTTTATTGTCGATGTTGACTAGATGTGACATGCATGCCCACATAATCATAGTTTGATGATTATAAATAATTTGTTCACTTAATGCATGCGTATCTTATAATTGTTTGATTTTGACTAATTTGTTAATCAATTGTAATGTGTGGCATTGATTTATCTTTCAAAAGTAAATTAGTTAGCAAGATGTGCATATATCTGAAAGTGAGTTTTTGAAACCTTGAATCAAACTTGATATGGTTGAACGAAATTTAGGTCGCACCTTAGGAATCAAGATAGACCGGTAAAACGATAATTCGAGAGTACGTAGCTGAAATAGGCCGAGGTCTGCCCAAAGGTGACCACCTATGTAGGTTGTGTGACTTTTGAATCTTGATACTTATGTCTCATTAAGATCAGGTTGGCACATGCTTCTATGAGATTTTTTTAACTTCTAGCCAAAGCTGATTTAAGAATTTCATATAAGTAGGGTGAATAGAATGGTCATAAGTGCGTAAGAAAGAAAAGGACAATCTTTCTTGCCAAAACTGATGGAGAGTCTGGATCAAACATACAACACGAGTGATTAGGTCTATGCGTGTTTCTCCAAACACGGTCTTTGGAAACAAACTGCATGTTGAAATTTCTGCCCAATGATGATACTGAGACATGGCAACTGGTTATCCCAAAGAGTGAAAGTTGTTCATAATTGACACTAAATTAATTCGGATTTGAACCTAAATCAGAATTTAAATCTTTGAAAAATAGTTAGTGACATATGGTCATAGTTCACGGGAAATATTTAGTGACATATGGCCATAGCGTAATCTTCGAGGACATATGATCATTACGTATTCTAATTAAATCGTTAGTGATATATGGTTAAAATGGTTGATAAAAATTTAGATGCATAATCGGCATATTTCTTTGTTTTGCTAGTGATATGCAATGTTTTATTTTTATATAGAGCCATGGACGGATTTATTATTCATAAGCAACTAGCAAGTGTTGAGCCTTTGGACGGCTCCAACTATTCATCGTGGTATATGGCCATTGATATATTATTATGATATATGGACTATAATTTTGTCCTTATTGAGGATAAACCTCTCACACCCACTACGAGTTCTACAAAATTAGAGAAGAACTATTTTGCTAAATGAGAGAAAGCTAATCGTATCGCTATGATGATGATCTGTTCATCAATTAATCAGACTCTTAGAGGTGGGTTGAATCCTACAGTTACTGCAAAGGAACTCTTAAAAAAATATTAAAGATTAGTTTGTGAGTACACGAAAGTCTCTAGAGTATTTTTATCTTACACAATTAGTTAACATGAGATATGATGGAAATGGAAGTGTGCGTGAGCACATTTTAAAGATGTCAAAGTGTGTTATAGGACTCAGAGAACAAGGGACTGATTTTGGTGATGATCTAGTTGTTCACTTAGTTCTTTATTCGTTTCCGCCTTCATTTGATACTTTTAAGGTGAATAATGAGTAGTGAAATATGATGATATTTCACCCCTAAATACCTATATTTAGCCGTCCGATGAAAGCTATCTGATGACATTTACTAGATTTGAAGTGTTTCAGGTAAATACAATCCAAGTTTCTAAAACAACCCAAGAATTCCGAAAATAATGTCAAAACACTGCAATTTTTGGTCATCGAGAACTTAGTGGGACTTGCAGCTCAATTTGAACCTTCCAGACATCATATTCAGGAAATTTCTAAAACATAAAAGTTGTAGAGCTCGTCGTCAGCTTTCCAATGCCGTAAGAATCGCTTCAATCCGAGTTCGGGACAGAAAGTTATAGCTAAAATACCGAGGCAGTATCTGATACAAAGTTGGACGGGAGTTCACGAAAATTGCTTTTAGATATCAATCGATTGAGGACTAAGTTTCAATCGATTGACACATGAAGACAACTTTATCCCTACTTAAAAGTCAATCGATTGAGATTTAAGTCTCAATCGATTGAGGTATTAGGTATAAGGTTTGTTCGGCCACTATAAAAGGGAAGCTACGGCTTTGTAAAAGGGGATTCATTACTCATTATTATTTTACTTTTTAGGGCTCCACTTTTGGGGATTTTCTCTTCATTCTTCAAAGGTTCTTCTTTCTCCTTCTTTTAGGGTTCCATCTGGGTAGACTGTACCTAGGATTTGCATTATTTTTTCTTTACGTTCATGAAGGCATAGATTGTATTTAGGAAAAGGCATTGTAAACAAAGATCTTTTGGAAGAAATGAAAAGAGGAATGACTTTGAATGAACAAAGAGATCGTACACAAAAGATGAGAGGCTAAATCAGTTGATCGGGGAAGATGCGATCCCCAGATAAGTAGCAATTTTTTATGATTAATACCACAGTCTATTATTATTATCATGGAATCGTTTTGCTAAAAGTTTGTATTATTGAAAATATATTGAATGCTTATTATGACCATTGATTAAGCGTATCAACGGCTATAATCGCTAGATCTGGACTTGCAGACTGATCTAGGCTGCAGAGCGATTATGTACTTCCTATTATGATCTAAACATCATGAGATATGCTATACTTTTTACATGACTCATACCGCAATGATAGGCTAAGTCATTGTTTTTAGATAGGGTATGCCGGATTGATGATCATATTTTATTACGAATCATTTTTCTAGACGAATGATGGTGTGAATGATGCTTTAATGAAACTGTGAGTTTTAATGATAGAAAAGGGGTACAAATCTGGGGTAGCATATTCCTTGATCATATTTAAATATTGTTCTTAGATCCATCATAAATTAGTTGTTTAGATTAATATATTTTTCTTGCAATTAGGAAAAGTGTGATAAATTTTTGGTAAAATTGAATCTGCCCCTTGGTACTTCCTTGGGGATGTTTTTAAATCTCTGAAAAAATTAATTAAAATTCACGTTTCCCTGTAGATTCGACACCCTTGTTCTTGTCATATTGCAATAGATCTTGTGCACTTGCAAGGGTTACATTTAAAATCGATCAGTGAACTATAATGCTCAAGAGACAAAGTGGGACCTTAACCAATTAATTTTCCTATGTGTGATCGAGGAGGAGCGTTTGAAAGCGACTAAAGTTGAGTTTGCACATCTGGCGGTGAGTGGGTCAAGTCGAAAGATTTTTAAAAAGAATCATAATCAGAACTTCAATCGAAAGCAAGCTGGAGCAGAAAATTCAAATAAGAAAGTCAAACCTGAAAATTTAGAATGTTGGCACTACAAGAAAAAGGGACATCATCGGAGGGATTGCTATATATTTAAATATATGTTGAAACAGGTCAAAGGAAGAACATCTCAACCAGAGAAGCCGTCTCAGCCTGAGAAGTCCCAGAATTGAAATCACGCTTCCGTCGTTTATTTATTTATTTATTTTTGCAAGACATTAATTAGTACTTTGACATTTATTTTGATACACTTGGTTTGCGTAAGTTTAATTAAATGATTATAAATAGTTGATGTTAAGTTAATATTGTTGTTCATTGATTACTATTATGAATGGCCAAATCAGTGGGAGATAACTCGCTTGGACTGACGAATTTTTTTTTAAAATATATATTGTGACTGACTCATCATATGAAATTGTATATGTGTTATTGAGAGTATATGTGATTATACTCTATCTATTCGCATGAGGATTTTATCACATGACAAAGTAATGAGGTTGTACCTCATTATGCCTGAATTTTGCTTGGGTTAGATGTGATTAGGCACTACATCGGTAAACCTTTTTTCTGTTAGATTGGTGATGTGAGTCACAGGTAGGGAACCAGTAAGATATCAGAAAGACATACCCTGGGATATGAAGTTTGACAAATATAGGAACGACATATGTGTGCGTTGCCTGATATCACTAAGTAAAGACCTAAGTCCATTAATAATACTATTTTTGTGACCATGGATTGCCTAGTGTCAATTCGTAAGATGGAATATTGTGTACGCCATGATCCTTTACTGGTATTGTTATTTAATTTAGGTGATTGTTATGAAGCATCGAGGTAGTGGGGGTCAATGATTTTTCAAAAAATATAAAATGAATGGCCATTCGCTTTTCAGAGTTAGTCAACCTAGAGAGTCGTTCAAAAAAAAAAAAAAATTATGTTTAGATGAGTTAAGGTGCAAACCAAGTGGGAGACTGTTAGATTTTTGTGGTCAACACCTTAACCCATCTTTGGGTTTTCATTAAAAACTGGGTTGAACCTTTGACCACACGTATCTCGTGGCGATAGGAAATAGTTTCCTAATATAAGTGATATGTCTCCACTCTCTTTCCTTGATGAGTTAGGAAAGAGAGGTGACTATATAAGGAGACCACCGTCCCTTCTTCCTCTAACCCTAGCTCATTCCCATCTAGAGGCTAAACTTAGAGAAGACAAGAGGTAATGTGGGCTTGGATTCTCTGGCAGAGATCATCGTTTTTCATCAAGGAGATCGCTAACGCGGCAACCCAATAATAAATACAAGGTACGCATATTCTTGCAAAGGTATATTTTGATCGTGTGATTCGAGCCTAAATCTGTAGAAATTTCTAACATAGTTAGGTGGTAACATACAAATAATAGGGGCAAAATTGTAAAAAAAAATTGTACCAAGATGCCAACGTGTAAACACACGGGGGAGAACGGTCCGTTTTCGCCTGTATTGGGAGCTCACTGATAATAAAAAAAAAAATCCATCCAAATTATGATAAAAACTATTTTGGGGCGTATTTTGTATTTTTCTCGAGGATAAAAATAATTTTGCAATGTAGTCTTGATATTTGATGGTGTCATGAGGATTACATTTTGGTTTTGAATTGGTAGGGAAAGCCGGTTGTTCTTTCTTATGCGTGAGCAGTGTGACCAAATACTCTAACTTTTTGACAAATGTCAACAATTAAAATTTCATTTAAATTGCTAATTTTTTTGTAAAAAGGCTAACTCTCTAGACTTTTTCTGGTTTTTTTCCTCAAATGTTTTCTAAATTCTTTTAATTTTATAATTTTTCTTTAAAATTTTCTAGAAGTTTGTTATCATTTTGCTGCGAATTTGCTAAAACTCCCCCTAGCCTATTTATTCCTAACCTGGACTTGGTCACTGTGAGTGGAAAGGAATCAAATATCAATGGAAAATAATGGTGTTTTACTCAATTGTCTTTTAATGTCGTGTGGGCATTTGAACATAATTTAAAATTGGATTATGCTTTTGAATAGGAGCCATTACTTGTAAACGTGTTTTTAAGTGATTGCACCAAATTTAAAGAAAAATTTGGTATTTTATGAGTATGTAATATATATAAAATGCAATATGGATCGTCTGATTTGAAATTCATGATCAATAGATCTGTAATACATAAAATTGGAGCAAAACACTATACTATATGATCAATTGTAGGCAACTATTGAGTTATATGATAGTCTTTGACTCTATTTAATCAAATGATAAAAAGTATATTTTTTTCTAATCTTTTATAATTGATATTTTTAAATTATGACCTTCAAATCAAATAACGTAGATGATGTTTTCATATAGTAGAGATTGCCAAACTTGGAAGTTTTTCTTTTAAATTCGGTGTAATCGGATACAATCACTTTAAAGTGTATGTAAGTAATGGCTCCTTTTTGAATATTGTTATTAAGGAAGCCGGCATATTCCCTCCCAAGTGTGAATGGGTCAAAGCTCCACTGCCACAATTGGTCTTTTTATGTTTGCTTTTAGTGGCATGTGGGTTTCCTATCAAGCTTTCGATATCAGAAGCTGGCGTTTGTCTAGGAGGAGAAAATGCCAACTTTCGATAGGATTTACACCCACCCACCAAGGTCTTGTTGCAACGGTTGACGGCTTGGATATGCTCCTCAAGGCCGTGAGTTCAAAATGGCTCATCTTCTACGATAAATGAGTGTCATGTAAGTTGCATATACTTACCCGTACATAGCTCAGTTATATCAGCTTGCTCTAGAGTCCAGGAGACTTAAGAGTGTTGAAAGTTTAGAGAGCATAAAAATCCTTACACATAAAGTGAAAATAAATTAACAGCAAACGACACAATGACAACTCACTAGCCACCGTGTGAGGGACACATTCTTTATCCAATGGTAGATAATAGTTTTTTTATGCAATCTTAGGGCTGAATTTGATCTATGTGATAGTTTGTGTTCCACATCCGACCATGTACGTGACATTGAGATGGTGCCATATAACCCCATGCTAGCATTTGGTGGCTGAGGAAGAGCTCTCTCGGGCCTCTTTGGCTTCGATGGGGAGCAATTTAATCGCATTTGGTAGCACAGTTTTCTGTCACATTTATTTAAACAATGCAACAACCTGAATTTTTTTTCTTTATTTTAACGGTGTTAGATGATGTATCACACTGTATACGGTGCTAACGCTCTATACTGGAACCCACCCTCTTTTAAAAAAATATTATTTTTTTAAATCAATATTAGACTCATTGTGAAGTATTCATCGATACGATTCTAACAATATATAATTTATCAATTTCTAATAAAAATATAAAAAGTTATGCCCGTTTTAAGAGATGAAAAAGGTTAAAAGGTATAACTATAATTTCGGGACAGAAATATCATTTACTTGTGTGCTTACACAAACGAACGGACTCTTTGGGCATCAACTTTAATCGCCATAGATTTACTGTTCACGCTTCAAGATGAGGGTACCTATCAATCCATTTTATTTTTCTCAGATTCTGTCACGTAGGGTGCGATAGATCGTACATCGACGAGTTTAAAAATTTTATTTAAACCTTAATATCTTTTAATTCTGATAAACTACCTATATATTTAATATTATATTTTTCCTTAAAGTTGTCTATTTTATAGGTTGGTTTTTATTTTGTTTATTTTTCAAACAATTCCTTTGTTTAACTATTTAATATTTTATTTTCTATTATATTTAATATTTTATCTTTCTCTTAAATCTATATATTAATTAAACATGAATACCTTTAATTATGATAAATCTGTTTATTTAATATTTTATCCTCCTCTTAAATCTATATATTGATTAAACATAAATATCTTAAGCATGATAAATCTTCATATTTAATATTTTATCTTCCTCTTAAAAATTTTGTCAATTTTGTGTTTTCACACACTTTAGGTACAAAATACCGCTTTATACCATATTTATCCTTAAAATACCAATAAATCAAAAACTAACTTTCCTTAAATAATGTAATTAAAGAAAAACCAAAAATAGAAAAGTTATCCTATCTTAAATAACTATCCTTACTTTCCTTAAATATAATAAACCATAAATCTTAGAGATTTAAAGACAATTAAAATAATTCCTCTAACATAATCATGGGTACCCTTACTTATAAGGCAAGATTTTTCATTCTAAGTGATGATTCCACGTTGCACACATCCAAACAAGGTTCTCGCCTATACTAAAAACTTGTTGACTGAGTTGAATTAGACAATGGAGATCAATTTTCATCCCAATTTTTTATATGATTAATCTTGAGATCATGGGCATACCATCAAAACATTTAGTTTTTTATTTGTGCTTTCACACTTTAGGTACAAAATACCCCTCTCTACCATATTTATCTCTAAAATATCAATAAATCAAAAACTAACTTTCCTTAAATATGGTAATTAAAGAAAAATAAAATAACTATCTTAAATAATTATCCTTACGTTCCTTATTTTGTGTTTTCACACTTTAGGTATAAAACATCCCTCTATATCATATTTATTCCTAAAATACCAATAAATCAAAAACTAACTTTCTTTAAATAATGTAATTAAAGAAAAATCAAAAACTATCATAAACATGGGTACCCTTACTTATAAGCAAGATTTTTCATTCTCAGGTATTGATTCCACGTTGCACACATCCAAACAAGGTTCTCGCCTATACTGGAAACCTGTTGACTGAGTTGAATTAGATGATGGAGATCAATTTTCATCCCAATTTTTTATATGATTAATCTTGAGATCATGAGCATACTATCAAAACGATTAGTTTTTTATTTATGTTTTCACACTTTAGGTACAAAATATACCATATTTATCTCTAAAATACCAATAAATCAAAAACTAACTTTCCTTAAATAAGATAATTAACGAAAAACCAAATATAGAGAGGTTATCCTATCTTAGGTAACTATCCTTACTTTCCTTATTTTGTGTTTTCACACTTTAGGTACAAAATACCCCTCTATATCATATTTATCCCTAAAATACCAATAAATCAAAAACTAACTTTACTTAATTAAGGTAATTAAAGAAAAACAAAAAATAGAGATGTTATCCTATCTCAAGTAACTATCCTTACTTTCCTTAAATAAGATAAACCATAAATCTTAGAAATTCGTGTTAAATACGGTAATTAAATATAATTAACATAATTCCTCTAACATAAGCATGGGTATCCTTACTTATAAGGCAAAATTTTTCATTCTTTGGTGTTAATTCCACGTTGCACATGTCCAAACAAGGTTCTCGCCTACACTAAAAACCTATTGACTGAGTTGAATTAGAAGATGAAGATCAATTTTCAACCCAATTTTTCATATGATTAATCTTGAGATCATGGGCATACATCAAAATGCTTAGTTATTTATTTATTTTTTCAGAATTTAGGTACAAAATACCCTTCTATACCATATATATCCCTAAAATACCAATAAAACAAAAACTAACTTTCCTTAAATAAGGTAATTAAAAAAAATAAAAAGTAGAGAGGTTATCCTATCTTAAATAACTATCCTTACTTTCCTTATTTTGTGTTTTCACACTTTAAGTACAAAATACCCCTCTATACCATATTTATACCTAAAATATCAATAAATCAAAAACTAACTTTCCTTAAATAAGGTAATTAAAGATAAACAAAAAATAGAGAGGTTATCCTATCTTAAGTAACTATCCTTACTTTCCTTAAATAAAATAAACATCTTAGAGATTCGTGTTAAATACAATAATTAAAGATAATTAACATAATTCCTCTACTGTAAACATGGGTTAGGCTTATTGGATTTCTTATCAAAATCAGGGTTGAGAACGAAGAATCTTGAGTTGTAAACAAAGTATCTATTTAAAACCCTCGAAGGCGCCACTATTTTGGCCAGATTTCGGTGCAAACTAAAGTTTCAACAAAAATTTTGCTAAAAATTTAATCTTAGCTCTTTCCATTTTTTTTCTAGAAAAAGTGGAACCCAGATGTTACCCAAACGCCGGATTATTTCAATTTTAAGTAAAAAGCCTAAAAATTGAAAAACCCTTGTTGCCTAACAAAGGGCACGTTCACTTCCCTATAGTTAGAGCTGCCAAGGGCCAAAATTTTGGCTGCCCAATGGGAATTTGACATTTGCTTGATTTGACTTGACCGACCCGACCCAACAAGTCAAGTTCATATGCTTGACCCGACTCCAAAACCTAACCCTACAAGATTAAAAATCCCTTATTTTCTTTGATTATATATAAAAAAAAATATCAGGTCATTGGGTTGACCTGACCTGAAGATCAAGTCGGATGGCTCATGCCTGACCCGACCCTGACGAATCATGTTTATGTGCCGGACCTAATAAAAAACTTGGGTTCTGTATAACCTAATCCCGTGACAGCCATACCTATAATGTGACTAAATGTATAAGAAACATTATATTATAAGGTTTTTTGCAAATATCCCCCTGAGTTATGCTGATATTACAAATGACCCCTCCAGTTATAGCTATTTGCTTAAAACCCCCTAGCTAGCATTTTGGTGTTTATAAAACATCCTCTTTAACAGATGCAACTTTAAATGGTTAACCAGCCCTTAAAAAATAGTCTAAATGCCATATTTATCCTTTTTAAAATTAAATTACTAAATTGCCACCCTCTACACTTGGTTAGAGTTGGCGCCCCTCCACTTCAAAAAATAGTAGTTTTAAATCCACCCACCAAATCTTTGAGTTCACCCACACTGAAAAACATTGACTGCATTGAATCGGATGATGAAGGTCATTTATCATCCCAACCTTTCACACGATGGATCTTGAGATCACGGAGGCACCATTAGACGGTTGACTGCATTGAATCAGATGGTGGAGATCATTTATCGTCCCAACCTTTCACACGATGGATCTTGAGATCACGGAGGCACCATTAGACGGTTGACTGCATTGACAGATGATGGAGATCATTTATCATCCCAACCTTTCACACGATGTATCTTGAGATTATGGTGGCAACATCAGACAGTTGACTACATTGAATCAGACGATGGAGATCGTTTATCGTCCCAACCTTTCACACGATGGATCTTGAGATTATGGTGGCACCATCAGGCGGTTGGTTTTTTATTTCATGTGGTACACACCCAAAAAAATGACCTTAAAATTAATTTTAGCCGTGTACGTGATGTTATAGTCACTTTTCTTAGATGTGTGGCACGAAATAAAACACTGATCGTCTAATGATATGCCTAAACGATCTCCATCGTCTGATTCAATGCAATCAATGTGTTTTAGCGTGAGTGAACTCAAAGATTCGGTGGATGGAAGCAGACGCGATTAGGCAATCCAATTCCTAAAATAAAATAAAAAAATAAATTTTTTATATAGAATGATAATATGAAGCACTACACCATTATTATATAATGGTTACCATTATACCAACGACGATATGGTAGTGAATCCGATCAATTGTATAACCAGTGATTCATCAAATGGTAGCAATCAATCGAATTTATAATTTTTCTAATCCATAACTGGGCCTCAAAGCTTAAGTTCCGTGGGGTAGACTAAAAGGTTGGATGGACACGATATTTTATATGTAATCTAGGAAATAAGGAGGTTTTGAACAGAATTGAGTCAGATGAAGTAGGGGCTCAAGTTCGGTCGGTTGTCAAAACTTTGGCCTGTCCTGACTCATTGACAACCTAGTATTAATTGATTTTTAGGGTCTTGATGGTTGAAGGAGCAAGTTTTTGACAAAATAGGCTCTTCATAAGCTTGATATTCTCTTGATGTCGATGATGCCGATGATTGCCCAACAATGAAAATGCCGAATCTGTATTATGAATTATGACGTCACTTTTAATAAATTCAATTTGGATACAACAAAGTTGAAGGATAAACCGATAAAATCGGCCTTGTTTGACAACCCAGCTTCTAAGGATCAGCCAATACCAAGAAAAAAAATTATATCGGTAGGTATTGGCCAATACCAATTGGTCTTTCATTTGATGGGTCTTGAATCATATAGGAAATTGGAGGGACGGGTATTTTGAGTGGAACATGTAGATTGAAGGTTTTCTTTTAAAGAATAATTGCATCGCTTGCCACAAATCCTCCATTGGTTGAGTATTTGTCCAAACGTTGGCATACTTTAATGGGGAATCACCCATCTGACGAGTCTTAAATCTGATAGGTGAATAAGTGGCCTTTTAGAAGAGTACCTTTAAATCTACCCACTGAATCTTTAAGTTCACCCATGCTGAAACACGTTGATTGAATTGAATCGAACAATGAAGATCATTTATCCTCCCAATCTTTCACACGATGGATCTTGAGATCGTAATTGTACCATCAGACGGTTAGTGTTTTATTTCACGTGACACACATCTTAGAAAAGTGACCTTAACTTCACGTGCATGCTTAAAATTGATTTTAAGGTCACTTTTATGGGTGTATACTACATGAAATAAAAAATCGGCTGTTTGATGGTACACCCATGATCTAAAGATCGATCTCATGAAAGATTGGGACGATAAACAATCTCCATCGTTTGATTTAATGCAGTGGATGTGTTTCAACGTGAGTGAATTAAAAGATTTTGGGGATGGATTTAAAGGTACTCCTTTTAGAATAGTGATAAATTATAATGGCATAACTTATAAATAAAGGTGAATGAAGGGTTTTTTAGAATAATAATAAACTTTAATGACATGACTTATAAATATAGATGAATGAAAGACCTTTTAAAATGGTGATACTTTTAAAATATTAGTTTCATTAAGGGCCCGTCCATAAACTCACCGCTAGTTAACGGAAGGAGTTATATGAAACATAAACACAAAAGTGGGGCTGCAGAATAAATCCTTATAACTTAGGGGGTTTCTTATAATATTAGCATAACACGGGAGGTTATATGCCATAAAACCCCTATATTATATAATATTTGTATTTACCTACTTTATAAACGTAAAATTGTTTTTGTTTCACTTCATTTTATCTATGTAATGTGAACTTTTTCGCTCCCCTATTTAATATTTTGAAATAGAGTTTTTAGTATTGGGTGCTTGACCCGAGTGTTGACGATCGTGTTACTTTGGTAGCTTCACGACGTTGGTCATGTGGAATCAGCATATGTGCCGAAAGAAAGAAATTGCCTATCACGGATTTTGAGGCAGCACGGACCCAGTTGCACTTAAAGCCTCAAACTCCGTGACACAGTCAAGATGAGTTGACCATTAGCCGAAGTCTAGTTTGACCAGTAGATGACAAATCCATTTCACCTTCCGAAACCCAACTTGCCCAATTTATTATAAATAGACGACGAGGGCGAGGAGGAAGACGACGCATTCCATTTCTCACTGTAATCCAATGGCTCCGATCGCGGTTGGCGACTCCCTTCCCGACGGCACTCTCGCCCATTTCGACGCAGAAGACAAGCTCCAGCAGGTGTCCGTACACTCGCTCGCTGCCGGTAAAAAGGTCATCCTCTTCGGAGTTCCCGGCGCTTTTACCCCCACTTGCAGGTAACCTCAACCGATCTACTCTTTGCCGCTCTGTTAGGTTAACGGTTATCGCCTGTTCGGATAACTTGGTCGTCGATCAGAGCCCAGCCGATCGAAGAATCCTCACCGTCTGATAAATCAGTCATTCATTGGACGGTCAGGATCTTTGTGATCTCATGTGCGGTTGTTGGTCTGTGATCTACTGGAAATCACGTGGACCGTTTGGGTCTTCCAGAGTATAGACTACGGTAGCACAGCAGTGTATTCTATAAAACCTTTTCTTTTAAATATCAATTTTACCCTCCTGCTGTCCTGCTTTTTAGGTCGAAATAGGTGTGGCACTTGGTGATCGGGCCATCAACTCTATACACGTGGCATTGTCATGTTTCGATTGGGTTCAGCTGTAAGATTGGATTTGAAAAATCATATCTACCGTGTGATTATTAGGTTACAAGGGCAAAAAATGAACGGCTAAAACAGATTTGGACCACTTTTAGGCTCTTAATCATAAGGTAGAGATAGTTGGGGCGTGCAATCTTGGTCTGAATCCGATCTAGATGATGACCCAGTGCGGCATCTAACACCACAAATGATGCCACTGGTATTCAGAATTTCAGAATTGATGATCTTATGTTGGGGTCACCGTAGTTGGTAGCAGGGCCGATCATACATCATTTCTAAGAGGATTGGCCTCGTATATTGTGAACATTGGTGCAAGTGTGCAGAATTATGTACCCATTCACCCAGTTTTGTAAAAATCGGGGAGGAACCGCGGTTGAACCGGAACCGCGAGTTCAAGCGGGTTTGACCTGGTGCGAACCGCGGTTTATTATGCAAACTGTTTAAATCGCGAAGCCGGCCCCGCGGGCGGATCGTCCGGTATCAAAAGAACCGTTGGCTTCTCAGAAATAACTTGATGAGTTAGATGTTAATTTTGTTTTTTTGGGGAAGATGAGTTTGATGAAAAGCAAATTTTTTTTTGGGAAAGTGGGACATGAAAAGCAAATTATATTAGTATAATATATTGCACTTGTAAGGAATTTTTAATTTTTTAAGAGAGAAATGATCAAAATATATATATATATAGGGATGCAAATTTGGTGTGCTGAACCGAAACCCATTTTTTCGGTTTTCGGTTCAGTACCCACCACACCAAAACCGAACCGAAACCCATTCCGTTCGGTTCAGTATTTAGTTTTTTTTGTTTCTGAAACCGACATTGAAACCGAAACCAATTCGGTTCGGTTAGGTGTGGGTATTTTAACTACTCTATTTTTTAATGTATTTTTTCAGTTTTTTTTTTTGTTTTGTTTTTTCGGTTTTTTTTTGTCGGTTAACTCATCCTACCCCCACGGTTTTCGATTTTTGCCACTGTAAACTGAAACCGAACCGATTTGGGGTCCGTTTCGGTTTTCGGTGCTGTTGGGTGTCCTCGGTTTTCGGTTTGGTTTTGGGTTTCGGTTTAGGGTTTGGATCCCTATGTATGTAGTAGAATATATTAATATAATATATTACACTTTTTTGTAAGGGATTAAATAATTGATACTGTATTTTATTATTTTATAAGAATAAATATAAAATAATTAAATTTTATAAATTAAATAACATAATATTATAAATTATATTAATAAAATATATGAAAAACCGGTTCGACTGCGGTTCGCGAGGTCGAACCGCCGGCCAAACCGGTCTGCATACCGGTTCCTGTATCGTTGACCGGTCAAAGAACCGTGGTCAATGCGTTTCGTTGACCAGTCGAACCACAGTTGAATCGAGAAAACCGGAATCGGAGCCATCCACGGTTTGGTGGCCAGTTCGGTTTTCAAAACACTGCATTCACCTGCTGCCAATCTTCTGGAAAATGAGGTAAGGTATGGTATCAGCTGCTCTGGCTACTGGAAATTTGACCAAAAATCTTCAAAAAGACCAAAAATTTATCAAAAATTTGACCGAAATCCAGGTTGATCTCAGTTTCGGTCATGACTGAAACCGAGCCCGAATCCGAGCTTTTGATCCTTGTTCTGAATAGATTATAAGAATTTGTGTTAATAAACTAATAATGGTAACAATAAGTTGAATAAAGGTTCCCTCGTCCTATGGATCAGGTAGCGTGCCTGATCGCACGTCAGCTGACTGTTATGTGGCACCCAATCACATGATCAGGTGTCGTGAAGGAGCAGCCTATTGATCATATCCATTAAAATAATAATAATAATATTATTATTATTATAAAAATGGGCGGTCAATGGTGCCAATTGTGTAAAAAATGAATGGTGAAACCAAATATGGTTTCATGAAGTTATATAAATTATAATTTTCATCATGAGAACAAAAGTAAAACAAGATATTTGTTTTTGATACATTTTTAATAGGGTTTTTTACTAAAATTGTCTATGCCGATTTTAATTACTAAAAAGTAGAGGATATTTCTCGATGACCAAATGATTGGAACACGGGCTGAATACGGGTTACTTTGGGCTCAGCCTACCAAAGCGTGTTTAGCCCTGTCAATTCGTTCCCTCCGAATTAAATCCACTTAGGGGCCAGCCCACTGAAGTGTGAGGACAACTTCAGTAGGACTGCATCGAATTTTAATACATGCTTCGGAGCCGCCTCTCCAACACTGGATTTTAGTTCACAATACGGGTCGTGTAGACCTGTATTGGAGATGTTTTAGTGTCTAGAAATTGTGACCTTTTTTCGTATTTAAAATCCTTGTAATAATGATCAAAGGTTGTCTTTCATGTAGATCAATTCACAAGTTCTTGTAGGCAGATTCACTTGATGTAAAGTCGATTCTCATTATTAATTAATTATGCCTTTTAATGCGGCTTCAGATTACCATGAGACTTCTACTCTCTTTAATGTGTCTTCCATATATTGTTTGAGAAAATTCATGTGCAATGAATCATTTGCTAGATGTGTTGGATGTTTTCTTCATCTTAATTTGATACAAAAGAAGTTGCAAGAAAATTATTTAGATGATATGAATACAATATCGGTACTTTGGGCCACATATACATGATTTGGAGTGAAACAGAGTAGAGTCGTTACTATAATTTTCATATAGCTCAATGGGAAGGTTGGCAATATTGCAACCTAGAGGTCTCAGGTTCAATCCCCAGCTTACTCATAAAAAGGGAGTAGAGGAGGAAGACCGATATAGAGTATAGACTTAGAAAGAAGTAAACAATAAGAAGGATTGTAGAGTAACAAAGAGTTTAACTTTGCATTGCATGTGTGACCTATTAGTTACTTATGATATTAATTTACTATAAATTATTACTATTAACACTATACCTTATTCTTGTTAATTATTCTTAATTTATTATGTTATCATCACTGTTTTAAAAAGAAAAAAGAGAGGTGAGGAGGCCATTTATCATATGCAAACCTTTTTGCGCCCATTATATATATATATATATATATATATATATATATATATATATATATATATATATATATATATATATATATATATATATATATAAAATTAGTATTCAATAAGTGTATCATGCAACTAGTTTAATTTAAAACTTTGTTTTAAACTTCATTAAATAAAACGCATGTTTGAATCGTAATTTGGAATTTCAAATAATTAATAAATCATAGTCATCATTATATTCAAATTTCCTTCATCAACAATGAGCAAAATAATAGGTAAAACTACAAAGTATAAATGCACAAACACAAAATAGTCGTTAATTCATAATTAAATTGAAAGATGAGATAAACAGCTGAACATATATCGACCATAAAATATGCATAGACATCCATTATCATTCGTTCTTCCATCATCAAATTTATCCATCAAAGTCACATCGCAAGTACAGAAAGTTTCTAACCATAAGTATTTAAAAATTTCAAGTAACAAATTAAAATACATCATTGCTACTCTTCTCCTCCTCCACTAGCCGACGATGTCATTTGATCATCATCAAAGTGGCCAGCCTTCTCTATAAACTTCTATGTCTTCATAATTGATCTACTTCTTCTATGTCTTCATCCACATTGGTAGACTCCTGTCGCTATGACTGTGATGGTCTCTATGTAGAACATGGTTTGTGGATGCTCCAACGGCCATGTCTACATCCACCAAGTTAGAGCCTATCCCTCAAAATATAATCATCATTTACTTCTTGTGCAACAATACACTCATTACAATTATCTATCTCCTCTATGGTGGTTGCATAGAGGCCCTTGGGCTCGAAGAAACGTTTGCAGATGTCGAACATTGAACTGGAGAAAATTGAGATAGTTTATTTTTATTTTTTCTCTAATCCTTTCTTTGATCCATAAATAATATTAGTGTACTATTTATGAAAAAAAACATTTAAGCTAACTATTTAAGACTCATAAATTGACAAAGTCAAAATAAGACGCTACTTACCTGATCGAAAGTCATCTAGTTGTACTCACAATCATATGCACTACAAGTAAGGCTTTGGATCTAGAAAGCTAACTTCTGTAAATCGGTGGTATCACTCCCACAAGGCAATCACCAATCAATAAATAAATATAACATACTTAACAGAAATGTATCATATGAAAGAGAAAAGTGAAAAAGATAACATAAAATCACTTGCCGGGTTGCGATGTAGTCCTTCAGCAGATTGATGTGTCTTACTCAAACATGTTTGTTGCACTTCTATCTGCAGTCAAATCTGTGGTGGTGATTTTGTCTTGCACAACTTCTTACGAGTTAGCTTGTCGATACAATCAAAGAGGCGTCTCTTCATCTTAGAATCGGAATCCATATTTGGTGGCGTATAAAAAGGATGAATTCATTTAAAAAAAAAGTATCGGCCAATATGATCGGTCCAAAGATTTGACTGATGCTAATACTGAGTTTGATACCTTGCTTCTCATCACTATAAACCAACCAAAGAATTTCTGCTAAAGGATCCAATACTTTCGAGTCATTTAATACGTTATTCTAAAAAATAGTGTGCAAAACATAGTTATTACATCTCTTCCCTTCTCACGGCTTCAACCATTTTCTTTTAATCCAACTTTCTTAAGTGCACCCTCAAACTATTTTTTGATAATGAATGCATTGCAATGTTGGGAAAATTTTCATAAAATGGATGACTGGTGCATTCATTAGATGCCTCTTCTTAAAAAATATCCTCATCATGCAATACATTTGTACGATTGCATATAAAAACACAATCTCATTGCATTTGGAATTATTGACACACCTTATCCCTCTCTTATTTTTTTACTTATTTTCCACTGTTGTTTCTTTTCCCTTCTCTACAGTCTCTTTGGGATTTTGAGCAAAATATTAATCTGTAGATCATTTTTATTGAGACTTTTTTCATAACGAAACTCCCACCACAGAGACCGTATCATATTCTTATGGGAAATTTACCTAACCGACCCTGTCAGATGTACCTTTTACTGCAGAGACCCTATAGTTTCACCTTTACCCAAATCGACCAGCTCCAAGCCTAGCCATAATAAAAAGTCAAAATTACCCCTTTCTTTAACGTACAAAAGCATCGTCTTCTTCCTCATTGTAATCTGCTCCTCAGTTTAATCTACTCTGATCTACTATTTGGATCGACCTAGATATACCTTTTTCGTTAGAGACTGTAACATATTAGAATGAGGAAGAAGATGATACACCTTTTTCGTCAGAGACTGTAGCAGATTAGAATGAGGAAGAAGAGGATACACTTATATAATTTAAAATTTTAAATATTTGCATTTTTTTATATTTACGCGATGTGAAATGGGATTTATGCTGTCTGATTTGAAGGCCATAATATAAAATCGATGACGCCAAAGATAAACACGAAAAAAAGGCGATATCGCCTCTTAAAAAATAAAATAAAATTTAAACAGTCGATGCCGACTCTTAACACAGTCGATGCCGACTCTTAAAATAGTCGATGGCGACTCTTAACATAGTCGGTGCCGACTGTTTTAACAGTCGACATCGACTGTAAAATTATTTATTTATTATTTATTTTATTTTTTATACAGTCGCCATCGATTGTGTAAACAACACGTCGATCGTTAAAAAATAAAAAAAAAAATTATTTTATTTTATACAATGATGGCTTATTGTATACACAATCGATCATCGTGTATACGATCCTCCATCGATCGTATAAAATTTATTATTATTATTATTTTTAAAATTTTATTATTTGTTTATTATTATTTTTTTTTAAGTCGGCATCGACTGTTTACACAATCGATGGCGATGGCGACTGTATAATTTTTATTTTTTTTTACAATGACATCGATCGCTTATATACAATGATGGCAATCGATACACAATGCCATCATCGATTGTGTAAATATTGATGTCGATCGTTAAAACAAATGCATCGATCGCTTAAATTTTTTTTTTTAAAGAGGCGATATCGCCTTTTTTTGTGTCTATCTTTGGCGCCATCGATTTTATATTATGGCCTTTCAAATCAGACAGTATAAATCCCATTTCACATCGCGTAAATATAAAAAAAATGCAAATATTTAAAATTTTAAATTGTATAAGTGTATCATCTTCTTCCTCATTCTAATTTGCTACAGTCTCTAACAAAAAAGGTGTATCATCTTCTTCCTCATTCTAATCTGTTACAGTTTCTGACGAAAAAGGTGTATCTGGGTCGATCCAAATAGTAGATCAGAGTAGATTGAACTGAGGAGCAGATTACAATGAGGAAGAAGACGATGCTTTTGTGTGTTAAGGAAAGGGGTAATTTTGACTTTTTACTGTGATTAGGCTTGGAGCTGGTCGATTTGGGTAAAGGTGAAACTATAGGGTCTCTGCAGTAAAAGGTACATCTGACAAGGTCGGTCAGGTAAATTTCCCTATTCTTATCCCTAGCATTTGTGTTGATGTTCCTCTCTAAGCTTACGAGTTTTTTTTTTGTCCAACTATTTTTGGAACTTTCCAAATAGTTTCTAATCTCCTTAACATCACTAGGAACTTTCTTACTTCTGGCATTTGTATGAGAGGTGTTTCTTGTGGCAGAAAAATCCACCATTCACCCACTTCCTATAAGTGAGCTGTGACTAGGAATTAATATTCTGTCCATTTTTCCAACGGGGATTAGCTTTGTTGTTGTAGAACTAGAAGATATCTTCATCTTCAAAAGGACTGAAAAACACACAAATGTCTTTCATAGATTATTATTTTTAAGACTTTTTGGCATCAAAACTCCCTCCATGGCAACCGTATTGTATCCCTATCAACCTACATTTCATTCATTTATGTTGATATTCCTCTCTATGCCTATGAGTTCTGACTTTCTTTTTAATCTTTCTTTTTTCGTAACTCTCCAAATTGTTTCTAATCTCCTTAACAATTTGAGGAAGTTTCTCTTCCCACAAAACTTATATGTGAGCTGTCACTAGGGTTAGTATTCTGCCCATATTTCCAAATGGGAATGTGTTTGTAGAAGAAGTTGATAACATCTTTTTCTTTAAAAAAACTAAAAAAATTGTTGTTTATAATCTTCTTAGATATTGTCAAAATTGAGTTGCTTGATCTCCAAAGAAGGCTTGGGAGCTCCTAGATGACCAACAAAAAGATTAGATAATAAAAAAGCGCAAAAATGAAGTTTGTGAAGATTTAAAGAATCTTAAAAAACATTTTAATCTTCAAAGAATCTACAAAAGAGAGGATTTGATCTATATAAAGTTCTGTAAAGATTGTATTTCTAGGCCCTACCACTCCAAAGCAATAAAATATGCTTTGGGGTGGTAATGACAAGTTTAGGCTGGCCGAGATAAGGTTCCCTAGCCTCACCTTTGCAGCTTTGCCTCTTGCTTCTCCCCTTTGAGTTAATAATATTACTTATTATTAACTTATATCAAGTTATTACCCAAGTGCAAATTGGTCATGTCAACTAGTGGGTCCCTAGACCCAATCGGATGGTTTATTTGCATTATTTTAAATCTTGTTTGGTATCATATTATACTGCCTGGTACATTCAAGTACTCGACCGAGGCAGTACAAACCTCAAAGGGTTACTATTGGCCGATCTTCTAAGAACCCTTTCAGCCTTTGAGTAGGCTAGTATACCGGTTGGTATAAATGATTTGGTACTGGTACCATTTTCTAGGTGCGAAGTTAGATGGTCAAGTCCAAATCCAAAAAATTGGACCTGATCTCCAATTTGAACTTTCCAGAAACTGAACTTAATTAATTTTGGGCTTTAGTTTTGGGCAATGACACACATTTCAATATTGTTATTAGCATGTTTTTGTGTAACCAGTCCACACTTTTTGACAACTATTCAATCATCTTTTTTTTTTTTTTCTCTCGTCGGACCCAATTACCGGATTGATTGGGTCTATAACTTCCTTGACCTGCTCCAACCCATTTTCACGAATAGTTATTAGTTTTGACTTTTAAATTTACTGTTATCTTAATTATTATCAATTTATAACTGTCATCATTGTGATCATCGTAAAATTTTTCATTGGATAGCTCTATTTGCACCCACCAAAACTCTAAAAGCACCCACTGTCAAATCATCTACAGGTGGGGCTAGGTGGGTGCTTTTCGAGTTTTGGTTGGTGCAAATAGATGTACTCTTTTTCATTTTGTTTCTCATTATTCTCTATTTTTTTATTGGATTTCCCCATCTACTTGTGCTTGTATAGATTCAATTCTTTGTAGATGGTAGTCTTACGTCATTGATGGACATGCCAAAACCATCTAAAATATCGGTCCTTAATTCTCTTTTACTGGGTGCATCCCTACACTTCACCATATATTTTCAATCTTAACTATCCTTTCTTGTTTCTCTACCGTCTTAAACTGTCGTTCCTTAATTCTCTTTACTGGGCTCATCCCTACACTTCATCTTATATTCTTAATCTTAACTATCCTTTCTTGTTTCTCCACCATCCATAGTGACCAAGTATAGGTATGGGTATATAACGGCTCTGGAAATAATCGGAAAAAATGAAAATTTTTGGCAATTTCGGGAAGAAAATTGGAAAGCTTCAATAATTATGAAAAATTAAAATTTTTTTGACCAAACCCGGGTTTTAAATGGGGAAACCACCTTTTTTTTTGGAAAAGACATTTTTGTGGTTTTTTTTTTTCTAAAAAAAATGCATTTTTTTTCCTGGAAAAAGATGCATTTTTGCTCACTATGCCACAATCCACCTTATCATATGTATCTCAGTCACTTTTGCTCTTTGAGTCATTGTTTTTTGTCTAGCACTGCAGCATACAATAATGGATCTTACCTCTGCTATAAAAACATTCCTTCCCTCGTTTGTACAACACACCACTCAACTGCCTCCACTTCGACTATCCTAGATTGATCTGGTTTGAGTTGCCCTCTTCAAAACGGTTGTCTAGTTGTATATTAGAGCTCAAGTACTGAAATCTATGACATCTAGTTGTACATGTTT
The DNA here is from genome assembly GCA_021018995.1 of Chloranthus sessilifolius. Classification (NCBI taxonomy): domain Eukaryota; kingdom Viridiplantae; phylum Streptophyta; class Magnoliopsida; order Chloranthales; family Chloranthaceae; genus Chloranthus; species Chloranthus sessilifolius. The sequence goes on along the minus strand of CM037590.1, from coordinate 56,956,212 downwards.
TTCTAGTTTAATCAAATCATCCTCTCTACGCTTGCATTATTAAATTTGCAATTGTTATACTTTCTTCATTATGCTAATTTTTCAAACCCCTTAGCTCTAAGCCTTTCTCCCCACTTATCATCTGCATGTACTCTTGTTTGACCAATTCGCACCACTTAACCGATGCAAAATTGACTTGTTATCTTATTGTTAACTGACAATGTTAACTTGTAACTTCATAATATTATATATCACGTTACAAGTTATATCCAAGGATCAAAATATCGGTTTTCCGGTACGTTTCGGCCAGCTCCAAAACCAATATGTGTCGGATGATACTTATCGGTTTTGGACAATACATTGGTATGTATCAGCCGATATGTATCAAAATGTATGAGTCGATACATTCAATGTATCGACCTGTTCTGTTACGAAATTGATACGTATCAGTTTTGTCTAGAATTTTGATCCATGGTTATTTCCGCTGATATGGCTGTTAAGCACAGTATGACGAACTATTCTATTTAACGGTTGTTTTACATGAATAGAATTAATAATGGGTCTTACAACTCATTATATATCTATATAATTTTTTTCTAAATATAACACCTTTCATAAAGGATCATAATATTGTAGTACTCGAGAACTTTTTCAAAGGGCATGCTTAGGACAGCTGTAATGGCCGTTATTAATTGAAAACCTATACAGACTAGTCGTTAAACAACAGGCTGTCATGTATAGGCTATAAAGTTGCACAACGTGCCTGGTCCCAGTTTACAAACCTTTATAACCACTGTCATAAAAACCATGTGTGTGCCATGGATACCAAGAGGTGGCAGTAAGGATGTTACTTTATAAATGACTATGGATTAGACCTCCAAGAAATATTTTATTACAGATGAAGTATGTATCGCTGTCACGAAGTTACGTGGCACTTTTTAGCCATTGAATCCTCTAATTCTCCTTGTAAACCTCTGTCACAGATATCAGATGATTTGATACCTGTGGAAGTCAGAATTTTGACACTGTAGCTGGCTAGAAGTTGCTTCATAAACTTATGCCTCTGAATCTGATGGGACTCAGCTTTTAACAAATATACAAGACTTTACTCAGCGGTATCATAAGCTATCAGAAGCTAAGGCTGTGTCTGGGATTGCTCTTTGGAGGCAAAGAGCAGCCACTTAAAAGAGCAGGTTTAAATTGCTCTTTTAAAGAGACCCAAATTCTGCTCTTTCACTGTAAGAAAGAGTTAAGAGTACTTCCAACCAAACACACTTTCAGACTAAAATGTTCTGCACCAGAGCAGAGAGCTGCTCTTTGCCTCCAAATAGCAATCCCAAACACAGCCTAACTTGTTCATTAAAGTTCAAAAAAATCTGTGGCATTTGTTGTTATCGGGTTTCAGTAGCTAAAAGGTGCATCATATATGATATACATTAGATGCCCTTATCATTATGCAGGGTAGCACCGTCGTCATGCTTAATTCTCGTTCACTTGCAGACAAACAAATTAATATTTCAGATTGTTTTTGGTACAGCATGCAGCATGTGCCGGGTTTCATTGGAAGTGCAGAAGAGCTCAAATCAAAGGGCGTTGATGAAATTCTCCTTGTTAGTGGTAAGTTCTCCTTTTCTTTTCTGATTAAATTTAATTGCCCCTTTTTTAATTGGGAAGCTTCGGAAGTTAACCCCTGACCTCAACCATATATACTTGAAAATTAGTAATCCATGGGAAAATATGATGGAAACAGAAAATCTAATTGTTGATTGAAAAGCCTGTTGCTTTTTAGGCCTAATGACATTTAACCAGTTTACTTTTGGGATTGAAAGGTATACTGGGGTGTTAAAGAGTCTTACTTTGTTTTAAAAAGCTCTGAGTACACTCTTGTTAGCCACTGAAAATTAGGAATATTTTACGTCTACGAATTTTGTGACTGAACAACGAAAAATGTCCAGCCTTGAGATTTGTTAATGTCAACCATTTCACAAAATCCTGGGCGGTGATTTCCACAAGTTCTGGCAGGTCATACAAATCTGAGGTCTTCAGTTTTATTATTTTTATTTTTATGGATAATGAGAAAAAGGAATCAAAGATTAATTCGTCTTAGATTTGGCCATTTGGGTGACCAATATTCTTCTCCCAATAGGATCTGTGGCTAAAATCTTTGCATATATCTATCTAAAATGGTCTATGTAGAATGGATTAATAGATTGAAGGGGTGTCAGAAGCATCTTTTGCTTACAAAGCTCCTTTTAGCAACCAAATCTTGTTAAAAGCTGCCTGACTCACATTTTGGGCCCTTGAAATTCCTGGAAATTAGCTTTTGAGGGATACAGTAGCTAGAAGGTGCTTCATAAACTCATGATGTCTCCTGGGAGAGTCATCATGAGAAGTTTACGATGATGATATGCCAGATAGTACTTTGGTGATGAAAATCCCAAAGACTGGTCAACTGGCTTAAACTCTAGTTAGTCTTGTAAAATATAACATAAATGATAAAATAGGTATAAAATTCAGTGTCTTGGAGACCTCACTTGTGCTGCAAGCCAGAGTCCAAAACATTTGAGAGACTATTCTTGGACACACACACACACACACATTTAGGATACCTTTGCACCCACCAAAACTTTAAGGGTATCAACGCCGAAAAACATTGGTTGCTTTGAATCAGACGATGGAGAACATTTTTGGAGAGTTTTTTAATTAGATGGTGAGAGACTTGGTCAACCGAGTAAAAAAGATGCACCTTGCCCACATTGAAATTTTGACCTTTGACAAAGTTTTGAGCGGTGGATAAAGAAGCACCAAAATATTATTTCTTATTATCTTCTACTTGGATGCTTAATTTGCAGTTAACGACCCCTTTGTGATGAAGGCGTGGGCGAAGATGTATCCTGAGAACAACCATGTTAATTTCCTTGCTGATGGATCAGGGACATACACCAAAGCACTTGGCCTAGAGCTTGATCTTTCAGACAAAGGGCTTGGGACCCGCTCCAGGAGGTTCGCACTCTTGGTTGATGACCTCAAGGTCGTGGTTGCCAATATAGAAGAAGGTGGAGCATTTACTGTCTCCGGAGCTGAAGATATCCTCAAGGCTCTTTGAATCACTAGAACTTATCAATGTAGCAGATCTGAGCTCTGAGTAATATTTGTTATGAGTACTTTTGTTATGGTGGTCTACGTATTATTAGTTCTGAGTACTTGTAGTGCATTCAGATATCAGACTTCTATTTCATATTGGTACTTGCAAAAATCGTAAGCTGCCTTTGTTATTAAACTATAGTAATGGCTTGTTTTGTGGGTGTTTTGATTAACTTTTTATGTGGAGTCTGTAAAGTTAGGTGCCTGAGTCTTGTGTATGCAATGTTGTGGATATAGATTGAGGGGTTGAGAAGGTTTTAAAATTTGCTTGAAATGAGATGATGGGTTGGAGAGCTATTCCCAATTTGGTCACGGAAGAGACGAGATGGGCGGGGTATGTATTATGTATTCGTGAAATGTTTCGCGATTGGGGAATGGATGGGCGGGTTATGTATTTGGGAAGGAATTTGTCTGCAATGAGCCACGTCCTCATAGCAGGCAATGAGCTGTCTCTTTTCAAACGAGGAGTGGGTGGACCTTGAGACATACACACTGGAGACTTCAAAAGAGCATGAGTTTGCAATAAGCTTATTGGGACTTGAAGCCAGGATTTAAAATTATAGGTTTTCCAAGAAGACTTAATTGCCTAGCCTGATAGCAAAGGGAATTTCTTGAACGCATGCCCCGGCATTCCTGACAGTGCTCCTGTTCAGTAAGCTAAATGGACTGACCAACCCCACCCCTTACCTGCATCTGGAAAAGTCTTATTTGGTTAGAGAGAGACTTTGAAGCAGAAGTTGGGCTAGACTTTGGTTGAGATTGGGAAAAAGAAAGCAAGGGATGCAGATTTGAACGATTTCTGTCCTACCCATACCTGTACCTAGTTTCATCTGTTGTATTCCGAATGTGTTTAGCAATGATTCCCCCATCGATCTGAGAGTGGGGGTAGGCTCACTCTGATGAACTTCATTGTTATCTCCCTCAGTGAAACTCATCTCTTTATGATCCTCAAGCCCACTGTGGCTGATCATCCGAAAAGACCAGCTAAGCCCAGTAGTCATTCTTCCCCCTCGATAAAAAAAAAAAAAAACAGCAAGCCAAAGCTTTTCTCGTAGCTAAGCTCGAAAGCGATTCGGCCAACAAGGGCAAACGTATAAGCCTAGAGTACGATTAATGAGTTGCATACCCGACTGAAAAAGGTGGTATTAGTTACAACATAAGAGATTTGGCTAGAGGGGGCCACTCTTCATTCTTCATTTGAACTAAGGAATGTCGGCCGCTCTTTAATTTCTCGCATTTTTATTAGGGCTGTCAACTGGTCCGGCCGGCCCTATACCCAACCGATATTTTATTGGGTTGGGTACATAAACTTGACTCCTCTGGTCGGTCATGAGATATCTAACTTAACTTTTGGGTTTGGTTGACCAAAAGGTTTTTGAGGGGTTAGGTATTTGAACCCACCCCGCCATTTTATATGTATAATGAACAAAAAATAGGGTTCTTTAGCTGCTCAGGTCAGGTTCTCAGGTCGGGTTGGATTTAGTTAACCATCAGGTCGGGGTGAGCATATGCAATTTTCTTATTGGGCAACAAAATTTTGACCCAACCTGACCCGTTGACAGCCCTAATTAAGATACGATATGCCTTAGGCTCTTCACGCTATGGCCACTGGAACCTGTGATGTCCAAGTTGGTTTGACCAGCCACTGTTGGACGATCACAATGACCATCAATGTAAGAGAAGATGCTTTTGCAAAATAAATACAATTTTGGCAGGATTTATGTAAAGAAAATTATAAATGTTGGACAGATTTGTTGAGGACAAAGGGCAGGCGATTGACATGGTGCAACATGACTGGTTGCACCGACATACATTAATTAAGCCCCACTGCACTGACAGCCAAGTGCGTGGCGCATGGTTCAAAATTTCAGCCGAAATTTGAAAATTTTGGCCGAAATATTTCAGTTTTAGTCCCCACTAAAACTGAAATGATAATATAAGATTTCGGAGTTTTTTTGTATGTGGTTGAAGATTTTGATCGAAATTGAAACGAAATCCAGAATTTTGATTCTTGGCGTGTGGCGCCACATCAGTCGCCTGCACTCTTTCTGCATAAAATTTGTCCTCTATATGACACTGTCTTTTAATGTAATATCACTGCAAACTTATAGGTTGGACCACGAGGGCTCATTTTATAGGCCGCGTGGGACTACTTTTGCTAATCAGAAGTGTTAAAAGTGAGGGCACAAATTGAGAGCTACCTGGGCAAAAAAATCTCATTGATTGGGTGATGTGGAGTGTCCAACAAACCATTCAACTATGGGATGGTTTTGGCTTTTTTTTTTACCAGTTGATATTATATTACATTGCAAAGAGCATGCGATAGGTAGTCATATAAGTTTGCAGTCATGGCCCTATGCTTTTAACCTAGGACTCGATCCCCTACCCGCCTGACCCAAATTTTTATCGGGTTGGGCACATAAAGTTGACTTGTTGGGTCAGGTCGGACATGGACCTAAACTTTGGCTTGGGTTGGTTTGCCAAAGGTCAGATCGAGCAAAATCAAATCGGATTGACACCTGATATTTTTATGTATAAAATCATGAAAAATAGGGGTTTTCATCAAGTAGGGGGCATCGGGTCGGGTTTTTGGGTTGGGTCGGCATATACCCTTGACCTGCAGAGTCGGGTCAGGTCAGCTTGGGTTGGACAGACACCATTTTCCCATTGGGCAGCCAAAATTTTGGCCCAACCTGACCCATTGATAGCGCACTTAACCTTGGTCACTGGTGAGATTCTTTGGGCAAGTTTAGAGAGAGAGAGAGAGAGAGAGAGAGAGAGAGAGAGAGAGAGAGAGAGAGAGAGAGAGAGATCCACTGTTATACTGCTAAAAGTGGGGATACCATGGATCAAATTTTAGGCCAAAATGACCGATATTTCGGCCAAAATTATCGGTTTCGGTCCCCACCGAAACAATAATATGGAACGAAAATTTCGGTCATTTTTGTATGGGGGTTGAAATTTTCGGCCGAAATTTCGATCCAAAATTTCAATTTCAGTCACCTCTGAAACCGAAATAAAACCTGAAATTTTGATCCTTGGGGGATACAACTGAAAAGCCTTTTGCCGGCTTGCCACAAATTGAATGCTCAATGGTTCAAAAATTGGTTAGTCTGGTTTTGGTGATAATATTAGAGATTCGAATGGAAGACAAGTATTGCCTAAGATGGGAATTCAAATATTTTATTCCAGCTGGCTTGATTAAAAGTAAATCCAATAGATCATTGAGATGCATTGAATTAGTGGCAAACATCAAAAGTATTATATAGAAGTTAGTCCTAAGCTTGTCTTCTCATTTGGAGAGGAATCAAAGAAGTTTGCAGATTACCTTGCATTGCAATGAATCAACTATCATCAAATGGATGCCAGAATCTGAAATCCCTCATACTTATACTTCTCTCCTTAGATAGTACAAACATTTCTAATCTTACCCTTGTTTAATAAAATGGTGATCTAACAGCCTCGAAGAGAGAGAGAGAGAGAGAGAGAGAGAGAGAGAGAGAGAGAGAGAGAGAAAGAGCAAATGGTGCGACGGAACTGACTACCCCCACCAGCCTTGCTTGGGCCCCACTGCACTTGGAGCCAATTGCATCGCACCACGTCACTTGCCTGCCATATAACACTGTCCTTAATTCAAAGCTTACTTTGATTTACCTTTGGCATCAACCCAGCTGCTGCCATCCATTGCTTTCCCAAGGCAACCATCTCTCCACTTCCCTTCTTTCTAATCTCCACCAACACTGATGAAACTTTTCCCATGTGAGCTAAAACCCTGGCTTCAATTTCCACTTCCTCCTATAACCCGAAAAATGAAGAAGAAGAAATAATAATTACTAATGTATCCTTTTATATGGTTTTGCTTCTTGTCCCCAGATGAAGTTTTCAATTACCTACAATTTGGAGTATAACAATTTGGTGTTACAGTTATACTCCAAATTAAGGGAGCAAATGCCAATTGGCTCTGATAATACACTGAATGTTTGACTTTTTGACTTGACCAGATAAATTGTTCAGCCAACATCCCATTTTTTCTCTCAGCTACTTTGGATTTGCAAAATCGGGTAGAATTTTGCTTCTGAAGTTGTTCCATTGCAAGAAATTTTGGGGTAAATTTCCCTTTGAATTTTTCAGATCTCTCGCCTTTTCGACAGGCTGTAAAAATTGTGTTCAATTGTTGGCTCATAATTGATGGGTTGAATTGTTGACTCAAAATTGATGGCATGACCCTTGTACTGTCCAGACCCGATTATAGGCACCATGGAACAACATATCAATGAGCCTTGATTCTCAAATAAGCCAAATAAGCAGAGAACTCTTTGGAGTATCAGATTAGACTGTTAATGGGCTGGGCCCTTGTACTGTCCAGACCCGATTATAGGGTCGATCAAGTTCAGCCTAACCTTTCTGGGCTGATGATAAAAGGGCTGGGTACTGGCCCAACTTCTTAACGGGTTTACACCTAGATATACTGTTAATGGGCTGGGCCCTTGTACAGTCCAAACCCGATTATAGTGTCGGATCAAGCTCGGGCCTAACCTTTCAGGGCTGATGACAAAAGGGTTCCACACTTACCCGACTTCTTAACAGGTGTACACCTTGATACTGTTAATGGGCTGGGCCCTTGTATGGTCCAAACCCCATTATAGTATCGGATCAAGCTCGGGCCTAACCTTTCAGGGCTGATGATGGGTGGACACCCATTGTAGACTATCTCTCTCTCTCTATATATATATCCTCCTTCACATACTTAGAAGGATCAAAATTAAATGAATGCTAATAAAACAAAAGTTTATAAATAAAAAATGAATAAGCAATGAACATGGATAAAAGTTCTGGTAGAAGACAAACATCGATCTGAGCCGTTGAAAAGTATGATATGTTGAAATCGACGGATACTTTTAATTCCTCGCCGGAAGACATTATTGCTGCGGCTCCGACAACATCAATTAAGGTTGCTATAGCTCCTGCATGCCAATTTCCATCTCTATCCTATAATATCATAAATAGGGAAAATGATGGCCTCTTTTATCGAAAAAATACAAAAAAAATTAATAATCAGCCATCCTCCAAATAGGGGTTGGACCAAACTTTGGGTGATTTTGCTAAAATTTTTAAATTTTCTTTAATTTCGGAAAAACTAACATAAATTTCACTGAAATTAACAATTTTTTATATATTTTTTAATCATTTTAAAAATAATAAATAATAATTATATAAAAGTTAAATATTACATGAAAAAGTGCTGTAGCGGTTGGATTGCATGGATGAACTCATGCACTCAGAATCCTACATCACATGCCACATGGCACGTGATCCCAAAATCACACTCCTTTCGGGATCAAGGATCAAAATATCAGATTCCGACATGACCGAAAATTTGAATTTTGGCTGTTATTTTCCCTACCATGCGTTGAGATGCCCGAAATTTCGGATCTTGATTTCATTTCGGTGCCAATTGAAACCGATAAGATTCGGCCGATAATCCAAAATGCCAAAATTTTGATCCTTGCTTGGGATCATGTGTCACATGACATGCAATTTATTTATTTTTTTAAATATTGGTGGTCAAAGTTTATGTACTATCCATACATTCTGATGCATTGAATTTCCCTCCCTTTGACCACATTTTGGATGGTAGATATAATATCAGATCATGCCCAAATTTTTTGGGTAGCCTCTAATTATCCTCGGGCAAGTTGCTGTCGTCGTACCTGATCCCGTATATAGGTGTCATGTGTGAAACAGAATAAGAATAATAGTTTTGTTTTCCTTGCTTTTATATTGAGGATTATATGACTATCAATAATCAAAATCATATCAGATGAATCCCTTAATAAGTGGGAGCCATCACATATTACCGAGGCTCTAACACACACACACACATATATATATATATATATATATATATATATATATATATATATATATGGGTAATAATTCTCTTACTCAAGTTAGAAGATATAGTCTTATAACTCGAGTCCTCATTGGCTAGATGTCCTATCAATTGACTTTTCAAAGCTCACTGATATGACATCCAACTAATAGGAGTTCAAGTCATGAGATTATGTCGCATGACATAATCATATATATATATATATATATATATATATATATATATATATATATATATATATATATATATATAAAGGAAAGCTAGAGGATAAAATTCGGTTCTATTAGTCTTTCACTTCTATTGCTACAACACAAAACTAATGATTTATGTTAGTAAATTCTAAAAAATCAAAGCAATTTAAAACTCTCATCATTTATATTAGCAAAATCCTCAAAAAAGGAAAGCAAAGAGACTAGATCTCCCCTCCTACTTTTGGTTTTTAGTTTCTTTAAATCCACCCACCGAGTTGTTGAGTTCACCCACGCTGAAACACATGGGCTGCGTTGAATTAGACAATGGACATCGTGTATCCTCCAAATCTTTCGCATGATGGATTTTGAGATCATCCGAATACTATTAGACGATCATTGTTTTATTACCGAAATTTCAGTGCCCTATGATTTTTTTTTAAACCCAAAATTATCAGTTGATAATTTGAATTTATCAGTCGATCTCATTATATTGGCTGATAATTTTGAATTAAAAAAAAAAAAAGAAAACTTGGGCACCAAAATTTTGACCTGGACTACAAGATTTTGGCCGAAATTTCGTCCGGAATTTTTGGTTGATATCCTGAAATTTTGGATAAAAAATCATGGCTTTCAAATTCTTGATTGATAATTTGAAGTTATCAGCCAATAATTTGTTAATCATCAAATTATCGGCCGAAATCTTATGGCCAGGCCAAAATTTCAGTACCCAAATTTTCTTTTTAGAAAAATCCAAAATTATCGGCTGCTAATTTGAAATTATCAAACGAAATTTTGATTCATGACCCCCAACTAAAATGAAGTGTTTATTGTTTGAGATCGTGGTGTCAAACTTGATAATGAGACTGATACGTATCGACCATTGTGAAAAAAAAAATCAAGGTCTTGGCGCAAACCGATACATATCGGCTGATACGCGCTTGTATCAGCTGATACTGATACAAAGTTGGAAGATGGAGAAGTATCAAAACCGATACGTATCGCTGTTATGTATCGGTATCACCCAGGATGCCATACCTTACAACATTGATCAAAATTTCGGCTGAAACGAATCAGTTTCGAACCCCACCGAAATGTCGAGATTTCGGCTGAAAATCTCGAACGATATTTCAACTGAAATTTCTGGTCCAGGCCGAAATTTCGATGCCGAATTTTTTTTTTTAAAACCCACAATTATCGACCCATAATATGATGGTTTAATATCGGCCGATAATTTGATGATTAACAAATCATCGGCCGATAACTTCAAATTACCAATCAGTATCGACATCGGCTGATACAAGTCCGTATCGGCCGTTACACATCAGGTATCGGCCGATACATATCGGTTTGCACCCAGACTTTGCGTTTTTTTTTTATTTAAAAAAAGGTCAATACGTATCGGTCGATTCATATCGATCCTCCATGGACAGATACCCAATGCTGATACCGAGTTTGCCACCTTCATCAGAAATGATAAAGACTTCATTTTAGTTGGGGTCAAGGATCAAAATTTCAGCCAAAACACATTAGTTTCGAACCCCACCGAAACAAAATCCCAAAATTTTCGGTCAAAAATCGTGGCCTTCAAATCCTTGACTGATAATTTGAAGTTATCGGTCAATAATTTGCTAATCACCAAATTGTTAGCCAATATTTTGAAGGCCGCTAATTTTTTGTTTTAAAACAAAACAAAAAAAGTATGAGCACCGAAACTTCGGCCTGGCCCACCACATTTGGGCCGAAATTTCATCCGAAATCCCGAAATTTCGGTGACATATCAGATTCGATTTGTTGGCCAAATTATTGGCTAATATTTTGAAGGCCGATAATTTTTGTTTTAACAAAAAAAAAAGAAAGTATGAGCACCGAAACTTTAGCCTGACCCACCACATTTCGGCCGAAATCTCATCCGAGATGTTCAGCCGAAATCCCGAAATTTTAGTGAACATATCGGATTCGATTTCAGTCCCAACTAAACTGAAATTTTGGTGCCCAATGATTTTTTTTTTAAATGCAAAAAATATTTTCAAAATTTATATTATAACGATTCATTCTCCAAATAAACAATTCTCACATGCATCATACGTGCAGGGTCCACTATATATATATATATATATATATATATATATATATATATATATATATTCTTTTTTTTAATTTATCCAAAGTGAACTGAAACGATCCCTTATCAAAATATTGCCGAAAACTAAATTTATCGCTATGCTTGAAACGATTTTTTTTCCCCACTGCCCACCTTTGCAAAAGAGCAATTAATAAGTCTCCCTCCCTCCTATGAATCTCCATGTAGGGTTATTCGATAGATAGTATAAGCCAGAATTTTGGACTGGTCCAAGCTGGCGGCCCTAAGGGCTCCTTCGAGAGTTAGGGAAACCTCAGAAACCGTCTTCCCGCACAGAAAGCTACCGAAATCGAAGCGATTCTAACCTTTTTCCTCTGTTCGCGAGTTGCAATGGGCCCCACACAAATCAGGGCGCTTTCCGAGCCACAACGATAGATGCAGTTCCGTCGTTTTGTTTTTGAAAACCTCCGATTCTGAGCTGGGAGAACCATACTTCTCTCCCTCAAATGCACTAGATTGAACCCACCCGACACGGGAAGCAACGTCTTAAAAGCTCCTTTCATTTTTTTTCTTTTTGGATTTGAGGGAAGTGATTTTGGTTTGCTTTTTTCGTCTTCGATTATTGCAGGTTCTTCTTCTATCTGTAAGTAAAATTAATTTTTGCAAATAATAATTCTTGCTTTTGTTTTGCATTTCATTTATTATTAATTTTTTTTGTGTGTATATTTTCCTTGAATCATATATTTATTATTTTTGAGAGGGGAGAGGGTTTTTGTCTGTGCTTCAGCAGTAACTGGATTCTAATTTTAATGATCACAAGTTTTTTACAGGTGAAAAAAAGAAAATTGATTGAGGTATTTTTTTTTGGTTTTGTGGTTACTTTAATGGGGCTCTTGAACCTTAGAATTTGGGGAAAGTTTTGCAACAATTTGTTACACCCTAGAATATAATCAATTTCTAAACGTTACTATGGTAGTTGTTTTAAATTTAATATGCTGGAGTGAATTGATCAGATGGTTGAGATCGTTTGATCTCCGTTGTTTTTGGGTGCAACCCACTATCCGATTCCTTTTATGCATTTTGCAATTTTATTTTCTTGTTTTCGATCCTTTTAAGCATGGTCGATGATTTTTGGAACTTCAGAGTACGAAAGCTGAAGAAATTGTTCTTGATTAACTGTGGATTTGATCTTTTTGTGCTTCGTTTTGCTGTTGAATAGTTAGGGAATCTTGATTTGATCTTTTAATGTTGAATCTGTATGGAATCTTCGAAGCAAAAAAATAAAATAAAATAATGATAATGAGAACTTTGATAAATTTTGAACACGATTTGTGCATGAATTTAGCAAATTTGAGTGACTTTTCAGATCCGGTGGATCTTTGCAACTGATGGATCATTTTAAAAAAAATAGAAGTTACTTTTTAGTGTCATTTATTTCTTAATTTGGCAAGAGCTAAGTGTTTTTTACTTGATCTATTTGAACTATAATGATAGTAGTTGACTTTCATTATTAAGAACCAAGGTGTCTAACTCAGTAGCGGTATAGGTATCGGTCCGATCAGTGGAACGATACATATCGGCTGATACTTGATACCAACACGGTAGCAGCTGATACCAACATGGTATCGGTGCTACCGCAACCTCTCTTTTTTTAGAAAGGTTTTTAAAAAAAATGATTGTATTGATCAATACCAAGACAGAATCAGCTGATACCGATGCGGTATTGCACCGATGCCACCCTGATACCTCTTAACAAGGTGGAATCGGTATGGATTTCCGATGATGTCAGTACATATCGCGGCCGGCCGAGTTTTTTGATACATTGTTAAGAATTCTATGGATCTTGATAAGTTTGTTGTTGAGTACTTGCGGATTTACCATGTCAGTGAGAAAGTATTTTGAAATTCGAACTACATAAGAAATTTGGTTGTGATTTATGGAATTGGAGGTTAGGAAAGCTAGGTATTCTATTTTGGATTCTAAAATAGAATCCAAAATAGTCAATGCTTTTAACTATTTTGTGTCGGGAGCCTTCCAGAATCCTTATTTAGTTGGTAAATGATTAGTTGATATGGTTTCTTATTCATACTTCTACCTGAAACTCTGACAAATATCAAATGATATTTAATTTTTTGTATTGGACCATTAAATCCCACACTGCTAATGCAGCTTAGAAGGGTTTCATGCTTTTCAAAATCTTTGCTACCCTGATACATACTGAACTTGTATGCACATCCAAGTCCAACCACCATATTCGATTCTGGGATTATATAGCTTGTTTATTTTGATCCCTTGTTTTGTATTCCGAATTTTAGCTTAGACATTTGATTTGAAGGATTGATTTCTTTTACTTGAAGTTTAAATTCAATTGTAGCTTCTTGTCTCATTATGGAAATCATGATATTCATTAAAGAATAAGGACATGAAATTTAATCTCCTATCAATCTCTCATGTTCCCATTAACAATTAGTCAATATGATTAGAGAAAAAGATGATGGGTATGAAAACATCTTTCTAACCTTTTATGAAAGATATGTACCTAACTTGTGTAGTTATGTTACTCAAATAACAGCCTCACACTGTTCGCCTGAACCATCAAACATTGAAGCTCCTAAAGAATTGGACATGGCAATCCGTTATAATCCGGCCAGTGTGCTCTATTTTGATGATAGTGCTTCAACTTCTCGGGCTCTACTGAAGGTTTATTTTTCCCTGGCTCTGTATTCTCTCGTAGTCTTCTACCATTTGCAAAGGAATTGGCGCCTCACAAGCCTCTATCAAAGTTCCTGTGCATCAAAGGGATCACCGTTTCTGCTTTTGGCAGGTAAATCTCTCATGCTCTCTGTTTTCAATTTGGTGCATGTGGATAACCTTATAACTTTTATTTTGAAAATTTAAAACAATGTTGAAGAACTTTGATCAAAATCAGAAATTGTTCTTCTGGTTTCCAAGTCCTACTCATCTGGGTCAACATAAAACTTAGCGATCTTGGTTTGGACTCTACTTTGAGCCGTGGCCTAACTAGGTCAGCTAGTCCAAGTTCCATGTTTATCAACAAGGTTTTTGAGCATTGTTTTAAACATTAACCAGCTTTCTTTAGGAAGCCAATGCTGACTGACCACTTCTTTTGTAATGACCATACTGAATGTTTCGCAAAGCATGTGTGGGCTGCTTGCTATGGCATTAGAGGCAACTGTTGGATCACCATTGGATCTTGATCAAATGTTGCTTCAACATGAGTATGTATTGTATAATATGGGTGTGTACGATCCACATCTCTTTTCTTTTAAGCTCAATGTTTCATGGCTACCATATTTTCATCCGCATTGATATTGAATAATATCATCATAATTTGATTAGCAACCCTAATCGCCAATGGTGTTTTAGCCTTCAGAACAGTCTATTTCACAAAGTTATGGTGGTTTCATTTCTCATGTTTTTGGGTTATATGGAAGCATGATGTTGATCTAACTAGCTACTGGGGTCGAGTGATTACTTTTATGTTATCTTGGACATGGACATTTGTCGGTTTAATACATTGGAACCCAAAAAATCCAACACAAATAAATTTGCCTCTATGATTGTTATGAAGTAGATAAATACTTGAGTTCGAGTTGCCCCCGATTTTACCCGAGATGGACGTGGTTTGCGGGTGATTAAGTCCATCCTATAAATGTTCATTGGTTCTAGATTGCAGTCCTTTACTTGAATTTTCAAAGTAGGCGATTGGTCAGATGGTTAGGAGAATCCGGTCAGTGTAGTTTACCATGCACTAAAATCTGATTGGTATAATGTTCTCGAAAAATGGATATGATGCTTTTTCTTTTATCATTGGCGGAGAATTATGTTTGATATCTTAGCCTCGTCCGGAGTCATCCGATCTCACCATTTCTGGTTAGACGTCGAGCACATACAAGAAGCCATACATAACGTCTTAGTATGTGTAGTGATGGTCATGTTCTCCGTTATCCAGTAGTATGCAGACCATTTTGCACCCTACAACGGAGATATCGCTGCGAAGCTGAAAGGGAAAAGTGAATGATCTAAGAATCACTGATTCCCTTGAAGTATTCATGCATCGCATTATTATTTATATTCTGTAATGCGCGGGGTATTAAAATCCGGTAAATCTTTTCCTTATTGTACCTTTTTAATACAAATATTACATTGTTGTTCAACTTTAGCTAGAATGATGAGAAAAGCTATGATGGCGTATTCTTAGTTTTTCTTTCATGGCTTATTATATAGAATGTTTGGATTGCATAATCACTACAAAAAATAAGACTATTAGCAGCAGTTTTTTTTAATAAAAAACTGCGGCTATTAGTCCTGCTGCTACAAAAAACTGCTGTTACAAAAATAATAGCGATAATTTTTGTAGCGACAGGACTAATAGCGGCAATTTTTTATTAAAAAAAACTGCTGCTATATATATATATATATATATATATATATATATATATATATATATATATATATATATATTGGAGACAATACTACCTCATAGTCATCTTCGGTGTTATATGTCGCTTTTCTTAGGTTATTTTTTACTTTGTATTTTTATATTTTGGTGTTTCGGTTAAGTCGATTTTGAATGTATTGGGCTAATGAATCTCATCAAATGCCATTAACGACATCGGCCCAAACACTTTCATAAGTTTCTAATATATATATATATATATATATATATATATATATATATATATATATATATATATATATATAAAGCGTTTTTGGTATTATAAGAATAGTGCCGAGAAATTATATTTAAAAAAAAATCTGTTATATAAGTCCAACCTCGCATGGATTGGTCACCCGAAATTTTTTAATCAAATACGAGTACGATAAGTAGTCCGATGATTAATATTCATATGACGGCAGCACAACCACGCATTCTCCGATTCTGAGCTTTTCAGATAAACATTTAAGAACGAATGAGAAATTAGTTTTTCTGAGAAAAATCAGGAATCATGACAACTTAAGAACAATTATAGGAAAAGGCAGAAATCAGACTCTGCTAAGAATCAGCAGGATTCTGAGTTATCAGGATTCAGAGCATTTCTAAGAAAAGCCAGGAAACACCTGAGCGAGGCCTAAGTGAGTTCCTAAATGGGGGCTGAACTATGGTTCAAATTTCAGTCGAAATCTCATCGATTTCGGTCCTATCCGAAACGGAAACCAAAAATATCGATTAGATTTGTACGGAGACCAAAACTTCGACTGAAATTCAAATTATCTGTCAAAATTTTAGTTTCGGTCATGCCCGAAACCAAAATCCAACCCAATATTTTGATCCTTGGGCTGAACGTTTGAATTGGGAATTTGGGATATACCTTTTGTAATATCCCGAAAATTATGCGTTAAACAGTGACCTCGGGATCCGTGCCCGACTGGTCATAGGTTTGACCATGTAAGAGTTCACGAGTTGACGTAGAATAAGATGAACGGATGAGATGTAAAAATTTAAGTGAATGTGTGGAATGTGACGAAATCTGGAGTCACATACACCTACTTCTGGTGTATGTGCTCAACACACAGGTTGGAGGGGAGATAAAAGGGTTTAATAGCCCTAATTTCTCTTTTGTTTGGTTGTTGAGAGAGAGTAAAGAAGAGAACATAATTAAAGCAAGGAGTTATTGTGGGTGTTTGGAAGGGGAATTCAAGCATTTAAAAGGCCGATTCGACACGAAGGATCCGTTCAAGCCAAAGCTGGAACCCTAGCCTTTCCAATCCCTTGACCTAATCAATTTGAGATTGATTGAAGGTAAAAGTTTGTAAATTAAATGCATAGGTTATAGAGGTTTAAATTCAGTCAAGAATGTTTAAAATGATAGATTAAGTGCTTAGAAAAATGAAGGAAAAAGAGTAGGAAGAGATTTGGAAGAACAGCCCAAAAGGGGGCTGAATCTGGCCAAATTGATTAATCGAAATTGGGTTTCGATTAATCGATTTTCACTAAGAAGTTGAAAAGTCAAAATAGCCCGAATTTGATTAATCAAACTGAGTTTCGATTAATCGACTTTAAATTTTGATTAATCGATTTTGGTGTCGATTAATCGACTGAGAGCCTCCAGTGGACTCCAGTGGCTGGAGGAAAGTGACCTGGGGAAATCAACTAGTCGAAATGGGATTTCGATTAATCGATTTTGGGAATTCGATTACTCGAATTGAGAATCGAATTGGTAGAGTAGAGAATTTTGATTAATCGATGTGGGATTCGATTAATCGAATGGGGACCTCGATTAATCAATTTTGGGAATCGATTAATCGAATCAGTTTCGATTAATCGACTTTGGAGTTCGATTAATCGACTGACTTAAATTTTGTTAACTTTTTAGTTTTCCTTCAAGATTCTCGAGAGGTCTTGGACCTTCCTTGTTACATCTTTAATGATGTGTTGCATGTGTTATGTTGTACTATAGGTGGTACGTATGATCGTTGACACAAGGAGCCACGTGGGACCTTGATGCTTTGAGTTATCAGAGACTTGAGGTAGGGAACACCTTGAACATGTACTTTAATTTACAAGAGCATGTATGTAGTGATATAGAATCAAATTGAAAATTATTTTATTGCTTTAAGTTTTGTGAAAAGTGTGTGTGAGTGACATCAATAAGAGCATCTAATAATGAGTCATCCCCAGGGGATGAGGAAGTGAAGTAATAAGAGCATCAGGTGTGATGCAAGTGAATAGATACATCCCAGGGATGTATCTAAGATTGAATAATGTCTGATAGGGCCTAACTGATATAAGATACCACACTTACACGGTGAATAACTATATGTAAAACACCTGATATTTTTGTTATTTGAGGTTTGATAGGATATCCCACCGACGTGACGGGATACCCACGACTGACGCGACAGGATATCGGTACCGATACGGCGGCGAAACCGTAAGCCGGTGCTGAGGCTTATCCGTACACAGTAAGCACACCCCAAGGGTGTTGAATTGAGATAAGTTGAAACCCCGCCATCAATTCCCAGGGAAAAGGGGCTTGGGTACTATTTGTATTCCCAGGGAATACGTTTAAAATTGTCCATATAGATGACGATGAAGGGTATCTCATCGGGGCTCGATGCTATATTGCTCGGGGATTACTTAAGACATGTGTAAACCTCCAGTAAAACGTGATTCCTTTTCCACTGTTTCTTAGTAACTGCATAGACACATCATGCATAAGCATATCATGGAATACATGTGAGTTTTAATTTATATGTTCACTATGTTTTGTTCCCTATTGAGCTAGGATGTAGCTCACCCCGTAGACTATTCGTCGCAGGTCCACTATTAACAGCTGCTGAAGCTTCAGGGGACGTTGACCCTGGTGAGTCGGACCTTGCGTCTAGCGACGAGTTGGAGCCACCTCCTGAGGACTTCTTCTAGATGACTCCGTTGTGCATCTTTGAGAGTTTTTGTGAGCTTGTTTCATACGGTTTGATATGTCAAGCCTTGTTTTTGTTAAACAATGTAATTAAATTATGGGATTATTCTTTTGGGGCGAACCATCTGTGATGATTGACGATCATCGATGGTTCGGATCGGTTCTCCATTCATGCAGGGGTATGAAGGTAGAACCGTCTTTTGATCAGTATTTAAAGAGTAAATTATTTTCGCAATCATTGTTATCATTTTCAGTTCGTTTATATTGCTTGATATACCAGTGTTCCGTGCTTAGCCAAGGGGCATGATCAATGATGATCATGCTGATGGCACGGGTTTCGGGGTGTCGAAATTCGGGCTGTCACACCTTTGGGGTTGGGGTTCCAAGGGAGCGTGGGGCTAAGAGAGAGAGAGAGAGAGAGAGAGAGAGAGAGAGAAATTTGACGATGATCTGATGAGCCTTTTCGCAGTTGGTCCTACCGAATTTGAATTTTTTAATTAATTTTTTTTTTAATGAAAAAGAGGCAAAATTTTATATTAAAAAACATAAAGAAGATCAGAAATAATAACATCGAAAATCAATGGGGGAGCATCTTTCATCCAAATTTCCTCACAACCAGTCCTTAATCCTAACTTTGCTAAAAGATCAGCATCAACCTTCACGTTCGTTTGATATAAGAGCATTTCGACTCATCAAAGAGGTATAGTCCCTCTCTAATATCCTAAAATAGAAAGATTAATTGAGATAAATCCCTCTTCCAATTGGAGATAGCATCAATAACCCTAAGAGAATCACCTTCAAATAAAACCTTTCCAAACCCAGACCGAGAGTCAAATTGCATTTCAAGGACTTGAATCCATGGTTAAAAGGACCTTCAAACCTGATGATAGTCTAATCTCCTATTTGATCATGATGAACTGAGTTATATCTCTTAGTTGAATCAAGCAACGATGACTCTTATTTGAATAAAGTAAAGAGAAGGAATTCACGGATCTCAAGGCTGTCAACTTATTTGTTTAGAATTTTCAAAGGATTAAGAGGTGCATGGCCTATCTGCCCGACGTATGGCATGTGCACAGGTAAGGCCACGGCTGTATGTTATAAATTATAATTTATTCATATGGGACAATATTTTATGTTTTTATTCCTTTATTTTGTAATTTGATAACGTGTGTTAGACATGTAATAAGATAGAGAGATAATTGCTCTACCGACATTTAAACACCAAAATGGTGCTTAAATAATATTACACCAAAAAAGTAGACTATTAATCTCTCACCGTTAAAGTGCAAGTTTTTATTATATCATGTATTCATGTGGCATACATTTGAGCTCAATCTAAATCGTGCAAATGGCAATCTATCATTAAAAGTTAGAATATATTTTAATCAAAAAGTCAATTTGAACCATCTAATTGACGAATTTTAATATAAGTTGTTAAAAGTAAGAATAATAGCTAGGATTGGAGCCCACAGATCCGATGGTTCACACTTTCCAAAAAATATGATTTTGGAGCCAACTGCCTTTCTATTTATGATCTATCACTTTGATGATATCGATTACCACATCTTAAACCAATACTGGTGTTTGACCATTTAACACCATCTTGGTGTTCAAATGACGGCAAGGAGAGGAGAGTCGGCTCCTAAGATAAATGATTCAGTATAGTTGACAATGATGGTATAGTGGTTCTTACTTCTTTTCCTTCCGTTCAAAAAATAAAAGGTTACTTCCATGCCTACCGGATTATTGGTGGACGCCTATACGAAACATGTTGACTACATTAAATCAAATGGTGGTGATAATTTTTCAGTACCGCTTTCATAAAAGTGATCTTGAGAGATTATTGGCGTGCCATAAGATGATTAATATTTTAATTCCATGTAGCATAGATTTCAGAACATGACCCTAGGCTCACAAGACACACGACACTCTAATGGGATTTGAAGGTGACTTTTTGGATCTATCCCACATGAAATCAAAATTTTAACGGTCTGATGGCACGCCCATAGTGTCAAGATCCATTGTGTAGAAAATGGGATGAAGAACAATCACCGTTGTTTGATGGAATGCGGTCAATGGTTTTTTGGATAGGATCCCACCAGTAATCTGTTAGCACCAATAAAGATACACAAACAAAAGTAGTCATTAATTAGGAAAAAATTCAAAATAATCCCTAAACTTTCACCCGCCATCAATAATGCACCTAAACTATTGTTCTTATCTAGTAGGCACCCAAAGTACATATAAGTTCATCAATTAAACCCCTACAACCACCTTCCATTAATATCATTTGGAAAATCTTGAGACGTAATGTAATTAATATTCTCCCATTGTCAACAGTCGTGCCTACTAAGTCCTCACTATGTTGGCATGCTAAGCACACTATTTTGAGGTGATGTATGTCAACTCAACAATTTTTATTCGCATATTAATGGAAGGTGACGGTAGGAGTTTAGTTGATGAACCTATGTGTATTTTAGGTGTCTATTAGATAAGAGCAATAGTTTAGGTGTGTTATTGATAACAGGGTCAAAGGTTAGGAGTTATTTTGAAAATTTTCCAATTAGTTACTAGGTAACAGCGACACGCCTATAAATATAATTTCTCACTGTGACTAAGTGAGGTGGCTGTAACATAAAGTGGTGTGCAATAACACCAGTCATAAAATATAACATTATTAAATAATAAAATAAGTGTATTATAGAGTCCTTGTACGTTCACGATTGATAATCATAAAAAAAAATAGGAAATATGATTAAAGCATGTATCATAATAATAATAAAATTAAAAAAAAAAAAAAACACTCAAAAAATTAATCTTATTCAAAAAACTTGAAAAAAAATCAAAGAATAAACTAATCAAGCGATTATTCAACAAACGGTTCGGCAAACACTCCTATTCGGAGTATTTTTTTAACATTTTGATTAAGGGTAGGTTTAAGCGCACCCACAAAGCCTTGTTGGGCACCTATGTGAACAATCATTAATTGCTTTAAATCAAATGATAGAGATTGCTTTTCTCTTTAATCTTCCAAACAATGGATCTTAAGATCATGGTGCAACTATTTGACGGTTAGTTTAGATTCCACATGACACTGATCTAAAAAATGACCCTAAAATCACATAACGCACATTACGCTAAAACCTAACTTTAGGGCTGGGTTTTGGGGACCAATATCATGTGGAATAAAAAACTTATCATCTGATAGGCGCATCATGATCTCAAGATCCCTTGTGTGAAAGATTGGAGTGAAAAATGATCTTCATCGTCTGATTTAAAACAATTAATGATTTTTAATTGTAAGTGCCAACAAGATTTAATGGGGCGTTTAAACCCACCCTTCGATTAATTCAAAAATATTAGTGACAAGAGTGAAAGATCTGACACCCGTGTGGAGAGTATGATTGCGTATGACATAACTCTCTGCTAGCCCCTGTCATAGTAAAGTTCACCTGCTTTAGCAGGTTCCTATCCTCTTTGCTAACATCCTGCTACGTACTCATTCTCCTTGATAACTCCTTGTATAGCAAGATTTTATACAAGATTAATCTTTTCAACAGTTTTACCTTCCTCTCTGCTCACTCTTTGCTAGAGCATATTTTATTTGCTCTGATAGGGAGTTAGTAAAGAGCATGGAGGTTGTTGTTAGAGCATGTAAATCCTTCTTTGTAGGAGTTAGAAAAGAGAATGAGAACCAACTAAAGGAGAGCAGGGTGTCACGAACTTGGTGGCGCGCCTCGACAATCCGTGTGACTCTTGCGCTTAGTCGCCTCCTAGCGTCACAAGATCAGCCTAACTACCGAAACCCACAAAAGCAAGAAGAGAACTCAAGAGAGGGAATAAAAGAGCACTTGTATTCCAGAACTGAAGAATGCTTACAAATGTTTTGGTGTCTTACAAATGAGGCCCTCTACCCTATTTATAGTTTATATAGGTTACAATTTACATAGGTTACAATAGACAGTGTGAGAAGTGTCGGTCATCCAACAATTGAGAAGGTTCTAGAGTCTTCTCTAGAAACTTCCCCATCCTTCCCTTGTTTTATATTTTTCCTAGGTTTTTAGAGTCTTCCTCATCCTTCTCTTGTTCTATGTTCTTCTTAGGGTCTTTCTCTAGGTTTCTAGAGTCTTCCCTAGAGCCTCCCATATACCTCTATACTTGTATGATACCTTATGTACATTGATTATGGTATAAAGTGGGGAAAGATTTGATGTCCTAGAGCCTCCCCTATACCTCAACACTTTGTACCATACCTTATATACATTGATTATGGTATAAAGTGAGAAAAGATTTGATGTTGTGCGCGGGACGCGACAAGGGGCTAGCAAAGAGTTATACCATAGGCAGCCCTATCCATATTAAATATACGTGTTATGATTGAAAAACTAAAACGCAAGATCTCCCATGTCCAACAGGTGCCTTGAAAAAAAAGAAAAAAAATACCAAAGCACCAAACGACTTTAAATAAATAAATGATAATAATAAAATGGAGCAAGGCGGTCCACCCATGATTGATGGGCTTGTGGAACATGATCTACGCCGTTTGATTAGAAGGCCATCATGTAAATTCCCTAGCTAGCAAAGATTTGCATGGAAAGTAATCTCTATCATCTGATTCAAGACACTGAAATCCCATCGTTTGATATAGTGATTGACTGTTAAATTAGATGATCGCGGCTGTTTGGCCCAAAGATGTTTTAATTATTGCCTTCGAATCAGACGGCTGAGATGGCAGTACACATGGCACGGATTAAAAAATAAAAAAAGTTTTTCTTCTTTAAAACTATGTGAAGGGGCACAGATCTGAAAAGTACTTACAGCCACACGTGTGGGAACCAGAAAGGAGCAGAGTAGTCGACCTCGCTCGGAGCTTACAACTTGAAGGCCGGAGAAGGAGAGAGAGGTGAAGAGATTCATTCCCTCACGTAAGCCACCACCGTCGCGTAGTCGTAAAGTATTGATCTCACGCGACCAACCATTTGCCATATATTGAAGAATTTCCCTGGCTGCTCGAGGACCCTCTTCCATCTTCAAGGAACTGCCGAATTCCCCACCCTCACCCCTTGATCCAATTTCACCCTCACCCCTTTATCCAATTTCCTTAGCCGGAAACCCTTAACTTCTGATTATTAAATGCTCATGTTTAGTGCCCGATCTGATTAGGTAGGCTATAAACGGGTCCGATCGACCAATACTTGACCCGGCCCCATCCGATATTCAAACGGATCGGGCATGAAAATCCTGACCAACCTTTGGTTCTGGTCAGGTTGACTACCTGGTTGAGTCGGGTCGGAAAAAATCGGTTGGACCCGGCCCAAAATTTATCAATAAAAACATATGGAAAATAGGGGTTTTCTACCCGATATGGTTGGGCATAGGGTCGGGTCGGATTTTCAGCTTGGGTTTAGGATTGGGTACCCGAAAGATCAACTATATATGCAAGACCCATCGGCGTGTCCCAATGGTTCACCTGACCCAACCTGATCGGTCCAAAGAATTGCCTGACCCAATTAAAAATATCCTAAATCCTTTATTTTGACGGCAGCTAAGGACACCACACCTTTTTCTCCTTGCACACAAACAATTCTTGCACCACACCTTTTTCTCCTTGCACCACACCTTTTTCTCCTTGCTCACCCATTAAAATAAATATCCTAATCCCTTTTTTTTTAACACCATCTACGCCGTCTAATTTATAGCCCCCTCCCCCGACTTTTTTGAGTTTGCAGCCTAAGCTCCATCAACATTGCATTTAAGCTGATCTCTATTTGGTTTTATCCATCTTACACTATTTCTCTCAGATTGTCAACCTGCATTTGATTTGCCAGTATAAATTCAAATGGATCAGCCGATTTCTCTCCATTACCTTTATTGTTATGTTGGCTCTAAATCGCCCATGTTGTGATAAAATAAGCTATTGAGGTACTGCTCAGTAAATAATTCCAAACCTATGTTACTTAATTCGTATTTCAATCAATCTGAATTCGAGTTTGTAACTCGCAATTTGCCATTTCCGAACTCGATTCGCTAGGGATAAGATAAGTTTTGAATGTTTAATTATTATTTTTGGTTACGCTAACGATTAGTTGAAATATATTTGTTAATATTGACATATTCAACTAACAGTGATGGTATGAAAGCTGGTAAATCTACAAAAGAATTATTGCCTTCGAAGTAAAGGTCGCGGGTTCACTCTGAACCACGACCTTTATGTTTTAAAACGAATTGGACCGAATTGTATAGCGAACTGGTTTGATCTGAACCAGCTCTCGAGGGCATTTCGGTGTAACTCGCTACGATTTAAATGACTTTGACCAAATCGTATGGCATACTGGTTCGCTCTAAACCAGTTCACCATTCGCCTAGTGTAAGAGCGATTTAAGTATTATAGTTCGAAACACTCTTTTGCCCACTCTTTAAGTAAAATCACCCCTTTGAGATGTGTATGAGCTCTGAAGATACTGAGAACTTCACATTCCCTTAGCGCATGTAACTCCGTCTCAGGCTCTTTTCCACATATATCACATGTAGTCTCCATCAAAGTAACAAAATTAGAATCGGGCTCGGGTATCAGTTATTGGAGGATTGATACGACTCGATTGCTACATGCATATTGGCCGATACCAAGACGCATCGGTCTTTGTTTTTTTTAAGAAAAAAGGAAAATATAAGTATCGACCGATACCTGATATGTATAGACTGTATCGACCAATACCAAGTTTGAATACCAATATGTATCGATTTGTCGAGAAACAGATACATATCACCAATATATATCAGTATCAGTCGATTTTTTATACCATGATTTCCATGTATATATAGAAGCTATCGTACCTGCAGTTTCACTGGTAAAATATCATGGCACGGGGTCCATGCAGATACCCGGACTTAACGTGGCATATTCCACCTTCATATTAGCTTCCATATGCGATTGACATTTTCTATACTAGAGCTAGCCTTCGAGGCCTGACTTGTACAAGGGAGCCATTACTTATACTCAAAAATTTAGCCCTTGCACCAAGTTTAAAGCAAAGACTTATCAGTTTGATAACCTCTGCTATATGAAAACACCATCTAAATAGTTTGATTTGGAGCCTGTCATTTATAAATATTAAGTGCAAAAGATTAACACGAAATGTAATCTTTATTATGTGATTAAATATAGTCAAAGGCTATATATCGTGTTTTTCTCCAATCTTATCCACTAATGAGGATTTATAATCATGAACTTTAAATCAAACAGCCCAAATTGCGTTTTCACATGTGGCATGCCCCTAAAATACAAAGTCTTTTCTTTAACTTCGGTGCAAGCGTCACATTTCCGAGTGCAAGTCATGGCTCCTTTTGTACAGTTACGCAATGCCACATGTAAGTACTTTTGACTAAAAGTTCCCATTTTTAACATACGCTCAAGGCATGATTCAAAATTTCGGCCGAAATGTCCGAAATTTCAATCCAAAATTTCGATAATTTCAGTATTATGGGAAAATTTCAGTCGAAATTCAAAATTTTGGCCAAAATTTCGGTTTCAACTTCGGCTTTGATCTCCACTAAAATCGAAACAAAATCCAAAATTTTGATCCTTGGCTCAAGGTGGTTTATTTAGCTCACCTTGTTTTATTATGTTGTCATTCCAGGGTAGCCAATATGAATTTGGGTTAAAGAAAAGTTTATCGTATTCCAAGAGGAACCTAGTGGCATGGACAGGATGCCTCTTAGAAAAGCTAAATGTACCATTCATGTCACGACAAAGAATCCTAGTCAATCTCAAGGGCTTAAAATTTCATGTTATGAGACTGCATATTTGTTAAGGCGATAAGTGAACATACATATCTTATTAGGTCTTAATTAAAATTGGGCTCCAAAAAATCGTGAACCAAAATTTCTTCTCACATTAAAATTCCCTTAATTAAACTTACATTAAATTTTGAGTCCATTGTATTAAATGATTAGAATAAAGGTACAGTCAACTATTAAAAAGTTTTTTTAAATATTTAACATATATCTGACATCGTCTAACTGGTCATCCACATCGCCATCCTCATAAATCATATCATTTGCCAGTGCATCAAGTCCATCAGGGCAATGTAGTCCATATCTTTAATTACCTGCAGTTGTTAGTTTTTCGTATGATGAGTTTACCCAGTCATGTAAATTCAGTGAGTTGTACAACCGATCCACCATAAACTATCTAAGTGATCGTGGGTGCAACCTCGTGAGTGGAAGTGAATCCTTTACAATTTCATATAAACAGAATAATAAAAGTTTTCATAACTATAAAGCTGAAAGGCCATAACAGATTTCAGTGCATATAATGCTTCTAATGCATATCACTTTTCTTACTTGTCTTGTCAACTTAGCTTACGTAGCATATCTTAAGTCTTATAGTAACTTCATACGCCCATACAATGTGTTTCGCATCATACATATTTTACTATACGACTTGTGCCAGGGTCGTTGTTCGAGCCTATCACGCGGGATTCACGTGTAGATAACCACCACTACAAAAAATAAGACTATTAGCGGCAGCCAAAAACTGCCGCTATTAACAAAAAACTACTGCTAATACCCTTGCCGCTAATAGTCTTTAACAGTTTTTTGGAGCAAAAAACTGCCATTAATAATATATTTTTTTGTAGTGCACCTAACCTCCGTATCATATTGTATCGTAAACCATCATCCAGCCCGATGAGGTTGTGTGTATAAAAAAATCAGTGTCCCCCTTACATTGAGATACTGTTGTATTATATTGTCCTTAAGACCTGTCTTGACTGCAGACATTGTACCCTTACGGTGACTCGTAAGATATGACACGTGTAGAACTTAATTCATATTCAGCTGACTTTCACAGTGTATCCCATCATTTGTGTTTTTTATTGTATCTATATCTCATCATATTTATATTTTCTTATAATTTACATACAACTTAAGTTATAATGAGTTATGGTGTAATAAGTTTCACTAAATTACGTTTCCAAGGGACGAGTTTCGTAGTAATTTGGATGTACTTTGTTTAACAACCCATACCCATAGAGGTGTTACTTTCATACATAAATACCTACATTCCAAGTTTCACGTGACCGTGAAAGGAACTCTACCATAACGAAGGCTTATAAGTTATGTGTTGTATCTTATTCTTTTTTCTTATCATACATATGTCATAATGTACTTTTAAGTGATGAATGTCATATAATGTAGATTAAGCATATAATAAGAAAGTAACTAACTATAAGGGCTTGTTTGGCAACTCGAGTTCTTTAAAAAAATTTATGGAAATTTAGATTTTTTACATAAAGCGAATTTCTAGCCGTTTGGGAAACTCAGTGGGTCCCACTTATCCGAGAAATTTGACAAAATAACTCACAAAATATTTTCAGCCAAAAATCTAGTGAAACTATTTTTAGCCTATGTTACGGGAAAAAAACGAAGGCTACCTCTATTTGTGCCCACGTCCCATACCCCTTTAAACCGTTGATTCCTTCTAATTAGATGATGGAGATCGTATTTCACCCTGAACTTCAACACAATAGGTCTTAAGATCATGATGAACCTATCAGAGGATCGATTTTTTATTCCATGTGTCAAGTATCCCTAAAATCTGGCCCTTGAATCATATGGCACAAATCATGCCCAAATGTGATTTTAGTACCATATTTGGGGATCTATGACACTTGGAATAAAAAACTGACCGTCAGATCAATGCATCATGATCTCAAGATCTATTGTGTGGAAGATCGGGGGTAAAACACAATCTCCATAATCTAATTAGAAGAAATCAATGATTTTCAAGGGGTCTGGGATGAGGGCGCTTTCAGAGATTGCATGAGCTCAAATAGAGGTACTAAAAAACAAACCTACATCTTTCGGTGGTAAGATCTTACGGTTGCACAGACTACGCCAACTGCATAAGTTTCCACCTTTAAAGCCATTGACTACATTAAGTCAAATGATGGAGATCATTTTTTATCCCAATCTTCCAGACAATAGAGCTTGAAATCATGACCACCTATTAGACGGTCAAGTGTGATTCCACATGTAATAGCCCGAGAAAAAAAAAATCACGCTAAACTATGACCTCGGGATCCGTGCCCGATCGGTCACAGGTTTGACCAATTAGGAGTTCGATAATTAGCGTAGAGTGTGATGAGTGAATGAGATGAGATGGTTTGTGAAATCATGTGGTGTGTGTTGTGAATCTGAAGTCACATACACCTATTGGGGTGTATGTGACCTAGGGGGGGGGATAAAAAGGGTTTAATAACCCTAAAATCAATAGTTTGGTTGTTGAGAGAGAAGTAAAGAAGAGAGAGAGAAGTGTAAAGAGGGTGATTAATACAAGGAGTAAATGCTAGTTGAGGAAGGGAGATTCGAGCAATAAACGTCGGATTCGACGCGAGGGATCCGCTAGAAGCAAAGCTGGAACCCTAGCCTTCCAACCACTTGATTTGAAATCAATTTGAGATTGATTCAAGGTAAACTTTTGTGAATGAAATGCATAGATTGTAGAGGTTAGATTGTAGTTGAAAATGGTGTAAATCATAGGTAAATGGTTTAGAAAAATAGAGGAAAAAGTGTGGAAAAAGATTGAGAAGAACAGCCAAAAGGGGGCTGAATCTGACAATTTCGATTAATCGAAATTGGGTTTCGATTAATCGAAATTGGCCAGGAAGTTGAAAAGTCAGTGGATTGATTCCGATTAATCGAATTGGAGTTCGATTAATCGACTTTGGATTTCGATTAATCGATTTAGGTATCGATTAATCGACTGGGAACCTCCAGTGGACCCCAGGGGCTGGAGGAAATGACTTGGGGAAAATCGACTAATCGAAATGGGATTTCGATTAATCGATTTCAATTTTCGATTAATCGATTTGGGATCGATTAATCGATTTTAGGAACTCGATTACTCGAATTGAGAATCGACAGATAGAGTGGAGAATTTCGATTAATCGAATTAGGTTTCGATTAATTGATTTGAGAATCGATTAATCGATATTGACTTTCGATTAATCGATTAATCGAATCAGATTCGATTAATCGATTTTGGAGTTCGATTAATCGACTGTGCTAAATTTTGTTGACTTTTGAGTTTGACTTTAAGCTTCATGGAGGGTCTTGGACCTCCTTTATTGCATCCTTAGTGATGTGTTTCACCTGTTATGTGGTACCATAGGTGGTACGTGTGGGCTAGTGCACAAGGAGCCACGTTGGACCTTGATGCGTTGCGCAAACAAAGACTTGAGGTAGGGAACACCTTGAACATGTACTTTATTTTACAAGAGCATGTATGTAGTGATATAGAATTCAATTCAAATGTTTTTATTGCTTAAGAATTTTGAAAAGAGTGTGTGTGTGTGACATCCATAAGAGTAATTATAATGAGCCATCCCCAGGGGATGATAAAGTGAAGAGATAAAGGGATCAGGTGTGATGCAAGTGAATGGATACATCCCCGGGATGTATCCGAGATTGAATCATGTTTGATAGGGCCTAACTGATAAAAGATAGCACACTTACACGGTGAATAACTATATATAAGGCACCGATATTTTTGTTATTTGAGGTTTGATAGGGTACCCCACCGACGTGGCGGGATATCCACGACTGACACGGCAGGATATCCGTGACCGATACGGCGGCGAAACCGTAGGCCAGTGCGGAGGCTTATCCGTACACAGTAAGCACACCCCAGGGGTGTTGATTTGAGACAAGTGAAACCCTGCCACCAATCCCCAGGGGAAAGAGGCTTGGGTACTATATGGTATTCCCAGAGAATACGTTAAAAGTGTCTATATAGATGACGATGAAGGATATCTCATCGGGGCTCGATGCTATATTGCTCGGGGATTACTTAAGTTGAAAGTTTAAGTTTTGCTTTAGGCCTTTTCAGCATCATTCATGAGTAAATAAAAGACACGAGTAAACTATCAGTAAAATGTAATACTTTTTAACTGTTTCATCATAAATTGTATAGACACATCATGCATGTCATATCATGGAATATATGTGAGTAATAATTTATATGCTCAACTGTGTTTTTGTTCCCTATTGAGCTAGGATGTAGCTCACCCTATAGACTATACGTCGCAGGTCCACTACTAGCAGCTGCCGTGGCTTCAGGAGATGCTGACCCCGGTGAGTCGGACCTTGCGGCCGGCGAAGAGTTGGAGCCACCTCCTGAGGATTTCTTCTAGAGGACTCCGTTGTGCCACTTTGAGGGCTTTTGAGAGAGATTTGTACGGCTTGGTATGTCAAGCCTTGTTTTGTTTAAACCATGTATATATTGAGTTGGGATTATTCTTTTGGGACGAACCATCCGTGATGATTGCTATAATCGATGGTTCGGATCGGTTCTCCATTTATGCAGAGGCATGAGGGTAGAACTGTCTTTTGGAGAATTACTTAATATGAAGATTTAAATTCCGCAGCTCCTTTATTGTTTCATTTTATGCTTGATGTGCCAATGTTCCGTGCTTAGCTAAGGGGCACGGTCTAGATGATCGTGCTGATGGCACGGATTTCGGGGTGCCGAATTTCGGGCTGTCACACCACATGACACACATTCCCAAAAGTGATTGATCATGCTATATGATGAGAACAAAAAACGATCTCCATCGTTTTATTCAAGGTTGTCAATAACTTTAACATTAAGATTTATGTTGGCCCGTTTTCATGTTATTAAAGAATAGGATAGGTACCTCTATGGGTTTAGAGAAAACATTTACATCTGAAACCACTTTCAACCCCTTAAAGAATAGGGTAGGTACCTCTATGGGTCTAAAACATGGGCGCTTTCAGAGAACGTATGGATGCGAACAGAGGTACTCATAAACAGCAACACCAATAAATGTAACCCAACCATCTAAGCCACTTAATTTGAAGGCCATGATCTAAAGATCGTAAGTGAAAAGATTGACACCAAGCATAATTTTTATCAAATGACTCAATTCAACCTCACCTCATAATCGTACCATTTTTTTGTACTGTAAAATCGTAACCTCGCCCCATCTCCTCCGACCAACTTGCATTGACTGCTCTGAATCTGACAAAGGAGATTGTTTTTTATCTCAATCTTCCACATGATGCATCTTGAGATCATGGGTATATCACTAGATGATTTTTTTATTTCATGTGGCACCCATTCCAAAAAATGACCCGTGATTTGTATTTGAGTTTGATGTATGTCTCACGAGTTTAGAGTTACTGTTTGGGATGTGTACCACGCGAAATAAAAAACTAACTATCTGAGTGTATGCCCATGATCTCAAGACCCATTTTGTAAAAAGTTGGGACAAAATTTTTTTTTTCATGTTTTAATTCAAAGCGATTAATGCATTTTGATCCGACGAGATGGGGTGAGGTTACAAGTATACATGGTGTGAAGAATGGTGCCTTAGAAAAATAATTTTACACAATGTAGCCAAATAGCTGAAAAAAATAAAATCAAATCATCGTAAAATTTTAAAAATAAAACTTCCCATGAGTTATTTTATTTACAAGCCTCATGTAAAGTAAAAACAAATAATCATTTCCATGAGTTTTGTCAAACAAGGCCTAAGGGAGTTAATATTACTCGTAATATTTCGAATGATGATTCAAACAAACAAATCAATCATGAGAGGTTAGTGAACTGATCTTAAGCTAGTCACAAGTTATAGCAAAAGTCAAACTTTGACTTGTGACATTGGAATCTTTGAATTTAATGATTAGATGCTACAAATTTTTTATCGACCTTAAGACACGATTTTTGAAGGAAGAATAAGTTAGTCTCATTGAATAAATCATCTCGACCTGATGAATTTGAACCAATCGTACACATAATTCCAATGAAATTCATATCGTGTATGACTCGATTTCGTATAGAACGTCGAATCTAAATTCATGGATATCGATGTAATTTAAATCAAGTTTCAATTACTCTAAACTTATAAATGCGATTATCAGAGGATAATGTTAGGGGTTTTATTTGGTTTGAACTCTTATTGGTCCGTTTACACCCTTAATCGAGCGTTCATCAATTCACAATCACGATCGTCTCATCGTACGATCATGGGATACCACATGCCTCATAGCATGGATAGATGATACATGTAATGAGTCCTTTAAGACTTTGGAAGGTGTGTTGGGTCCATCCTTGAAGATTGATTTGCGATTTTTCAAAGCACGTGTTGGTTACTTTGGGTATATGAGCCCATTAAGAATCCATAGGTTAGGTGGGCCTACAAGGCTCATGAACCTTTGTGATGACTGGGGGTCTTGAACGACCCATACGAGTAATGGTTTGGGCCTCGTGTACCCCGATTATGGATCAGTTGTAGTAAAACAACCTTAATTCTGATTTTTCTTAATGGCACCCAAGGGCCATAAATCTAACCTTTTACACATCTTGAGACACGTGAAAATTTTTAATCTAAAATTTTGTGGACCTAAATCAGCGAAAAAAGTCTTTTTCACCTACTAAGAATTTTTCAGATATGAAAAACTTAAATACATCGGTTATGCGACATCGGATTTGGTAACCACAGTATTCTAGAAAATAAGGTGGGTTTTCATTCGGGCTCCTCCCTAATTTGGTATTTTTCAAGGTTGTAAAGGGGTTTAAAGTTGGCCCTTTTTTTAGTTTGCTAAGGTTTATGAATTTTAAGAATTGTGAACAGTCAATAACTTTGATTGATAAGTTTTCGGGCTATGTCATCCGTTGGATAAGAAGAGGCCCAAAAGTTAGTAGGGGTTCATCTTGATGCACCCTGGCTAAATTTGGCTTGAAACCTGTGATCAAGGATGATCAATCTTGACCCTTGACTTAGGTACCTTGGGAAAAATGCAATATTTTTAAGTTAGCATTTCATCACTTTAGATGATATGAAAACCGAATTTCATTTGTTGAGATGAAAATATGCCCGTCAAATTGATAGATGGTCAAATGTTACTTAATTAGGCTTATGTGTGTCGACTCATGGGGCCATGCTTAGTTCTAATCAAGGGGACAAAGTTAGCCTCCCGGGCCCAATTGTACATAATTTAACATATGTTTCATAGATTTTGGGACACCATAACACATGATATAATTATATAAAAAGAAAAGTCCATTGTTAGACTTATTATAATCTAATAATTATTGGGGTTTCGCTTACTGTTATCCATTATGAAAATATTCATATCAAGGAGATCTGTAGGGTTGACCCTTTAGCCAATGTGCAAAAATTTTAAGTGTTAATAGCATAGTTTTAATTGATTTTAGGGTGCTAATAATTGTTAGAATATAAACCATTAGAGTAATGTAAACCGTTAGATGGATAAGGCATCCGAAAAGGCATCCTAAAAAGTTTGGACCATCGAGATCCGTACAGTCAAACTAGTGGTACACAGAAATTCATGGGTACCAAAAATCCTAAACAGGCCAGCTGCCCTTTCATGACTTTAGGCGTTTTTGTGCCCGATTTCCAAGCCTGCCGAAACCGATAGAACCAAACCGAATGTAGTTCGTAAGTAATTTTATACATATACTAACCGCCGGGTTTGGTCCGGTTTGGAAAAAAGGAAAACCCAAAAGTTTGGTTTGGTTTCGATTTCAAGCCTCCCCAAGCTGAAACCGACCGAACCGAACTGAATGTAGTTTGTAAGTAATTATATATATAGGCGGGGGTTTTGATTAATTTTAAAAGGCATTCAAGTAAAATGCATATTTTTATATAAAACCCTACCCTTGTCTTTAGCCTATTCCTAAAGCGGTAAAGCCTTTCGTTGTCTCTAATCCTCTCGATTCTAAATCCAGCGACAAATCCAAAGCCCTTTTGAAGCCTTGCGAAAAATAAAACATTGCCGCAAAAAAAATAATCTAAAGAAGAAGAAGAAGGCCCTAATCCAAAGAAGAAGACCCTACATAATGTAAGTTCTTTTTCCTATTATTTTTTTCTTTGGTTCTATTGGATTTCAGGCTTGAGGATTGAGGGTTTGTTTTTATTCACAATGATTCATGGTGAATCACTGAACCCTAGTGTTCTCATTGTATAAATAGCACCATTTATATAAAGTACTCTTTTAAAAAGTACCTTTATTTATAACCCAAGATATTTCTATGTCAACTTAATTTTTACATGCTTAAAGCAATGACTACTTTGCATTAGTAAAACTGTAAAACAAGTTGAGAAGTTGAGAAAATTTTGATGTGAAAATAGAACTTATAGGAAAACCGAAACGAACCGAACCGAACCGAATCAAACCGTTGGTTTGCTTTAAGAGTTTGAGGGTTTGGTTTGGCTTGAAAATCTAGAAACTGATTAGGACCGGTTTGCTTTGTGATTTTGGTCCAAAACTGACCAAACCGAACCGAATACACCCCTATCAACCCGACCTGTTATTATATACATACAAAATTCTCTTAATTAAGACAATTGATTGACTATTCGATTAATTCTATTTTAATCTAAAAATTACACACAAACCATCAATCACCATAACGTGATATTTATGTGGAAACCTAATCACAGGAAAAACCATGGGACTGAAATCCAACTAAACAAATCTACTATGAAATAAAACAATTATACAGAGTTTCGAATGATATACCGAGCAAATGCATGCCCTATGAAATCCCTAAGTAATCTAACTTCCCTTTGCAGGTCGTCACCATAGCCTTCGGATTTGAATGTTTTCCTCAATTGTTGATGAATGCATAATAATCCACCTTGAGATCCACAAGGCTGTCAACCACATACCCTAATCCCTAAGGCACAATACTCCCAACTCACTTTGGCAAATTAGCAAGTTGAAATGAAGGAGGAAAAAAAAACCTTTTGAAAAAAAATATATACCACAATCAGAAAATGATTTTCTTTCAAAAGGAGGAAGAAGTTTTTAGGCAACCCTACTACACTCAAGGAAAAAGAAAACTCAATTGTTTAACTTACCTTCCTATTTCAAAAACCTTTTAGTAAAAAACCTTAAAGCTACTCAAGTGGATTGTACCATCAAAAGTTCCAAAAAACCCTTTTTAGCAAAGGAACAAACTAGAGTGATGGAAGACACATGTCGAATTACCATAGTGAGCTTTGACAATAGTGACAGCAAATTGTGACCATAACTTGTTTTGCCTTTACTAGCAACTAACTATGGACCATGGCTCGCCGTGTATTTCACAGCAGCTCGCTGTAGGCATCGATACTAAATGCAGCCACAACTAGCTGGGGACAAACACACAGCTCGTTATGGACACCACTAAAAGGCATCCAGAGGTGAGCTTTCTAAAAAGTCCAGTTTGTAAAAACTTTACATGTTAAAGACATGGTCAAAGGGACAAGTGTGAATGATAGCCTTATTAACCAACACGTGATTCATCCATCTTGGCTCACAATCTTCCTAAGATAGATCTACACTATTTTTGGAATAAAATGCAACAACTAGATCTAACAATCTCCCCCTTTGTCACATTCTGCGATAAAAACTATGTTTACATAAAATAAAATGCAGTTACATCAAAAAAGTCTCACTAATCGTATACATTGATCTACATGAAGAAACAAATAGGAAAATTCATGGACACTATCCTAAACAAAGATGGGTCATGATAAAACACCTGCAAACACAACAATACCAATATCCAAAGACAACAGTATAATAAAATTAGAAATAAAATCACAACAAGCATTTCTCTCCCCCTTTTTTGTCAAAGGAGACAAAGGGATGCTGCAAACAAAAATATTAGTAGCAAAACACAAATAAGGGAATGAAACTTGAAGAGAGAAGTATGCCAAAAACATAAACAACAAAATGACCACATCATAGAATCAGACCATATCATAAAAGAAGTAAAGCCCCACAGCCACTACACATAACCAACTGTCAACTGTTAATTGTCAACCACCAAGAGAATAATAACAAAAGAAACATAAATACCCCTTGATCATTTAGGTCTGTCATTGCCTGATCCACCACTGACTCCTTTTCCATATTTGGATGTGCAATTTCCATCATCATCTGATTCACTGGATAATAGCCATATTTGAAAGTCGTCGCTCAAACTATCAACGTAAGCACCCATAGCACGCACATCATCTTTTAAAGCAAGAAGCTCACTTCTGAAGTAAGTATTGGCCAGATCTAAGGAGTAGAAAAGACAGAGGATGAGTTGTTGGAACTCGTACGTTGAGTATGCACGATCACGAGAAGGGATAGATGGAGGCGTAGTACCCATCGACGAAGAAGGAACCAAAGGATCATTGTGCTTTTTCCACGCTTTCAAAGCTACAACTAGAGTCGAAGGTAAGAATTCATTACCTTGATAAGTTTTCACAGAAAACGGAGGCACTGTGATGATCGGTTGGAAATCGATCATTAGGTGTGTCCATCCACCTCTATTTGGAGAATCATTCACTCCCGTTGTCTTAGCCCTCGGGAGAATGTTGCGATCCCCTTAACAACCACATGATTAAAATCTCATTCAACACCTGATGATCGATTTCCAACAACCACATGATTAAAATCTCATTCAACAGAACTTCATTAAACTTTCCGATCTTAGCCCAGAGGGTACCAAAGATCAGAAAACGTAAGATGTAGAAGTTCAGTTTTAAAGAATTCGCATAAATGACAATCTTTGGATTCAGCCCGTGTAACAATCCAAAATTTTCATAAATGTTGAATCGTTGACTTTTGACGAAAATGCGACCTTTTAACTGATTTGACTCGAGTCAAATCATTTATCCAAGGTAGCATGGCCTTAAACCCCATTTGTTATAATTAGGGGTATATGCCAAACACATTAAAGCCTAACCCGTACCCTATGTTGAGTGTATGCGTGTTTGTGCATATTGCACACGAACCCGGGCCCAATTTTCGAACATTGGGCCTCTATCCAAATACGCCAACCAGTTAGGCCAACTATTTGGGTTGACCAATTCGGTCGATTAATTAGGCCATCTAGTTGGGCCGACTTTAGGCCTCAACTAGAACCTTTGAAGAGGTGACAAATACCCAAATTTCCAGACCTATAGGTCCTGATTTTATGTGTGTCTAATAAGACATACATCACCGTTTTGAAATTTTCAAATGAGATCGTTTCGGGTCCGTTTGAGCCTTGTGTAAGACTTTTGGACTAAAGCTCATACATCGTGGTGGTGTATTGGCTTAACACCGAACCTAGCTAATACAAACATTAGGTGTGCTAACCCAGCACTAGACCAAACCATCTTTTGAGTGAGAGTGGTACAAGAGAATTGGGTGTGTAAGCTTTACACCAAGCCTTTGGATGAGAATTAATGCTCAAATCGAGTGTATGTGCTTCACGCGGAAGCGAAAGACTTAAATATAAAGAGACAAAGCTTCTCAAGGAAGCTTTATCTGTTTGGGTTTCTAGAGAGAGAGAGAGGGAAAGAGAAAGTGCTTGAGGAGAATCGCCGCCGTGAACCATCCAAAAGTCGAATCGGCACCATTAATTTTCGATGCATTTGGCTTCTTAGCGTTTGTGTGTCGCGAGAGAACGACCATCATCGACGTGATCGTAATCCGTGAAAAATGAGGGTTTCGTTTTCCCCAAAATCCCAATTGGAAACCCTCTTTTGCAAAGCCATGTGATCGCAAGGATATCATAGATTTATTGGGTGCAACCCGTGAAATTTGACCCTTGATTTTACCCCTTTTGATTCGGAGAAGATTGGGTTTTGAAAACTCGGATTTGAGAGAAGCGTGGCTTTTGGCGTGATCGGTGTTGTTCATCGTGTGCTCCGATTTCACGAGTTTTATAAGGTAAGATTTATGTTTAATAGTGTGAATATTGTTTAGATTTGATGTATGAATGATATGGATGCGTGCTGATGAATTTTGTGTGTTTTGGATTGAAGAAGAAGCCCGAAAGATTTCTGAAATTGTCAAAACTGATCGATCGATTTAGAAATCAATCGGTTGGATTTTATAGAACAGAGAAGTGAAAATTTTTGGAGAAATAGATCGATCGGTTTTGGAAATCGATTGTTCGACTTTGAATGAGCTTGCCGACACTGCCTAGGTATTTTGATAGTAACTTTCTACTACGAACTTTGATTGATGCGATTCTTATGGCGTTGGAAAGAGGATAATAAGATCTGCAATATTTGTGAATTAATAATTTCGTGAATCCAAAGTTTTAATGGTCAAAATTTAGCAGGAAGTTGGATCAAGTTTCGAGTTAGCACGAACTTGCCCATTTCTGCCTCGATTTTAAGAAAACACTTAAATACATTAAGGTTATTAGTAATTATAATTAATTCTTAATACTTTATCATATGTGTGATGTAGATTAGGAATGAGAGGCTGTCGATAAGGACCTAGGTATTGCTTTGAAGGCCCCAAACTTAAGGTAGGGGAAATTTGTCATCTAATTATATTTTTTATTTTTATTCATAGATAATGTGATATAAACGAATGATTTATAACTGTTTTAGAAAATATGAAAGCTTTGAAGTATGAATTTGTAATTGAACGCATGTGTGTGTCCATTCCGTTTATGTATCGGTTTCCGTTCTGAATCCGTTTGTGTTTCGTTCCGCTTCTGAGTTCGTTTATGTTTTCGCTTAGGAATTTGAATTGAGAACTGTGTGAATCTAAAATCAAGTGGCAAAGAGGGGTTGAGCTCCTGGGGTTTTTACTTTGTTCCCACTATGAGATGCTTTGGCTTAATGATATGTTATGCTTCATGATATATTCTAACTCCGATATATATTTTTCCCCGCATACGGGATGCCTACGTGATGTGCTTTGGTTATACGAGGTTTGGAAAGAGGGGTTAAGTCCCCGAGGTTACGACCTTGTTCCCGTTATGGGATGATTTGGCCTTCTGATATATATATATATATATATATATATATATATATATATATATATATATATGTGTGTGTGTGTGTGTGTGTGTGTGTGTGTGTGTTTCTGTTCCCCGCTTACAGGATGAATTGGTTATACCTTGCGTGCAAAGAGGGGTCCTCGAGGTTTTTACCTAATTCCCGTTATGGGATGCTTTGGCTTTTGGATATGTATGTTCTGTTCCATGATACATTTTCATTTCTTGTATGCTTCGATTTGATGATATGTTTGCTTCGTTTTGTTATGTTCTCATCATGATATGCCTCTATTTCTAATATGTTTCTGTTTTGATATATTCTGCTTCTAGTTTGCTTTTGTTTTCAGTTATGTTTTATTTTTGATAAGTATCCTTGTTTTTCATATATATTTTATTCTCGATATGTATCTATTTTCTGATATGTGTTGGTATGATCTATGTTCGTCTCCGATATACTCTATTTTCGCTTCGCTTTGTTTTGAAAATAAAAATATAATATTTGCAACTCTGTTTGATACGAAATTGTTTTGAACTTCTATCACTGAATTTATGCATTTCAATGATAAGATGTGAATTGTGTTTGAATTTCTTCTACTAAGCTTAGACTGTTAGCTCACCCCGACTATACGTCACAGGTGCAGATCTGGATTAGGCCTGAAGAGGATCCTGCATATCATTGATTTTAGACTTGGCACCTTTTGGACTTGGTCCTATGCCTTTTGGACTTTAGACTTGGTATATTCATGAAACTTAGTAGAATTAGAGTTTGTATCGTATATACATTTTGTACGCCATTGTTTAGGTGATGGTTGGCCATCACCAGTGATTTTAAATTTGTTAGGTTATTTTTTAATATAGAAAAGAAAATTTTAATTCTGTCATTTATGATATGATATCTGCTTTGATTTCCACAATGTGTGTGTGAATGCACCAAGTAAATTTTATATTGTGATTGTGATCTTCGATTTGGCAGCCCGATTTTCCCAAGTATCCGTGTTTCGAGAAAAAAAATTGTGTGTCGGGAAAATCGGGTTGTCACATCCCGGGGGTCACACAAACATAATCTACAATCAATTGTCACGATCCACTAGGCAAGTCGTCGGTAGGGGCATCGAAATCACGCGAAAAAATGACGCCATCAAGAACAAGAGGAATATGAATAATCGAAGAAATAAGGGTAGAGGTGACCGTAATCTGGGAGCAATGTACATACGTGACCAAGGACTTCTTATCCAGTTCAAGAACAGACTACTCGTAGTTGGCATAAAAATAGGGCACCAACTCGGCATAAGCAAATTTAGGAAGAGTGAAAAGAAGAGTCCAACCACGTGCCAAAATCTTACGAAAAAAAGAGAACTCCGAAAGAAAGTCGAGATCAAAGTAACATTCCATAGCCAGTGATCGAGATTGGAGAAAACCAAAGTTAGTCTGAGCATCTTCTAAGATGAAGAACGGAATATCAGAGCTGGCCGAAGAGGACTTCTTTTGCTTCTTTTTAAGACCCATGGTTCTAGA
Source organism: Chloranthus sessilifolius (assembly GCA_021018995.1). NCBI lineage: Eukaryota > Viridiplantae > Streptophyta > Magnoliopsida > Chloranthales > Chloranthaceae > Chloranthus > Chloranthus sessilifolius. The sequence goes on along the minus strand of CM037590.1, from coordinate 56,915,213 downwards.
AGAGGGAAGAAGAAGGATAAGAAGAAAAATCTGAAAATAACCGAGAGGGGAAAGAGGAGGAAGAAGTGGAAAACAAATGAAGAGGGAAGAGAACTGATCGAGAGAGTTTAAGAAGAAAAATTTTGAAAGAAAAAAAAAGTAATAATGATAGCTCGTTGTGAGGATACTCACAGCTCGCTATCATTAAAGAAGAATCAAATCCCGTGAAAGGATAGAACAGAAATCGAAGAACAACTCTCAAACTGAGGTCACAGCTCGTTGTGCAATACCTCATAGTGTGATGTCAATCTGTGCACAAGTTGCTTCCAAAGAATCGCAACCAAGGGTCACCGAGAAGGCGAAGGGTCTGCAATAAAGACGCAGCTCGCTTTTGGTTCTAAGGATGAGGAACATGGTCCACTTTGTACCAATAACACAGATACTAGAAGGACGAGGAACATGGTCCCAAACATCGTTCCTAGAAAATTGAAGTAACTTATCTTGCATGACAAAGATCCATTTTTCATCAAAGAGAGCTTCCTTCACATTTTTAGGTTCTAAGGAAAATGTGTAACACACGTTACAGACGACATTAGCTACCTGCTTCAAGCTACTTCTAGTATGTAAGCCAACACTTAGATCACCTAAGATATCAATCGAAGAGTGACTTTTCATGTCTTTAGCATACATAGGGTGCTTCTTTTTTGTACAAATCGGTCCCTCAATAATAGGAGTAGGAAGTTCATTACTCTCTACAGTTGGTTAACTCTCTTCAAGTGGAATAGAGGGGAGTCTACCAATGTCAAAAGCAATAGGAGAAATCAGACTATCATCACCATCATTGATAACATGAGAGTTGCCCGAAAGGTCATCAATGGCCACATTGTATGACTCCATCATAGTCTAAGTTCTCAAGTTGAAGTCTCGGCTCGACTATTTTGAAAATAACCAAGAAAATTTTTGAAGTCACCCTTGGGATCACATTTTCCTAGGGTATCACGATCATTTAGAATGTAACATTGACTACCAAAGGCATGAAAGTGACTCACTTTTGGCTTCTTGTCATTCCAAATTTCATAGGGTGTTTGAATAGTACCAGGACGTAGATACACCCTATTAGAATGTAACATTGACTACCAAAGGCATGAAAGTGACTCACTTTTCGCTTCTTGTCATTCCAAATTTCATAGAGATGTGACAAGTCGCGGAACCAGCTTCAACCCAAGAATGTTTAGCCAAATCTTTAGGATTCAACATTATATGGGCCATCTCCTGAAGTACTCGATTTTTGCGTTTAACAACCCCATTTTGCTGAGGAGTTTGAGGAGAGGAAAATTCTTGCATAATCCCCAAAGAATTACAAAACTTATCAAACTTTGAGTTGTTAAACTCACCACCTCTATCACTCCGAATACGCTTGACATTAACCCCTTTGTCCACTTGATATCGTCTAACAATGATGACAAATTCATCAAATGCTCTTGATTTTTCCCTTAAGAAAGCAACCTATGTATGTTGAGAAAAATTATCAACCATAACTAAGATGTATTTCTTATCCCCAATACTGCTAACTTTCATAGGTTCAATAAGATCGAAATGAATAAGATCAAGAACCCGAGAGGTAGCAGTATCAGAAAGTTTCTTGTGAGGAACTCGAGTTTGTTTGCCTAATTGACAAGCACCACATACAGAGTTGGAAATTTTTCTCAATTTTTGTAGACCTTTGATAATTTTATCATTTTCAATCTTCACAAGGCCCTTAGTGTTCATGTGACCTAGACGACGATGTCACAAGTCAAGCTCATCAACAAAAGTCAACAAACATGAGGGATCAGATTTCACTTGAAAAGTATAACAGTTATCTGAAAATCGGATTTCACTTATAAAGACATTTTCAGACTTATCCAACATGGTACACCTTGACTAATTAAAAGAGATATTCACCCCTTCATCACAAAGTTGACTGATGCTAATAAGATTAGCTTTTAGCCCATCAACATACAACACCTCAGAGAGCTTAGGACATCATGGAGCATTGACAACTCCTTTCCCAAGGATCTTGGAACTGCCCCAATTTCCAAATGTGACATAGCCAGAATCACATTTTTCAAGAGACGAAAAATATGACTTATTTCAATCATATGTTTTGAACACCCACTGTCTTTGAACCACTTAGGGCCTGTTTGAATAAAAACACGGGAAACGTGGGAAAGTAAAATAATATTACCATATTTTCCCATAGATACCTAAGTTGTAGGAAACTATGAGATTCCTTTGTTTCCCTTTATTTTCCGTTGGTTGGATAATCACATTGCTAGCTGGGAAAACGCAAGATTAACCAAATCCTGTGTTTGGATACATATGAAAAAAATTGTAGGAAAATAACATATCCTAACAAAAAAAAAAAGTCATAATACCACAAAAGATAATCCAAATTAAAAAAGCAGCTGCAATATCATAAAAATGATCCACAAAAATGACCATCCACATAAATTATCCAAGGAATATGTGAGAAAAAGCATCCACATAGAATATAAAAGGCCATTGAAGACCAAAGTAAAAATATACATCCACTAAGCAAATCAATGTGAAAAATACATCCACATGAATAAGAAATAATCTCTTATTAAACATAAAAGAGATAAAGAGAAAAAAAAGAAAATTATATGAATCAATTTCATGTAGAAGAGATGAAAGAAAAATAAAAAGTTTATGAATCAAGAAACTTCAAAAAAATATGATAGCGAAAGCAATGTTAGGACCATGATCGGTTTGAACGCACGGAATCGATCCTGTCTCTGATACCATGTTAAAATTATAAAATAAAAAAACAAAATAAGAAGATAAAGGAGAGAAGAAGATGATAGAAAGATAAAATAGACAAATTTTCACAATTGATTACATTGTTTACAATCCTTTTCAATAATCTGATAAGAAAGTGTATAAATAAGATTACAAATATAACTGTCAGTGGTTACAATTGGTTTAAATAGCTAAAATTGATTGAGATAACTAATATGTGGTAGTTATCAAATAAGGTACACTCTAATATGACTAGCAGTGTTGGAGAGAAGGAAGAGTCTGAAGGCTCAAAAGATAGAAAGCCAAGGTATACTTGGCATTTATTCTCAGATTTTGATGAAAAATGCGAAGATAGTTTGCGATTCAAACAACGAGAATTTCGGTAATTTATTTGTCGCATGCAAGGTGAGCAACCAAAGCACTAACTATATATATATATATATATATATATATATATATATATATATATATATATATAGGAAAATAGTGGATTTGTAACAGTGTTGAGTAAGGTTTTTGGGTTGGGCATATGACCATCGGGTTTGGTGTGCCATCAGGTCATGTTGGGCAGGCTCCAATTTCATGTGTTGCTTCCTCCCAGCCTTGTCATCCCCTTCCTGTCGAGCACTCTTACCTCCGGGAGAGATGCAACTTGTTTTTGGGAGTGAAACGACCTACTTTCTTGTTTGGAGGAGGGCAACTAATATTTTGGCTTAATACGACCTGTTGGCATCCCTAATCTAGGTCTCTTTAATTTTGACCCCCTGATTGTGTTGTTGTCAACTACGAACCAATTCACCGTTTGATTTGGTCTAATTTGAACTTATTAGGGGAATTGTAATATTTCATATTATATCTCTTTTATAAAAATATAAAAATGCTTAACCAATTAAGATGACAAAATTGTTATATTATAAAATGTAAACTTTAATTTTTCTATTTTCATTTATTGTTAGTTTAGAAAAATAATAATAAATAATTAAAAACTCATCCTACTTCTAACGAATTGGGTTCACATGAGAATAGTGAACTCGAAATCAAATCGAGGGAATTGTGAATTAAGTAACATATTGACTCATACATACAAAGCAAGAATTGAAATACTCTTTTCACCTACAATATGACACTTTTTTTTGTTTTGACTAAGTATTAGGCATCTGACCTTACCACTGATGCTCTTATAATTTGGGTCAATTTTGGGGATGTGTGTAATGTGAAATTATTACGAATTTCGTTTAATTTGATGAACATGATCTCCAGATTTATTTTTCAAAGGATTGGTGCGAAAAATCATTTCCATCCTCTGTTTCAATATAGTCCAAAACCGCTACATAAAGTAATGATATGTTAGATTTATATAGTAGCCATTAATTTTTAATAATGTTTGAAAACTTTTAATCAAATAATGAAGATTTTTTTCATCTCAATCCATTCAAAAGATGTTTATTTGGTCATGGCACAATTAAAAGTTAGACTTGATTTTCTAGTTGGTCAGTTCAAAAATGAATCGATCCAAAGGGAGCGGCGCCCCCATCCAGTTAGTCGTTATGCATAATGTGTGACAAGGTGTGGTACTTTTGTAGGTTAAGGCCTTCCCAACTCCTTTGGGCTTGGTATTGGTCCAGAATGCAGGGCTTCCTTCCCTTACGGCCCTTACCCTATTGTGGAATAGTAATGCATCTCTATCGAACATATTTGACTCACACTTTCTAAAAATAAGGGTGAAAAATAGCGTGGAGGACGAAAATCAATCTCACGACCTACTTCCTCACATTGGAGGGAGCAGACCAACTAGGCTAATGCCTCTTTGGTTAAGTCAAAACTCTTCTTATAGTGCATTTAGGCATTTACCCTAGAAAAGGTGCAAACTCATATGCAAGGAAATTGGGGCCAGTATGCCTCCTGAGCAGGGCCCATTTTGTAATCAATCATTAGAATTTTAAACATAACCCGCATGCTTTATTAATCTCAATTAATATAATCACGCCTAAAACATAAAATAAACATTATATATATATATATATATATATATATATATATATATATATATATATATATATATATATATATATATGTGGAGAGAGAGAGAGAGAGAGAGAGAGAGAGAGAGAGAAATTATTATATGATTGAGTCATGGGAAATAAACCCATGACTCGAGCCCTTATTGGCTGCACGTCATATAAGTGGACTTTAAAAAGTTAGCTGATGTGATGTGTAGCTAATAGGAATGACGTACAGCCAATAGGAACTCGAGTCATAGATTTCTTTTTCATTAGTGGAGTGAGAGAATGACTACTCATATATATATATATATATATATATATATATATATATATATATTTCATAGCTTACTCGAACTTTCCCTTTTAGACTGGATTGCTGACATCCATTGCTTTCCGATGGCAATTATCTCTCCACCACCCTTTTTTCTTATCTCCACAGTTACTAACGAAAGTTTTGCCTCTTGAGCTAAAACCCTTGCATCAATTTCCACTTCCTCCTGATATCCAACAAAAATTACAAAATATTATAGTAATTCCAAACAAAACTCTGTTAAGCTACCGAAATAAATAACATATATAAAAGCTTGTGGGAGAAGACAAACATCGATCGTAGCCGTTGATAAGTAGGAAATGGTGAAATCGACGGATACATTTTGTTGGTCGTTGGAAGAATTTACTGTTATAGCTCCGATAGTGTCAATTAATGTAGCTATTGCTCCTGCATGCCACTTTCCATCTCCATCCTATAAAATAAATATCCATGGATATAACCATAAAAACGTCATTGTTTATTCCAATCTATTCCGTAACTACGAAACGGCAGACAGATTTTGTGTAGGCAAAGTGCAGGCTGCTGATGTGTCGCTACATGCCTGGCTGCCCTGACTTGCTTTGCTTAGGCCCACTGTACTTGCAGCTAATTGCGTTGCGACACATCAGCTGCCTACACCTTTTCTAAACAAAACCTGCCTGCCATATAACAGTGTACATGGTTAATTAGCTATAGCATATTGAGGAAAAAATTTGTATGCATTATAAATTTACCTCCTCAAAGTATTGGATCCTGATTTCTTTTTTAGTTTAGACAGAAAATCATGATATCAAAATTCGGCCGATACCGATACTTTCGATTTTGTTGAGAACCGATACCACCTCGATACTTGTATCTGGGTGGTATTGCTATAATTATTGGTATCTAGCCATTACGGGTTAGTATTCTTTTTTGGTTTAGACAGAAAATCATAATATCAAAATTCGGCCGATACCGATTCTTTCAGTTTCGTCGAGAACCGATACCACCTCGATACTTGTATCTGGGTGGTATTGCTATAATTATTGGTATCAGGCCATTACGGGTTAGTATCGGAGACTGTATCGGTATCCGTAGATACATTCCGCTATAATTGATTTGTTTTCTTCATAAAAATGATGTTTCGGTATCGGTGATATCGTATCGGAATCGACCGATACATATCAGACCAAGATAAGACCGAAACCTAATTCCGATACTAATTTTGATACCTTGTGGAAAATATCACCACCCTTGGAAGAGAAGTCAGTTTTTGTACCGATTGAGTGGTTGCTTAGTTAGTATCCTCCTTCCTTTGTGAGGTTAGGTCGTGGGTTCTAAACTTTATGTTTGCTTCTTCACTTATATTAATAAGGCGAGGGTTGTTGGGCGAGATTTATTTCCCTATATTACTCAATGTGAGTGCTTTATTGTGGGATTTATTTCCCTATCATACTCTACAATATATAAGGCAGTAAAGAACATCTAGATTGTCTATACCGTATTGCATCATAAAATAAAAAATGTTATTTTTTTATAGAAAGTTAATTAGTAGCCTCATCAACTAATGCTGGTAGACACAAAAAAATAGTAGACTCATCAATTAATGTTGGTAGATTTAACAAAGCTTTAACGGTATGAAAGAGTAATAGAAGGAAGATAAGAAGGCCCATCTCAAACTTTGAGTGTTATTACTAAATAAAGTGAGATAAAAGAAATATTTATAGCAGACCTAGCTAATATAAAGCAATTAAGTAAAGACACTGAAAACTTGATAATTAAAAAAAAAGGCAAAAACTATATGTTCATATTGTTATTTAAATTGGAAAATCATATAAAATATATAAGGAGCTTGTAAATAGAATCATAGATACTAAAACTAAAATGCACGAAAACATTTATAAATGAACTTGTAAATTGTATTATAAAGAACAAAATTTTAATACAGGTGCTCCAATTCTGAAATGGACCGGTACACTCAATTTACTACCATCCAAGTCATGTGACAACCATGATTCAAAACTCCGAAGGAAATCGATATATATTGGTTTCGGAGGTCATTGGGTCGATATATTTAATGTGTCAATCTATATATATTGATATATATCAGCTGATACATACCAATGTATCGTCCAAAACTAATACGTCTCATCTGAAATGTATTGATTTTGGAGCTTACAGATACGTATCAGAAAATCGAGATTTTGAACCTCGATAACAATTATTCCCTTTAGGGGTCAACCACATTGCAAAATTCACTGATTAATTGAAAATTTTGCAAATAATTCACAATTTTTAGGTTGTGCAGATTAAACACCAATAATTTCAAATTTTTTGAAAAATCGTGCATTTTTATCATAATTTGTGTATTATTCGTGACTTTTTAAAGTGATTTGTTTTATATTTTAATATTTTCTAATCTCTTTTTTATTTTAATTCATCCATTTTCCCAAATTGGCCAGATTTTACCCTTTTTTTTCAAGTTTTAACCTTGTCGAATTGACCCCCAACATGGTGACAGCCTCTAGGAGGTTTTAGGGAAAAACAAACACCTTTTAGAGTGTTGAAATAACAAATAGATGGTATATGAAAGATGAGGATGTGAAGACCTTGAGGGTAGCTGCCAAATTGATGTAAAGAGTTGCAAAGTTAGAAAGAGCTTAGTGTGACAGCGTCTTTACTCTACGTATTAGCGTGAAGGCGTGGCCTGAAATGGGCCGTGGTTAGCTAGCGTAGAAGGCGGGCCTTGGAGCGTAGTAGTGTGGCAGCTGAGGCATGAGGCCTTGCGTCACGTCCATTCTCCCTATATGTATGACATACATGACTACTCAAGCTAAGTGGCGAGCTAGTGTGGCGACTAGAAGCCAGTGGGCATAAATAGCTGACTCGGAGGTGTTGGTGTTGCATGGGATTAGTGTACCACGGACAGAGGTCGTGTGTTATGGGCGGTATGTCAAACCAATACGTTTGAGGTTTTCTTGCTATTTGGCGTGTTGTTTAACCCATATATGGGGGAGGAGAGCTGTGGATCTACTTCTCTACATATGGGCTCTGTGCATTAGAGGATGCACAGTGGTCTCCTAAGTCTAAAAGGGTGAACCTAGGACGTTACTTCGATAATATCGTGTCGCCCAAGGTGAGGTTGTCATGCGCCTGAACTATATATGCGTCGCGGTACACATGGGTCGGCTATGAGGAAGACACTCGTGAGCTACATGGGACACTGTGGTACGCGTTGGCTGAGGGTCGAATGCTGATGTGTGTTAGTCGCGTGGGCAATACATGATGAAAGACTTGGTTCAGCATGATGGAGAGACATCTTGGAATGGGATGACATGAGGAGCTGCATGCTACTGTCGCGAGCGAGGTACTAGTACTGGGCACAGGGTGAAGCTTGAACAGGCCAAGCGAGGCATAGAGGTGGTGGCATGCACGTCACGAAGGGACACGATACATTGGTATGGTAGGCCTCGGTAAAAAGGTAATCATAAATGAGAATTCTCGTCCTATAGGCGGGTGGTATCAGAGTTGATAAGGTATAGGTTGGCCTCATTGTTATGGCAGCGAGACGCCGCACATGAGTGACAGCCGTTGTCGAGTTGTGCCCTCATGAAAATTGGTATCAGAGTCAGGTTTACACGTCTGTGGTTGATATGCACTCTGTTACAATGAGTTTCGGGGCTTGGTCGCACGCAGAGAGATATTACTGTTGGGATACGTTGTTGCGAAAATCTAATGATGCTCGATGCTAGTTAGCCATGAGGGCCACACGTTCAGGTAGCTGGTCGATCCGAGGTGGATGGACGCTACTGGCTTCCGACATGAGACGTTGGGTCGCACAGTTGCTGAGCACCGTTTTCATAGATGGCATGGAGCAAGGAGGATGCCTCATTCTCACTTCATGAGGAAGCTAAGATTTTTGAATCGATTGCTAGTATATGACATGATGATCGAGACCGTCGGTATGGGGCAGTGGGAGAGGTCAGTGTGTTGCGATGGGCCAGGATCGAGGGTTACAGTTAAGCGGGATACTACGAGAATTGGAATGAAGTATGATGAACAAGAGAAGTAGTCAGTGGATTGCTGCTTTGTTGTGAGACGATAAGGCATGGTTTGTCCGTGAGAGACGAATGGCTGGACAAGTGATCCAGTGCAGCTTCAGAGGAAGCAGATGCAAGAGCCAGATGGGTATCTTCAAAGGAAGCGAGTCTCAGATGATCATTAAGATCTTTGGTCTACAAGAAAAGGGTCAAAGGTTGTTTTTGAGCACGGTTGAGGCAATGTGGTCAAAATATTGGAGCGAAATAATTCAAGGCATGGGTGTTATGTTTCGGGGTGAGATCAATGTCCGACGTACCAAAGCTTGACAACCGCTAGAAAATGAAGGCATTATGCGCTCATTAGGACACTGAAAGTACACACTAAGGGAGAGAATTGGATCGTAAATCGGGTTGCAAGAAGTGACTCGGGTCATGCTATGGGTGAAGACAAAGGTCGAGGTGCTATAGTATAAGAAGAGTGAAGCTTCGTTCAGTTGAGTAAGGTGCTCGTGGCAGACTCTTGGGTGAAAACACAGTGGTGTTGAGGTACTAGAGCGTTGCATGATAGTTGAGGGCTTATGATGGAGATCAAGTCAAAAGGTCCGAGAAAATTGGATTTCGTTGGTTGCTACAGTCGAAAGATGTAGACAGTGTTGCGGACTACAATAGTGTGAGACAAGTGCTTCGTTGGGAAAAGCGTGGTCGCTCACCGGTAGACTCTTGGGTGAAGACAGATGGTTGAGGTACTAGAGCACTGCAAAATTGGAACAAGCTGAGACAGCTTGGGTAGTAGACTCGTGGTTGGTAAAATACGTCGAGGTATTGGAGGTCGACAAATCAGACGAGGGTCGAACTCTTGAGCGAAGACAAGAAGGTGTTGAGGTGCTAGAGTGCGACAGTTCAGATGAAAGTTAGTCTCGTGGGTGAAGACATAATATTGAGAAACTAGAAAACTGCGATGCACAATGGATTGTGTGAACTTGGAAGCCAGCGATGTGGACATCAAAGCTTGGTTTGCTTGGTTTCGACAGTCGATTTAGACAGTAACAGGAATGATGTTAAGGATCAGTTTGTTTATGCTTGTATAAGGGACTAGTATGCGGTAATACTTGAGTGAAATACAGATAATGTCAAGTTATTCATAACACAATGTGGAGTGAAGACACAGAAAATGATTGAAGTTGTTATGCCGAGGCATGAGGCGAAGACCGATTACGTCATCGAGGAACTAATGTAGAGGCATGAGGTGAAGCTGCACATAGCTCGTCGCGCTGAATTGTTGTGATTATGTCTGGGTGAAGATGAATGGCAGTAGTCGATGTACTGGTGCAGATACAGTTTGATGAGCGTTGCTTGTCATTGAGATGGTGTGATGATGTCTAGGTAAAGACAAATGATAGTAGTCAAGGATGGGTCGAAGGGCAGCAAAATGATCGATGTACTAACACAGAATTGAAGATGAAAGCAGCGAAGTGTAGTAGTTGTGATTCAGACGCAGGTTGTGTTTGGGTTAAGAATGAATTTGTGTTGAGGAACTGACGTTGGGGTTGAAGATGGGTTGAGTCGAAGGAGAGCTTGAGAAACAGAGTGAAGACATGGCTGAGGTACTGAGGTGTTTTGAGGAAGAATTCAGTGAGCGAACTTTTGGGTGAAGACACTTTGTGTTGAGGTACTAAAGCTAGTTGTGGTCACAAATGCTTGGTGCATGACATGGGGATGTATAGCGCTGGTGTGGAGCCGCGTGAAGAATCAGTGTGTTTCTTGTTCGTATGCCAAGTAGAATGCAGATGAAACCAAGTTGAACTAGCGGGGAGGTGTCAAATCTCGGGGCTAGGTATTTGTGGAGGCTTTACATGGGGTGAAGACTAAGGTCGAGGAACTGATGCAAGTTTTGGTATCAGCGTGGGTGTTGACATTACCAGATTGGAGGAAGTGGCGTGATCATTCCCTTGAGATATGGCGTCAACGAGGACGTTGACCTTATGGAGTGGGGGAGGATGTGATGGCGTCTTTACTCTGGGTACCAGCAGGAAGGATGGGGGCCTTGGAGCTGACTAGTTGGCTAGCAGGAAGGCAGGCAAGCCTGGAGCTAACTGTGTGACGCGCGAGCATGGAGGCATAAGGCCTTGCGTTGGGTGCATTCTCCCTATATGTGTGGCATAGATGACTACTCGAGCTAGGTGGTGAGCTATTGTAGCGACTAGACGCATGTGGGCGTGGATAGCTGACTCGGAGGTGTTGGTGTTGCATGAGATTTGTGTGTCACAGACAGAGGTCGTGTGCTATGGACAGTATGTCAAACATGGATCAAAATTTCGTCCGATACCGATACGTATCAGATGATACGTATCGGTATCGGAGGTCACCGATACGGTACATTGAATGTATCGTATCAATTAAATGTATGTAAAGTACCGAATGATACATTCAATGTATCGTCCGGTGCTGTTTGATATCGATACGTATCGTCCGATACATACCAGTTTTTCGGTTTTTGAATCCATGATGTCAAACCAATACGTTTGAGGTTCTCCTACTATTTGGCTAGAGGTGTTGTTTAACCCTTATATAGGGGAGAGTTGTAGAGTTACTTCCTTACACATGGGGCTCTGTACACTAGAAGGTACATAGTGGTATCTTAGGTCTGAAAGGGTAGGAATAGGTGAGGTTGCTATGTGCTCGAGCTATGTATTGCGATGCACATGAGTCAGCAATGAGGAAGACACTCGTGAGCTACGTGAAACACTATGGTGCAAGTTGGCTAAGGGATAGATGCTGATGTGTGTTGGTTGCATAGGCCATATAAGATGGTGGGCTTGGTTTAGTATGATGGCGAGACATGTTGGAATAGGACGACATGAGGAGTTGATGCTACTATCGCGGGCGAGGTAGTAGTATTGGGCACATGATAAAGCTTGAGCAGGCCAAGCGAGGCACAAAGGTGCTGGCATGTGTGTCGCGAACGGACACGATACATTGGTATGATAGGCCTTGGTAAAAAAGTAAATATGAACGAGAGTTCTTGTCCTCTAAACGAGTGGTATCAGAGTTGATGAGGGGTAGGCTGACCTCGTTGTTGTGACAGTCGGTGTGGGGCTATGCCCCTGTGATATTAGGCTTAATCAAGAATTCAAGAAAGAGTACCTTTAAATATACCTACCAAATCTTTGAGGGGGCCTTCAAAGAAATCCCATTGATTATTTTGAATTAGATGGTGAAGACCATTTTTCGTCCCAATCTTTCATACAAAAGATCTAGAGATCATAGACGTAGCATCATTCGATAAGCTTTTGATTTCACGACGCACATATCCCAAAAAGTCACGTGGCACTCATCACACTCACTAGATTTTATGGAATCTTTTGGGATTTGTGTTATGTGTAATCAAAATCTTACCGTCTGAAAAGCCGATTATCTCTAGATCTATTTATGAAAGCTTTTGGGAGAAAAACAATTTTCATCATCTGATGTCATGCAGTCAATGAGATTTCAGCGTGGACGCCCTCAAAAATTCGGTTGGCATATTTAAAGGTTCTCATCAGAAAATTTATCAAATTCAGAAAATCCAAAAAGTTTATCAAGATTTGCACTCAATGGGACAGGCCAGGTCAGATTTTTCTCCTGACAAAAAATAATATTTTCTATGATGACAACATGACCTAATACCCTAGTTGGGCTAAGTATGTTGCGACCCGAATTGACTCGGACTGGATTCAAGTTTAATGCTCCAACGCCTGACCCTAATAAAAAATAAAGAAATAAATAAATAAAATATCTTATATAATATATTTAATTATATTTATTTAAAGGCATTTTATTGAAATGCCCTCAGATTAAACCTTTGAACGTGTCAAATTAGGGGCATTTTAGTAAAAATACTTTAATTATTGGTAGCCTTATTATAAATAGGCACATACTACAATGGTGCAACAAATACAATGAAATGTTTGAAACACAACTTTTTTTTTTTTTTTAGGATAAAGTAGAAGCACAAATCTGAACCTCTATAATATTAATATAATTATTTAATTAAATTTATTTGACTTTCTTAAAAATTCAAACTTATAAAAAAATAGTTTATTTTAAATTAATTGAGAGAAGACAGCACAATGTCCATTAAATCTATTCAGACCAAAAAAAAAAAAATAGTTGATTTGAAAATTCTTCAACCAAATTTGAAAAAAATGACAGCCTACTAATCATCTAATGAATGTTATGTAGAATTAAAAAATGTCAGTCTAATGATCTTTTCATGATCTCAAGGTCATTTTCGCAAAGATTGGGACGAAAAATAATATCCATCAATTCAAAGCGGTGAATGCATCCCAACCGAAGGCAATGCGGTGAGGTTAGAATAAAATTATAAATAATGGTGCTTATTTGCACCCATTTTTCCTGTGATGCACACACATTTTCACAATAAAAAACGTTGATTGCCTTGACACCTATCAAATGGCCAGATCTTGATTTCCCGTGACACACATCCCCAAAAGTGGCACTTGATAACCCTTTCTCATGTTACTTTCATGATCAGTTCACTTTTAGGGCCTGTTTAGATAGAGGGAAAGGAAAAGAAATCATGGGAAAGGAAAGGAAATGTAATATTTTTCTATGTTTGACAACAAAGTTGTGTCATTGAAAATCATAGGAAAATTCAAATTTTTTTTTTCCATTGGAAACCGACAAATCCCTCTAAAATAGGAGGATTTCATCGGAAAACTTTTGTCATTCTCGATTTCTCTTTTTCTCTTTCCTCTATCTCTCACTCTCTTTTTTAATGAATAAATTGAAACAAAATCAATTATTAAAAAAATTACAAAAATTAAAATAAAATAATAAAAAATTAAAATTTTTTTTTAAAATGAAAAAAATAAAGATAAATAAATAAATAAAAATAAAAATAAAAAATAAAATAAGACTTTAAAAAAATAATAATAATAAAAATTTAAAAAATAAAATAAAAATAACTAAAACAAATATCATTCTCGATTTCTCTCTTTCTCTCTCCTCTATCTCTCACTCTCTTTTTTAATGAATAAATTGAAACAAAATCAATTATTAAAAAAATTATAAAAATTAAAATTAAATAATAAAAAATTAAATTTTTTTTAAAAAGTAAAAAAAATAAAGATAAAATAAAAAAATAAAAATAAAAATAAAAAATAAAATAAGACTTTAAAAAAATAATAATAATAAAAATTTTAAAAATAAAATAAAAATAATTACAAAAAAAAAATTATAAATAAATATTAAAAAAATAAAATAAAATAAATATATAAAAATTAAAAAAATTAAAAATAATAAAACAATCAAAAAATACAAAAATAAAAAGTATTTTTTAATAAAATAATAAAAAATAAAAAATAAAAAATAAAAAATAAAAAAATTTAAATATAAATATAAAATTTGAAAAATATTAAAAATAAAAAAATAAAAAAATAAAAAAATAAAAAACAAATAAAATAAGATTTAAAAATAAATAAAATAAAAATTTAAAAATAAAAAAAAAATTAAAAATAATTTTTTTTAATAAAAGAAATAAAAAATAAAAAATAAATTAAAATAATAATACTAATAATAATAATATAAAAATTAATAAAATTAATAAAAAAAATAAAAAATAAAAAATAAAGTAGAATAAAAAATAAAAAAATAAATTGAAATAAAAATAAAAATTTTAAAATTAAAATACAAAAATTAAAATTAAAAAATTAAAAATTAAAAATTAGAAATTTAAAAATAAAATAATTAAAATAAAATAAAAATAAAAATTAACTTTTTTTAAATAAAATAAAATAAAATAAAAAATAAAAATTAAAATACAAAAAATAAAATTTTTAAAAATAAAATAAAAATACAAAAATTAAAAAAATTAATAAAAATTAATAAATTAATAAAAATGAAAATGTAAAAATAAAATTAAAAAATATAAAATAGTCAAATAATAAAATAAAATAAAAAAAAATAATAATAATAATAAATCAAATAATAAAATAAAATAATATAAATGAAAGAATTTTTTTATTTTTTTATTTTAAATTTTTTTATTATTTATTTTTATTTTTAATTTTATTTATTTTATTAAAAGAAAGAGAGAGAGAGAGAGAGAGAGAGAGAGTGAGTGAGTGATTTTATTTTTTATTTTTTTTATTTTTTTACTTTTTATTTATTTTTTTTATAATTAAAGGAAAAAAATAATAAATATAAAATTAAATATAAAAAATTTTAAAATTTTTAAAATTAAAAAAAAAGAAAAAAAAACTTAAAAATAATAATAAATAAATAAAAATTAAATCTCTCTCTCTCTCTCTCTCTCTCTCTCTCTCTTTCTTAGCTCTCTATTATCATTCTTTTTTTTAGATATCTCTTTCTCTGAGTCTCTCTCATAAATTTTCTCTCTTTACATATTTATTTTAATTTCTTTCTCTTAATTTTTTTCTCTCTTAAACTCACTTTTCTATTTCCTAATTTTTCTTTCTCTCAAGAAATTTCCTTCATAATAGAAAATTAAATTTATTGGGTGTGTGAGATATACTATCGATAATGGTCATTTTCTATTTTCTATGTGTCAATTACACAATCCAAACACCGGAAAACAATGAATTCCCAAAGAGCTGGAATCTATTGGATTTACAAATTTTTTTCCTATATTTTCCGAAAAATTGCCAAACAGACCCTTAGAGATATGTGTCACATGAAATCCAGATGTTACCGTCTAGTGGGTTCGCCATGTCCAAAGATCTATTGTGTAGAAAATTGGGCCAGAAAAAAATCTCCATAACCAACATTTTTTTATGGTGAAAATTAGTGTATTCTTCACAAGAAGAAAAATGGGTGCAAATAATCTCCTTTTATGAAAAAAGTTATGATAAAGTTTTATAAAATTTATCAAATTCAGAAAAAATAGATAAACTTTAGAAAATTTAGGAATCTAAGGGAATATTCAACAAAAAGTTTGGCAGACCGCTTAATGGGAATTTTTAAATTTTCATTTTTTTTTTCCGAATAATTTAAAGAATTTAGCGACAGATCTTACAGCAACGGGTTCGGAGAGGAGGAGGGAACAGAGGATCTGACCAAGCTCGACGCTCAAGACATGGAGGCCTGAGAAGGCGCGTGGGGCTATTTTGACTCCTTTGATATCACGTGAGCCGCAACTGCGTTCCCACGCTTTTGCAAGATCTTCTATTTCTCTTTTGATATCCTCCTCCTTCCCCATCTCTCACTCTCTCCCAAGTCCCGAGGGAAAAGATACCCTTCCATGGGCTATATAGTACTTAGGGCTTTCAGCCTGTCGGTAGGATCCACCCAATACCTGACCACATTGGGCCGTGCAATGAGGAATCTGATTGGCCCAACACGATATTTTATATATAAAATCAAAGAAATATATGAGATTTTTTGTAATGCCTCGAAAAAATCCTTACTCTTAAAACGGTATCACGAGATGCTTATTGTTAGATCATGAGTCTGATCAGTAAATGGTTTACGGGTCAAGTAGGTTATGAGCACGAGAGGCTAAGAATGGGTGTAAGGCTGTGTATGTGCCCTAGGTAGGTTAGATACACCCAACATGTGTGTATGTGTTTTACACCTAAAACAAGAATTATTATAAGAGGGGTAAAGAGGAGTAAATGCTTTCATGTTAGTTGAGTGATTTATGAAGAGAGAGAAGGGGGGAGTAACGAAGTGGGGAATTTATGAGGGCTTTGTGATTCTGTGTGCTCGAGGAATTGGAGACACATTTAATTTGGCATTGGATCTCACGAAGTTCGGAAGTTCTAACTGCCAAACCCTTGCCTTGAGTGTGAAGCCTTGGATTGATGGATCGGTCTATTCAAAGGAATGATCTGTGAACTTGTGTTGATAATAAAATTGTAGAGTATAATTGTGTTTTATGTGAGTGGAAGAAGAAAATAGAGAAGAAATTGAGGAAAAATCAATGGATATGGGTTTGGAAGAACTGACCTTGGCTGCTAAGGGTTGGCGAAAATCGACCGATCGAATCCTAAATCGACCGGTCGATTTGGCTATAAGATAAAAGAGAAGGAACCGTGGGTAATTCCGACCGGTCGAAATTAATTCGACCGATCAATTTCGAAAAATCGATCAGTCGAAGTAGAACCGATCGGTTGATTTCCACAAAACAGGAGATAGAAATTTTATAGTTTTAGGCCCGACCAGTCGAACCGAAACCAACCGGTCAATTTTGGGATATCCGACTGATCGAACCGAAACCAACCGATCAATTTTGGATATCCGACCGTTCGATTTTGGAAATCGACTGGTCGGTCTTAGTGTCAAGTGAAGTATTGGGTTTCTTGAGCGAAACCGACCGGTTGAATTCACGAGTCGACCGGTCAATTTTGGAAACCGACCGGTCGAAATGGGATTCGAGCGGTCGATTCTTGACAGTTAAGGCTGTCTTCAGTTTTAAGGTTTGAGACTTTGGGGATGTGAAATATCTCCCTGGTTCACGTCAGTTCTAGCATTCTAATCATAATCAGGTACATATTAGTTGTGATTAAGCCTAGAGTGAATGTCAAGCAAGCTCGAGCTACGTGAGCCGAAGAGCTTTGCACGAGGTGAGGAAAACCATTTAATATGCATAATTGAATTTTAGTAAATATGTGTGTAGTAATACATGATGCATGTGACATATGAACATGTTCATTTTAACATATGTTATGCTCTTTTGAAATATGCACGTTTTGCTATGTGTGTGCGTCCACTAAAATAAGTTATATGAAACCTTGTTGCGGATTTTGAGAAGCACATTGGTACTTTCAGCGGGTATCTCCGATATATGGAAGTGATTGTGATATTTGATTGATACGAATCTATGTGTGGCGTGAAACTTTTAAAGCTTTGAAAACTATTATGTTTATTGCGCTTTCATGATAAATAATTATATGTAACTTTTGCAAATTATTTTAAGGTTATGTGAATACCCGACTGAAGCGGCGAGATATCCGCGACCGATACAGCGGGATATCCATATAACTTGTGCTCCAGTCTAGCGGGATATCCATATAACTTGTGCTCCAGTCTAACAGGATATCCGGTCTTTGGGTTCCAATTGTGGAACAATTTCGCCCGACAAGTCCCTCCGTTTCGAGGGTTTGTAATTTCGAGAAAAAGAGTTCAATTGAACAACGATGGTGGGTATTTCATCGGGGCCCGATGCTATACTGCTCAGGGGCTATTTAAGTTAAATATTTAAGTGTGTGAGTTAAGTAAAAAGGGTCATTTTTAAGTAATGATGAGCTAGGTTTCCGAATGTGCATCTTTTATCAATCTTCGTCGAATTACCATTACTTTTAAATCATGTGTTTTCGTTTTAGTAAGATATGTATTGTGAATTATCATGAAAAATATGTTTATGAAGAAGTACGCATACTAGATCTACTTTTTCTCATTGAGCTATGATGTAGCTCACCCCTCTCGACTATACATCACAGGTATAGGTGAAGATTCAGTCGCAGAGGACCTGGATAGATTGGATCAGATTACATCCCTCGTGAGGAAAACAAGCCTCCTCCTGAGGACTTCTTTTAGAGGATTCCACAACGTGATTTGGATTTTATTTTGTAGGGTTTGGTATGTCAGGTCGTTCACTTTGAAAATAATGTAATATGTTTAAAGATGATATTTTGGTGAACCATCAAGGGTGATAAGAAATATCACTGATGGTTCAGTTCGGTTCTTTGTCCCATGTAGTAGGCATGGGAGTTAGAACCGTCTTTTGGATTATTGATTTGATATGGTTATGATGATAGAAGAGACCTCTCTTATGATCTCTTTATGTCATAAATTATAGATTTTTCTCTGCTTTGTGCGCGTTAGTGCCACTTGTTTCGCAAGTATAGTTGGGCACGGTCTCGTAGATCGTGTCGACGGCTCGAGTTTCGAGGCTTCGAAATTCGGACTGTGACAGTTGGTATCAGAGCTTAAGGCTTTAGAAAATTCTGATGAGTCTTATATCGGACTAGAAGCCTAATATTTTGTTCGAATATAGGGACTTTCTGTTAATGGAACCTTCGTTTCGTTGTAACAGATTTGGATGAAATCTAGAGGTCGAGGACACTCTAGAGGCGGTCGTTAGAGAAATCTAAGAAATATAAACGACATCCCTACGGGTACAAGTAGAGAGCAGAGACATCATCCTAAGGAGGGGGAGCAGAGAAACGAAGCTACTGATAGATTAGCTCTGGCCATGGAGGCTCTGGCCGCTGCAATGGCCCAGCAAACCCAGCAGACAACAATGTTGGCCGAGTAGACGGCAATGCTGGCCGCCAATAATGCGAATCATCAGCAGCCACCACCAACTCCTCCAGCACTACTGCCCATGGATCAAAATGCTAGAAAACCGATACGTATCGTCCGAGCCCAAAACTGATACGTATCAGACTATACATATCAGTATCGGACGGTACCGGACGATACATTGAATGTATCATCCGACTAATGCATATATATGACCGATACGGTTCAATGTATCGTATCGGTGACCTCCGATACCGATACGTATTGTCCGATACGTATTAGTATAGGACGAAATTTTGATCCATGCTACTGCCCTCCTCATTTGTAGACTTCAGGAGATTAAAACCTCCTAGTTTTTATGGGCAAAATAGATCCGCTGGAAGTGGAAAAGTAGTTAAACCAAATGGAGAAGCTCCTACATCGGTTACAGGCCAGTGAGAATGAGAAGGTTGGTTGGGCGTCGTTCCAACTAGAAGGTAATGCATACCCATGGTGGAAGTCGGTATTGTGAAAGAGAGAGGTTAAAAATCTTCAAGGATTGTGAACTTGGGCGGAGTTCGTTTTAGTGTTTAATAAAGAATACTTCCCCAAGCAGGTGAGGAATTAGTTAAGAAAGGATTTCGTAAAATTAGAGCAAGAAAGTATGACCGTACGAGAGTACGGAAATGAATTTATAAGGTTGTCCAGGTTTGCTCCGGAGTTGGTGGCCACCGCAGAGAAGAAGGCCAGTAAGTTTGAAGAAGGCCTAAGGCCTAATGTGAAGGAGAAAATTTTCGCGTTTGAGTTAGAAACTTATGTCGGGGTGATTGATAAAGCTATAGTTGTAGAAAGAGATAGAGAACATGTATAAGCGACGAGATCAACAGCATAAGAACAAAACTACTCAAGGGGGAGTGAATGACTACAACTCGGGAAATAAAAAGTTGAGGTTTACAGCACCAGCTCCAGTGATGAGACAACCGGTCTATGCAAATTAGACCAGATCACCCATGCCTACACATGTCAGACCTATCTGTATCGAGGTCCTGCGTAGCCTTAGATTTTAGGAGCATCAGTTAATCAAGGGCTTTCGCAAATGGCATCTTCAACGCCCCAAGTCATGTGTGACCGTTGTGGCAAACTGCATAAGATATCGAATTGCAGACGGGGCATCGGGGGTTGCTTTAAATGTGAAAAGTTGGGTCATCGGATTCGAGATTGCCCATAAATGGGGAAGGAAGGAATGGCTTCGGCTCCCATTGGCCGACAAGGGATGACGGTTGCTACTCTAGCGACCAGACAAATACCACCAAGGAAGCCGACTATTCAAGGGCGAGCGTATGCGGTGACCGCCGAGGATGCTCAAAACGTGAACGACATTATTTAAGGTAAACTTTTATTTCAATAATTGATTTGTTTAGTAGAAGTTTCAAAATTTTAAATATAGGAGGTGCATCTATCTAGGGAACAGTTCATCTAGCTCTTAATTGTTAATTAGATGCACAAGTAGACCGCTAACATACATGTACTCTATAGGTAACTTACAAGTGTATGAGAAGGGAAGTTATGTAGCATATGTGGCTAGAGTGCTGATAGACCCAGGGTCTACCCATTCTTTCGTTACACCTCGATTTGCGAAAAAGATGAAAGTCACCCCAGAGACATTGGAATTTGTCTTAGCGGTATCCATTCCGACTAGAGAATCAGTTGATACGGATTTAATCTGTAAGTCGGTAATAGTCACCATCAAAGATGGAGATGTCTATGAACTGGCAGCAAATTTAATCTTGTTGGAGATGCAAAGATTCGATGTAATCCTTGGCATGGATTGACTCTCAACTCATCATGCTACGGTCGACTGTCAGAATAAGGTTGTTATCTTTAGACCAAATACGAGATCATTCCAATTTTTAGGAATGAGATCGAAGTTTCTGCCACTTGTGCCCGCCGTCAGAGAGCGCATGATCAAGAAGGGGTGCAGTGGCTACTTGGCATTTTTGAAGGACGACAACAAAGAGAAGAACATCATTTTTGAGATTGAGGAGGTACGTGAGTTTAAAGATATTTTTCCCGAAGAATTATCAGGGTTACCTCCTGAGAGAGAGGTGGAGTTCGCTATCGACTTGGCACCTAGAACGGAGCCCGTTTTCAAAGCGCCATACAGACTGGCTCCTGCTGAGTTGAAGGAACTGAAGGAGCAGTTGCAAGAACTCTTGGATAAAGGGTTTGTGAGACCTACTAGTGTGTCTCCTTGGGTATCATTTCTGAGATTGAGGAGGTACGTGAGTTTAAAGATATTTTTTCTGAAGAATTATCAGGGTTACCTCTTCAGAGAGAGGTGGAGTTCGCTATCGACTTGGCACCTGGAACGGAGCCCGTTTTCAAAGCGCCATACAGACTAGCTCCTGCTGAGTTGAAGGAACTGAAGGTGCAGTTGCAAGAACTCTTGAATAAAGGGTTTGTGAGATCTACTAGTGTGTCTCCTTGGGGAGCACCGATCTTATTTGTAAAGAAGAAGGACAGGTCGATGAGACTATGCATCGACTACTGTCAGTTCAACAGACTCATCATAAAGAATCGATATCCTTTGCCCAGGATCGATGATCTATTTGACTAGCTGCAAGGGGAAAAATATTTTTCTAAGATCGATCTAAGATCTGGATACCATCAGCTAAGGGTCAAGGCGGAGGACATTCAGAAGACGGCATTTAGAATACGGTATGGGCACTACGAGTTCTTGGTGATGTCGTTTGGGTTGACGAATGCCCCGTCGTCATTTATGGACCTGATGAATTAGGTGTTTAAGCCAGACCTAGACACTTGCATCATAGTGTTTGTTGATGATATCTTGATATACTCCAAGACGAAGAAGGAGCATGAGGAGCACTTGAAAATAGCACTACAGACGTTGCGGGAACACCAATTATATGTCAAGCTCAGCAAGTGCAAATTTTGGTTAGAAAAAGTCTGCTTATTGGGATACATCGTATCAAAGGATGGTGTCACAGTACATCCGGCTAAGATCGAGGCTGTGGTGAAATGGGAACAGCCAAAGACGGTGACGGATATACGTAGCTTCCCTGGAATTGCCGGTTACTACAGGCGTTTTATGGAAGGGTTCTCGAAGAAATCGGGGCCGCTTACTAGACTCATCAGAAAGGATGTAAGATTTGAGTGGACTGAAGTGTGCAAGAAGAGTTTCTAAAAACTCAATAAGAGACTCACTTTAGCTCTAGTACTAGCGATTCCTTCAAGCAGTGGAGGATTTACAGTGTATAACGATGCATCACATATTGGTCTAGGTTGTGTACTCAATCAGAACAAAAAGGTTATCGCTTACGGGTCACAGCAGCTGAAAGATCACGAGAAGAATTACTCAACACACGACCTGGAATTAGCAGCGGTCATATTCGCGCTAAAGATTTGGAGACACTACTTATATGGGAAAACCTTTGAGATATTCATCGACCATAAAAGCCTCAAGTACCTATTTACTCAGAAGGAATTGAACATGAGGCAGCGTAGATGGATAGAGTTTCTCAAAGATTTTGATTGCTTCATATAGTACCACCCTGGTAAGGCTAATGTGGTAGCAGACACCTTGAGTCATAAGGGTTCGGCTTAGTTAGCTAGCCTTATTATGGGGATGTATCGCTGGAAACTATTGGAGGACCTAGCCTTATATGATGCGAAGTTTGAAACGTAAGATTCAGGGGCCTTTTTGGCCAATATTACACTGAGACGGACTATTTTTGAGCACATTTACAAGTTACAGAGGAACGATCCCGAGTTGGTCAAGAATAAACAGGGTGTGATTGAGGGCGCCAGACTGGATTTCTCGGTTAAGGAAGATGGGTCCTTGATGTTTAGGGGATGTCTTTGTATTCCAGTTGATGCCGATTTGCGATGAACTATCTTAGACGAAGTTCATAAATCGGTATATGTCATACACCCTAGTAGCACGAAGATGTATCAAGATCTGCAAAAGAGTTATTAGTGGAGAAGTTTAAAGAAAGATGTGGCCGAATATGTATCAAGGTGTTTGACTTGCCAACAAGTGAAGATAGACCATCGACACCCTACTGGATTGTTACAGCCTCTGCCAGTGCCTGAGTGGAAGTGGGAGTCAATTTCGATGGATTTCATGTTGGGGTTACCCCAGACAGCAAGGCGGCACAACGCCATTTGGGTAATCGTGGATAGGTTGACTAAGTCAGCCCACTTTTTACCATACAACACTTCATATACGGCTGGAATAGTCGCAGAATTATATATGAAAGAGATTGTACGGCTGCACGACATTCCAGTTAGTATAGTATCAGATCGTGACCCTCTCTACACTTCAAAATTTTGGTAAAAGTTCCAAGAGGGGATGGGTATGCGATTAGAATTCAGTTCGACATTCTACCCGCAAACGGACGGACAAACAGAATGGGTGAACCAAGCGATCGAAGATACGCTCAGAGCCTGTATGGTCAGTTTTCAAAGATCATGGGATCAACACCTACCGTTGGTTGAATTTGTATACAATAACAGTTTTCAAGTGAGTATCGGTATGACACCGTACTAGGCGCTTTATGGACGGCGATGTAGATCGCCGATCAACTGGGAAGAGACCGGCGAAAAGTTCATATTAGGTCCAGAGGTACTTGAAGATAATGCCGATATTTTGTATGATCAGAGAAAGACTCAGATCAGCTCAGAGCAGGCAAAAGAGCTACGCCGACATGCAGAGGACAAGTGTTGATTTCCGGGTCGGTGATCACGTGTTCGTCAAGATATCACCCATGAAGGGCGTTATGCACTTTGGAAAGAGGGGCAAGCTAAGACCTAGGTGTTTTGGACCCTTGGAAGTATTGGGAAGAGTGGGTGAAGTTGCCTATAGAATTGGGCTTCCTCCTCTGTTTGATCGAGTGCATAACGTATTTCACGTGTCCATGCTCCGCAAATACGTTCGAGTTCCTACGCATATCTTGGCGGACTAGCCAATCGAGATGTTTGGAGACATGATTATGATAGAGGAGTCGGGACAAATTCTCGATAGAAAGGAACAAGTCTTACGAAATAAAATTATTCCTTTAGTGCTCGTCAAATGGGGACGTCATCCTCCCGAAGAGGCGATTTGAGAGCATGAAGAGGAAGTTAGAGCTCAATACCCTCATTTGTTCCAAGAAAGTTGAGAGAGCCTTGTTAATGTAATTAGTTAAGACTCTTAAATGTAATGACCATGTGTCATTTTGTAAACGGCCATGTAATGATCATGATTGAGTGATATAGAAAAGACATTTTGTGCAAATTGTGTCTTAAAAAAGTGTGTAAAGGCCTAAAGCTGGAAAAAAATTTTAAGTCCATAAGAATTGGAGTGAAAAACATAGAAATTGGGTTGCTGTCACAAACCGACCGGTTGAATTCTTCATCGACTGGTCGAATTCTAAAACCGACCAGTTGAATAAGGAACCGACCAGTCGATTTCCACAAACAGAATAAAATTGGGGTTATAAAAAAAAATTGACCAGTCGAAACCGACCGGTCGATTTTCACAAACAGAACAAGTTTTTAGTGATATAAAAACCGACCGATCGAAATACAAAACCGACCGATCAATTTTTAAGTTCGACCAGTCAATTTGGAAATCGACCAGTCGAAATCGCAAGTCGGGTTTTAAGTGGGGAAACCGACCGGTTGATTTGCGAAATTCGACCGGTCGATTTTGTCCAAGCGGTTTAAATCGGGGATTTTATTCCTGATTTGTATTTCAGTTTGGTTTTTCTATTTCATTTAGGGGCTCTGCTAGGGTTTTAAGAGGAGAAAGAGAAGGAGAATTAGGAGAGTTCTTTCACTCCGATTCTTCGCAGACTCGGATCCAAAACTGATCGAAAAAGGTAAATCTTGATCTTCAAATCTTTGATTGTTGGAATTTTACCTTCCATTGGTATCCATAGTTTTTGTTGAGTGTGAAAACCCTAAATATGCCGCCAAAAACGAGGCAATCTTCGAAGCCTTCGACTTTGAAGTTACCGGTTTGACGCCCTAGTGTGTCGGCACCGCCACCACCTGTGGCAACGCAAATGTCGGCACCACACAGCGCCACAGCCCGCGACGCCTTCAAGTGAGCCTTCACCACCACCGCCACCACCTTTAGACCAGCCCAATGAGTGGTGGGCAAACAATAAAATTGAAATCGAGTACATCATTGATCGTGCCCTATTTGAGGACTCAGAGGTACAAGGGAATACCGTATGGGCTCGAGACTATCTTAAGAAGGCGGGCGTGAGCAATGTTTTAGAACCGAGGTTGGTGCGCCTGTTTTAGCAAAACCTCAAATCCACTAGCACATCATCAACGATTGAGACCAAAATAGATGGGTGTGATTATCGGTTCACTTGGGATCACGCGTCTAAGTCTCATGAGTGCTACGATGAGTATCCAGATGACATTGAATTCTTGCCCCCTTTTGTGACCGAAGTAAACTATATGAAGGTTAGGAATGAAATGACCCAGGGACGACACGGGTTTGGACATTCTATTCGGAGAGTGGATTTGCCTCCCTATTTATGGATGCTAGATACAATCATAAAGTGCAACCTCTACCCTATGCGACACAATACCGAAAGGGTAGGGGAGGTGCAATAAGCGTTATACGTGGCGTTCAGGGGCCGTTGGCTCAACGCAACTAAGATGGTGTTTGAGGGCATGATATATATACAAGGAAAGTTTCTCAAGGGCGGAGCCAAATCAAAGGAATGTATTTCGTACGCCCGCTGTATCTCCTCAATGTTTGAGGAGTATGCAGATATGGGACCGTATCGGGTTTCTCCAACTTAACCTAAATTGAATGACCAGGTGGAGTTATTTACCTTTGCGGATTGGAGTCGAACATATAATCAATTGAAGAAAGTCCTACCTCCCGAGGGGGAGCAAGCACCACCTCCTCCACCCGAGCCTGAGCAAGCACAAGGCGATCAAGTTCCCCCTCCCGAGCAACATGTGCCCCACGTACTTGAACCTCCAATTCAGCAGCAAGCCCACCGTTAGATGCCTCCTCCACCTCAGTCCCACTCCGAAATTTTGCGTGATATCCTCGCTCCCATGACCCAAGTAGAAGAAAGCAATAGATTGCTACATCATCGCATGGATCATCATGGGTGTCTTCGCACAGTGGATGCAGCATGCATACCCCGTCGACTATATGACCCACCTAGCAAACACTCGTGCCGTTGTACCTGATCCGTGGTACAACTCCACTAGAGCGTCTACATTAGGCGGTGTTCCCGATGACGATGTAGCAGACGTGGCTCCTACGAACGAGGAAGGACATTTCGGAGCGCCACCGGGGGATGCAGAGGTTTGAGTGGGGGTGATTTTATGCATTTTTCATTCGGGTTTATGCTAGGGAGTTTTGGTTATTTTTAGAGAATGGTTGTAATTAATACAGGTTGGGGTCAAAATATGGAACTATTGTGGCATGGTTGCCACGTTGACAGATTTTGGTGGTCCTTTGCAACTATGGTGACTTGATGGTCACTTGGTAAATATAAATATAACTTTTGGGAGTACGTGTAGATATACGTAAGTTCGCTTATACAAGAGGTGTGTTGAATATTGTCTGTCAATGAATGCGTTCTCTTTAGCAGCAACTTACACTATAACTATCAACCTCATGACTTAGTAGGTGAGGTCTTGTATGTGCGTCATAAGAAGAATGTAGGCTGGCTTTCACAAATTATTTTTAATTAAGTTAAGATTTGCTCAGTCCTTGTTAACGGATTGGATTCTCTAATGCCGGACACTGTGACTGCCCTTCGCTCTCCGAGTGTGTGAAATCTTAGCCAATTTTTAAGGACGAAAATTCCTAAGGATGGGAGACTGTAACACCCCAAAAAAATCCTGACCCTTAAAATGGTACCTCGAGATGCGTGAGTCTGACCGATAAATGGTTGACGGGTCAAGTAGGTTGTGAGCACGAGAGGCTAAGAATGGGTGTAAGGCTGTGTATGTGCTCTAGGTAGGTTAGGTACACCCAACATGTGTGTATGTGTTTTACACCTAAAACAAGGATTAGTATAAGAGGGGTAAAGAGGAGTAAATGCTTTCATGTTAGTTGAGTGATTTATGAAGAGAGAGAAGGGGGGAGTAACGTAGTGGGGAGTTTATGAGGGCTTTGTGATTCTGTGTGCTCGAGGAATTGGAGCCACACATTTAATTTGACATTGGATCTCGCGAAGTTCGAAAGTTCTAACTGTCAAACCCTTGCCTTGAGTGTGAAGCCTTAGATCGACGGATCGGTCGATTTGAAGGTATGATCCGTGAACTTGTGTTGATAATAAAATTGTAGAGTATAATTGTGTTTTAGTTATGTGAGTGGAAGAAGAAAATAAAGAAGAAATGGAGGAAAAATCAATGGATATGAATTTGGAAGAGCTAATAGTAAGGGTTGGTGTAAACTGACCAGTCGAATCTTGAATCGATCGGTCGATTTGGCTATAAGATAAAAGAGAAGGAGCCGTGGGCGATTCCGACCGGTCGAAATTAATTCGACCGATCAATTTCGAAAAACCGAAAAGTCAAAGTAGAATCGACCGGTCAATTTCCACAAAATAGGAGATAGAAATTTAATAGTTTTGGGCCCGACCAGTCGAACCGAAATCGACCGGTCAATTTTGGGATATCCGACCGGTCGAACCGAAACCAACCGATCGATTTTGGATATATGACCGGTCGATTTTGGAAATTGACTGGTCGGTTTTAGTGTCAAGTGAAGTATTGGGTTTCTTGAGCGAAACTGACCGGTCGAATTCACGAGTCGACCAGTCTATTTTGGAAACCGACCGGTCGAAATGGGATTCGATCTGTCGATTCTTAACAGTTAAGGCTGTCTTCAGTTTTGAGGTTTGAGACTTTGGGGATGTGAAATATCTCCCTGGTTCACGTCAGTTCTGACGTTCTAATCATAATCAGGTACATATTAGTTGTGATTGAGCCTAAAGTGAATGTGAAGCAAGCTTGAGCTACGTGAGCCTAGGAGCTTTGCACGAGGTGAGGAAAACCATTTAATATGCGTAATTGAATTTAGTAAATATGTGTATAGTGATACATGATGCATGTGACATATGAACACGCTCATTGTGACATCTGTCATGCTCTTTTGAAATATGCATGTTTGCTATGTGTGTGCGTTCACTAAAATAAGCTATATCAAACCTTGTTGTGGATTTTGATAAGCACATTGGTACTTTCGGCGGGTATCTCTGATATACGAAAGTGATTGTGATATTTGATTGATTGATATGAATCCATGTGTGGCATGAAACTTTTAAAGCTTTGAAAACTATTATGTTTATCGCACTTTCATGGTGAATAACTATATGTAACTGTTACAAATTATTTTAAGGTTATGTGAATACTCGACCGATGCGGCGGTATAATCGCGACCGACGCGACGGGATATCCGCGATCGATACAGCGGGATATTCGTACAACTTGTGCTCCGGTCCAATGGGATATCCGGTCTTTGGATTCTAATTGTGGAACCATTTCGTCCGACAAGTCCCTCCGTTTCGAGGGTTTGTAATTTTGAGAAAAATGGTTCAATTGAACGACGATGGTGGGTATTCCATCGGGGCCCGATGCTATACTGCTCGGGGGTTTTTTAAGTGAAATATATAGGTGTGTGAGTTAAGTAAAAATGATCATTTTTAAGTAATGATGAGCTAGGTTTTCGAATGTGCATCTTTTATCAATCTTTGTCGAATTACCATTATTTTTAAATCATGTGTTTTCGTTTCAGTAAGATATGTATTGTGAATTATCATGAAAGATATGTTTATGAAGAAATGCGCATATTAGATCTACTTTTACTTATTGAGCTATGATGTAGCTCACCCCTCTTGACTATACGTCATATGTATAGGTGAAGATTCGGTCGCAAAGGACCTGGATAGATTGGATTCGGATTATGTCCCTCGTGAGGAAAACGAGCCTCCTCTTGAGGACTTCTTTTAGAGGATTCCATGCATTGTTTGGATTTTATTTTGTAGGGCTTGGTATGTCAGGCCATTCACTTTTAAAATAATGTAATATGTTTAGAGATGATGTTTTGGTGAACCATCAAGGGTAATAAGAGAATATCACTGATGGTTTAGTTCGATTCTTTGTCCCATGTAGTAGGCATGGGGGTTAGAACCATCTTTTGGATTATTGCTTTGATATGGTTATGATGATAGAAGAGACCTCTCTTATGATCTCTTTATGTCATAAATTGTAGATTTTTCTCTGCTCTGTGCGCATTAGTGCCACGTGTTTCTCAAGTATAGTTGGGCACGGCCTCGTAGATCGTGCCGACGACCTAGGTTTCGAGGCTCTGAAATTTGGGCTGTGACATTTTTAACTAGGTCGGGTCTGCTCGTTGCTGGTCGGACATATACCATTGACCCATCAAGTCAGGTTGGGTGCACCATCAAGTCAAGTCGCATCGGGCATATACCAATTTTCTACTAGGGAGCTAAAATTTTGGCCCAACCCAACACATTGACAGCCTTACTAGTATTGTCAATAAGTGACATTTCTATTTGTTTGGGCCCTTGAAATTAGGGCTCTTAAAGGATCGACTCCAACCATCCCACCTGACCGGCTAGGTTGGGTTAGGGCTCTCAATGAGTTGGGTCAAAATTTTGGTTGTCCAATAATAAAATCGTAAATGTTCGACTTGACCCTATCCGATATTTTTTTATATCTTTTTAAATATAAAATTGTGGATCGTGTCAGGTCGACCTGACATGACCCCTTGGTCGACCCGATCGGAAGGTCGGTCGGCTCGGTTGTCTAATGCCCAATCTGACCCAACAGGTCAAATTTACGTGCCCGACTTGGTAAAATGTTGGGTATGGTCATGTATTGGATTGCCCTAACCCTTTGACATCCCTTACGCTGGATCAACTCAAAGGTTATTGGGTTGACGACATCCAACTTGATATTTTATATATAAATTCAGAAAAATAAGAGTGTTTTGTATGGGGTGAGATCTTCAAAATCAGTGAGAGTACATATGTATTGAAGTTTACTGGTGGTTTACATGTTTCATTTATTATCAACTGTTCATGAACTATACTGAATAGGCCTAAAGAAACTTAAATCTTTAACTTAAGTAATCCCCGAGCAATATAGCATCGAGCCCCGATGGAATACCCTCCATCGTCGTCTAAATAGACAGTTTTTATGAATATATCACTTTGAATACTACCCAGGTCCCTTTCTCATAGGCGACGGGGTTTAATCTCATTTCAACATCCCTGAGATGTGCTACTATGTAGACCGCTACACCGGTATACGGATTGGCCGTCGTACCGGTCACGGATATCCTGTCGAGTCGGTCATGGGTATCCCGCCATGTCGGTGGGGTATTCTGTTCAAACCTTAAATAACAAAAATATCAGGTACTTTACATATAGTTATTCACCGTATAAATGTACTACTTTATATCAATTAGGCCTTATCAGTCTTTGTTCAATCTTACTTTACAATCTCTCTTACATCCCTGGAATGTCTAAATCACTCGCACCACACTGATGGCTTTATCACTTTCTCATCCCTGGGGATGTCTCATTTTTCATGTGCTTACTTGGTGTCACATACACACTCACATATTGAAAGGATTATATGATTAAACATGTTCATTTCATTGGTGTACCACACACACACACATATGGCGATTATATAATTCATTTCATTTTTATATCACTATATACATGCTCTTGCAATTAAAGTACATATTCAAGGTGTTCCCTACCTCAAGTCTTTGAAGGTCCAAGCATCAAGGTCCCACACGGCTTCTTATGCTTGTGTTCACACGTACCACCTATGATACACCATAACATATGCAACAAATCAATAAAGATGGAATAGAGAAGGCCCAAGACCCTCCATGAACCCCAAGGTCCAATTAAGAAGTAAAGTCAAACTGTTAAAATCGATTAATCGATCTCCAAAATCGATTAATCGAAACCCTAAATCGATTAATTGAAATCCAAAATCGATTAATTGATCCCAAATCGATTAATCGAAAATCCCAAAGATAGTTAATCGATCCCTAAATCGAGTAGTCAAAAATCTAAAATCGATTAATCGAAAATCCAAAATCGATTAATTGATTTCCTAATTCGATTAGTCAATTTCCTCAAGCCTTACTTCTCTAGCC
Organism: Chloranthus sessilifolius; assembly: GCA_021018995.1. Lineage (NCBI taxonomy): Eukaryota > Viridiplantae > Streptophyta > Magnoliopsida > Chloranthales > Chloranthaceae > Chloranthus > Chloranthus sessilifolius. Next base: position 56,883,662 of record CM037590.1, on the reverse strand, counting down.
ACTGGAGGTACTCTGTCGATTAGTCGATTTCTAAATCGATTAATCGACTTTTAAAATCGATTAATCGATTTCAAGATCGATTAATCGAACTCGGGCATTCATGTTTTTTCAACTTCTAGACCAAAATCGATTAATCGATTTGGCCAGAACTCAACCCCTTTTCGGGCTGTTCTTCCAAACCTTTTTCTTCTTATTTTTCTTTCCTTTCTATCATTTTAATTTGATGATTTAACCCATCTCTCCTAGAGCTAATGCACAACAAAGTACTCAATTAGATCTAGCTAAAACTTACCTCAAATCAATTTTCTAATTGATTGAATGGTTGGTTTAAATTACTAGGGTTCCAGCTTTGGCTCTAAAGATTCCAATCACGTTAAATTCGGCATTTATTGCTCGATCCCGACTTGATTTACCATTTGCATTAACTCCAAGCCCTCACTCTCTCCTTGATCTCTCTCTCTCTCTCTCTCTCTCTCTTCTTAACTCTCTTCACCAACCAAACAAGATAAATCATTTCTCTTTTAGGTTATTAAACCCTTATAACCTCCCTTGCTAGTGACTTAAGCACATACACCAGACATAGGTGTACATAACCATTAACTAACCTCTAACTACATCTAACACTACTCTTGCATGTTTACTAATACTAAGGCTACTTTAGTCGTAGTCACTGCGTTGACCCGCACTTGGTCAACCCTACGACCAATCGGGCACGTATCTCGAGGTCATTGTTTAACGCTCAAATTTTTGGGGATATTACAGTCGGGTGGAGCAAATTTTTGACCCGTTGGAAGATCAAAATTTTGACAACTGATCTAACCTATTGATAGCCCTACTTGAATTAATTCATGTCACCTTTTGATAGTGAAATAAGGCTAGCTATGTTGATGGCCTTTTGGTAGTGAGATAGGCTGGGAATGGCATTGCTCTTTGGTAGCCTCTGCCATAGTAAAGCTCACTTGCTTTAGCATGTTACCATCCTCTTTGTTAACGGATCGGTACCTGCTTTAGCAGGTACCCCTTCTCCTTGATAACTCCTTGCATAGCAATATTTTATGTATGATTTACCTGCACTAGCAGTTCTACCCTCCTCTCTACTAGCTCCCTATCAGAGCAAATAGAATCAGCTCTAACAAGGAGTGAGTAGAGAGGAGGGTAGAACTGCTAAACAGGTAAATCATGTTGGATATTTAAAAGTTTATTAAACTTGTCTTTTCCCAAGAGGTGTGTCTTTTCAATTGAGGTGTCTTTTCCCAAGAGGTGTGTCTTTTCAATTGAGGTGTCTTTCCAAAGTGGTGTGTCTTTTCAAAAGAAGTGTCTTTCCAAAGTGGTGTGTCTTTTCCGAAGGGATGCGTGTAGCACCTTTTCATAGGAAAATGGTACATTAACACACCACTTGATTTCTATTTAAGGAATCTAAAATCATTATTTTACACACTACAATATAGTCTTCTTTCCTCTCTCTTGTTATGTATTTAAAAGTCTTTATCAGAGCGTTCTTGCAATATTTGGTGTTCAGATAGCGTGATTGGATTCGCCAAATCCTTCACAAGAATACACAACCGGTTCGTTGTATCCTGGAACCAATTTGTTGGTAACCTGTTGGTGACCACTATGTCGAAGTGCTGAGGGCAAATATTGGTTTAAAGGCAATGATATTTCTCGTGCCTCGGACCGGTTCCCTGTATTATTTCGGATCAACATTTCAATTTTTCTAATAATTTTAAACCAATATTTGTGTTAGCAAGTTTGAATTTTGGAGAAGCAGCTACAGACAATTTTAGGAGATGATGATGATGCGATGGGAATACAAGGCACTCCTTGAATTCAAAGAGGTATGCTTACTTTTAATATCCTTTAAAATTTTGATTTTGAGGCTGATTTAATGTCAATTGTCAACATATTATTGACATCGTTTGATGGTTTTCCGCTGAATGGCTGACTGAATCATCACAAGCGATGAGACTTAACGAAGGCATAATTTTTCTTGTAGTACTGCCCTCTTGGAAAAAGTAGTCTTCCTCTTAATTTATCAGATTTTGTTGCATCTGGTCCTCTTGATTTAATACGGTTAAATATTTGAACTTCATAGCACTATTCAACTAATGGTTCAAAGTATTATATTCTGTTTTGGATGAATCCAAAGTACTCATGATTTTTTCCCGTTCATTCGATTTCTTCACTAGATTTAAACTGCATGTTGAAAATTTCTTCCTGCATAATATTAAATTTCTACAAGCGTTCGATTTCACCTACTTATTAGGTTGAAGTGTTTAGAGCTCCAATCTATTTATTAAATAAATTCCCAATCAAATTGTTTAGTCATGTATCGCATTATGAGAAACTCGTTGGCAGAACTCCACATGATTCTACTTTGTGCACTTTTGGACGTTCATGTTCCTATATTTAGGGCCATGTAACAAAGTTAAAGTTGTTTGGTCCAAATAGTGTCTTCGTAGGGTACTCTCTTCACCATCAAGGATACCGGTGTTTTGACATCAATATTGTGTGCCTACTTGTCCCTATGAAGTCATCTTCACCCGTGTGCTTGTATCCACTTAACCAATTCCCTTTGATTTGACACTGTTTCGGGTGGGAATGTCACCTGTTTCAAGGAGATGAATTAACCAGTTGGATCGGCATGGGGAACATGCATGAAACAGTGCTTTCAAATCATTTTGTTTGACTATATAAAAGAGACATCTAGTTTCTATTGTAACTTCTTAATCCAGTTACAGGTGTCTCTTAATCCAAGGGTTTTGAATTGATTTGGGCGCCAATTTTGTTTCTTCTTTATTTATCTATTCCTCACTAATGGCGAATGCTGCTCTAACCCTTTTATGAGAATCGACAATGTGTGAGTATGTAGTGTGTACAACACACATCCACACGTACATGTGTTAGGTATGTGTGGGCACATCACACAAACTTGTGCACATGGTGTAAGTTACGTGTAAGAGATACTTTATTATTATCATTTTTGTATGATGTGTACGTACATGATTGTGTACTTGTTCATGCTTGTTATAAAATTGTTTCCTTTCAATGATGGAGATTGACAATCCAAGTGACAGAGAAAATGATCGAGTGGGCTAAGTTCACATGATCATGATTTATGAAACACTTTTAGTTTCCCATTATTATTCTGGGGGGGTTATCTCATGGAGGAGTTAATTCATTGAAATAATTATTTATTTTTTTTTTTTCAAAAGTGACATAATTTTATTTTTTATCAAATTGAACTTTGGCACCCATACATTAGATGTAATTATGTTTGTAAAACTTTATTGCAATGATTAATAATCTTTTAACACAATTGTTTGATCATCAAGTAGTCACAAAATGGTTGAATTAGTGGACATAGATATATGTCCTACGATTGATCAGTTGATCAGGCCTCAATCATATAGGACTTGAGTGCCCTTGATCGAGTGGGCATGGCTTAAAATCATTATCAATGATTTGGTCATAAGCTTTTCGCAATATTGACTTGTTATGAAAAGATTGCTAGGATCATATAGAGATGATCAAATGATTATGTTTGAATATCTTTAAAAGGTAATGGGTTTGGATTTGATATTCTAAATTATTTGAAAATGATATTTCTCTAACAAATGGATAACTGATTGAAAATCTAAATCAAATGATCTTCCATTAATAAAGAGAGTCATGATCTTACCAGAGGTGTTAAGATGCAACTATAAATTTGACTTAGTATGTTGCTTGTATGAAATATAGGTAGAGAAATGAAGTGACTTAAGGGTCCATTGGTAGACGTACCAATAAAGATTAAGTCATAACTTCTAAAATTTTCTATGAAATTTATTTTCTTGTTAATTCATAAGAAAATAAATGATTTGTGGATTTAAACGAAAATGTCTAAAGAAGCGCTTTATGTGTTGATAATTGCAATTATAAGTAATTATGGAAAGTATTAATCTACAAAAATCGGGATGGGTTTAAAGTCATTTACCCAAACAGTCACTTACGATGGGAACCCTACCTAATATTTGTTTGGACAATATTTAGGTTAAAAGGAAAGAACAAGTCGTAAATCCATGGCAGACAAAGGGGCACTACATTAATAAAAATTAAATTTTCATAAACATCCCATGAAGGATAGTGTTTTACTTATAATGGATAAAGGGAGGTTGAGCATTGCTCTTAATAGATGTTATAATACTATGTGTTGAGATGTTAAAGTTACAGGGGCATTTCTTGTAGGTCTACTTATATAAGTGTGAGGGTAGAGCCGCTTTGAATGAGACGTAACTATCTCATAAACACTTATGAAAATTAGGGTACTAGCATATGGCCTAAATGTGCTAACCAATTTATTGAACACTAAATATATGAAATATATGTGTGGAATAGTTCCAATTTGTCATATAAGATTGTTAGTTCAAGACTTAGTTTTACTAAAAATCTTGACAAACTTTGAGTTATTTCTACTAAAGTGAAAATTCAAGTCTGTAAGACATTTTCATTTATACATATATTTCAGGCTTTGCTCTAATTTCAAAATTTTAAATAGTGGGAGATTGTTGGGTATTTAAACTTTTAAATAGTGGGAGATTATTGGATATTTAAAAGCTTATTGAACTTGTCTTTTCCCAAGAGGTGTGCCTTTTCAATTGAGGTGTCTTTTCCCAAGAGGTGTGTCTTTTTAATTAAGGTGTCTTTCCAAAGTGGTGTCTTTTTAATTGAGGTGTCTTTCCAAAGTGGTGTGTCTTTTCAAAAGAAGTGTCTTTCCAAAGTAGTGTGTCTTTTCCAAAGGAATGCGTGTAACACCTTTTCATAGGAAAATGGTGCATTAACACACCACTTGATTTCTATTTAAGGAATCTAAAATCATTGTTTTACACACTATAATAGTCTTCTTTCCTCTCTCTTGTTATGTATTTAAAGGTCTTTATCAGAGCGTTCTTGCAATATTTGGTGTTCGGATAGCATGATCGGATTCGCCAAATCCTTCACAAGAATACACAACCGATTCGTTGTATTATGGAACCAATTTGTTGGTAACCTATTGGTGACCACTATATCGAAGTGGTGGGGGCAAATATTGGTTTAAAGACAACGATATTTCTCGTGCCTCAGACCGATTCTATGTATTATTTCGAATCAACATTTCAAACTTTCCAACAAATCATGCATAAAATCTTGCTATACAAGAAATTATCAAGGAGTAGGGGCACTTACTAAAATAGGTAGCGAGATGTTAACAAAAAGGATAGTAACCTGCTAAAGCAGGCGAGTTTTGCTATTGCAGGAGCTACCAAAGAGCAATGCCATACACAACTATATTGGCTTCGAACTATGTAATACTTGGTCACTTTTCGACTAGGTGAAATATGGAATCATCATATATATATATATATATATATATATTGCGTTTCATAGATGCTCTATAATTTAAAATGTATTCTCGCAAAAGATTGGGATGAAAAATGTTCCATCACTTATTATCCGACTCTCCGAGGCATTCAGATGGCATTCTTTATTTGATACAAGATCATTTTTACAAGAAAAACATTAAACGGCTTTTCATTTTACAACTTTAGGGATTTATAATATATGGATACGACCCGCATACTGCATTTGGCAGAGCTCGCAGTTACTGGGAGCTTGTTTGCTAAATAGCTAGGGAGGGGCGGAGAGATCACTAAAGTTTAGGGAGACTAAAAAAGAGAAAAGTTTGACAACGAGCTCCACTTATATTTTTGGAAATTTACAAGATCCCATCAAATAACCCTTTTCCGTCAGAAATCTGATATTTTCACCTTTTCCATATCCGACCAGCATGAAGCCAAGTCAATTCCAACTAAAATAAAAAGTCTGAAATGTCCCTTTTTATACTTTTTACTATTTCATGTAATTTAAAATTTTAAAAATTTACACTTTTTTATATTTATGCGATGTGAAGCAATATCTATGTCGTCTGATTTGAAGGCTACAATATAAAGATTGATGGTATCAAAGATTGCCACAAAAAAAGGCGATATCACCTATAAAAAAAAAAATCACCTCTTTAGAGAATCGGTATTGCCTCTTTAAACAGTCGATATCGTTTGTTTTATACCGATTTTTTTTTTTAACAAGCAGTATCGCCTTTTTAAACAGGTGACATCACCTCTTTAAACAAGCAATTTTTTTTTTTTTTAAATTTTTTAAAGAGGCGGTATCGTCTTTTTCGTGTCAATCTTGACACCGTCGATCTTTAAATTGTAGCCTTCAAACCAAAAGGCAAAGATGTTGCTTCACATCGTGTCAATATAAAAAAGTGCAAATTTTCAAAAATTTAAATTATGTGGAACAATAAAATATACAAGAAGGGGTATTTCAGACTTTTTATTTTAGTTGGAAGTGGCTTGGCTTCAAGCAAGTGATTATGGGAAAGGTTAAAATATAGGGTCTCTAAGGGAAAATGTGTATGTGACAGGGTTGATCATGTAAATTTTCCTTATATTTTTATCATAAAAGCTGTCAAAATTTTTTTTATTATGAAAATATGCCCATAGGGGGCCAATACGATCCATTTTGTAAACCTTCTTCGTACACATGTTGGATGCCTAATAATACATATAATAATTTCTAAAAATAATTATGAAAATTTATTTGCAAAGGCACGATTATAATTATTCATTTCAATTGACAATTGCCCTATGGAGGCTGATATGTACGGCCGTTTCAAGTGATTAAGCTGAGGTATTATTTGCACCCATTAAACCTTTGAAGAACACAATTTCTCACCATAAATAATCATTGACTTTTTTGAATCAGACGATGGAGATTTTTTTTCATCCCAATTTTTTATATAGTAAATCTTGAGATCTAGCACATCTATTAGACGGTCATATATTGATTCCATGTGGCATGCATCCCCAAAATTAATAGTGATCATGGCCTCATGGGCGCCTATAAAATAGTCACATTTGGGGATGTGTGGCACATGGAATCAACATCTAATCGCCTGATAGGTGAATGATCTCAAGATCTAACTGCCTGAAAAATGATCTCCATCGTCTGGTTTAAGACAATCAACCATGTTTTCTTTACACATCTAACAGGTGCAAATTTGAGTATCACACTATCACCTACGCTTTTAGGCCCAGACATGTAGAAGTCTAGCGTTTGATAATTTTACTATGCACACTTAGCTCTCTTAGGTCAGCTGTCCCAGTCCTAACAAAATGTCATATTTGTTCAATTTTCAAGTCATTTTTTCTCTTAACTTTAAGGTGACTCTATTTGAATCCACTCTACAACCATATAGCACCCATTGACTGCATTCATCAGACGACAGAGGTCATTTTTTTTTTTTTTTTTTTATATAACCTGAATATCCGGGCCTCTTAGAGCACCCGCCTAATCCTAGGGACACACGCGCACTCCCAAATTCAGTACATGTCGAGTTAACATAAGATATAAATCCCTAGTGTGGCTTCAAAGGGGGGAGGAGATTTGAACTCAAGTCTCCTGCTTTTGAAAGTAGGTACCTGGCCAGCTCGTCCTTGAAGTTAACAGACGTCATTTTTTGCCTCAATCTTTTACCTAATCGATTTTGAGATCATGAATTTATCATTAGATGGCTCATATGTTGATTCCACGTGACACAAATCCAAAAAAGCCTATACAATTGGTGGTTGTTTGGAACACCACCAATTGTATAGGCTTATCATAACAACACAATTAAATTAAATAATTTCTAACATAAGATCCGATTTATACTAAAAATGGTAACCGAATCCCAAGAGACATATTGCCTTAAAGCAACTAAAAAAATTAAATCTCATCATTCATAGGATTGATTTGCAATCAATTAGAGTTCTTATGGACTTTTACCTTCTTGGCTAGTCAATTTGCTTAAGTGGGCTCTTTCTCTACCCGCCTCTCCTATATAAATAAAAAATCTAGAGAGAAATAGAACTCTCCCTCTCTCTCTCTCTCTCTCTCTCTCTCTCTCCTTTCCCTGCAAAAACATAACTCGAGCACCACCATTTCCCGGTGCAAACCACCCAACACCACCTTTGCCTCATCCATCGAGGCTCAATCATCGAAGTAGCGCTCCAAGCACCACCACCACTGAGGCACCAATTACGGACAACTTTAGTGGCGTTAAAACAATCTTCAACAATCAAGTTTTTGTGACAAAACGTAAAAGAAATCTGATCCGGTCGTAGGATCTAAGTTACCACGGCACGACAAATTAAGCCTCCGCCAAACCAAACCTAGCAAAAATCATCATTCACGCCTCAACAGGTGGATGTCTTCCTATCTAATTCGCTCTACTTAGTTTATACAAGAAAAAATATGTTTAAATTGCTATTGTTGAGAAAATTCATGAAATACTTATCAAAAGGAATAATGATAATATATATATATATATATATATATATATATATATATATATATATATATATATATATATATATATATACTTACTCGGTGCACTAAACTAGTCAATATACAATGTTCATCCTCACTTGACCTTAGGTGTGAGGTGAGTATTGAACTCCTCCTTTAGCAGATGATAATTTCTCATTTATAAATATATAAGTGTGGTAGATGTATTTATATATTATGTCAAATAAATGAACCACATATGCCTAATACCAAATCCATAGACATATCTAACTTTATTTATTCTAAATCAGTCATTATGTTTATATATATATATATATATATATATATATATTGTATTATCATATGTATCTAGTGCATGTGTGTTCAACACATTGAATCAGCCCCAAATTTCAATCCTATTAAGACTTTTCTCACAATCTCTATTCCACATCCCACGGCAATACTAAAACCCAACCATCTAAATACTTAACAATTAAAGTATTCATATGTTCTTATTGATCTTATATACAATATAAATGAGCGATCAATACCTAAACCAAGGTATTAAAATCGGTATCAGTCTTAGGTATTAGTTTGCCAGAAGCCGATACAAATAGGCTGATACTGATACGTATTGGCCAATTTTAAAAGAAAAAAAAAAACAAACTAAAATCTCAGTCAAAATCCGATTCATATCGGCGATACCGATACGGGATACTGATACATATCGGTTTGGCAGAAAACCGATACGTATTGGTATCGACCGATTTTTGATACCTTGACCTAAACTATACACAAACTCTATTCACCATACTTTCCTTATGATACGCTCACAGCCTTAGACCTTTTATTTTTATGTAAATAGCTAGGGTCTTTTATGTAAATACCTTTTATACGAATTGGGTCTAACCCATTTTCCAAAATAAATGTGGGTTGTGACCCTTACCAAACCCAATATGGGATAAAACCCCCATTCATTCGTTTGAACAGTGGCCCACTTTTGTCAAATCAATTGGATTATGGCTCTTTTCCTTATGTGTAGGTTTTAAACCTTACAGTTATCCAAATGGGTCAAAGCCTACTTACTTAAATAGACAGAGCTCGAGATCCATTCCACTCAATCCTCATGGGCTGATTATATGCTTGTTTATACAAGAGCTCTGAATTCTTTATTAAATATGATATGGGCTTAAAGCCTTTAGTCAAATCAGCCCATGACCCTACCCCATTATTGACTTAAGTTGGGCCTAAAGCCCCTTATGTTGTGAGTTGGGTCAAACGGCACCATATCTCTACGCAAACAAGCCCAACCCCTTTTAATCATTTGAATGCACATGGGTCTATGCCCTCTTAATTTATTTGTACACATGAATTGAAGGCCCTTTAGTAAGTTTAGATAGGACCCAAAACACACCTCATTATAAAATAATTGGGTCTCATGTCCTTTAGTATTTTTATACGAGACGCGAAATCTTCGTAACCCATGTGCAATCCATGTGTGAAATATTTCATACGTGATACATGTAAAACTCAGGTTTGTGTGTCACAAGCAAACAATTTAGACTTTTAGGACATTTTCGTGTGAATTGGAGTACGACTCAGGCACTAAAAGTTTATGATTATTGAATATTACAGTTGCCTAAAACCCTAAATCATCGCAAAATAAATGGGTTCACCCATATGAACCTTTTTCTGTTCATGGACCCTTAATGGGCCTAGACACCCTAAGTAAGCAAACGAGCATCTTGAGAAACCGCAGATTAAACTTCAAGGATGGGCCCAACCCACCTTCTAAGTCTTAGTAGAGGTAATTGATGCATCATTTATCCATGCTATGAGGAATGTGGTAAACTCATAATCATACGATGAAACGATCTTGATCATGAATTGATGACTGTTCAGTAAATTGTCTAAATGATCAAATCAATAGTAGAAATTATGGGAAACTCAAACACCCATTACATTGATGTCGTCGTTGGGATTAGATTATTCTAAACTTGATCAAATTCACCTTAAATTACGTATATCGAATATTCAATGGTCTATAAGTGATTCAGTCATACAGAGACTAAATCTTATCGGAATCACATAAATGACTAGTTGTTTTCATCAAATTGAGAAGATCGATCTAATGAGAATAATTTATCATCATATTGTGACATACATCATAAGATCACGTATCGATTTACACATGCCCTCTTTCTCTCTTTCTCCTCTAGCAGTGAGTTGTGTGTCCCTAGGAGACCCTAAACTACTTGCTTGTCGGGTTAAGACTTTAGGCCTCTATCCAACGTCACGAGTCAAAGTTTGACTTATGTTGAAACTTGTAACTGACCTGTGATTAGTTCATTAACAATTTTCTTCATATTTTACTTGTTTGACCTTTATGTGACTTATAAATAGGATAAGTTCTTTTATGATTAGACTTCAATTGTCGAAATATGTTGATGGGATAATATAAGATGTATATTCCATTAAGTATTTTCATCGCCACTGCATTACATTCATTTCATATAAATACGATAAAGCATATATGTGATAGGATAAAGTAAAAAGATACAACACTCATCCTTTAAGCCTTCGTTATGGTGAGATTCTTTTCACGATCATATGAAACTTGAAATATAGGCATTCATGTGTGGACGTAATACCTTTATGGGAGTATTGGTTACCACACGAAATACGTCCAGGTTATTACAAAACTTATCCCTCGGGAGACATGATTTATGAAGTCTATCATTATGACTCATTTTAATTTAAGAATCTAATAAGCTATATAAACATTACGTATGATAAGAAAGTGCAGGCTTAATCTCATGTTAATAATGAAATCGGGGAGGGGACCTAAGCCCGGAACCAAACAATGATATGATAAGGCATGTTATGAAGGTCAATTGAACACAAATTAATTTTCACACATGTCATATCTTACGGCCACCGTAAGGGTATAACGTCTGCAGCCAATATGGGTTTTAAGGATAATATGTTTAACTTTGTCTCGAACTAAGGGGGCACTGGAGGTTTCGACTTAAGGGGACCTGTTGTACTAATGTGAGCAATCCCGTCGGGTTGGATGGTGGTTTACGATACGATACAGATGTTAGGTAGTTATCTATATGTGGATCTCGCGTGGTAGGCTCGACCAGGGACCCTGTCATAGATCATTTATGTAAAATAAGTATGATGTAAAGTATGTTGTGTAAGCATATGAAGCTACGATAAGGCTTAAGATATGTCACGTAAGTAAAGTTGACGAGACAAGTAAGAAAAGTGATAAACATCAGAAGCATCATATGCACTGAAATCTGTTACATTCTTTCAACTTTTTAATGATGATATGTTTATAAGAATTTTTATTATGTTGTTTATATAAAATTGTAAAGGATTCACTTCCACTCATGAGGTTGCATCCACGATCACCTGTGTAGATTGTGATAGATCGATTGTGCAACCCACTGAGTTTACATGACTGAGTAAACTCATCCTATGAAAAACTAACAGATGCAGGTGAAGATATGGACTACTCTTCCTTGGTAAACTTTGATGCATCGGTAGATGATCCGATTTATAAGGGTGATGACGTGGATGACCAGCTAGACGATGTCAGGTATGTATTAATTATTAGAAAGACTTTCCAGTGCGTAGTTGATTGTACTTTTATTTCTAGTCATTTAGTATCGCGGACCTCAAATTCAATGTAAGCTTAATGAAGGAAATTTTAATGTGAGAAGAAGATTTAATTTATGATTTTTGGGAGCTCAATTTTATATAAGATCTAATAAAGTATGTATGCCCACTTTTTACTTTAACAAGTGTGCGGTGTCATAATACGAAATTCTAGGCTCTCGAGATAGAATAAAATTATGGGTCGTGACAGATATATATATATATAGCTTAATTTGCTCACTCACCCAGTGAATCATGAATTGAATACATGGAATCGAATTTGGCGTAACAAGTGAATTGTCAACTTAATCCCTGTAAATTGGATTCATTTAAAGTTTTAAAAGCATAAAGAGATGATTTGAACTTAATATTTTATATAATTAATATATAATTTAAAAGCTCATCCTACCCCCAACGAATTGAATTCATTTAAAAATAGTGTATTGCGAATTAAGAGCCTGATTTCAAATCAAGCGAATTAATGAACTAAGTAACTATGACCTAGACGGTAGCGAATATACAATTCAAACTATTGTTTTACCTTAAATTCACTGTTGGATGACTTCTAGTAAAACATTTATTCATCCAATCTTATTTGGGTCTATTATGATTTTTATGATACACATTTTAGATGTACATACAAAGAGTCCCTTAGCCAATCGATCCCTTCCCCCTATACATCCAATCTCAACTTTTATTATTATTAGTTGCTTTCTTATGATATGTTTTCACCCATCGTCACAATAATTTGGCAAGGTTAAAGTTTAGAAAATATTTGCAATGCCAAAAAAAAATTTGGAGAAAAAATTAAAAATAGATAAAAAATACAAAAATATTAAAAAAATACAATTTATTAAAAAAAAGTTATGAATTTATGAGTGTAAAACACAAAATTTTCAAATAAAATGAAAATAATACACAATTAATTCACAGAAACTTTAAATAGTTAACTAATGGAATACAATTATATTCAATTTCAATTCAAATGGAGAATAATGGTATTTTGTGTCCGTTTTCTGTATCCTTTTGTTTATTATTATTTGCTTTATTGCCATTTTAAAGGCTATACTTACTAAAGAGTTCCTATTATGCAAACGTTAAAGTTAGGCATAAAATTTAGGCTTGAGTATGTAAGATGGATAAAATTTTTCAATATTTACCTGAAAGGATCCAAAAACAAAATATTTACTTAAGAGTGTTGAGATCCTCTCCTCATACTCGATGTTAAATGATCAAAATGACCCTCAATTTTAAGTTACCTAATTAACACACATGCATTAATTTGTTACATAAATTGGAGACCGATTGAAAATTAGTATGCACGTCCCTTAATTCGTTAATTTAGGCATTTTCGTCGTTCAAAACATGAGTATTGAAGAAACTGACCTGACACTTTTTAAAGTATTTACCTGCTAGGGTCAGTTTCCTTTGGGTTTTTTTACGATAAAAAAATGAAACTTACCCTAGTAGGTAAATACTTTAAGGGTTTGTTTGGATATGGGGGAAACAGAGGAATACTTAGATTTTGATTCTATTTTTTGTGATTTTTCACTGTTTGGAAGCGACTTAAGGGTCAGAATACAAAACATATTTCCGCTCATTTCCGAGTAAATAGTTTGAGGGTATCCCTAGGCATTTCAATTTTCCGAGACCTCGGAAAAATGAAAAAACGAGTGGAGAAGAAAAAGGGTACAACTCTTCTCACCCGTTTATTAGTAATACCACACAATTTTTTCACAGACCAAAATCATTGGCTGATTTGAATCATTGATTGCTTTAAATCGGATGATGATGATTGTTCTTTACCTTAATCTTCTATACAGTAGATCTCATGCTCATGGGTCTATCATCAAACAATCAATTTTTTATTTCACTTGATACATATCTCAAGAAGTGATCTAAAGACCACTTTTGATATACACCATGATCGTGCAATTTTTGGGATGTGTGTCATACAGAATCAAAACTTGATCGTCTGATAGCAACTCCATGATCTCAAGATCATTTGTATTGAAGATTGGGGCGAAAAACAATCTCCATCATGTGACTTCAAATAGTCAAACAGTTTAAGCATGTGAAGTCGGAGTTGAGAAGAAAGAATGGTAAGTTGTAAGTGAAAACATCCTTATATATTTTATGATCATCCCAAATGTTCTCATCATCCTTATCTTCAAGCAATAGGATCTCTGTAATTACAATCCAAATATCTTTGTTCTCAAATCGAGTTTTATGTGCTTAAATAGTGGACTTTTTTATTCAAATGATAAATATTATTTTTCAGCTCAATCTTCGACACATTAGATCTTCAAATCATGAGACTTCCATCAAGCAATCAGATTTTGATTTCACATGTACATATTCCAAAAAATAAATGTGATTATGAGCATATAACGAACATATTTCTCGAATAATTTATTCGAGAGGTGTCTCACGTGAAATCAACATATGTCCATCTAATGAGTGGACCATAATCTCAAGATCTATTGTATCGAAGATTCGAGGGTTTGAAATGGTATTCGTGGGGACAACGAGGTGTTCACTTATTTTATATTGTATACGAGTATTGGCAATCGAAAATTAATGTCTGCAACATGTCGTTTCCACCTTTAATACCATTGACAGCCTTGAATAAACATATGAATATCATTTTTGTCCCAATATTTCATTGAATTTAGATCATGACCCACCTATCATATGACCAGATGTTAATTTCAAGTAAAACACATTCCAATAGTGACCCCAAAACCCTTCTCATGGTACGCCTATGATCTCCACGCGGAATCAAAATTTGATCGTCTGACGACAGACCTATGCCCATGATCAATCATTTATGTGGATGGTCATTTTTGTAAAACATTCTTGTGGATGATTATTTTTATGATATTACAGTTATTTTTCAGTTTGGATGATCTTTTGTGGTGTTATGGCCTTTTTGTTAAGATATGTTATTTTCTTAGAATTTCCTGTATATGTATCCAAACACAAGATTTCCTTAATCCTGCGTTTTTTTAGCTAGCAATATGCTTATCCAAACAGTGAAAAATAAAGGGAAATAAAGAAATCCCATGATTTTCTATAGCTCGGGTATTCATGAGAAAATGTAAGAATCTTATTTTACTTTCTTATATTTCCCGTGTTTTTATCCAAAGAGGCCCTAAAAAGTGAGAGGGGCTACACCCTCTCAGGGGAATATTTTGTTTTTGAACCCTCTCAGATAAATATTTGAAAATTTCAGCAATTTTGAGTAAGAAATATTAATGAAAAGAGTTCAAGTATTTGGTTTTTTTGAAAAAACAACTACCCCAAAATACCAGAATATTCACTTTCCGAGAAACCAAAGCTATCTCACATTTTTTTTTTTTGTCACTGTTTCTCCATCCTCAGATGTGCTTTGAATGTTACTTCATCATTGACACTGTGATTGGTGGAGTAGTTGCAGGTTTTTGCTCATAATATTGTTGTTTATTTCCTTGTTGTTGAGCAAGGTTTCCCATCCATCCTACAAATAACATAACCGCAAGTCATAATCTTGTTCTATAATACATAGCAAGGATCAAAATATTGTATCGGTTTCGGGCATGACTGAAATCGAAAATTTGATCGAAAATTTGAAATTTCAGCCTAAATTTTCAGAGCTGGCAGAAATTTCAGTGCCATTTTTTCTTTTTCTTTTCTTTTTTTTTTTGAAAATTTCCAAAGACTCAAAAAATGGCTTTGAAATTATCAACTGACAGTTTGAACTTCCAATATTTTGGCCTGGCCAAAACTATAACTTAGTGTTATTGTTTCGGTACCGACCGAAACTGATATAATTCGGCCGAAATTTTGACACAGGTCAGTGCAGCCTGTCACATCACACCACATCAGCCACCTGCACTTTGTCCTTAAAATCTGTCCTCCGTTATAATTTTTCATGATGCAGCCCTCTTGATCATCTAAAATAAGTTTATTAATGTGAATTTTGCCAATATATATAGGCCCTGAAAAGCGCCTCGGATCTGTAATTAACATTTGGTAAGAACCTGCTTCCGGATTCCCTCATAAGCAAAGAAGCTATAAAATTGGGAAAATATAATATATACCGAGGTATCAAACTCGGTTTTGGGATCAGATAAAGGTCTAATCTTCAGGCTGAAATGTATGAGCCGATATTGATGGCATTTTCTTTTATCTATTTCTAAGAAGAATAAATAAAGAAAAATGACCATATTAGTCGAAACCGATACAGTATTGACCAAAACTGAAACCTTATCAATATCAGTCTGACACCTGTATCGGGTTGGTGTCGACATTAGTTTCCGACAAAACTAACATGTATCGTGATATCATTAGTCCTTTTTTTGTTTATGTAACACAAGTTTTAAAAGTACATTACAAAAAATAAGACTATTAGCGACAGTTTTTTTAACCAAAAAATGCTATTATTAGTCTTGTCGCTATAAAAAACTGTCGCTATTAGTTTTGCCGCTATAAAAAATTGCCTTAACAGCAAATGCCTCTAAAACACCTTAATTTTATAGTGGTAGGATAAAATGTGAAGTTGGTAGTACCTAGCGAAGGGTCAATGCCCCTATTTTTAAGCTCTCTAAACTCCTGGCAAAGGGAACAACAAGGGCAAAACACATGAGAAATCCAATCTTCAGTTGGGGCCTGCACCAAGTTATACTTCTTTCTTAGCTTTGCTCTATACAAGGAACCCATTATCCATTGAGAACACAGGGCAGGCACCATCAAAATGTACATCATACTTCCTAGAGGACAAGCTGCACCCATCCATCATATTAATAAATATTAAATCCTTCTCTAATTAATATGTAACCTCATGATATAATAATATATTGGGCATTATTTTTTTATTTTTTTTTATGAATAATATAATGGGCATTATTAGGTGATTTGGACAAGGCCGGCAGGGTACACGTGGCATACATCTTCATCAATATTGTTGTCATTGTCTAGGTGAGGTTCAGCCCAAAAATCAATCCTGATTACATAGAAAATGCATTCCAATCGATCGGATCGGATGGTTGATGTTTCGGTTGAGTCCTGTCCATTGGATTGTAGGGAATCTTGACTGCACATCATGCAATGAAAATGGAAAAATAAATAAAAGTCAATATTCCCATTCTATCCGATGGTTGTAAAACCCGTTAAACCCCATATCTAGTTCAATCAGTTGGACTTGACCATTGCCCTTTAAACGAATTTGTCGACAATGAGCTCATGCGTGTAAGCCGTGCTCCTCGTGGACCTTGTCAGCATCGCCGAGTCCAAGCAGCGCACGGCACATGGACCCTGCTTGAGCCATGTGCTCATTGTCAACATCGCGTGGTCTGCTTGTTGTGGACGAAAAATTCATGCTCAAAATATAAACGACTCGTACACCATAGGTGGTGCACATGCACAAATTCGTTCACCTAATACCAGCTCATAAGAATGTGTATGAGACTTACTAATGGAGCCGGGTCAGCCATTTATATATCGAGCCTATCCACCTTAACCCATACCCCGTTTTTGGCGGATTGGGCCGGACCATCATGTTTATATGTGTTAGTGAAGCGTAATTTCTGATCATACTTACTGGTGTCTCCACCATCCAAGATCTCGGCTATCTGCCCAAAAGTCACACAAGGGAAAATTGCTGTCATAATAGCTGCAAAAATCAAAATACATAATTCATAAGAATCTCTTATGGAACCTGACCATCACCACGAGTTGGATCTGGTCCAAAACCTTGAGTTGTTGGATTGGACCAAAAATCCCAATCTGATGGGTAAATGGGTTGGGTTTAGACCCAGGATTCATTGTGCCAATGAAACTTAATAGCAAACCTCCTTGTCTTTAATCCCACATCACATGTGGCTGGGGACTCCAAGAGAGGCAATGCTATAAACAGGGAGGACTAGTTTGCTTAGTCCCTTGTATTTTAACCTAATTTTTGCAAATCGGGTTTCAATAAATGGGTGGTTGGGCCGGTTCAGGTTGAGGGTTTAGCCAAACGGGTTGATTCCTCGAACCCAACCCGTAATCAAAGTTTCCATCTTGCCTCAATGTGTCCTCGTTTCCCTCATTTGTAGGCTCTTGTAGCCTCTTGATCAGACATCCATTATTGTCTATAGAAAAAGTAGGGACTATTATCAATCTTACAGAAGTCAATGTAATATTTCGACATTCGATAAGAATATGTCCAAAGCTTAGGCTATAAGGTATAAGGTGTACCTGAACCTTACATGTCACGACATATTTTGGATGAGGACTTAAGCTCAGGCCATGAGCAAAACCGGGGAGACTTAAGCCCAGAACTGGACAGTGTCGCGGTGTGGTCTCGGTTGTGACAAGTCAATGACTTGAAAAATGAACCGCGAAACATTTTATCAATTCACCATTCATATTCATAACAATTTTTTTTTTTTTATAAGGATTTTTTTCATGCACACCAAAATTTTTAGTTTGTGCTGATTTTCTCCAAATAGTTTATTCTGATTAAAGCTCATATTAATCAAACAGAGATGGAATTTTTTTACCACTGTTTCTTAAGATTAATGACCCACCAGAGGCACGGTCACTTACGAATTACGAAGGACCTTTTTACTACTATATACGCTGTCACAATATGTTTCACGATTTTCGAGTGTCCTGAGATCCTTGGGTCATCTTTTGATGGCTTCAGTGGAGAAGAGGCAACCTCATAACCTTACGAAGAGGGGGAATCTCTCTTTTCCTTCATCCACCCTCAGGTCCTCTTTTGTGTTTAAGCATGAAAACACCTTTTTGATCACTCAGGGTAAAAACTCAAATTTCCTCTCATAAGGGGTTATTTTCTTCAAAAATTGCAACACAACCCACCAACAGAAAATAATTTTAAAGAAAAAAAGGTTCTTCAAATTTTACCGTTGGTTTGGTGTTCATGGCAATCAAAAAGTCCTGTCGTCCAGGGATCACCGATAAAAGTAGTACTTCCAACAATTGGAGGGTTGTGAGGAACCTCGTAATCCGTTTCCACAGGGGACATGCCCATGTTCCCTAGAGATTGGACAGGGGGGTAAGACACTGGAGCATTCCCCTCAGGCAAAGCATCAGTTTGAGAAGAGGCATTACTCAGGTTGTCATCACCAGAATCCGGCGGATATACGACCGTGTTTCCACTCGGCTGTTGCATTTCACCGGGTTTCAGAGGATAGACAACGGTGTTTCCAGCCGGCTGCACCACTTCAACCTGCTCGATGTGGGGAACTCGGCCCATTTCATCAACTCAATTCAACCTCGATCACAAGAAAGGGTCTTAAAGATGAGATGTTTCTGCTAGGCTTGCAAGGAGTGTCAAAACTAGACTCCTCCCTAATAAATCACTTTTTCTCTTGTTTTTATGGGTTTGTTTTTTTGGTAGCTTGCAATGAAATGAGAGGACTTTGTAAATTTCTTCAGGGTTGCATTCACACATAACCACCTTGGTAGATACATCATATTTTATTTCAGCAAGGTGGGGGAAAGACAATGAAAAATGATCAAACAATGGGCCAAGTGACAGGGACCCCATGAAAAAATTTCCAAAAATTTAGTGCTATAATAGGACACCTTATCTAAGACCCCTCACTTGGGTTTTGGATAGGTTTTAGCCGTACAATCCCGGGATCGTTTGTGGAAAGCATTATGGAAAGACTCTCTGTCTGTACAATCCTGGGATCGTATGTGGAAAGGATATGGAAAGACTCTCTGGGTCTCCCCCACCCCCCTCTCCTAGACCACTACTGTAAACAAACGCCATGCAGTAATAACACAACCCAAAATTAATCCAATATGTTAAAAAGGCCATTACCCAGTGCTGGTTCCATACTTACAAGTGATGGGAGGAGTGGATGGGATACAAACTTAATCTTTGGCTCTTCACACACAAAGTTGCTGCTCTCCAGACTCAAAACCTACATTGTCACACTTGGCAGCCCAAGTCTTTTACCTCTCACTAAGCAATTCAATAGGTGAAAAATGTATTCAATATGTGAAATATGAAAGGCTCAACATAAAGTGCAAACTCTTTAGAAGCAAGCCAAGTGTGACAGATAATAGCCTTAGAGACTACGACAAATGTAATCAGTCGGGCTCATGCACAATGTGCAATTTAATCTATTGTTTAACTTAGTATTATTAAAGGGAAAGCAAAGATTCTTTTCATTTGACATGGGAAATAGCCAACTGGAGCGAAACACATCATCGGCCCCACCACCTTTTCTGTGTCGGAGGGGGTGTTAGAAGATCTAGCATCGTCTGCTTCTCCGTCGGAGTCAGTGGAACACCTCTCACAAGGTCTAATGCCATGATGTGCACATTAGTCCTCTTTCTGTGTTTCTGATAAGCCCATATCCCCACAGCTCCTCCCGCAACTATGAACTGTCCCAAAAACAATTAATTGTTACCACCTAGGAATTCAATCAGGCATATTACCATAAAAAGCGAGTTCCAAACCAATCGATTAACACTAAGATGTCTTAGAAGGGATCGGTTATCACATAATTGGCATCAATTAAGATAGGAAATTATAATTTTACTGACCGGTGATAGCCATAAAGCTGCTGTTTGCAGATCGAAACGTGGGGCATAGAGTACAGTCTCTCCAAAATCGTCCTCGAGCTTCTTAAAGATTTCTTTATCGGATTTGCCAGACCGAATTTCATCACGAATCAACTACAATGATGGTATAACAATATTAGTTTGGATATCAAGAAAAGCCCACTCGCTATGCTAATTGATGGAAGACCAATGAATTGCAGACAGACAAAATGTACTGTGGAGAGGACTTGAGATTTCTTTTGAACATCTGATGTAAGTTAAAAAAACTGTAAATTTGTTTAGAAGAAGAAAAAGAGTGAAACAAACACAGCTGATCAGAACTATATATAAAATTTATCAGAACGAAAGTTCAGATTGTCTATATTTAAAATTTGAAGAAAAAGAAAGAAAATTGGAAGCTGCAACTATTAGCAGCTCAACATTTACATTTTCCTGTGCTCAATAAATAAACAGAGGGTATGGGCTATCCGAGGCATCATCCCTATCAAAATCTTACACAGATATTGCAGGTCTTGACATTCATGGAAGTTCACTTGTGATGCATCTATGGAGAATCAATCCCAAACAGAAATATATTATATGCAATGTTAATCTTTTTTCTTTTTCCTTTTTTTGATAATTAAGATAGTTATTGAAGAGATGAAGAACAAGAATATGCATTAAGGAGTCCCGAACATCAAAGGCTAAATGCATAAAAACTACAGTGAGATCAGATTTATCATTAGGTGACACTGATAGCTAATCTTGAAATTCTACCCGGGAGTCAAAATGGAGAACCTGCAATGTGAACTACGGTTTAAAGACAAGGATATAAAGTAAAATGAAGCAAGAAGGAAAAAATAAGGATGAAAGGAAGGAGAAGGCGATGAAGAAAATAAGGAAGCGAATGGAAGTGATATGAGCTGGAAGTAAAGGAACCAAGATAAGGATATTGGGCCGAACAAAAAAGACCCATGAAAATGTCACATAAGTGATCACCTGAATTTTCTATCCGTCATAGAGATATTTTATTTAAGACTGAAGGAAAAAAAAAAACAAAGATACAGCATCTTATTGAGGCAGCAATTTATCCAACTAAGTGTTTGACTGAACAATTAGAGAAAAACAAAAGAAAAAATAAATCAGCCGTAGCAAGCCAACTTTTTTCCAGCCGTTATTGCTGCAATTAAATGCAGCTACCGTTACTTCAATCTCCATTATTCAACCTTCTACAGCCTCAATGCACTTTCAATGATCTATCTATAGCTGTCATTGAGGTCATTAATGCTTCCCAGTCAATATTTACCCAGTCGAAAAGCTCTGATGAGCTTTCATGACGATCAATCCTAACACAAACCCCGGTAATTGTTTTGATTGTCATATCTCTACTTCGAGACCAATTTGAGATCAATTGGATGATGACAAAATGTGCCCTTTATTATGATATAAATCATCACTTTGAATCCTTCAATGACATTGTTTATGATAACTAAAGGTATTCAATTGGTCCTTAAAGTTTCTTAGCATTTCGACAACGTTGATTTTAACTCCGAATGCCTACTTTGACTATGTCGACTTAGGTTGACCAAGTTAGACCAATGTGACCTCTTCGGGTCTTGTCAAACTCACTAATCAACATTATTAGTGTGTTTATGAGCTTTAATGGCTTAAAAACACATGATTATTTGATATTTATATATGGAAAAGGGTTCTGTCCTCCAAGGAACGACAGTGAGCATCCTCCAAGATCCTACATGGAGCTCCATGTGGCACTCGTAACACTATTATGATGCCACATGGAACACAGGCACATTGCTTAGATCATCTTTGAAAAAAAATAAATTTGAAAACTCATCTTTACCATGTATTTCTTTAGAATTTAAATTTGGATCATTAAAACTAGTCCAAGTTTGACTTGTGATTTAAAAATATTTTTTTGAATTTTTTTTTTTTTTTGAAATTGATCTAAACAACGCACCCATACTCCACGTGGCATCCAACATGTGTTTTGAATGCCACGTGGAGCTCCATGTGTATCTTGAAGGACCTAACCTGCTCCCTTGATATATATATATATATATATATATATATAGAGAGAGAGAGAGAGAGAGAGTAATATTTATGCACTTATATGAATAACTATATATATGTAACCTATATGAGATATTTGATTCATTTAAATTAAGGGAACATCTATTGCACCAACCAAAACTCTAAAAGTACCCACCTAGCCCCATCTATAGATGATTTGGCAGGTGACAGGAGGGTGCTTTCTTTTTGGTGGGTACAAATAGAGCTGCCCTTAAATTAATTAAATTGCTTTTTGGTAGCAACCAAGTACAGCATAGTTGGTTAGAGTAGTGAGTTTAAAACTCATGGGTCGAGGGTTCAAACCACCAAAGCTCCTATAAGAGTTTTATTTTATTTTCAATTTCTAATATAGAAGTCTATACACCCTTAATTGGCTTTCGTGTCGTGACACAGATAAACCCCTAAGCCCAATTGAAACTTGAGCAGAGTTATTGTTGAAGGTGACCGCCCAAAAAATTCATCTAGCACTATAATTCAACCAATTGCTCAAAAATTCGAAAATAGAAACCTCAGATTCTATCATAAGCTTTTTAAATTTAAAGGACTCGACCAAACTTCAGGTTGACTCCACCTTAGGCTCCCATCAATTCCATCTTGGATTTCAAGTCATTGAACCGTGACGCCTTGTAAGAATGCATCTTAGCTGTATCATAGCTAAAAGTTATGAAAAAGATAAGACACTGTTTTCTGTATATTCACCCATACCTTTTCTCATTTAGTGATTCTCCATCCTTCTTGAGGACATATGGTAAATGTGCAAATGTAGAAATAAGTCCTAACCATGTAATAATATAGGGATATAATAAAAGTAGAATCCGACAAGGGGTTTTTTGTCCACTCACCAAAACCCTAGACCCTTCAACTGTATTGATGTCTACACTAAGTAACTTGCTTTTACATCTTTTTAATGGCAAGCCATTTCCACAATCCTAGATTTCCTCATTGTTAGTTAAAGGTATCCCATATCCAGGTTTCCATGACCAGCCCAATTTCAGTGACAAAATCCAGTGAATTTGATTTTATTTATTTATTTTTAAAACACATATTATAATCAATGAAGGATCCGTCTGTTTGTCAATGAGAATTATTTGTTGGAATGTTAGTGATCGCAAAGCATAGACTGTGGGTGGTCACGATTGAGGAGACAAACTAGGAATTGAAGGATTGGAAAAAATTGAGCTCAAACCTGGCCGGTAATAGGTGGCATTGGGCCTGCTTCAATTCACTTGGGGCTTTTGGGTGGAATTTTGGTGGCATGGAACCAATTGGTCGATTGCTTGATTTTCTTTGATCTTCTCTACGAGGGTCGATTGAATGCTTAGATTAGCACATAAGAACTTCGATCCTTCCTCTCGAATGGTTGCTCCCAGATTCCCAAAATCTTCATGTAGTCTCCACTTGTTGACCATGAGTGTGGCAAGTGTCCCCGAGGATTTTCAATTCAACGCATCCACTACTACGCTCACCTTGTCAGGATGATACTGAATAGTGCAATCGTAATCTTTTAGAAACTTCATCCATTGCCGTTGGCGCATATTCACTTCCTTCTGTATAAAGAGGTATTTTAAACTCTTGTAATCGGTGAAGATTTCGAACTTCTCTCTGTACAGGTAATATCTTCAAATTTTTAAGACAAAGATAACCACTGCAAGCTGTAGATCGTGAACTGGGTAGTTTTGTTAATGTCTTGATGCGTAGGCGATGACCTTCATGTGTTGCAGAAGTACACAGCCTAAACCTCGTCCTGTTGTGTCGCTACAGACTAGAAATCTTCCACTTCCTGATGGAATTGTCAAGATTGATGCTGATGTCAACCGTTTCTTCAATTCTTGAAAACTTTGTTCGCACTCGTCCGTCCAAATGAACTTGACACCTTTTCTAGTGAGCTTAGTCATTGGAAGTGCGATCTTTGAAAAATCCTTCACAAATCGTCGATAGTACCCTGCTAGACCTAAGAAACTTCTTATTTCCATTACATTCTGCAACTTCACCCAATTTATGACGGCTTCAATCTTGGTTGGGTCGATAGACACTCCTCCAGAAACTACATGACCAAAGAATGAGACCTTATCTAACCAGAAGTCGCATTTACTCAGATTCCCGTAAAGGTTATGCTCTCGCAGGGTCTCTAAAACTTCCTTCAGGTGCTCCTCGTGCTCCTCACGATTCTTTGAGTAGACCAGTATATCGTCGATATATACAATTACGAATTTATCTAAGAAAGGTTTGAAAACTCTATTTATCAAACCCATGAATGCAGCTGGGGTGTTTGTCAGACCAAAAGGCATTACTAGAAACTCGTAATGTCCATAACGCATCCGAAAAGCAGATTTTGTTTTCTTTGTCGTTGATTCTCAACTGAAGATAACCCGATCTCAGGTCAATCTTGGAAAAGACTGAAGCGCCTTGTAATTGATCGAAAGATCGTCGACACAAGGGAGAGGATACTTGTTCTTCACAATCACTTGATTCAGCTGATGGTAGTTGATGCACATATGCATGGTTCCAACTTTCTTCTTCACGAACAGAACAGGAGCGCCCCAAAGTGAAACACTTGGTCAGATAAATCCCTTTTCTAACAATTCTTCTAATTATTTCTTTAATTCTTGCAATTTTGCAGTGGCCATGCGATATGGAGCCTTCGAGATTGGAGCTGTTGTAAATCGATGGTGAAGTCAATCACGCGAGAGGGAGGTAACCCCGGAAGATCATCAGGGAAGACGTCGAGAAACTCAGAAATAATGGGAATACTAGAAATTTTGGACTCTTTCTTCGTTTCTTCACTCAGAACATAGGGTAGAAAACCCTCATAACCTTTATTAAGAAGTCTTCTTGCCTTAATGGCAGAAATTGCAGGAAATTTGGAATTCATAACTTTCCCTTGGAAGGAGAACCTTGGCTGACCCTTAAGTCGAAAACTGACTCGATTTCTAAAACAATCAATACTAGCATGGTAAGCAGAGAGTCAATTCATACCCAAGATAACAACAAAGTCAGACATATCAAGCAAAATTAAGTCGACTAGTAGGTTTCTAACCTCTAAGTTAATTATACACTCCCTATATATCGTGTTGGTAATTAATGAATCACCAAATCGTGTGGATACTGAGAGTGAAAATTCTAGATGTTGTGGCACAGGTTTCAAGTATTTAGCAAATGCTGGTGAAGTAAAAGAATAACTTGAACCAGAATAAAAAACTTTGGCAGCTTTCTCAGAAATGGGTCAGGTACCTTGAATAATGTTCTCTGAGGTTTCTGGCTCCTTATGAGTTAAGGCGAACACTTGTCCTCGAACGTTTTGACGTTGCTGTGGAGTAGATTGCTGTTGAGTGAATTGTTGATTGCATTGGCGTTGTTGGTATTGCAACAATTGTTGTTGTCGTTGTTATTGCGGGTACTGTTGCTGTTGCGGGTATTGCTGCCGAATAGGATGAGCGTTCCTTGTCACACCGCAATATTTCAATATATGTCTCACTTTTCTGCAACCATTGCAAGTCTTCTTCGGTTTTGAACATGTTCGAGACACATGCCCAGACTCTCCACAATTCAAACAAGTTGCATTTATCATTCTGCAGGGAGTGGTACTATGCTGCCTTCCACATATTGTGCATGAGGGACTAGGAAGAGCAACGACCTGCGAACCTTCGAATCGGGGTCGTTTAAAGTTATGTTTGGCGTAACTGGTGCATTACTATTATTGTCGGACGACTCCTTTTTCTTCACGTGGAACTCGCGAAGTTCCTGGTAATCTTCTTCTGCCTTCAGGGCTCTTCAAACTGACAAGGCGTAATCTTTCGAAAAGAACATGGAAGTACACGTACGAATATTAGGCCTAAGACCCCTGTCAAACCTTTTTGCTCGCTCTGCATCTGATAGAGGGTGCCGATAAAATCTTTCTAAATCAACGAACTTAGCTTCATAATCTGCGACACTCAAATTCCCCTGCTCAAGGAACTCACTTTCCTTCTTTTACCGAATGTGCTTCGGAAAGTACTTTTGGAAAAATAACTTCGAAAATTTCTCTCATACTATCACCTCTTCATTCTCTACCTGAGATCTCAACATCATTTTCCATCACCTCTTGGCTTCCCCTGCCAGTAAAAAAACAACATTCGTGGCCTTCATCTCCTCTGTACACTTCATCGCCAGGAAGATGTTTTCAATATCTTCAATCCACTGTTCGGCTTCTAGTGGATTGGTCGATCCTCTAAAGATCGGAGGGTTCATCTTCTTCAATCTTTCGAGTCCGGCTCCAGCGTCATGGTTAGTGTTGCTAGAAGATGTGGAATTTGTCTCTTTCTGGACCATGGCTGCCAGAACTGCTTACATTCCCTCCAATACCTTCTCGACATTAGTCGAGCTAGTGGCAGTCTACACCATCGTCATCAGATAATATGATATACTCAGACTGTGTGTAAACGAATTCTACTTCGACGTCTTCATCGTCAGAGATTTCTGTCACTTCTACGAGTCCTGGTTTATAGTAAGGCTCTGGTGTAAAATAAGGCTCATTGGAGGGCTCAGACCATGGGTCAAAATTTCGTCCGATACCGATACGTATCGGTTTTGGATTGGGACGAAACGGTACATTAAATGTACCGTATCGCCATTTTGTATGCATATACCTGGACGATACATTCAATGTATCATCCGGTATTTTACTATTCCGATACGTATCGTCCGATACATATCGGTTTTGAGCTCGGACGATACGTATCCGATACCCGGTATTTTGATCCATGACTCAGACGAAGATGAGAAACTAACATGCCTTGCATTCATACTAGACTCATTCCATTCTTGAGGCGGCGTACATGGACGCCTAACGCAACAATTCCTAGCAGTATGACGCATTCTCACCATTTCCTGGTAACCAGGAAAATACGCAAATTAATCTCTACAGGTAATATTGGATTTATTTCTAACTTATGGGTCCACAATCTAAGGTCACCTAAGGTTTTGCTAAACTTGAGCTTTGATGATGGTGTAGAGGACGCTTTGGAACCGATGGAAGCGGAAGAAGCATCTGATTACGACCCGGAAGAAGCATCTCATTACGACTCGGAAGAAATATTTGCTTCGTCTGAGAACGAAGAGCTAAAAGAAATTGATGCCTCTTCAGATGACGAACCTAAGGAAATAGAGACTTATGACCAAGTCAAAATTGAGATAATAGACATCTCAGATGACAAGTAAATTAGTAATACCTAGAATAGATTAAGTTGAAGTTTTAAAATGTAATTTGTTATATGTAACTGCTTTTAGTTAAATAAATTGAGTGAAAATTTTTGTGAAGTGTCTTTTTATGACCTTTGATTGCATTTAGTATTTACTTTAGCAAGTTTTTTCATTACTAGCTGGTTGAAGAGAATATTTCTACACCTGCCACTAACTCGACTAATGTCGAGAAGGTATTAGAGGGAATACAAGCAGTTCCGGCAGCCATGGTCCAGAAAGAAATAAATTCTACATCTTCTGGCAACATTAACCACGATGCTAGAGCCGGACTCGAAAGACTGAAGAAGATGAACCCTCCAATCTTTAGAGGATCGACCAATCCACTAGAAGCCGAACAGTGGATTGAAGATATTGAAAACATCTTCCTGGCAATGAAGTGTACAGAGGGGATGAAGGTCACCTATGTTGTTTTTTTACTAGCACGGAAAGCCAAGAGGTGATGGAAAGTGATGTTGAGATCTCAGGTAGAGAGTGAAGAGGTGATAGTATGGGAGAAATTTTCAAAGTTATTTTTTGAGAAGTACTTTCCGAAGCACATTCGGTAAAAGAAGGAAAGTGAGTTCCTTACGCTGGAGCAGGGGAATCTGAGTATTGCAGATTATGAAGCTAAGTTCATTGACTTAGAAAGATTTTATCGGCACCCTCTATCAGATGCAGAGCGAGCAGAAAACTTGACAGGGGCAAGGGTTAAAATATCGGATTTTTGATACGTATCGTCCTGAAGTTCAGGACGATACGTATCGCGTATCGTCCGATACATTCAATGTATCGGCGATACATTGAATGTATCGTTTCAATACTTTTTTTTTCAAAAAATCTAAAAAATCAAATTATCGTCTGTAGTGGTCGATACGGACGATACGTATCGTCCGATATATTCAATGTATCGTTTTGATACTTTTTTTTTTTCAAAAAATTTATAAATCAGATTATCGGACGATAATTTGAAATTATCGTCCGATAATTTGAATGTATCGTCCGTATCGTTCAATACAGGCGATACATTGCCCGTATCGGACGATAATTACGCTATTTTTTAGGGGGTACGATACATAGGCAATGTATCGTACCGCCCAGGTCCAAAACCGATACGTATCGGTATCGGACGATTTTTTGACCCATGGACAGGGCTCTTAGGCCCAATATTCGTACACATACTTCCATGTTCTTTTCGGAAGATTATGCCTTGTCAGTTCGAAGAGCCCTAAAGGCAGAAGAAGATTGCCAGAAACTCCGCGAGTTCCACGTGAAGAAAAGGGAATCGCCCGACAATAATAGTAATGCACCAGTTACGCCAAACAATAACTTTAAACGACCCCAATTCGAAGGTTCGCAGGTAGTTGCTCTTCCCAGTCCCTCATGCACAATATGTGGAAGGCAGCATGGTACCACTCCCTGCAGAATGATGAATGCAACTTGTTTCAATTGTGGAGAGTCTGGCACATGCCTCGAACATGTTCAAAACCGAAGAAGACTTGCAATGGTTGCGGAAAAGTGGGACATAAATTGAAATATTGCGATTAATGACGAGGCGCTTAACCTATTCTGACAAAGCAAGAACAACGATGCTTGCGGCGACAACAACAATTGGTGCAATACCAACTGCGCCAAGGCAATCAATAGTCCACTCAGCAGCAATCTACTCCGCAGCAATGTCAAAACGTTTGAGGACAAGTGTTTGCCTTAACCCACAAGGAGCTAGAAACCTCGGAGAACATTATTCAAGGTACCTTACCCATTTCTGAGAAAGCTGCTAAAGTTTTGATTAATTCTGGTTCAAGTCATTCTTTTACTTCACCAGCATTTGCTAAATACTTGAAACCTGTGCCACAACATCTAGAATTTTCACTCTCAGTATCCACAGCACTTGGTGATTCGTTAGTTACCAACACGATATATAGGGAGTGAGCAGTTAACTTAGAGGGTAGAAACCTACTAGTCGACTTAGTTTTGCTTGATATGTCCGACTTTGATGTTATCTTGGGTATGGATTGACTCTCTACTTACCATGCTAGTATCGATTGTTTTATAAAACGAGTCAGTTTTCGAATTAAGGGTCAGCCAAGGTTCTCCTTCCAAGGGAAAGTTATGAATTCCAAATTTCTTGCAATTTCCGCCATCAAGGCAAGAAGACTTCTTAATAAAGGTTGTCAGGATTTTCTAGCCAATGTTCTAAGTGAAGAAACGAAGAAAGAGTCCAAAATTTCTAGTATTCCCATTATTTCTGAGTTTCCCAACGTCTTTCCTTATGATCTTCCGGGGTTACCTCCCTCTCACGAGATTGACTTCACCATCGATTTACTACCAGAAACAACTCCAATCTCAAAGGCTCCATATCGCATGGCCCCTGCAGAATTGCAAGAATTAAAGAAACGATTAGAAGAATTGTTAGAAAAGGAATTTATCCGACCAAGTGTTTCACCTTGGGGCGCTCCTGTTCTGCTCGTGAAGAAGAAAGATGGAACCATGCGTAGTCAGGGCGTTACACCTAGGCCCTCCATATAACTTAGCCGATGACTCAGAGTCCTCAATAGAGGAAGAGATCTCCTTCCGTTCAGACACTTGGAGCTTTAAAGTGCCTTCCCGCATATCCCCAAAGACCCGTCTTAAAGTCACCATCCTATCCCTGGGCCCAAGGGATGCCCGTTGTTCAACTATGCACCCATCCGCTAAACAGTCGACCCTCAACCCACACCAGAGGGAGGTCGTCCAGAGACCCATGCATCCTCTCCCGAAGTGGGCCCCTCCTAATAATCTGATCCCGTCCCAACCTGAGGCCTCCATGCCCCAATACCACCTGACATTAATAGGCCCCTAGCTGTCCTCCACGAGCCTCGCAAGACGACAACACCAAAAGGGATCGTCCGGTATTATTCAAAACCATGGGCTGGAATAGGGTACCACACCCACATGTCGCCTCTCTTGCCAAAAGCAACGGAACCACCTTGACTTCCAAACCCATATACGGTGGCTTTAAAACCCCTTCCTTTCCATCTAAAAATCACTCCCATCCTTCAAAGGCAACCCAATATCCCCCCTAGCCAAACATTACTCCTCGTCATCTCCTCAACCATGGGGTCCTCCCTAAACTCACCCCCTTCCTCCAAGTAAGGAACTTTCCAACTTAGCACCTCGTCCTCGACCACTTCACAGTTTGAAAAAGTATCCGTTGAGGAGTACGAGGTCGTACCAGGAGCAATCATACCCGTCGGATTAGGCAACGGTATTAGATCAAGCAAATCTTCCCCCCGCGACGCCACAGTTGAAGCCTCTCGGCCATGCGTCCCCCTATGATTTGATACGTCTGAGGCCGCACACCTCTCTGCGCCACCAATCCCCTACCCCCTGCCGAGATCCATCTCGTCCCTGCCTTGGTAGATGAACGACGCGCCTTTTCCAGCAGGGCTAACGATTACGTCTTCCTCGTATCTCCTCCACCCCTCAGCTTCGTTCTCTGAATGCCTCGTGAGGAGGTGCCCTTCCAGCATCTCCACTTCTATGAAGACCCGGTAGTCCTTGTCGCTAATGTAGACAACACACGATCTTGGGATGGACTCCCACCTACCAGAAGCGACGAGAATCCGAGCGAAACTAGTCTCCCACAAATTGTCCGTGCTCCAGTCCACCACCAAGAGCAAGCCGCAGTATCCTCCGATTCTACTGAAGACCTCCTCCGTCCAAGCATGCAACGGGAGACCAAGTAGCGTCAGCCAGATCCCTCCTTCCCAAAGATGTGTACACCTTCCCAGCCTCAAAATTCCATCAAACAATAGAAGCATATGTTGATTGGATGAATTTCCAACTTTGATGTTATAAAATGGATCAAAGTATCGCTCAAAGAGTCGGCACTCAACAGGACCCTTTTGATTTGAGGGATAAGGACCTGTTGAATTCTGACTTTTTCGTGTCTACAATCCGGTTCATCCAATTAACTCATAGACGTCAAAGCTACTATAAGGACTAAAAAACAACCTAACAAATTGTATTGCTCAAAAATGAACTAACATTCCATGTCACTATTAATAGACTGCATTTAGTTGCTAGCTTCTATTGTTTAAGATTTTTATACAATCTCTTATTTGAAAAAGCATTTTTCAGTGAATCATTTGACCAATTTTTTCTTTATCCAAAACTACAACACAAAGACCATTTATATGCAACATTGGGTCCTCTTCCTAAACTTGGGAACAATAGAAGCATGTAACTATCATGGAAAGAAAAAGAAAGCTTATTAGTACCTTCCTGAGGAGAATGGCAACATCTGCTTGTGAGTCTTCAATGGACTGGCTTCCGCATTCGGTACAACGAACATTGTGGCTAATATTTCTAGCCCGGGCTTCCACTGTACGTGCCTTCTTCACTGCCTCCTCGTCGCTCTCCATTTGAAGAAATCAACCACAAAAACTGACCTCATAGAGACAATAAAGAACTATCAATATCACCACCTACGAGTATTGCTAAGTAGAATCATGATCATTTTAAAAGCATGGTTGTCAAGGCCACACTATAGCATCGCCATGGCCTCACCATAGCGAATGGTGATGGAAACACGATATATAACCAAATAGACATAATGGGTAAATAGCGACGCCATAGCATCGCCATGACAAAATAGCATTATGGCATCGCTATGTAACTATTTAATTTTTTGGATAATAACGTATAATACTTATAAGTTGTGACATTTTTGTAATATATAAGTTACAAAAGTTAACTTACAAGTTACAAAACCCAACTTATAAGTTACAAAATCATCGACTCTCTCTCTCTCTCTCTTGTCACAGCAGCTACCAACACCAGCGTCGGCGACACTACCGTATGTGTACTTAATATTTCATATTTTTTAATATTTTATATTTGTTGATTTCATATTTATTTATTTACACTTACCATGTTGCAAATTTGTTGATGTTCCATATTTGATTTGTTTTTATTGATATTTGTTTATTCTTAGAACATAAAATCCACAATATTAGAATCAAAGTATAATGCTTTAGTAGTTGAATTTTTTTCTTCTTATATTTTTTTTTCTTACATAAAAAATATATAAAAAAAGAATACTATTAATTAATAGATAAAATATATTTTTCTTATAAATTACAATAATAAATAGTCTCACCATGGCTTCGCTATGGCCACGCCATAGCATAGCAAGCCTCTTCATCATGACCTCGCCACACCGCCTTAACTACCTTGCTAGAAAATAATATGAAAATTATCAAATAAATTTGGGATAAACGTAATTGTGAAGTAACATAGAAATAGTCTTCATTTCTTTAGAATTTCACCATAATTTTATTGTAACCAAACAAACTATACTTCATTTCTTACAAGTAATTCTTTCTAGATATTTTGTATTCTTTGCGACCTTAATCATCTTTGATTCATTTATAACAAAATTCATAACGAGTAACAAGAAAGGATCAAATTTGAAACGAGTATATAAGAGAAAATTTGAGATGGGTGTGTGGAGCAACAAGAAAAGATAAAATTTGAAATTAGTACATAAGATTAAATTTGAGAGTGACACCATAAAGAATAAAATTACAGAATGCCTGCTTGAGGCGGTTTGGACATGTTGGCTGAGGCATGAAGCAGACCCCGTACGAAGGGTGGATACGCTACAAGCACAAGAAGTGGGAGAAGAGGAAGACCAATGAAGACCTGAGGGGTAGCAGTGAGAAGAAATATGAAAGATTGCAAAGTTACATAGAGCGTAGAACTGATTAGAAACAAGTGAAGAAATAGGACTCACGAAGCCGACCCTAAATAGATGGGATAAGGCTATGATGATAATGATTATAATATTAAGATTAATTATGGACTCATGAATGTTTTCCTTATCAGAATGTATCAAATGGGTGGTCTTATTCTGTTCATTAGTCATTAGAAAGGGAGAAACAAATCTTTTAACAGGCGAACATGTTATTGAATAAGTAGATATATTTGCATTTCCAATGCTTTTGTTTTTCTCAATTAGGCACTTCTTCAAACAGCTCCGGTGCAAGATCATAATATACCATAAGTAGATATATTTGCATTTCCAATGCTTTTTTTTCTCAATTAGGCATTTCTTCAAACAGCTCCTGTGCAAGATCATAATATACCAGAAATTGCAATGGATCTATCTAAACCTCTCACAGACATTACATCAAACACCGCCAATGCAAAAAAAAATACAAATCAAATCATTCAGTATAAAGAAACTCAAAAAAATCATATACATTTTAAAGAGAAGAAATCAAAAAAATCGTATACATTTTAAAGAGAAGACAACAGTTAGTGAACCCAATTTGAAAAAAACAAATACAAGGAATCTTCAATAAAAATAATCATTGATTCTCCTCATCGACAGCATGAGATTACCAATACTTATGGATAGTTGGGTACCCTCTAGCTGTCAGAAAGTTGACTTTCAAAGTTTATCCGGGGGCAGGATTAATGGTCTAAAGACGTCAGTGACGCCGCAGTGAATCCAGAAAAAATGCTAACCTCAAATGGCTTATGGAAGATTTGAGGCATATTTACAGAAACAGTACCGAAAGGTGAAGTTTCTCATAATCAGGATGCACCTTTTCTCGGGGTCCTTGAAATCCGTGACTATAATTTATACAGATTAGTGAAATGTCCTCCATGCCCTCCTTTATAACCCTCGTTTTAAACCCTTTTCCATTGTTTTTTTTTTCCTTGCGATAGCGACCCAAAGAGGAGCATCGACGTCACCGGCGAGTGCTCCGGTGAGCCTCTCTCTCGTCTCTCCAAAGTCCAAACCCTCAGCGTCTATCCCTCTCCCCACCGCCTCTCCTCTCTCCAGTGCTCTGCAACTCTCTCTCTCTCTCTCTCTCTCTCTCTCTCTCTATCTCTTAGCTGCGACCGCG
Organism: Chloranthus sessilifolius; assembly: GCA_021018995.1. Taxonomy (NCBI): domain Eukaryota; kingdom Viridiplantae; phylum Streptophyta; class Magnoliopsida; order Chloranthales; family Chloranthaceae; genus Chloranthus; species Chloranthus sessilifolius. The sequence goes on along the minus strand of CM037590.1, from coordinate 56,848,899 downwards.
ATCTCTCTCTGTATCTCTTACCTGAGACCGCGACCCAAAGAGGAGGGGCGACTTCTCCGGCAGGTGATCCGGTGAGCTTATGGGAAGAATTACTTCATCAAATCAAACCCCCATTGTCTACTGTAATTCCAAATCTGAACTGAAACTCGAAGAATTAGTTGAAGGTTCGATCTCGATGCTTCAAGACCAAATTCTTCCGGTACGCTATTGGTTCGGTTTAGGTGTTTAATGTGTTTACTTCACTTTTTGGTTTATTAAATTTTTTTATTTTTTTTCCATTTTTCGTGGAAGCTACCCAAAAGCAGTTCTATCTGGATCGGTCCGAACCAAATCTGAACTGAAATCCGAATATTTCGTGTTCTTCCGATACCTTTTGGTTCTGTTTAGGTTTTTAATGTGTTTACTTCAGTTTTTGGTTTATTATTATTTTTTTTTTTCCAATTTTTTATATTTATGGAAGTGAGAATATTGTTTATTTTTTTTTGGTTTGATGCTGATGCATCAATTTATTTAATATTTCAAAAAATAGTTAAGGAACTGATTTTTCAATAAGTGTAAACATTAAATAAATTTATTTTAGCGTTCTCTTGTAGCTCAAGTGTTTGACAAAATGCCTAGGTAAAGTAATATAAGACTGTTTTGGTTATGAATATGATTTGGGGACTCCTTAATTGCATGATGATAGGGAAGGTTGGAATTTGAATATATGAGAATGTTTTGGTTATGAATTTGATTGATGGGTTTTCCATCATTGGCTTAGATAACAACAACTCATTCATTCACAAATAATCTATGCCTACGATGTTATGAAAATTGCATGCAACCATTGGTGTGTATATATATATTCTACACTTTCGATGGAAATGCTTAACATAACTACCCATCCATGAAAATTAAAATTTTGATTTTGTTTACTACTGCAAATAAAAAAAAAAGTATTGTTGGTTGCATAAGGAATAAGCATTTTTAGGCCTTCTCAAGACAACTACAATAAGAAAACTGAGAAAATGGTAAGAAATAAAGGATTCTAAAGGTGAAAGATAATGATTGAAGATTAGATAATTGATAAGTAGTGTAATGAAGAGGGAGAGTTGAAAGACTTAAAACGATAGGGATAGATAAGTAGTTGGGTCCACTTTGCAATAGGGAGATATTTGATGAGAACTGTAATGAATATGGAGAGATAATAGAATCATACCCAATATAACTTGGGTCGACTTTGCAATCATACAATACTTTCATCACTAGTTTATTCTTTGTCTACAATTTTTTTTTAAATAGAGAAATTAACTGAAGACCCTAAACCCTAAACTCTATTTGCATGTGGATCATATTTATGTTAGTAGTCTTTATATGAATAACCCATCGAAAGAAGAAAACAACTTAAGGTTTTGTCCATATAGCTGCATAGTCAAGTGTCTATATACATTTCCAAACAGCAAGTTCAATGAGTACCGGTGGTGATGAGTTATGAATTTATTATAGGGAGCCTTTATTGGAAACTTTATCGTTTAATGGCTATTTGTGAGAGGTCATATTGATTCATTGGGGTTTAAATTAATATAGTTAGGTATTGTGATCACAGTCAGCTTCTAAACCCAACTTTTTGCTTTTTAAACCCGACTTTTCCAAAAATTTGAAACTGCTTCTAATACTCTGATTAACTCTCTTCTTGTGAGATGTTGCCTTGCCCATAATTTTACTTAATGTAGTTTTTAAAATTTTGTGGTTTTGCCAATTAATTTTAATGGAATTTGCTTCGAAAAGCAACTTTTGGAATGCATTTTGAATTTTATTGTGTTCATCTGCTGCAGACCTTTACCGCTCTCCGTTGGATTTATGGCACAGTACATACTTAACTGGTCTTGGGTCTGCTGATTGCATGGGCATTTGGAGCGCCCCCTATGTTCTATGCGGGTTTCATGCTTACTTGTTGCGTTGCCGGTGCCCAGCTATCGAGTTATGCCAGTTTCTTGAGCAAAGGAGATGTTGCTCTCAGTATTCTCCTGACCAGTTCCACTACTATTTTGTCAGTGATCATTACTCCCCTTCTTACCGGTCTTTTGATTGGCTCTGTTGTACCGGTTGATGCTGAGAGCAGGTGTCCAAGTCAATATTGCAGGTAAAATTTCACCAAAGGAATATAGGCTGCAAATGGCACAAATTGGGTCGGAGTTTACCTGAACCGTCAACCTAAACCCGACCCAACCCGATTAACAAAAATTTGGGTCAGGTTGGGCCAAGTTGGGTTAAAATGTATGAAGCCAAGACCTGAATGCAACACTTTTAATTAAGAGGTTGTGTGTGTGTGTGTTGGGGGTGGGGGCTGTCACATTCAGGGTTATGTGCGTGCGGATATGTGTGAACTCGTGTTTCCAATTATGTGTGCATGCATGCATGTATGTGTGAACTAGCGTTCGGGTTATCAACAATCACAAACAAATCCTAATTTCTTTGAGAAGCGACAGATTTCTCCAAATTATGTTTTCTTCCAAGTGATAAAGCCATACCTATTTTTTGGGTTTCGTAATCTTCCTCATGGGCAAAATTCACTGCTCTTTCTTAGAGATGAAAGAAGGAAACAAAATGACCCCATACTAACCTTGAATTAACATAATGTATAACATATTACGGTAGTGATGTGTTGCTAGTCGACTTAAGCCTCTGGAATTTGCAATTTCTTTAGTTGATTACGAGAGAGACAAAGAAAAATAAACAATCACTGTAAGCCTGTAACAATATGACCAGATCTAACCACCAACTTTTTAAATTTTCATTTCTGTTCAAGTTTTAAATCTACTTTATTGTCTTGTTTGGTTTACAATTTCTATCACCCTGAAAGAAAACTTACATATTGTTGCAACCTTCATTTTGATGCTTTTCCTTAAAAAGCTTTGTTGTGATTATTTTGTTGTCACTTTCGTACTGTTGGAGCGATAATTCCCAAGCGTCTTTCAATTCGTCTGTGGATCTAGCTTCCTTTGAATCTGCTATCATCACCATGATTCTAGTAAATATACTTTTGTGAACTGGTTTACCAACAGATATTAGAAGTTACTATGTTGGTTTCTTTTGACTAGTACTCTTAAATTTATGTCAAATCGGCATTAAGCCTTGGCATTGAAAGGTACAAAATCCCATAGCGACCAAATCCATATATCTACAAGTGAACAACATATACATTTTAATGCCAAAAAATTTGTAGCTTTATGCTTCATTTACTTGGATTTCGATTTCTGTGAGTTCATATTCTCTCTATAGTATCTCAAATTCATTTTAGAGCTCAGATAAAAAATAATTTGTTCTTTTTTTGAATTGACTGCTCTCGTGAAGTGAGCTAGAAAATTTTGTCCAAACATAAATATGAGTAAAAGAATGAAGGAGGTGCCAGATTTCCTCATTCAGGGATTATATCAAACTATGGGCATGCCTGAACCAAATATTTCCTTGGTTTGGTCGCTGGAGCAAATATAGGTCTTCAACTTGGGTGGTCCCTTACGAAATACTACTTGTGAATTACTATGTTGTTCCTGCAACTTGTGTTTTAGTACAACTTTCCATCAATTATGTAAAGCATAAATTAATTACTTGTCTTAAATCAAAAGCAGAGATTTAAAACAAATAACAGCAGAATACTAGAAATGAAAATATCTGTAAACCTGTAAAAACATAAGCAAAACCAGCCAAGAATGAAAGTGTCCACATTGAACAGTGGCATTCTTATCATGTAAAAAAATAGCTATAAGATTTCTCTTATTGGTGATCTGAAATTTCTTATTTCCTGCAACTTCTCCCACATAAAAAAGGGTTCTGTTTTGCATTAGTTTTATAGTTTTAAAAACCAGGGACACACTTCATTGAAGATTTAGACTCTTCAATCGAAATCAAGAAGCAAAGGCTTTATCAGAATAACCTCTTCCTCATGCATATATAGTCAAGAAAAATGTCATTACTAAGATGTAGTTTAAAGGAGGCGTGCATCTTGCTTAATCAGCCATCTTGCTCTCCTCTCGAGTTTCCTTTTTTAATGAAGTACCTATTCATCAAAAAGAAGAACGAGGCTGCATCTCGTGTGGATTGATCTAGATAATGACATATAGAGAGCCCTTATTTGGGTTATGAATAGGTACTTCATTAACAAATAAATGAAGACCATCAGGGATATCAAGAAGGCATGTTCACAGCAATGAAGTACCATCCCATGACTCCTTTTCTACCTCCGAGTGTAGGTGATTTCAGAGCCCTAGTGCTTTCTGGGACCTTGGAAATTGGAGCATGATTAGTGCTTCAAAATACCAGCAAAGCAAGTTGTTCTGCAACAGCATCATGTGTAACCTTAATTATACCTTGAACATGTTGCTGCAAAATTACCTCATTCCTTTTCTTCCACCTCCAGTAATAATCATAAAGATGGTTCAAGTCAAATAAGTATACAACCATACTTACCATAAGTCATTTTTGATCAAACAAATACCTACGATTCTCATTTTCTGTTCGGGTCACTCTTCTAGGAGTATAATAGATGTTGTAATATGACAAGTTTCTCGCTTCATTTTATCTTCCTGTCCCAATCTGGAAACTACGTTTTATATAACCAATTTCTCCCAATATCTTACATGCACATTAGAGTTCTGCAAGATTAGCTAAGCATTCGTTGTCATACCGTGTGCACTGATTTCAGAGTGATGGACACGTACATGGCATGCCTGCACGATATACACTCTCCACTAGGAGTCTTCTCAGTGAAAATGACAGGAAAACAATGCCCTAATTTCTACAGATAGTGGAATGCCTTGGAAAAAGTCTTAGTTACGTTTGTTACTGCTGGATCTCATTATTGAAAAATGTGTTGTAGGTCAAGATGATCATGGCCACTAATCGACCTGATGTGCTGGACCCAGCACTTCTCCCACCATGCAGGTTAGAGAGTTCAACAGGGTGTTTATGACATATTCAAGTGAAGGAGATGAGAGGTTTTAATTATGGATTGGGAGAACGATTCTCCCATATGGAATTCAAAGGAAGAAAAGTGCCGATATTTGTTCAAGAGCAAGGCATTGGAAGGGGGTTTCAACCCATTACCTGTGCAGCTAATTTGGTCAGTTACAAGTAGATTGGTCACTATTCTGATATATAAATCAATCCATTTACTATGAATTTGGTTAAATTTAGGTAGATTAATGACTTGTTTTAATGGCTTAATTTCAAGTTATATTAGTTCTTTAATTAAAATATTTCTTTATCAATCCAAATCTTTCACATTTTCTTGCGGATCTGGGGTGATTGGAGTACAACTTATGCGCCCTCACCATTCTATATGACATCAAAGATGAGGTCTGTTTACCTTGAAGGCTATAGCTACTCAGTTTTTGATCTAACGAAACATGATAGAATACAAATTTAGGTATCAATATGGAAATTGGATTTGTTTTTATGTTTCTTTTTTTCACGGTTTATCAAAAAACTAATCTGATCTCTCTGTTCTAGCACCATTAAAAGTGGTTATCTTGGCATTTTTTAATTTACAATTAATTGTAAGATACAGGTTTCGCTTAGGGAGTGAAAACTGATATAACAACTTAATATTGGTGTTTGGTATTAGTTGCCTGTTGTTGATAGCATGAAGCTCGGCTCCATAAAAGGTTTAGAAAGCACCAACCAACTTACTCTGCAAGTTCCTTAAGATACCACCCCCAGCTAGTTGGGGCGTGAATGGGAGATGGAATTGAGCTGATAATGAGCACCAAACCCAAAGTCAACTAAGACCTGAACCCAAACCGAAACCCAAAAAAATTGGTCTTTTTCGATTTTAGTTTCGAGTTTTTTATTTTTTAGTTTTACTTTTTAGCTACATTTTCATTTTTTCGGATTTTTTTTTTTTTTTCGATTTTCTCATCCTACCTAATCGGTTGTTTTTGCCACCCAAAATTGAAACCGAGCAGAACCAGAATCGGTTCGGTTCAGTCTGAATCAGGTTTTGGCCTGGTTTTCGGGTTGGGTTCGGGTTTCAGTTCAAAACTTGCATCCCTTCTCATAGGCTCCACAACCCCAAGAACCTTTTATTTCCGGGTACCTAACTTTGACAATTATCTCCAAAGAACCTCAGAAGGCCTAGGAAGACCTCCAGTATTGAACACCCCCAACCGCAAGTACTGAAGTCCCTAACTTTGACCTGGGGGCACACCTAATTTCTATGCTTAGTAACAATTATACCAAGATTTGAATTTATCTTCAATTTATCACAATAGAATGAGTTTCTAATAATATCTTCAAGAACAATAAGATCAATTGAACTTTTTCTCGATAAAATGGCTGTTTACTAAATTTTGCAGATAGTTCAAGTGTTTAATCTCATCTCTTATTCTTAAAATTTTTTGCTTTGAATTACCAAGTAGGTATATATATATATATATATATATATTTGTTACGACAAAATTATACAAAACTGGATGTGTTTGTAAGACTGCGTTTTGGCAGTTGTTACTATTTTGTTTGACCCTAATGCTTGTTTGATTGAACTTTTCACTAAATGCATTTTACCATTTTTTTTGCTTTCGGTTACGCCAATTTGGCATACGAGGCATGAGCCTCGTATGCCCTCGTCATTACGTGTAACGAGTTTTCAAAGCATGTCGTTGGTTGCTTGCAATCAAATGTGCCCATACTTTGAGTTATACTATTTTTGCCTCTTCCGTAGGCATGTGATGAGGGCCCTTCTTCTTGTACATTTGTTGGTTTTTCAAATGTTACTAATAAAATAATATATATTTCAGCCTTTTCCACCTGCTCTATTTGACTTGCTAGAGCAATGTCTTCCCTTTTAGATTATGCTCAAGCACCTCAGTAGGCAAACTTCATCCTTTTTGAAGTCTCCTTTACCTACCCCGAGCCATCATGTTCCTGCCAATGAGAAGCTGATCGCTTGGGTTGGTGATGAACTCTTGCCTTGTGAAAGTGCAAAGGTGCTTAAAATTTTAGTTTTGTATAAATTTGTAGAGAACAGTTGTGTTCTCTTATTTTTTTTATTTAATCTAAGACTTGCTTGTTATGTTTACTTTGTATTCTTACAATGTGATTTATTAATGGTTTCAGTGTTCGACTCAGTTGTCCAAGGGGGCGATGCAGCATGGGAGGGACTTTGTGTTTACAATGGAAATATTTTCAAGCTGGATCAACATTTGGATCGGTTAGTATCTAAAAAGCAAGAACTTAGACTTGAATCATTCGAATTTTAAATTTGAATTGGGTGGGCTGAGCCTGCAACTCAAAAGGGATTGCAAAATTTGATCACCCCATGAAAAAATAAGTTAAATTTAGGAATTGCACAAATGAGGAGTTAAATGAGTAGTTTGTAAAATGGTAAATGATAATTTATTCTTATTAAAAGGAAAGGACGATAAATCAGTATTAAAATTTTTCTGAAAAAAAATTGGAAACTAATGTGGCTGAAAAACTTTTTGTTATTAATGGCATCTTTAATATTGGAGATGGATGAGCAAAAATAATTCAGAAACATAAGGCTTCAATAGATATTTGGACATTCATATCTTTCAGCTTCTACTTAAAATAGATTTTCATAAAGGCCAAAGCCGGAAGTTCGTTTGCCCATTTATTGAAAAACTTATTATTTCGAGCTATTCACAAATTAAGGTGGTGGGATGTAATTTTCCTTTCCCATTTTTATTTCTCATTTGTTCATATATAACTTAACTGTTGGCTTTGGTGAGTTCACTGGAGAAGAATAACAATGAGGCGGTGATAAAATTTGAGGAAACAAACAAAGTTAGTGACGAAAGGCTGAAGACAGCTATGGAGGTAGAGTCGAAGTTAAAACAGCTGAGCAGGTAGTCTTGTGAGACAGATTTGATACATCTTTCCCGTGTAACAATTTCTTATTTATATTATGGGAGCGACTCTGCTGACCGCTTGTACACAGATAGGGCTATGTTAAGTAAACAGTCGGATAGTGCTTCTGGGTTGGGGGTGGTTGGATCACCATCTATCATGGCACCCCTCATCTGCACTTATTACCGCTGATATAACGAGTAAGAGTTGTATTTCCTTTCAATCAAAGGAGACTATGTTTACAGTTTGATCATTTTTGGGTCTGAAAAAATGTTGAAAGGTTTTATTATTGGCAAGTATTCCTGCCACACCTTATTTTGTAAAATAATAAAATAAAGGAGATAGAGAATCAGAATGACAAGTGTGATGATCAGATGATTTTTTTGCTAAATAGAAAATAGTGATAAAAATCATGCGATGAATCTACTCCCAATGCAGACATGGAGAAATAATCATCAGCACAAATCTAGAATTATAACTTCTGTTTTAAGACAATATATTTTGCCTTAATGGAAATGAAATTGCAACAATAATCAATTTGTAAATTATTTCCTTAGTCCTCTTTTTAGTTTTCTTGTAGTGAAATTAAATTAGCTACTATGGTCCATGATCAAAAGCCCCACAGGCAATGTCCCACAAAATTTGGCAAATTACACTGATGAACAGAACTGTTTTTTACCAATTGATTAATGATCAACAAGTCCTACAGGCATTCACCATCAAGGGCCTGTTAAATCTTTTATTTAGACGATATCTCGGAGACACCAAAATGGTTTTGAAGGGGCTCTTATATCTTGCCATAACTTAGTGACAAATTTTGTTTTCAGCAACGTTTGAGTGGGGAGGTCTTTAGGTTCATTTCGGATAAATATAATATGTCACAATTAACAAAATTTCAAAAAATTTGAGGGGAATCATCGAAATTTCATCCAAAGTTTTGTCCACCTTTGATTCAACAAATGTTACAAAAATTTGCTGAAATTTGTCACTATGCACAATAGGCACTTTCATGCAACAAGTTCACTTTAAAGTGTGAATAGATCAATCTCTCTATGCAACCAACTTTTAAATATCTAAGAAATTGCCTTCTTTAATATGGTGGTGATAGAACATTTGAACATTTTTATAGTTTTGTAAGATAAATAAACAAAGTAAAAAAAAAAAAAAAAAAGAACAAAGTGACCTTAACATCACGTCGAAGCTCAAAAATGATTTTAAGGTCACTTCTTTTGTTGGGGTACCGCGTGAAATAAAAAATAGACCATCTGATGGTAGAACCTCCCCTTTGTATTTGACAGAAAATCTATTTTGGAGTGGGTTGAGCATTTTTGTTGATACTGACCTTATCTTGTAGTTTGATGTTGTTAAGACTATTAAAGATGTCGTTGGCTTTATTGTCCACCCATATATCACTGTAACTTTTATCTTTATAATTTTTTGGAATGGATCAAATGCATTGGTGAATGGTCAACAAAAAATAGTCTAAAAATATCCATTGGTGGATGCATGGTTATAATTACGCAACAGGTGCAATTTCAACTACTAAAGGCTATTCAACTACTGAGGCGATGAACTATGAAACTTTAATTCTGCCAATTATAATTGCAACTCAACCAAACTGTTGGATCAAAGAAGTACTCGGATCCACTAAACAGTCGGATCACCAATAGAACCTTCTTACACTAGAGTGAGTACGACCTGTTAAATTAAACAACACCAAATAAAACAACACATAAACATACGGTTGGCACGAGACTGAATGCTGAAATTCAGTAAGACCTATTAAAGATATTCAACTATTGCCCGATGGCTTTATCCTAACAACGACTAGGGGTTCGACAGCTATCACTCTAGCTGACGAAGGATTGTGGGTCCTGAATGTCCTTTCCCACCAAAGAACTTGATCGGTGGCGAGCTCGTGTTTGTCTCATCTGCTTCAACACCTACTCGATGTGGCATGAGTTCACCTCCTGGTGGTATCTTATCTTTCATCTCTTGTTCAACATTAAAAGGGCGCATTATGTTTGACATGGAAATTGATAGTTTGATTAAATAAAACGAGAGTTTGAGGCAATGGATATGCTTCGCGATATATTAACCTTCCAATTCTTATTATTAAGTGTGAAAATCATTGTCGAACGCGCCATCTCCGCAGACTCCAATGTTGCTGCATCAAAGGCGTCCCGATGATCTATACTATGCCAATTTTATCAGTCAATGGTGATGAGAATTTTGGAAGGATTTTTAAATATAGAAGCAAAAAATCTAAAGGAAAATGTGTACAAATTATATGTTCATCGGTCTCGATTTTCCCTATTATCACTTGTCCTTCGAAGAATAAGTAGCTCAACGCCTGCATGTTCTCTGCAGTTTGTCCAAAAGAGAGACGGTTCAGGACTAGGTTCTCATAGATTGCTTGTCCCTTGTCCGTCAAGATTGTCAGCATCGTCGTTATGTTGGTGCGATTAGAATCCTCCATCTACACAACCAAAAAAGGGTAATAACGAATCATTTGAAAATTCCACAATCATATAGTAAGAACTAAATAATGTATATAACTCAGATGACTTAAACGATGTTTACTGTAAGCAAAGGTGCAATCGATGGTGGAGTAGTATTATTCGTTAATGTAGAATGAGTGTCGAACCTGTGAGGACCTCCAATTTATAGCACTATGGAGTAACTTATGTCATGGATTAATGCTTGCTAGAGAATTAATAGTAACATATTGCATCTCGAGCATAGGCCGATTGCTTGAGATTTGGAACAATGCTCAGTGGATCCTCTATTCTTATATCAATTGATGTTTTTTGCGAGGTGACAATCAGTACGACATTGGTTATCGCCTGCTAAACAATCGAAGGTAAACTACTGCTTTGTAGAGCAAAAGTCTGTCGCTGGACATTGGTTATATGCCTAATTTTTTATTGCACCAGCACCCGAAATACTAAGGAGACTATTTAAAATGACGAACTACTCTTCGAATTGAACTACACCCTCTTGTCTAATCTTATTAAAGCAATTGACAAGTAGATAGTACTTGACATGTGACTCTCTGCTAATCATACAAGAGACAAGGGATTACCAATGAGTGCTTGTCAAGTCAGGTTTCATCGTAATTGGGAGCTTAATTAGTTTAGTTCAATGAAAAACCAAAATTTATTATTTTTTGGTCGAACCCATGAACCACTAATTTTTTGGCACGACATTGATTATTGACTACTAGTCAAACGATGGTCACCTACTGCTTGGTAGAGCATAGGACTGGCCCTCGAGATTTGGAGTGGTTGCTTAATGGATTCTCTAGTCTCGTCATATCAATTGAAGATCTTTGCGATATGACACTGAGTACTACATTGGTTATTACCTGCTAAACCATCTATGGTAACGTACTGCTTGTTAGAGCGGGGGACGCATGCTCGAGATTTGTAACACTATTCAGTGGATCTGATAGTCTCGTCATATCAGTTGATGTTGTTTGCGAGCTGATACTCAGTACGACATTGATTATTAGCTAATAGTTAAATGATAGTCACCAATATGGTGCTTAATTGTTTGTATACAATAGATGGGCTCAAGGTATGTTTTCTTCACATCCACAAAGTGATAGATCATTACTTGAAAGGCAGTGAACAAAAAAATCAATTTTTTTTTATTTGATATTAACTGCTGCATACCATTGCTTGCTTAGGATCAAATGGTGTAGATTGTGCTAAACCCCAATCTTCCCTACAATAGATCTTGAAATCACGGCACACCTATCAAACGATAAAAAATTTATTCCATGGGTCACAAGTCCTAGAAAATTGTCCTTGAAACAAATTTCACACATCACGCTCAAACGTAAATGTGGGGTTTGTTTTGGGGGATCAGTGACACATGAAATTTAAAATTGTGTCTGATAGGTGCACCATGATCCCACGGGCCAAATCCCTTGAAAACCATCTATTGTTTCGAATCAGAGGATGGAGTTCATGTTTCACCCAGATCCTCCACACAATAGATCTTGAGATCATGGCGCACCTATTAGACGCACAATTTTAAATTTCATGTTTCATCGATCCCCCAAAACAGACCCTACATTTCCATTTGAGGGTGACGTGTGGCATTTGTTTCAAGGGCCAGTTTCTGGGACCTGTGACCCACAGAATAAATTTTTTACCGTCTGCTAGGTGCGCCATGATCTCAAGATCTATTGCGGGAAAGATCGAGGTGTAACACAATCCACATCATCTGATCTTAAGTAAGCAATGGCTTTAAATTGGTATGGGATGTGGGTGCTTTCAGAAAATGCTTGGGCGCAAATAGAGCTTACCTCCGTTAGGGTTGGTTTTAATCTAGGCCCGGATGTACAAGCACGAGATGTGTAGGCCTTTATATCTGGGCCGGTCCCGCGATGCACAAGTTATACGGTCCATGAGTGAATGTGAACGATCTGATTGACTGGCGCCCTCCATTGGATTCGGTTTAAATCCAGTCTACTAAGTACCTTGCGGTCACCTTTTACTCCCAATTTTGAGACCAACAAAACTAAAAAAAAGGCATGATCAAGATAATGATCACATTATAATTTGTTCTTTGTTATCACAGAGCATTCATTGATGGCTACCTCAATCTTCCACAGAACGGGTGCGACGTTATCTGAAGATCGTTTTTGTGGAAGATTTGGGTGAAACACGAACTCCATCATCTGATCTAAAACAATCAACGGTTTTTATAGAGACCTGTGGGCGCTTTCAGAGAACCCATAAGCATGTTTGCGCCCACACATTCTATGAAAGTGTCCACTGGCCAAATCCCTTGAAAACCATTGATTGTTTCAGATTAGATGATGGAGATCATGTTCCACCCCGATATTCCACACAATAGATCTTCAGATCATGGTGCACCTATCTGACGCACAATTTTAAATTCCATGTGTCACTGATCCCCCAAAACAGGCCCTACATTTGTGTTTGTGTAACATTTGTTTCAAGGATCTTTTTCTAAGACCTGTGACCCATGGAATAATCTAATCCTAAGCAAGCAATGGTTTTATATTGGAATGGGATGTGGGTGCTTTCAGAGAAAGCTTGGGCGCAAATGGAGGTTCCCTTCTAATAAAGCCTCTCATTTTTCTAGATTCGAAATCTGAAATTGAAAATAAAAAAGCTAAAGTGGTTTTCCCGCCCAGCCACACATGTTTTCCCAGAACTTGCAATTTGAAATTTCGTCTAATCTTTTAGAACAGCGCCAAATCCACCCTCCTTCTCTTAAGCACCTCTCACTCTTCGGGCAACTATTCTGATGGGCTTAAGGTGTTTCTGCTCTCTTCTCTCTTTTACCTTTACGTTAAAACTGTACTGGTTTACTCGACCCATTCAACAACCCATAGGCCATAGTACCATATCCTTTCCCATAAAGTCAGTCGGATTCATTGGAGAGATTTTGCAGAGGTAGTTTTTTGTTTGATTCCTTGGTTTTGCAGAAATGATTTTCGATTTCTTCATGATTTTATTGTTTTGCAGAGATTTTATATTCAATTCACTAATTTTTCCTTATGAAGTGCAAATCCGCTGATGATTTTGTCCGATCAGGTATTAATATATTAGATTTTTACATTTCTGTTAGAACCTTTGACCAAAGCTTATAATTTAGTTTCATTTGGCTGGATTCTTATACATCATTTGATTTGGTTATAGGCAGGTTTACGTTAGGTGAAGTGCAATGAGCGATTTAGATCAATTTTATGATTCCAGTGAGTTCTTCACCAAATTATCACATAATCTTTCTTTCTTTCTTTGAATTTTATATTATTCAATTGAGCAGAGGTTGTATAGCAGCTATTTGATAGAATGCTTTGAAGAGATTTGATTGTTTTTTTATCTATTTCCCTTGTGTTTGCAATGTAATTTACCTTGAGTAGTTAACTTTATAGGTAATTATTGTGGGAGGTTCTCAAGTTTTAGATTGTAAGGGTTGTTTTCATATCGATAAAAAAAAATGGTTGTTCTCAAAGGGTTTAGATAGTGTTCCATATGACAGATTTCAAAAATGTCTAGTCTTCCTTTTAGACATTGTCTGCTGGTACAAATTTGGGGTGCCACTTGTGGCTCCCATTTTAAACAAAGGGTAAATTAATTTGAAGGTGCTAATCTAACACATGACTGATAAATCAATGGGTTCTTTGTTTCTTTAGGGCAAAAAGAATACATTGCAAACATTTTGATGCCTATATAAAAATGATATTGTTTGATTTCAAAATCCAGCATATATAAAAATGATATTATTCTGATTTCAAAATCTAGCTAAGTATGTCCAAACCATCTCGATCTCAATGGATCTGAACCACCTTAATTGATCCCTGTTGGGGTTACTGAGTCGGGCTGATCTCTTTGAATACTCCAATCCTTTTTATCCCTTCTTGCAGCCCCATTCCAGTCTTTGATCTGGTTTCTTGTGCAAGTTTATTTAAAACTAAGCATGAGTCTTTCTTCCCAAACCTAAAAACTTCCTTGCTCATTTGCATTTAATTTAAATGGTGAGTTTTGACATAAATTTGTTAGTTTCTTTATTGTCATTCAGTACGAGTGAGGCTTGACTGAAGCTATTGAGAGAATTGAGACATTGCAGGTTTTACCGATGTTATTATTATTTTCAAATTTCATATAACACCTTTTGCAGCTCTTGTCGATGCAGGATTGATCCTATAAACATGAACAGTGTTAATAGCAATCCTAGGACAATTATTGGATGCGGTTGAAGAAATTTTTATTACTCCCTCAACTTTGCAAGTACACCTTCATGTTTTTAGGCCTTATCAGTGTATTAGGCTAAGGTCCAGCATTTTAGTATAAACAATAATAGAGCTTGATAGTTAATAGGCAACATAATTTCCAAGTTTGGTGGGTGCACTATCAAGGTAGACTGGGCTTCAGTCCAAGGGCTCAATCCTTGGATTGGGTTTGAACAAGCTTCAGTCCTAATGAGGTACAACAAAAAATAATTAGGAATAACCGGCATTAATATATTTAGTTTGTTCTGAGAGACTTAAATTCATGTGGTCCTCAAATCCAAAAAAATGCATTTGATGGATCCAGAGTTTAGAAGTTTTTCAAAAGAAGATCGGACTCAAATTTGAAGTTAACTGCAATTAAATGCTATATACTCATTTTTCAAGTAACAATATGCTGACTCTGACTATCCAATGTACCAAATAAAATATACAATTAATTTTTGTATAGTATGAAACAAATCATTTGTTCCATGTCTGTATCTACTAATAGCAATCAGTAGCCCCCCCCCCCTTGTTGGGCATAATAAAAGATTACACCAATTCAACATTCATAATTGGGTTAAAGAACTTATTAAAATCACTGTATATATTTTTTATTAGACCTCTATAAGCAAGCAATTGGATAGACAAAAAAAATACCATCAATGAACTTTCACCAAACAGATGCTAATTAGTTTGGGTCTAGGCCGCCAGGTTGTCAATGATTATTTTATGATCCGACAAAAGGGGGTTGGTTTATGCTTTTGAGTACTGTTGTAGCTTCTATTGGATTTGTGCTTATAACCATTGATGAACTGCATGAGAAGGTACCCGGATGTGACTTATTTTATTTAAACTTTCCCTTAGGATTGCTTTGTTAATATGTCAAGTGCTAGTAAAATTAATAACATATCTTTTTTTCTTTTTTTTCGAATCATAAAAATTAGGAACTTACGTTAGAGCTTACATTAGTGGCTGTCGATCATCACTCAGTTGCTTTTTTTACTGCCAGTGCTGGTTTTCTAACTAATTAAAAATTTCGCAAGATGTCTTATATCTAGCGTATCTAAGGCTTCCTGTCTCTCTTTCAAAATTTTCTTGGTTGGATTTTGTTAACTGTCCACTAGAATGTTTGTGCAGCATGTTCAGGAGAAATTTTCACTATTTCAGATTTGGGTTGTGCTCGGTGGCACTTGGTGTGGCATCGTCAATTGGATTGGATAAGTGGAATATGCAGATTTTTAATAGTGTGAGTGAGGTCTACTATGAACACTGGTTGGGTTTCAATCAAGCTGGGCCAGCTTTATATTACTGCTTCAAGTTGCACTGGTCAGGCCCAATAACAAATTTTTCGTCCTTGGTTCTATTAAATCAAAGGTATTTGGGGTTCTTGGAATCTGTTTTTTTAATCAAGTTCCCTACAACAAATTTTACTTGATTGTAACAATTTAACCTCATAAGTGATATTCTTGGCTGATGCTTAAATAATATATCTGGTCAATATTGGACCTTAATTCATGTTATTGTCTTCTCACTGCATGTATAAAACATGCATCGAGTTTGTTAAGAGCAAAATGTTGGGCCTTAATTTATGTCTAATGTGCCAAAATTTTATGTTTATATGTTATTTGTTCTTAGTTTAAGCAAGGCCCCTGCCTACTATTCTCCGTAGAACTCATAGAACCTTTATGTCATACTATGATCCCTACAATAGTCCATAGCAACAATCAAATTATTGGCTTCGGTGAACTTACCTACTATCCCCGATAATTTGGGCCCCTACCTACTCTCCCCGATAATTTGACCGATGACTTCAAATTTCGGCAGAAATTTTGAAGATTTCTGTCCTTCAATTTTATTTTATTTTATTTATTTTTATTTTATTTTTGAAGATTTCTGTCCTTCAAATTTTGGCAAAAATCTTTCTGCTGCTGTTTATGTAATGTATTCATGTAATGACTACAGAGTAGTCATTACACCCCATCATCACCTATCTTAGACTTCAGTGTCTCTTGATTGCTTAAGAGTCTTTATTTATTTTATTTTATTTTCTTGTGTTTGGAAGATTTGCTATTTCCTGAATCAGTGGTTCTTTCTTCTTATATTTACAGGGCTTCAAACTTACCCGACATAGTCTGTATAGGTCTGTTCCTAGCTGGCAGGCAGTGGCCGCAAACAAGCATCCGTCTGCAGGCAATTTCATGTCCAAGCAACAAAACCTTGGCATGCAGCTTGCACAGCTTTGTCGAGATGCCTCTGCAACAGTTGGTATATTTGAAATATATAGGGGGCGAACTTGAACCATTTGATTTCCTTGATTGGCATCAATGGAGTTTGCAGGAAATTTAATAGTCAGTTTGCAGGGAAGGTTGAATCTTGACTGTAGAGCAGTCGTTTTCTAGTTGTAGAGATCAAAAGATTTTAGGAATGCTCCTCAACATGTTAAACTCCTTATTTGAAATTTAACTAATGCACATGCTTTTCTATATGTTTCCGTAGGAATTTAAAACATGGATGTGTGTTTTGGATGTCGCGAGGACATCACTTTGCTATTGTGGGAATCCGTCAACGCTTTGAGTTGAATTTCAAACATGGATGTGTGTTTTGGATGTCGCGTGGATATTACTTTGTCATTGTGGAAATCCGTCAACGCTTTGAGTTTTCAACTCCGACAAGAATCCAGGACGCAAGAGATAACACGCTTACCACCCACTTTGAGGCTATGCGGTGCCCTTTTATTTTACAAACTCAAGTCATCCAAACAGGTCCAAACAGGAAAGGAGTTGAAGCCCCCATTGAATTCTTGAATTTGTATAATGCATGCTTCTTATACAACCTTATTTTGTATATAAGTCCGCAAATATTTGATGTACAAGCCCCCTCCCAATCCACAATTTGATCATAACTATTAAGATCTATTGATCATTGGTAGCCCCCACCAACATAAAATCTTGGCTACATCCCTGCATCCAAATGAGTTGGACTTGGGCCCCAAAATCATGAACAACGGAGTTATAGCCATGAAAGAAAAATGTGTATGCCTCCTGATGGATTTACAGCCATCAAAGGAAAATGTGTAGTCATTAACAAGGATCAAAATTTTGGCCGAAATGACTGAAATTTTGGTCAAATTTGTATGGGACCCAAATTTTTGGTTTTCGGCCGAAATTTCGATTTCGGAGAATTTCGGTTTCGGTCCCCTCTGAAATTGAAATTTTGATCTTTGGCCATGAAAGATTAATCTATTTTCAGAGTCGAACGATGGATTTGCAGCCCATGAAAGAAAAATGTATCTGCCTTCTACTGAAAGTAACATTGATTGCTTTAGACTAAGTTTGTTCTGAGATGGTATGCGGGGTTGTAATTTTGCACTGAAATGGTTGAAGGCCGTGATGCAAAGATCTTTGTTGACAAAGATTGACATGAAACATCATCTCTATCATACAATTCTAACTCAATCAACCATTGAATCAGATGATGAGCTTTGATGAATCATATGATAGAGATCGTCTTTCATGCCAATCTTTGGCAGCAAAGATCTTTATATCATGGTCTTTTCAGATGGCTTAGATGATGTTTCAATGTGGCAAAGCTCCCAAAAACAATATCCAGTGGTATTCCAGCCTTTATGGATTTATCTTAGGTTCAACAACACAATTTTCTGGTGCAAGTAGGCAGTCTCAAGCTATTGTGCTCTTACATGAGCATCTCATGTTAGAGAAATTTTTGATGGAGGATGATTGACCCATGAGTCACCCTCAGTGCAGTGAATGAAGAACCTGCAATAATTATGAGCAACAATCCATGGAGCTCATTATGTTTCAGTAATCAGTAACAAAGAAAAAAGAAATGCAAAATCCACAAGGATCAACCAATCACAAAGCCCCAATGCCCTGTATCATGTTAGAAGTGCTTGGACGAAATCGGCCCTCTAATCATAGCACCTAATATACAACATCATCTAAGACAATAATTTGAGTTGGTATAATGTTGCATTGCCACAGCACCAAAGATGAAATTTGGGTCATCCGCGTCACCGTCTGGGGTCGATGAAGGTCAACCCAAATCACCCATGCAGTGACAGATTTTTCGTTGTACTCCAAACATATTCGATCAATAGTCAGCATATGAGCATGGAAATGAATGACAATTTTCAATCTATTTTTGAATAAATAACTGTAATTGAAGGTGGGCAACCCCTCCATCTATAGCAGCACATAACTGATAATTTAATAGAACATGGGCATCTAAGCCTGAAGGTGGGCAACCCCTCCATCTATAGCAGCACATAACTGATAATTTAATAGAACATGGGCATCTAAGCCTGACTACCAGTGAATCTAATACCATCCCAGCCATCAAGGAGAGAGCTTATCTAAATACCATCAACTGCTGTCAAGAAGATACTACGCACCATACCGGGATCATGGAGGAGAAAGCAACTACGCACCATACCGGGATCATGGAGGAGAAAGCAACAGTGAGAGATGGTGGCGTATTCAAGTGTTTTCGACGGGTGCTTGTTCGTGCCATACCCGTTCAAGTTAGACTGCCATAACCTAACCACACAGTCCCTTCCAGTAGTTCCAATGGTCATTCCGCTCATGTCCCATTCCATTTGGGATACCTACACACAAGGAAAAGCAACATAACATCGTTTCAATTTATTTCCTATTACATGAGATTAATAGCCAAAGCTAAGGCCTAAGGGGCTTCCACTTTGTGCCAATCTTTGTTCTGAAATGGTATGCAGCGTCTCGAGACAAACATCTGAAACAGCTGATTCATGTGAATGTTGAGCTGTCAAATCATTCCATAGTCATCCTTGAAATTATATTAGACAATGGCAATATAACAAGTATGGACTTCTCAGTCGCGTATAGTATTGAGCCTATAAAATTATTGTAGCCGAATATTATAAATAAATTTTAACATACATAAACGCCAAACATTATACAGGTTTCTTCGATAGTAATCTACCAATTCGACCCTCTACAACCAATGTTCTCCTTGGTAGTTCAATAGAATTGCTGCAAAAGCCACATAGTCGAAAAGCTTTGAACCTGAAAATTTGTGTAGATCATGTCAGATTAGTTGCCTCCCCCTGAAGTAAAATTACAGCTTTAAAGCGACCTGTGTGACATTGGAACAAATTACAAATCGTGGAAAAAAACATCGAAACAACAGGTCATTCGAGAGAAAACACATTCAAAGCTGGGAAGAATTGAGATGATTCTTCCCATAGTCCTACTTCTTTACTTCCCCTTTTTGCCCCATAACCACAAGACAGCAGTATACTCCAGAACAGAATCAGAACCCAGCGTCCATCGCCAAACATAGAATGATCTTGGAAATGTTTTTTATGGGTAGCAACTAGCCAGGTTTGAACCAGAAAAACCTCTTATAAACAGGCCAGATTCGGGCAGGACCTATTAGAAAATCACAAAATGTAGGCCCAAGCCTGGACCGTTGAGAACCATTTAACTTTGTAACTAAATGAATCAAGATACACAAATATTGCAAAAGCCTATAGCAACACTTTAATCTGCGCATCAAGAGAGGAGTTGCAATCTTTCTGCTAATATATTTATTGACAAATAACGGCAAACTCCATAAACATCTTCCACGAATGTTTTGCAAATTACAAAGGTATATAATGGACCATTAAAACTAAAGTGATTACTACAGTGAATACAAAACACTAAGAGGAATTAAATGACCACTTATTTGAATGCTCAGGAACACCATGAACCGACTCAGGACACTTTTGACTCCAATAGTTGAGTTAGGACTCAGGACAAATCAACCAAAAGCCTTGAGTAAATGATTATTTGATCACTTATGCCATGGCACATATATAAATCGAATAAGCCATGAGGGCTTATGCGATTTAAAAAGTATGCCATGGCATATGTATGACATACTCCATATTGAATTTATTTATTTAATTCCATCTATTCCGATAAATAGATCTCTCTCTCTCTCTCTCTCTCTCTCTCTCTCTCTCAACTTTCCATCAGGTCAAGTAGCCAACTATATTCTAGTATCAAAGAACTATAAAGATTTTTTTCACAAAAACTTTAATTATCAAAGAAGCCTTGAATAATCAATAATAAAGAAATTCAAGATTCAGGAATTATGTTATTTTTACTTTTGTCGTATCACTACCAAAAATAAAACCAAAACAATCCACTTTTATACTCATTAATCAGCTAATAACTCAAACTTCTTCACATAAGAAGAAGATTTAACTAAGACCCAACCAGATCTCTGCATTAAAACACTGGGTGATGGGTCTAGGGTCAGACCTTGCTCTAATACTCAAATTATTAAGTATGACAAACCCACACTAATACTAATAAGCTATACTACTACTAACACTAACAAGATTACTCACTTCGAATCAATTTTGCATAATTATCATAGAATTATTGAATATTAACATATTATTAAGCGAAACTCATATTGATCCTAGATGACTACAGAAAGTTGGTCATATGTTAATTGTGTCATTTAAAAACTTCCAAAAAGTACTTGTTAAACAAGGATGAACATGCACTTTTCTTAAAAAAAAATTAGATACGATTATCTTCTACTTTTCTTAAAATTACGTATAGATACGATCATCTTCCCTTACAAGGAAGGATGCAAAAGGGTCAAGTCGATCCAACGGGTATCTATTAATAAAGGATTCAAATCTAAGATATAGAGCCAATTATGAAACAGGTTTGGTCATGAATCTCCTAATTTAAGACTCAACTAGGATCCAATTAGCAAATTAATAGGGTTTGAACAAACTCCAAAGCATAGTTGAACCTAACTCAAATCCACAAACAATATTTACTTAAGAGACTTTTTGCCAGTTTTTATGGTTGGTAGTCCCACCTTTTTAAATTAGTTTCGAGGTGGATCTTCTTAAATATAAAGGAGGCTTTGAGAAAAGTAGATTTATTTTTTCACTAGTCTATTTCACATCAAAATCCAAGCATTTGGTACTAGATAAGGCTCATTCATCTCGGATGGTGAACAAGTCAATCATTCACCATTCATATGTGTATGGGTGGTAATGTGCTGGGCTTGGGCTTACGTATTTGTGATTTTTCAATAGGCCCCAGCTCGAGAACTGCCTATTTATAAGAGGTTATCTCGGCTGTGCTCGGCCTGCTGCCACCTCTAAATAGGTTGCATTTGTTCCTAAACCTAAACCTGACCCTTAGATCTCCTCAGATCAAACCTAGCTGAAATTCCTGACCCAACCTAGACTTGAGCTCGACTTATTAATATATGGGTGAATGCAGGTCAAAATCTGAACATGCTTACTAAATGGGTCAGGTTAAGATCTACATATTCACGGACAAGACATGACCCATTTGCATCAGTACTTACAAGTTACAACAAACCCATCATCATGCAATTAAGGAGTCCTCAAATCAAATTCATAAGCAAAACAGTCTTATATTACTTTACCTAGGCATTTTGTCAAACACTTGAGCTACAAGAGAATGCTAAAAAAAATTTATTTCATGTTTACACTTATTGAAAAATCAGTTCCTTAGCTTTCTTTTAATAATATTAACAAATTTGATGCATCATTATCAAACAAAAAAAAAAAAAGACAATGTTCTCACTTTTATAAACTATAAACCCTAATTTGTACTAATCTAGTTATCTAAGTAGAGATGTAAGGTTCTAATCAATCCAAATATAACTGATTTTGGTTTGCTTCCACCCAAAACTTTACCTAGGCATTTTATCAAACACTTGAGCTACAAAAGAACGCTACCGATCAAAATAGAACTTATTTTGCTTCACTTCCACCGAAAACTAGAAAACAATAAAAAAAACCCGAAAACTGAATAAAACACATGAAAAAACTAAACCGAACCAAATTTTAACTAGAACCCACCTCCAAAAACCGAACCAATCACCACCAAAACCCACCTCCAAAAACACCTTATAAACCCTCTCTACAAGGGTTGGTAATACCACGCAAAGCTAGAACCAAAAGAAAAAGATCCGGAATCTTATACAAACTTTGAAGATTTCCCATATCCACGGTGCAATTTACAATTCCTTGGAGTTATCTATCTTTTAGGATATATTCACATGTATTCCACCTTACCATAAATTATTTTCTTCATACCAGGTATTGTATAAGGGCAAATGAGGACCAAATAAATTTCTCAAAAAGAAAACACTTGGCACTTTTGAGCACTCGGTGATTGGTTGACCTTCCCCATGATTCCTGCATTGTAGTTTAGGTGAAATTCCTAAAAGAAACTCCAAAACCTAAACTAGAATTCATGAACTCATTAACCAGTAAAATAAAGAAGTAAACATGAACCCTATTCGCGGCCAATATTTATAAATCAAATTGCACAATCTATTGTCCAGAGAACAACAAATAAAATCACCCAGAAATACAATATTTATTTAGTTCCTCTAAGAAAATCAATCGAAATACATAATTAATATTTAAAAAATAAATAAAATAAAACCAATATTTCCCAATCCATAGGTGAATAAACTTAGATCTGCAGCAGTTTTAATACTCAGAACTTTTCCCATAAAAAAAAAATAATAATAATCAGATTTTCATAAGACAGCAGCAAACAAAGAGACTAAAAGATGACTCATGTAAATTGGATCCAAAAGGAACTCCAAAATCATCCAAAAGGAACTCCAAAAACCTAAACCGAACCAAAAGTGAATCGGAAAAAGCAAAAATATTAGGGTTTCAGTCCATATTTGGTTTCAAAACAAAAAAATCGAAGGAAAACGGAGATTCAACATTTTTGGATTTGGATTGGTTCCGTAAACCGAATCTGCATCCCCTTTTTAAACTGTTTAATCAAAGAGAGTGGAGCTGAAAGATAGAAACATACCTTCTGATAATAGTTTCCCCTATATTCGCCGGAGTATCCACCAGAGGGAAAAGGTGGAAGATGGGTGTTTATGAAAAAGGGTATAATAGTAATCTAAGTCATGTGTACAATTTACAATTCACTGGTTTCAAGGACCCCGAAAATTGGTGCGTCCTGATTCTGAGAAACTTTATGTTTGAGTATAATAGTGAGAAACTTTATACTGATGAGTCCTCTTTTTGAAAAGTGCCCAAGATTTGACCGGCTAAACGAAATAACCAAGTTAATCCTACCAAAAGATATGATTGCATGGTCCTACGTAACACCAAACCTTGAAAGGCCTCTTCTTTATAAAGGTTTGATGGGATCGGGTCAGGTCGGGTTGGGTTAAAACTTTAGCTGCTCAATAAAAATATGAGTTAATTACCCACTGGGGTCCCAACTATCCCCCTATTTACGCACCGAGGTCCCAACTTCATGAAACAACCCAGCAGGTTCTAAGACCCTCAAACTTTTCACTTTTTAGGTTTCTACTTAAAACGAAATAAGCACGTGGGTATTACATTGTTGCAATTACAGTTTTTAGAAAAGATGATAGTACCAAACTACCCTGCCCCTAATTATAATTTTAAAACAGAGGAATACTAAACTATCCTCCTCAGTTATATTAAACTCTTGTCATTTACAATCCAGCCTTCATACAACTTTCATTTCTCTATCAACCTCTGCACCGGCCATTGTCTTCGTCGCCAGTTGTCGCCGTTCGTCAAACGACGATCCACTCTCTCATCTTCTCCTTTGCAATTCTCGTTGCTCGTCAAACGATGTTCCACTCTCTCATCTTTTCCTCGCGGATTTTCGCGTCTTTTGTGTTGCCGATTTCAGGCATTACAGAGAAAGTCACAGCAACGATCCACTCTCTCATCTTCTTCTCCGTCATCGGTTCTCGCGTGGTCTTCATCGTCTTTGTTGCCGATTCCATGAATAATAGAGAAAATCACAATCTTTAGGGTAATGTAGTCTTTAGAAGTATTAATGATTCATTGTTAGGGTTTAAACCCCTAGAGCTATGGAGATTCATCATTGGACTTGTATGTATATTTTGCATTTGTAAAATCTTAACCTTTAGGATTTAGATTTTTTATTTGTGTTTGTGTGAATGGAAATGTGATACTTATTTTTCTAGTTTTACATGTGTAAAATCATAATCTTTGTGATTTAGACTAATGGTTTTTGTTTGTTTGTGAAAAAAATATAAACATCTTTATTAAGTCATGATCAATCTTTTATATGACTGTAATATCCATTTGTTAGCCCATGGCTTTTAGTATATGTTTATTTTCGACTAATTAAAATCCTAAATCTCATGTGACCACTTGTATGTATTTTTTACATAAGGTAAAATCCTAATCTTTAGGGCTTAGGCTTTGATTTTTATTTGTTTGAATGAAAATGTGATATTTAATTTTTTGAAAATACAAAAATTAAGATAAATTTTTTTATTATCACTTTCTACTTTTGCATATGTAAAACTCTAATTTTTAGAGTTCGGGCTTATAATTTTTGTTTGTTTGTAAAAAAATAATAAACAACTATCAAGTCACAACCTGTCTACTATTACATGATAATTAATCTATATTGCATGCTTCCAATAGATGGATCATGCCCTTTTTTAAGTTATGATCAATCTTTTATAAGACTATACTGTCCATTTGTTAGTCCGCGACTTTAAATTTTTGTCTATATTCAACTAATCAAAACCCTAAATCTCATGTCACTACTTGTATATTTTTGTTGCACGTGTAAAACTCTAATCTTTAGGGTTTAAGCTTTTAATTTTTGTTTGTTTGGAAGAGAATGTGAAATTTAATATTTCGAAAATACAAAAATTATATAAAGAAATATTTTATCATTTTCTAGTTTTATATGCGTGGAACTATTCTTTGGGATTAGGCTTTTGATTTTGGTTTGTTCTAATAAAAATATTTTATTTAATTTTCTGAACATGTAAATATTTAGATAAATTTTTTTTTTTTTAATCCTTTTCTAATTTTGCATATGTAAAACCTTAATATTTAGGAGTCAGGCTTATGATTTTTATTTATTTATAAAAAATTATAAATTTTTTTATCAAGTCTTGGTCAGTCTATTATTGTATGACGATTTATCTATATTGCATGCTTCCATTATAGATTAAAATTTTATTAGAGATCATGCTATTTTTAAGACATGATCTGTAACAGCCCGGATTTCGACTCCCCGAGACTCGTGCCATCAGCACGATCCTCCAAACCGTGCCTATGAATACGTATGGAACATTGGTACGACAAACAATACTAGAGAAAATGAACGCACAAGAACTGATACTGAAGTAAATCTCCAGTTCTATACATATACCAAAAATCAATAATCCAAAAGATGGTTCTAAACTCATGCCTCTGCATGAGTAAAAGAACCCACCCGAACCATCAGTGATATCACTTAGTCACCCAAGATGGTTCGCCAAAAGAATTATATTAATTTAATTACATTTCCCAAAAATAAGGCTTGACATACCAACCCGCACAACAAGCTCTCAAAACTCACTCTATCAAAGTGCTCAGCAAAATCTCCTAGAATAAGTCCTCGGGAGGAGGCTCTAACTCTTCCCCAGGCAGGTAATTCGAATCACCTGGATCCACGTCTCCCGAAGTCTCGGCCGCTGCAAGCACTGAATTTGCGACGTATAGTCTAAAAGGGTGAGCTACATCCTAGCTCAATAGGGAACAACACAATGAGCATATAAGTCAAATCCTCACATATATTCTATGATATTCTTAGCATGATGTATCCATGCACTTGTTGGAAAACAATTTAAATAATCACAATTATGCCTTGAAGTTTACTGGTGGTTTACATGTTTCCCTTTATTATTAACTGTTCATGAATTCCACTGAATAGGCCTAAAGAAAACTTAAATCTTCAACTTAAATAGTCCCCGAGTAATATAGCATCGAGTCCCGATGGAATACCCTCCATCATCGTCTAAATAGACAATTGTTATATGTATCAACTGTGAATACTACCCAGGTCCTTTTCTCATAGGCGATGGGGTCTAATCTCATCTCAACATCCCTGGGATGTGATACTGCGTACGGATAGATCGCTGTACCGGTGTACGGATTGGTTGCCATACCGGTCACGGATATCCTGTCGAGTCAGTCGTGGGTATCCCGCCACGTCCATGGGATATTCTGTTCAAACCTTAAATAATAAAAATATCATGTGCTTTATATATAGTTATTCACCGTGTAAATGTGCTACTTTATATCAATTAGGCCTTATCAGTCTTTATTCAATCTTACTTTACAATCTCTCTTACATCCCTGGGATGTCTAAATTACTCGTATCACACTGATGCCTTTATCACTTTCTCATCCCCTGGAGATGTCTCATTCTTATTTACTTTTGCAAGATTTACATAATTAAAGCATTTTTCATTTCATTGGTGTATCACACACACACACATGGAGATTATGTGATTCATTTCATTTATATATCACTACATACATGCTCTTACAATTAAAGTACATGTTAAAGGTGTTTCCTACCTCAAATCTCTGAATGTCCAAGCATCAAGGTCCCACATGGCTCCTTATGCTTGTGTTCACACATACCACCTATGGTACACCATAACATATGTAACATATCAATAAAGATGCAATAGAGAAGGTCCAAGACCCTCAATGAACCCCAAGGTCCAATTAAAAAGTCAAGTCAAACTGTCAAAATCGATTAATCGATCTCCAAAATCGATTAATCGAAATCCAAAAAATCGATTAATCGATCCCAAATCGATTAATCAAAAATCCAAAATCGATTAATCGATTTCCCAATTCGATTAGTCGATTTTCCCAAGCCTTACTTCTCCAGCCACTGGAGGTACTCAGTCGATTAGTCGATTTCTAAATCGATTAATCGAATTTCAAAATCGATTAATCGATTAATCGAACTCGGGCATTCATGCTTTTTCAACTTTTAGACCAAAATCGATTAATCGATTCTCCCAATTGATTAATCGATTTGGCCAGAAGTCAGCCCCTTTTCGGGTTGTTCTTCTAAATCTTTTTCTCTCTATTTTTCTTTCTTTTCTATCATTTAATTCGATGTTTTTTAACTACACTTGACTGAATTTAATCATCAAACATCTATACATTTAATTCTAATAAGACTCACCTCAAATCAATCTCTTAAGGGAATGGATCGGTTGGTTTGATGGCTAGGGTTCCAGTTCTTACTTCGACGGTCCTTCATGCGTTGAATCCGGCATTCAATGCTCCAACCCTTCAATTAAGCCATATTAACTCCTTGCCATTAACTCACCTTGGTTCTCTCTCTCGCTCTTCTTAACTCTCTTTACCAAACAAAATAAAAGAACCCTTAGGTTATTAAAACCCTTATAACCTCTCTCCAGTTTCGGTGTTAAGCACATACACCAGAGATAAGTGTATGTGGCCCTAAACTAACACTATACACTACTCTTAGGTCATGCCACCTCACATCTATACATTCTTTCCTAGTTCCACTGTTTGACCCTCACTTGGTCAAACCTACGACCGGTCGGGCAAGAATCCCGAGGTCACTGTTTAATGCTCAAATTTTCGGGATATTACATAATTAGATTATAAGACAGTAATGTCTATTTGTTAACCCATTATTTCTTTAAGACTTGATTAGTCTTTTATAAGACCGTAATGTCCATTTGTTAGCCCATTATTTCTTTAAGACATCTCTAATTCGTCTTTCATTTTTCAGCCCGTTGTTTAACTCTAAGGCAGGCCAATGCAAGATAGTAAGTTTGCCTTACGATTATAAAAAAATTATATAAGTGTCATATAGGACTTATATCAGATTGTACAACTGTGGTCTATAGAATAAAAGATTCATATCGTACTTTTATCAGATTCATATCAGACTTTAGCATCTATTTTTTATAGAAGACTCATAAGAGACTATTACCCAAAATATCGATTGATTTCGCGTTTATTAATTGTTCAGCTTATTGCTTCTGAAGTTGCTTTATACTCTTTACAGTCCGACCAAAAGCCACTATACATAGCATATACTAATACGGTGAAGCACAAACTATTTTTGCTAGATCCATCGGCTTCTGTTGATTTACCAATATAAAAATTATATTTATCTGCTCTAGTAAGGGATTGAAATACATAAAACTTTATGTTTGTTACACGACTTTTCCTGTTTGAGAAAGTTGCTACTGATTTACATGTTTTCTATTGCCACTTTTCAGGATTTATTGTCTAATTTCAATCATCTAATGTTCTCACAACAGTTATTTAATATTTTAGAAAATTTTACTCATGCCTGTGATAATATAGTTTAAAGTTAAATATGTGTCTGATATCAATCATGTAGTGTCTCACATCAGTACTTTATTGTCTGATATCAGTCCTCTAATGCTCTCACATCAGTACTTTATTGTCTAATATCAGTCATCTAATGTTCTCACAATTGTCATTTAATGTTTCAAATAACTTTACTCATGCCTGTGATAATATAGTTTAAAGTTAAATATGTGTCTAATATAAGTCATATACTATCTCACATCAGTACTTTATTGTCTGATATCAATCCTCTAATATTCTCACATCAGTCATTTAATGTTTCAGTCATATACTTTATTGTCTGATATCAGTCCTGTGACAATGTAATTTAAAGCTAAATAAGAGTCTAATATCAGTCATTTACTGTCTCACATCAGTACTTTATTATCTGATTTCACTCCTCTAATGTTCTTACAATAGTCATTTAATATTTTAGATAACTTTACTTATGCTTGTGACAATGTAGTTTAAAGTTAAATATGTGTCTGATATCAATCATGTATTGTCTCGCATCAGTACTTTATTGTCTGATATCAGTCCTCTAATGTTCTCAATTAAGTCATTTAATGTTTCAGATAATTTTACTCATACCTGTGACAATGTAGTTTAAAGCTAAATATGAGTCTGATATCAGTCATTTACTGTCTCACATCAGTATTTCATTGTCTGATATCAGTCCTCTAATGTTCTCACAACAGTCATTTAGTATTTCAAATAACTTTACTCATGCCTGTAACAATATAGTTTAAAGCTAAATATGTGCCTGATATCAATCTTGTACTGTCTCACATCAGTACTTTATTGTCTGATATTAATCATCTAATATTCTCACAACAGTCATTTAATGTTTCAGATAACTTTACTCATGCCTGTGACAATGTAGTTTAAAGCTAAATATGTGGCTGATATCAATCATTTACTGTCCCACATCAGTACTTTATTGTCTGATATTACTCTTCTAATATTCTCACATCGGTCATTTAATATTTTAGATAACTTTACTTATACATGTGACAATATAGTTTAAAGCCAAATATGAGTATGATATCAATCCTTTACTGTTTCACATCAACACTTTATTGTCTAATATCAGTCCTCTAATATTCTCACACTAGTCTTTTAATATATTATAATGTCTTATATCGATCTCATATTACTCGTCTAACATTTTACAATATTTTTATTTAAGGAATTCAGTTCACTTTTAAAATAAAAAAAATGGCAAAACGATTAAAGAATGGAAGATGGAAAGTCGATGAAGATGATCGACAAGTCACAGAGTCGTTTTTAGACTCTCATTGTTGGTTTAGGGTTGATTTGTATGATGAATTTGTGATTAACAATGGTTTGTGAATTTGTGGATGGCAGTGATTTGTGAATTTCTGAATTTGTATGATGAATTTATGAATTTGTTGGTGGTAGTCGATTTTAGACTCCATTGTATCTGTTATGAGTTATTTTGCCAGAAACAGATATGCTAATTTGATTAATGCATGTATTTATAAATGGATATTGAATGACTTAGATATTTTTTTACCTGCATAATGCAGATATTTATGATATTGATGCTACATATATTTTCAGACTCATGTGATAATACAGTTCAATAGGATCATTGGTAATTAACGAATTTGATCATGCATATAATTTCGATGGATATTGAATGTCTTAGATGTACTGGCTGTATATTATTGCAGGAATTGAATATTGTCAATGACATCACAGTCGGGTTAGACTGATAACAGTCACTCGCATATGAAGTGTTTTTATGACTGGTTCACATATGAGTCATTTATTGACTCTTATAAGTCTAAGTAAGACTTATGTGAGGCCTGTAGGCTCCAAATTTGATAGTCAATGAGATCAGTCTTGTTATTGTCTAATAACAGTGACGTACTAATATACATTTTACATGACTGGGTCTCATATGAGTCATTTAATGACTCTTATAAGTCCAAGGAAGGCTCATATGAGTCCTGTAGGCTCCAAAACTAAGACTCAGTCATGAAGAGTCATGTTATACTCACCAGAGCACTGACAAATGGGGATTTTTTATGACTGGGTCTCTTATGAGTCATTTATTGACTTTTATAGGTCCAAAGATGGCTTAAGTGAGTCCTATAGGATCCAAATATGATAGTCAGAGAGATCAGTCATGTTATACACTAATAACAGTGGCGTACCAATAGGGATCTCGCATAACTGGGTCACATATGAGTCATTTGCTGACTCTTATAAGTCCAAGGATGACTCATGTGAGTCCAGTAGGATCCAAATTTGATAGTCAATACATCAGTCAAGTTATAGTCTAATAACAGTGATGTACCAATAAATATTTTTCATAACTGGGTCACATATAAGTCATTTACTGACTCTTATAAGTTCAAGGAAGGTTCGTGTAAGTCCTGTAGGCTCCGAAATTGAGACTCAGTCACGGTAGAGTCATGCTATACTCACCAGAGCACTGACAAATGTGGATTTTTCATAACCGAGTATCTTATGAGTCATTTAATGACTCTTATAAGTCCAAAGATGACTCATGTGAGTCCTGTATGATCCAAATCTAATAGTCACTGAGATCAATCATGTTATACACTGATAACAGTGATATACCAATAGGGATCTTGCATGACTGGATCACATATGAGTCATTAACTGACCCTTATAAGTTTAAGGATGACTCATATGAGTCCGGTAGGATCCAAATCTGATAGTTAATGACATCAGCCAAATTATAGAATGATAACAGTGATGTACCAATAAATGTTTTCCATGATTGGGTCACATATGAGTCATCTACTGACTCTTATAAGTTCAATGATGACTCATATGAGTCCGGTAGGATCCAAATCTCATAGTCAATGAGATCGGTCATTTTATAGTCTTATAACAGTGACATACTAATATGTATTTTGTATGACTGGGTCTCATATGAGTCATTTACTGACTATTATAAGTCTAAGGAAGGCTCATGCGAGTCCTGTAGGCTCCAAAACTGAAACTCAGGCGCAGTAAAGTCATATTATACTCACCAGAGCACTGACAAATAGAGATTCTGCATGACTAGGTCTGATATGAGTCATTTAATGACTTTTATAAGTCCAAGGAAGACTCATGTGAGTCTTGTAGGCTCCAAAATTGATACTCAGTAGTGGTAGAGTCATATTATACTCACTCGAACACTGACAAATGGGGATTTTTCATGATTGGGTCTCCTATGAGTCATTTAATGACTCTTACAAGTTCAAAAATGACTCATGTGAGTCTTGTAAGATTCAAATCTGATAGTCAATGAGATTAGTCATGTTATACACTGATAACAATGATGCATCAATAGGGATCTCGCATGACTGAGTCACATATGAGTCATTTACTGACAAGGATGGCTCATGTGAGTCTGGTAGGATCCAAATCTGATAGTCAATGAGATCAGTCATGTTATAATTGAATAATAGTGACGTACTAATATGCATTTTGCATGACTGAGTCTCATATGAGTCATTTACTGACTTTTATAAGTTCAAGGAAGGCTCATGCGAGTCCTGTAGGATCCAAATTTGATAGTCAATGAGATCAGCCACGTTATAGTCTGATAACAGTGATATACTAATATGCATTTTGCATGACTGGGTTTGATATGAGTCATTTAATGACTCTTATAAGTTTAAGGAAGGCTAATATGAGTCTTGTAAGCTCCAAATCTAATAGTCAATGAGATCAATCATATTATACACTGAAAATAGTGATATACCAATTGGGAAATTGATGGACTGGGTCACATATGAGTCATTTACTAACTCTTATAAGTCAAAGGGAGACTCATGTGAGTCATGTAGGCTCCAAATCTGATAGTCAATGATATTAGTCAAGTTATAGTCTAATAACAGTGATGTACCAAGAAACAATTTTCATGATTGAGTCACATATGAGTCATTTACTGACTCTTATAAGTCCAAGTAAGATTCATGTGAGACTTGTAGGCTCTAAATCTAATAGTCAATGAGGTCAGTCATGTTATAGTCTGATAACAGTAATGTACCAATAGACATTTTGCATGACTAGGTCACATATGAGTCATTTACTGACTCTTATAAGTCATAACGAGACTCATGTGAGTCATGTAGGCTTCAAATCTAATAGTCAATGAGATCAGTTAAGTTATAATCTGATAACAATAATGCACCAATAAGTATTTTTTATTACTGACTCACATATGAGTCATTTACTGACTCTTATAAGTCAAAGTAAGACTTATGTGAGACCTGTAAGCTCTAAATCTGATAGTCGATATCAGTCATGTTATAGTCTAATAATAGTGATATACCAATAGGCATTTTACATAATTGGGTCACATATGAGTCGTTTACTGACTCTTATAAGCCCTAAAGAGACTCATGTGAGTCTAATACGCTCCAAATCTGATAGTCAATGAGATCAGTTATGTTATACATTGATAACAGTGATGTACTAATAAGTATTTTGCATGACTTCGCCATATATGAATCATTTATTAACTCCTATAAGTCCAAGTAAGACTCATGTGAGACTTGTAAGTTCCAAATCTGATACTCAATGAGATTTCAAATCTTATAGTCTAATAATAGTGATGTACCAATATGCATTTTGAATTACTGAGTCACATATGAGTCATTTACTGACTTTTGTAAGTTATAGAGAGACTCATATAAGTTCAATAGGCCTTAGAGGAATGGATTGCATATAACAAAATTGAAAGAACACTCTCTAGTTCACACACAGACATATATATATATATATAGGTTATATGCAATCCATTCAACGCGTTAAGTACTAAGTGGATTAATATAATCGCCACCGACGTGGGTCCCTAGGTCGAAAACGTCGGAAGCTTCGCAGGGAAGGAAATCAGAAAATAAAAGAGAATAAGATGAAATGCAGGCAGCAAGCTTTGCAGAGACGGCACTTGCAATCTTCCCTGTTGCTTCATCGGCAGAGAAGAAGATGAAGAAAAGAAGTAAGATTTATAGAGACGGTTGTTAAGAGCAGCCTTCCCTGTTACTTCGTTTGCAGAGAAGAAGATGAAGAAAAGAAGTAAGATTTGTAGAGATGATTGTTAAGAGAAGAAGATGAAGAAGAGAAGTGGTAATGCATGATAGATAGTGATAGAAGGAGGGGTGTTTTAGTATATTTAGGCTAGGGTATTTTGGTCCTCTAAAATTTAACTTAAAGTAACAAAAACACATGTGCAGAATTTTGAGACCCTTGAAGGTAAATATTAAAAGAAAGTTTAAGGTCAAGACCTTCCTAGGTCATTTCATGAAGTTGGGACCCCGGTGGGTAGATTAGAAAGAGTTGGGACCCGGCTAGGTAATCCACCCTAAAAATATCGCAAATGCCCTAACCAACCTGGTACACTCAAGTAGTCTCATAAACCCAATCTAACCCGAAAAAAAGCCCCTCTTTTTATATTTTTTACCAATAAAATATGGGCTAATGGCTCATGGCCGACATTTAAAGATCATAGTGCTACATACAATTATAGTTAAGACTTATTCCCATACAATTGAAGTGTGATTTCTTTTATGCAATGTGATTTACTTCGGTGATCAATCTAAAATGTTCAAATTACAATCTATCATTGAAATTTGAAAGTCTGGGCCGAAAGAAACATGCCTATTATAAGTGGATGTAAACCGTCCCATTGATATATTTTAATATCAGCGATTAAAATTGAAAGCAAAAGTTAATATTAAAGTTCTCCCTAAAACACTCTTTTGGCACAGTGCAAGTCAATTTATGATCAATCACTTTGACATGTTGAAAGAAATTTTGGTATTGATAATGACTCTGAGCCACGTAGTTCACTATATTGTCTTAAAGATAATAGACGCCTCCACTCTGTCGGATAAATGGAGATGCAATAGGATTCCCAACGAATCTGTCTTCAGGATACAACATAGCCTAATCTTACCAAGAATAGTATGTTCTTTCCTAAATTACACTTTTTAGAGAAAGAACCTGCCAAAAGATTTTTTGATACACAAAATTCTTAAAAAAATAATAACGTAAAAGAAAATGAGAAATAGATATTATTATATTTTTATTGTGTTATGTATTTCTTGTATTTTTAACGAAGATCTTATCTTTATTTATAAAGAAATTCTGAATCATTATGTCTTTTAAGGTTACGGTGAAAAGATTTCATATCTGTGTTATGTCTTTTCGGTAAAAGGATAAGTCGATTTCACTTGTGTCTTTTCTAAGAGTTATGTCTTTTCCAATAATAGTAAAAAGATAAATCGATTTTACAAAATTGATTTCACTTGTCTTTTCGTGAAGAGACGTCAGACTTGTGTCTTTTCACATTTACGGTGAAGAGATAAACCCAAAACTAAAAGGGTATTTTGAGTGGAACATGTAGATTGAAGGTTTTCTTTTAAAGAATAATTGCATCGTTTGCCACAAATCCTCCATTGGTTGAGTATTCGTCCAAACGTTGACATATTTTAATGGGGAGTCACCCATCTTATGATTTTTGAATCTGATGGGTGAATAAAGGGCCTTTTAGAAGAGTGCCTTTAAATCCACCCACTGAATCTTTAAGTTCACCCACGCCGAAATACGTTGATTGAATTGAATCGAACGATGGA
The DNA here is from genome assembly GCA_021018995.1 of Chloranthus sessilifolius. NCBI lineage: Eukaryota > Viridiplantae > Streptophyta > Magnoliopsida > Chloranthales > Chloranthaceae > Chloranthus > Chloranthus sessilifolius. The sequence continues at coordinate 56,813,423 of CM037590.1, read as the reverse complement.
GATAATTTATCCTCCCAATCTTTTACACGATGGATCTTGAGATCATGATCGTACCATCAGACGGTCAATGTTTTATTGCACGTGACACACATCTCAGAAAAGTGACCTTAACATCACATGCATGCTTAAAATTGATATTAAGATCACTTTTATGAGTGTGTACCACATGAAATAAAAAATAGACCATCTGATGGTACACCCATGATCTAAAGAGCGATCTCATGAAAGATTGGGACGATAAACAATCTCCATCGTTTAATTCAATGCAGCCAATGTGTTTCAGCGTGAGTGAACTAAAAGATTTTGTGAGTGGATTTAAAGGTACTCTTTTTTAAATAGTGGTAAATTATAATGGCATGACTTATAAATAAAGGTAAATGAACGGTCTTTTAGAATAGTGTTAAACTTTAATGTCATGAATTGTAAATATAGATGAATGAAAGACCTTATAAAATTGTGGTATTTTAAAATATTGGTTTCATTAAGGGCAAAATAAACTTTCCATCCATAAACTCACGGCTAGTTAGAAACAAAAAAGTAGGGGCTACAGAATAAATACTCATAACTCATGAGGTTTCTTATAATATTAGCATAACACCAACACCATTTGGTGTTCAAATGACGATCAGGAGAGTGGACCCATAAAATATCGATTAATGGACCTGACCTGAAAGTTGGGTTGGGTGTCTTATGATTGACTTAACCCGACGGATATGTAGTCGAGCATGCACTGTGGGAGTCATTAAATTGCTGACTACGCGAAATTTTATGTGAAATCAAGCCAATACGAACTTAACTCGGCTTGAGCCTGGCCTAGCCAAAACCGGCCAACAATGGGGCGGGAATAGACTGAGGTGCATAAGCCTGGTATATAAATGGGCTGGACGAGCCCAGACCGGAATGCCTAGTAACCGGAGCTGACTATGAACTTGTCCCAAAAGTCCGATAAAATACCCACTCGTTAAAGCTTGACCCTAATCGAAAAAATGAGTTCCTTCATTTAGAAAATGTCAGGCCGGCCTGTAGCTCGGCCTGATCCCTATGGGGCCTGGGTATGGGTTACCTCCAAGAAGCCCGATTGCAATACCTTTGAAACCCATTTCTGGTCGGTTCTCGGGCCAGGTCTGGACCAACTCTACCCTTTTGCACCTTTAACACCATACTGGTCTACGTGGACAGAGCAGCCTATCCCAATTCTATTCCCATGGGTTAGAGTCTCAATGGGCCAAGCCGAGCCAATATCGTGTCGGAGTTAAACAGGCTGAAATGGTTGGTTCATTTATTACTCGGGCTGAGTTGCGCTGGGCAGACTAAAAATTTCCTTGCCTAAACTTGACCCAAGGAATACCCAACCCGCCACATAGCCGGGATTGTTTCATGTCGGATCGGGCTGGGCATGAATGCCTCGGAACCAAATTTTAATCTTTTTTAGGCCAAATTCGGGCTGGACATGAGCCCATTTGGACCTTTATAGCAAATGTAATTGAGGTAAATTATCAAATCAACTCCTATTTTTAAATGTTAAGAATACTTAACAGCATAAAACTAGGATAATAGAGTAATTTCACTAAGGACACACTCTCCTAATTGCCTTTTAAGCACCAACATAGTGGTTAAATGATATTGGTGAGCTGTACCATCAAAGTAGTAGATCATATGCTGATGTGCAATATGCCCAAAATTTGTTTTTTTAAATGGAGATGTAGACCATCTAATCTAGCTCATCAATGAGATGATTCTCAACCACTTAATTAGGCATGTTTGTTTCTTTGGGCTAAGATATGTTACAATGATAAATTATCACTTGGATAATTTGAATTGATCGCCGCTGTTCAATCCCTTTCACTAATAGTGACTAATATCTAATGAAATGCGCTAATAGTGATGGTACGGATATATATATATATATATATATATATATATATATATATATATATATATATATAGGCCCGGCCCAGCCAAAATCTTCAACTCTTTATATAATCCGGCCAGCCCAGCCTGTGCTCTTTTAAAGTGGGCATAGAAGTGCAGCCTATATCGGGTAAATAGAAGGATGGGCCGGCCTAGGCTGATTTAATAAATTTGTCCGGCCGGAGAGAGAGGTTTTTGAGAGAAGCGGATAAATATTGAATTGGCACTTCTCCATTTCTTTTGTAAGCACCGTGGCTTGGCCCATGAGTAGGAGTCCCAATTGGCCGGGTTTCAGCCTATATAGGGTAAAGTGAAGGATGGGCCGGCCTATGCTGAAACCCGGCCAATTGAGACTCCTACTCATGGGCCAAGCCACGGTGCTTACAAAAGAAATGGAGATGTGCTAATTCCATTATTTATCCGCTATCTCAAAAACTTCTCTCTGCGGCCCGACCAGTTTATTAAATGGGCATAAATATACCCGGCCCTCATAGTGTTCGGGCCAGGCTCACGCCCCGCCCATTTAGATGCCTACAAAAGAGAGGGAAATGTGCTAAATCCGTTGTTTATCGGTTTACATCTCTCTCTCTCTCTCTCTCTCTCTCTCTCTCAGCCATGGACTCACCACCTCGCGAACGAGGCTGGACCATATACTCCCGAACCGAAATCACCAAATGCTACGAAATCTGCGAACGCATCGGCGCCGGCACCTACGCAGAGGTATACAGAGGTGTCAGAAAATCGGACGGTCTGATCGTTGCCCTGAAAGAGGTCCACCATTTCAAAAGCGCCCTACGAGAGATCAAAGCCCTCCAAGCGCTCAACCACTCTCCCCACGTCGTCCATCTCTACGAGTACTTCTGGATGGACGACGAAGACGCCGTCCTCGTCCTCGAATTCCTCGCCACCGATCTCTCCACCGTCATCCTGAACGCCAAGAAGGCCGGTGGGATGGCCGCGGGCGAGATCAAAAGGTGGATGATTCAGATTCTCGAAGCTGTCGCCGCGGCTCACCGGAATTCGATCGTTCATCGCGATCTTAAGCCGTCCAATCTGTTGGTTTCGGAGGGAGGTGTTCTTAAATTGGGAGATTTGGGTCAGGTGAGGATTCTTGGGATCTTGAGTTCTAGGGTTTTGATGTCTAAGCTTATGCTTTCTAATTTTGGTGGTTCTCTGTTCATTTGTAATTTGCATTAACTTTTTTGTTAAAAGAGATTAGTATCATATATGACTAACGGAAAGAATTAGGTGCTTGACCGGAATGCCGACGCTCTTGGTACTCTGGTCACTTTTTCGAACACGTGTTCTGTTTGTGATCGTGAAATTTTGAATTGCTTTTATTTCTCTAGTTTTAGGGTTTATTTATTGATTCTTTAATTTCTTGAACTTTTTTGTAATCTTTTCTTGCGTTTTTGTTTATAAGATTTTAATAGAAAATATGGGTTAAAATCTCTATTTTTCGGTACGTATAGTCTAACACCAAGACCGATACATATCAGTTCCGTACTATACATGAGTATTTATCAGCCAATACATGCCGGTACATACGAAAATTTATGGGTTGATGCGTACACTGCATCTATCGGTCTGGTCAGAAATCAATACATATCGGATGGTAGAAAATTTGATTAGTGGAAAGAGTCGGTTACCTAGATGTGAAATGAGAAGGTATAAGGTGCCTGACCCAAACACCAACGCTCTTGGTACTTGGATCACTTTCTGTGATATGTGTTCTGTTTGTGATCTTGAAAATTTGAATTGCTTCTACTTCTCTAATGTTAGGGTATCTTTGTTGATTCTTTATTTGCATGAACGTTTTTTAATATTTTCTTACTTTCTTGTTAATAAGATCTTAGTAGAAATCATGGGTTAAAATCTCGATTTTCTGATACATATCATCCAACACCAAAACCGATACGTATTGTTTCCGGACCATACATTGGTTTACATTGGCTGATACATTACCAATACAGACAAAAATATATGGGTCGATAATTTAATGTATCGATCCAATCTAGTTCAAAACCAATATGTATTGGTTGTCTTGTCTTGTCCTGAATTTCGAATCATGGTAGAAAACCTAACTAATGGAAAGATTACAGGCTATGGCAATAACTGTGTTCTATTCTTAATAACATTGCATCCAAATTATCTTTGTTGATTGATGATTAAAGATATCAGATATTTGTTTAGGGTTAAAATTGGAGTTGGTATAAGATCTTAATAGAAAATCTAACTGATAAAAGATTCATTCATAGGTGAAACAAGCTGTGGAAATAGCTGTGCTCTGCTTCTGACGACAGGACATCCAAATTATCAGCGTGTTTAGGATTTAGGATTGGAGCGGGTATATTGAAACCGACCAGTTCCCAAATAAGATTGAGAATGCTGTTACATTTTTGGGCACGTGACACTATTTTTTATGAAGACTACGATCTAGAGACTTGTGTTGCCAAAAATTAGATTGGAAAACCATCTTCATAAATGCCTTTAAGATAAGCAGCTAAAACGGATTTTGGAGATTTGCATGGGAGCCGTTTCATTTTGAATGCATTTGACCACTTCGAATCACACGTGGAAGATGTTTTTGGATTGGACCCACAGGATCTTTGTATCGTTTCCTTCGCATTATGTGGGCCAGTTTTTTGGAATTATTGGCCCATGCCCAATATCAATGTCCCCTTTTCAATCTTGCTTGGGAATGGGTTGGTTACCCTATGTGAACTCTTAGGATTATGTATAAAACATTACATCAATAGAGCGTCTCAGTGATTCAAAAATTTCTGTGGATTCTTTCTTCCCTTTGGTATGGATTTTTATCCAAGAATCAGTCTCCCTCCACATGTCTTTACTTTGTTATTGACATCTCATGTGGGAGTTTGTGTGAAATTTCACAGTGCAACATATCTGGTCGTCATTTGAATGATTTAATATTATGTGGAGAGTGGTCACGTTATGTCAAGTTTTCTAATCCCAATGGTATGAGGATGAACTAAGAGAACAAAAAGAAAAGTAATCGAGGTTTTTATATCTCTGGTAGATCTTGTCACTCTGGTTATGATTTCGTAATGAAACTACCTAGCTGAAGCATAGTTTAAAAATCTTGGTATTGGATAGAGCTCATCTGGTTCAGCCCCGACACCAATACATATTGTTGCAGTATCTCTGATACGAACATTGCATTGGTGATACAGTTTAGAAAAACCACATATTGGTATGTATTGCCAGGCTCAGATACTGAGATGTATTGGGTAATATGTTGTTACTGCCCATTGCCCAAGATTGCATGTGTTATGAAGTATGGTTATTGGCACCTTATGACGGGATATATAGCAGAAAACTGTGAGGCATATAAATAATAAAAGTACTGCCCAAATGCAAGGTCTCAAGTATTAATGGACGTTTGCCGTATTCTAGGTTTGGCAAAGAGCATAATTTTGGTTTTGCATTTAACATTGGTAGCACCTTTGGGATCTTTGGGAGACTGAGGATGCCATGACCTTATGAATACCACTGCTGTTCCTTACTTTTGCTCTAGTAGAATATTGAGCTGGTTAGTTTATTAGTAGTGTCAATTGGGTATGCCATCAAAATTTATTATAAGGTTACTTAAGTTATATTAGTAGCATGAGATGCTTGGATGTGAACTATAAAAGGTTAAGACTGATGGAGGCATAGTTATTTTTTGAAATTTGTTGAAGTCATTCGTTTGTAGATCATATGACGCATACTAGCATTAATCAGTCGATTCACAAGAGATAGGAATTTTATATGTCTGAAGTTTCTGCCCTGCAGTCACTGGAGTTTGTACAGTCATAACACGTTTGGTATGGTAAATGAACCACCTCATGCTTAGGTATGTGGTATAGACTTACATTTATCAATCATCACTCCCACATATATGTGGGTATATTTGTCGGAGGGAAGTCTTAGATGTTTCATTAAATGTGGGTGAATTTGGGTGAAAAGTCTCTGGAGTTTTGACCGCAGTCACTGGAATTTGTACAGCCAAACATGTTCAGTATGGTCGCAACGACCTTATACTTAGGCAAGTGTTATAGGCTTTCATCTATCAATCATCACTCAATATATGTGGGTATAAATGTTGGAGGGGAAGTCGTAGTTGTTCATGAAATGTTGGTGATTGGTGCATTTGTGTGGAAAAATCTGCTGTGTAAACTTCAAAGGGGAATAGGTCATTAGTTTGTGCAACTAACAGACCCACAAAGGATGAAATGCACACAAAAATTTAGATGGTACGAGATATTGTCATACAAGTACTAACTGGCAAGGAGTATTCAGCTTAAGAAAAGACCTGTTTTTTGTCCTTGTGCTACATTTATTTATTGAGAGTGTAATTTTTTTTTTAACTCTGGTCACCCAAATTGGTTAAAATGTTGATGGCATCGATGGACAGCTTTTTTATGCATGCATTTATTTTTTTGAGTTAAAAGGGCCGCTGGTCTTATGGACCAAGTACCTTACCTGATCTCACCTCAGTTAGATGCGCCGTGGCACCCGATCACATGATCAGGCGCTGCATGAAGGGGCGGACTGATGATCATAAGATCGGTAACCCTTAAAAAAAATTAAAAAGTGTGTTAAACTAAACTTCATGGTCAACTGTGTCAACCGTGCAGGAAATGACCAGTGAGACTTAATATGGTTCACTGCTTATTTTCTGCACGGTTGACTCTGCTAACCCTATATTTTTAAATTATTTATTTGTTATTATTATTAATTGAATGATCTTTGATCATCGGACTGCTCCTTCAGGCATCCACCCATTCATGCTACTCCTTCACGTGGCACCCAATCTTGTGATCGGCAGCAAGTAGCTGTGGGACCAGGTAAGTTACTTGGTCCGTAGGAACAGGCTACCTTTACTCTTTAGTTTTTATTGGGAAAACGAAATTTCAATAAGAAAATGAGTACAACATGGAAAAGAACAAACAAACAAACAAACAAACAAAGGCCCTATGCAAAAAGGGTTTTATCTTAGAAACCAAGGCTGTACAAATAATATCAGCACCACTGCAAGCCATGATCCATATCGGGGATTCCCAATCTTGGTACTTTCCTAACGAAGCTAAGCGATCTGCCAACCCACTGGCTTGTGAAATTTGGCTTAATAGCAATGTTTATGCTTGAATGACCAGATTTGCAGTTTGGTTGGAAGATCTAATTTTCCATGTAAAATTCAGATTATCTAAAATGCAATAATTTGTTATGATAACAGCTCTCTTTGTAGACATGCTCTGTTTTCATTGCTTTATGATTTAGTAGTAAAATATATTAGATCATCCAGACTGATCAGACATGGAAAGCAATTTCATTATCACCCTTCAGTTCAGCAGATTAATTCAACTTCCAACCATTGACAGAAAAAAATGAGAGAATGTAACTTCAATAGTAGAAATTGCGAGCAGCGTTTATCTAAAACTTGTTAGTGGTTCTTTAATTCAGCACCCAGATATGTGCTACAATTGCTTGAAGCATTAAACGAATTGGAAATTTACCATTGAGTTCAGCATTGAAGTCTTTCATATCTGAGTGACTTTTTTGTCCTTTGCTTTTCTCTTTTTTTTTTGTTCGTTTTGGATGGCTAAAGCTGGGATTTAACCTGCAACTTTGAGGTTGCTACAGTTCCAATCCCATATTTGTGCCTGTTTAAGACATGACTTCTATATATATATATATATATATGTACTTCAGATATTTTCCTGGGAGTAGTTGTTTGTCTTACAAATGTGAATCTTAAGATGTGATTCATATGTTCAGTTAAATGTCCATACGCTCCACTATTTTCTTCATCGCATTGTATTATCTGTGTTTGGAAATGTGAAATTTGGTTTGGTGTTTGTTTTGCCAGTCGAGAATTCTTGAAGATACTACCAGATTTTCCTCAGACAAAATCTCACAGAAACAAGGTCCACAAAACAAGAATCAGATGCTTGAACAGCCTTATGCAATTCCAAAGTCAGTTGTTATGCATCCAGAAGGTTCTGAAAATCAGGGTAATATAATCCAAGATCCACGAACAACTGTGAATGAGGAAGATTATATGCAGGAATTAGATGTCATCAAGAACAATGGTGCCACAGACGAAACTGATGAGGAGCGAGATAGATCTGAAGGAGACACATCCTTTCTTGTTAATTGCAATTCAAGCATCATGTACTATGATTGTGTGAGGGACCCCATATTTTACGAGTACCAGGGGTATGAATCACTTGTCTTCACTTGTTGCATTGGTACTCGGTGGTTCAGGGCTCCCGAGCTACTCTACGGATCCTTCGATTACGGGCAAGAGATCGATCTGTGGTCATTGGGTTGCATCTTCGCGGAGCTTCTCAGCTTGGAGCCCCTTTTCCCTGGAACTTCAGATATCGATCAGCTGAGTAGGATTATAAGCGTATTGGGCAACTTAACTAAAGAAGCCTGGCCAGATTGTTGGAAACTTCGCAGTTACGAGCAGATACACTTTGAGGTGATAGAAAAGCCACTTGGTTTGGGAGCGTGTTTAGCGAGCCGGTCCACTGACGAGATCCGTTTAGTCGAGAGACTCATCTGCTACGACCCTATGAGGAGAGCTACGGCAATGGAACTTCTTCAGGACAAGTACTTCAGTGAGAATCCCCTACCAGTTTCTGTCAATGAGTTAAAAGTTCCTGCTAGAAGTAATGACCATGATGAGAGGATCAAGGATTTAGATTCGGATACTGAGTTGGACTCAGGGGATGTGTGTGTTACGACCACTGACACAGGATTCTCTATCTGTTTCTCGTGAACATTAGAAGATTAATGGTGCGCACAGATTTTGTATTAATAGTGTACACAATTATTCTTCATTGTGCTTCAAAGCTATACTGCCTATCTTGAAGAGCTCAATCATTTACCATTTGGTAATAAAAAGATGATGATTTTCTTTTTTTGTTAATATTTTATTTTCATTCTTATTATCAATAAGATCTGCAACTCTCTCAATAAGAAACCCAGCGTTAAACGCTGCGTGAGTGCTTTAGTGTGCACCGCGTGTCTAACTTAACTAAAGGTTTGGTTATTCAGGATCTCGCAGGGGTCGTGTTTATTGTTAGAATAGTACCACATTGCTTGTGGGCTTGGAGGTCTTAGGCTATATATAATTCGGGCACTCCTCATCTTATAAGTTGGTTTTGTGAGGTTGAGTTAGGCCCATAGAATTCTTCATGGTATCAAAGCGGTTGTTTCTCCACTCCACGTCACCCAATTCAATTGTCCAGGTGATAACACTGTGAGCATGTCTTACCCTGTGCGCAGTGCTGCGGAATACAATCACGAGCAATGAAGTTTGTTGGGCCATCGTGCTGGCCATTGCTTCCAGTAGTTGCTCAGTCTGTTCATGATCATTCGCGAGCAATGAGGTTTGTTGGGCCATCGTGTTGGCCATTGCTTCCAGTAGCAGCCTAGCTTGTTCATGATCATTTTTCCCGACGTACACGGTCCTAGTTCTTTTGCAAGGCGCCATATTGATCTGTCAAAATGAAACATAGGTTTCAATTAATATTGATCGTGATCATCATGGCTCTATGCTCTGACAAAATCTAACATCCTAAATCGGATCCTAAACTCATACTTCGATCATGATTGAATAAGTATTTCAATCAAACGTGGTCGCGAAGACTCACAACCTATCCTCTAAACAGAACCTACTGTCATAACTTTGAGTCCCTAAAAGACCTAAAGCCTAAGCTTTGATACCAACTGTGACAACCCGATTTTCCCGTTTCCACAAGATCTATACTATATTTTTTTTCTACTCATGGAAAACTGGACCGTCGTCAAGAAAAATTGGACCGTCGGGTCACACTTCACAATCCAAATACGGCAATTATTTCGTACACCTACAGAATCTCTCTTACTCACCAATTATATATATATATATATATATATATATATATATATATATATATATATATATATATATATTAGTAAAAGGCACGTACAAAATGCACATGGATATTAAGACCTTTAAATGATTGAACTTGATTTTTAGACATAAAATTAAGTTTCCTTCAATATAATTCGAATCTATAATTAGAGTTTATATCTAATACAAAGTATAATTGCCTAATATAGAATATGACAAAAATACTCCTAGTCCAACCTGATGAACAGTACCATCAACAGAATTCAAGGCACAATCTCAACAACAATGATAAAACTTTTTTAAAAAAAGGCAAATTTGTTTAATTTGAAAAAAAAATCAAGAAAAACTTGGAGAATGGACGGATCAAGAAAATATTTAGCAAAAAGTTCTACGAACCACGTATTCGGAGAATTTTTCTAAAATTTAAATTAATTCGGAGAATTTTGTGACAGATTATATTGAGGGCTTTCTCCTGACTGGAGAGGAGCTTGAGGTCATTTTGCATTTCCTAGGACCACAGTGACTGATTTCAGGTTTTGGCAGTTTGTAGTTTACAGCACACAACACAAAAATCTGTGTAAGTTTTTAAAAGCAGTTTGAATTTGTGAAAAGTTAAGTTAGGAGGGCCCATAAGAGGATTCCATCATGGTTATATCATTGTCATCTCAAGTGCCAGAGTTGATGACTTTGAAAAGTTTATTTATCATAGTCATATTTAGGTGCCTATTTGGTGGATTTAATATGTTTAAATTTTGTTTTTTGGCTTTACTATTATGGATTTTGTCATCACAAGTGTCTTTGCTTATGGATGGGTTGTTAGTTTGATGAGTTATACTTTTTTATTTTTTTCTTCTGATAACCAAGCCTCTTAGAGCACTCAGTCTAACCTCAGGGGCACATACGCACTCTCAGGTCTCCTATGTTTGAAAGCAAGTACCTGACCAACTCGTCTAACTTAGGTCTTCTACTTTTAAAAGCAGGTACTTTTGAGATTAAGTTTATACTTTGTCTATAGATAGGATTGAACCAGTTCACCAATTCATTTTCTGAATGAGTCATCAGACTCAAGTCATCAAACTTACTTTTAATTAGTTTCTAAACTAACCATCTAAATTTCGAATTGATTTATAATTACTTCATTGATGGATGTCATATGATCATTTTTTTTTCTCAAAATAAGAAAAATGAGTTTAGAAAGGATATTTATACAACTATGCTTCACTACCACATCATACTGCGTAATCGGAATATGCATTTTTGCAACCAAAACTTTTTGCTATTCAACCGATGGTTCCACCACTCAAGTTGTTGACTGCCTTGAATTAATAGAGGTGGTTTTTTGTCCAAATCTTATGTAGTTACATCTTAAGAACATAACACACATATCAAAGGGTCAGATATTTATTAAACCTGGCACACATCTGTGGGCATAGTGTACCATAGTAGGCCATGATGATGGTCACTTTGGGATCCGTGCCATTGTAAGAAACATCAAATCGTCTGATGTGGGGCATAATAGCAAGATGTCATATGTGAAGGATTGGGATGACAAACGACTTCTATCATCTGAATTAAGGCAGTTTTTATGGAGCAAACGGAAGAGAGACTTCAAACACATTTGGGTTCAACAAGTATTATTTTTCCTTTGAATGCCACCTTTTCAAATCATGGATAACAAGCGGACCTCAAACAGCAGACCTACAACAGACTGCTTCCGTGGCGCGATACAATTGGCTAACCCGCCCTGCTTTGCTGGGACCGATATGCATCTCGTCACGAAAGTGGTTCATTGAATGGTTTGCTCTTTGATGTCCCCAAATCATTGACTTGGCCAATCCTATCTTGGAATTTTCTAATTTTAACCTTGCTTAACCCCAACTTGGTGGCTGGTTGGCATATTGCCCATGTACCATAATCTCATCTATTTTCTTCTGTTAGCCAGTTTAGTGGTACAAGATTGATCAGCACACCCCTTGCATTAAGCAGCAGGTGCACTCAATAACAACTCCTCTCCTAGTGTTTGACTTTATTTAACGGTCAGGATTAAGTGCCCGACCCGTCCACCACACGGATCAAAGATGGTGCACGGGAGTCAATCTCTCTCGTTCAACCACGTCAGTTATCATGAAATTCACAGCAATTTATGAGACCGTAAACTCGTGTAGGCACGTTCACTAATTGGGCGCTTAAAAACATTTCATCTCTCAAGGGTTGACCGGAAAAGTATAAAAGGAAATCAGAAACCAAAGAGAGATGGACGGTGAGAGATCTGTAGAATGCAAAGACCTATCAGACCTCCTCTCCTCCTTCGTCGACGCCTTCATCGACTTCTGCGTAAGCGGTCACTTCTTATCGTACTCACTACTCACCCCGTGACACGAATTTCCAAACCAAATACCCCTCTCCCGACCGTCTGATCGCCCTCGACGACCTCCACAAATCCAAAGTCGTCCTAAAACTCGCTGGCCTCATCGGTGATTCTTACCATGGGATCTAGGGCACCACCACCCTGGTCTAGATTGGTGATGTCCTCGGCCGCGGCGGCGACGAGATCAAGCTCCTCTACTTCAGTGAAGCTCTCTTTCTCGAGTTAGGGCTAAAGTTAAGGCTAAATATTAATTAATATGACCTTTTTTTTTTTTTTTTGAGATTAATTGAAATGGAGAACGGTTACACAGTAGAAGGCCACAATAGTGATAGTTACAATAACTAACAGTAAAATACATTGAATGACATCTAAGACCCATCTAACACTGACACGAAATTCAAGGACCTTTAAAGTAAAGTAAAACTTCAAGAATCCATCACCATGATCCGTTGGTAATCAACACCGAAGATTCATCCGAAGAGATGTCACCACCATCAACAAACTCACGATCCACAATAACTCTCAACACAGTGGAAACGAGGGCAAACACTGACCAAAAACTTCACACAATGCTTCAATCGAAGCTTTAAAACGATGCTTCATGGCGTATAAATAGAGCAAGTGTTCGCGCAATAACGAAGACATCAAAACGTCGGTTAAACCCGTGACCAAAACCGTTTCAAAAACAAATATAGATTGTAAAAAGGCCTTCGTAGAGTCGATCTCTTCGGAAAAGAAGACTCTCACCAATGAGAGGATAAACTCTCATATTCTATCCCTAAAATAAGGAAAAAAAATAAGAAGAGAAACATGAAAAACTGAAGCCTCCAATTGATCAATAACTCTTTGAAACAATTATCCCTCATCAGAAATCATTTCGCTTCAAATTGATCAATAAAAGTTGATTATGATTAAATGATCAACAAGAATGTACTATACATTAAATATATAAAAATTATAATAACTTTAATTTATTTGCAAAGCTCTTTCAAAATTTATAGATTGTTAGTTTATTCTTTATTTGCATATTAATATTAAATTTTAATTGTAGAATACCAAATATTTTATCTTTTAGTAGTACATTTAACAAAAACATTAAAAACATTTAATAAAGTGAAATAATAAATAACTTCAAGATTGATTTAATAAAGTGAAATAACAAATAATAGAACTTGCGAATCAAATGCGATCCATGAACCACATATGATGTACGCCCGTGATCATGTTCATATTTTGGAGTGTGTGCCATGTGGATCAAAATATGATTGTCTTATGGTAAAACAATAATCTCAAATTCTATTATGTTGAAGATCAATATCTATTGTCTCGAATATTGTAACGAAAAATGATCTCCATTATCAAGTCAAAGCAGTCAACAGTTTAATCATATGAAATCTGAGTTGAATAAGACGATGGAGATTTTTTTCATCAAAATCTTCAACATAATAGAACTTGGGATCATTGGTCTACCATCAGATAGTCATATTTTGATCCACAATATGTACATGATCGTAGACGCACATCAAATATGGTTCACGGGTCACTTTTGAGAGGTTTGTCACATGAAATCAAATCTTGTACGTATGATGGTAGGACCATAATCTTAAGATTTATTGTCTTGCATTAAGATAAAAATTGATTATTTATAGAATTATCTATAGTGCTCATAAAAATATTAAAAAAAAAAAACTATGTATATATATAGGAAAATGTGTTTGCCCTTTATTGGAGGACGCATGAGCGTCCTCCAAGATTGGGGAAAACCTCTAATTGACAGCATGACACCAAATTGATCGCACACAGAGCACAAGTACATTGCTTAGATCATGTTTAGCAAAAAAAAAATTGGAAACTCATCTCCACCATGTATTTTTTGAGCTTTGAAATATAAACTATTAAAATTAGTCAAACTTTGACAAAGGCCTTAAAAAGAAACTTTTTGAAATCTCTTTTTGATAAATTGATTTAAGTCGTTCCCTTATGCTCCTCATTATTTTGGATGCCACATTGATCTCCACGAGATCTTAGAAGACGCTTGAGCGCCCTCCCATAGAGGACGGAACTAGCATATATATATATAGGGAGCCGGTTAGGTCCTCCAATGGAGGACGGTGACCGTCCTCGAAGATCCACGTGGAGCACAGGTGGACAGTTTAGATCAATACTAAAAAAAAAAATCAAAAAAAAAAATTTTAACTCACAAGTCAAAGTTTGACGATTTTCATTGCTCCACATTCCACGATTCAAAAAATACATGGTGGAGAAGAGTTTTTAATTTATTTTTTTTCAAAGGTGATCTAAGCAATGCACCCGAGGTCCACGTGGCATCGAAACAATATTTTGGGTGCCACGTGGAGCTCAACGTGGAAGGTTGGGGGACAGTGACCGTCCTCCCATGGAGGACGGATCCCTTTTCCATATATATATATATAACACGTGCAACGCGCATGTGCACTTATACAATACTATTATTAAAAACAAAACAAAAAAGCGTTAAATAGTTTATGTCTATTTAGCACTTTTGTTTTTCAATTACCCCAAACTAACCTTAGCTACCCCTAAATCACCATATTTTATATTTAGAATTTATATATAATTTATTATAAGAACCATCACAAAAATCAAACTCCTATTTATACAAATATGGCTTCTTTTACTCATACAGTTCGTGATATCTCTAGGTCAATTCAACTTAGGGTGGGGGTTTTTGCAACCGAAGTTTCTTCTCGTGCAATCGAATGTTCTTGAATCAGACGATAATGATCATTTTATATTACAATATTTTAAATAATAGATCTTGAGATCATGATTTCCATACCAAACGGTCAGATGTTGATTTCACTTGGCACACATCTCAAAGTGATTGTCATCATGGGTGTCCTATGAGACAATGAAGATCATTGAAACAAAAATCAATCCATCTATCTATAAAACCTATGGTGGTATACCATTAATCTCCAGATCCATTTGTTTAAATCAGTCATTGACTTTCGACTATGTTGCCGTTAGAGATCTGGTTGGTGTAGATAGGGTTATCCTTTAAAAGAAAGTCTTGATATTTTGGGGACTTATGCTACGTGAAAACACCATCTAAGCCATCTAATTAGAAAGTCGTAATCTAAACATCTCTAATGCAAAAGATTGGCACGAAACATAATCTCTAATATATGATTCAAAGCTGTCAACTATTGAATCTGATGATGATAGAGATTTAAACATAGTCTCTCCATATTTAATCAACACGTGCAATGCACATGCACTTTTACTAGTTTTATTTAAAAGTATGGCCAAATAAATGCCTCTATCTATACAGAACATTAACAAGAGGGCTCAAAGGAAATCACCGGTGATGGCCAACCATCACCAAAACAATGACTTACAAAACGTACTTACAAAAGAGACTAAATATTTTCACATTGTATTTAATCACATGACATATCGAGCCCACATCTAAAAGCCCACAAAAACCCACCACACTAATTCAAAACATGCACGGTCTATGTCATTACCTAGGGTAGAATTCCCCAAATTGGAGATCCCGCTCTTTTCTCCGGTACCACATCTAGACCAACACTTGTGCCTGTGACGTATAGTCGGGGTGAGCTAACAGTCTAAGCTCAATAGGGGCATATCAAAAACATTTATATTATCACAAAAACATATATTTCATGACTAAGTCTCATGATTTAACACACTTTACAAAATTAATCTTTTGAAAATAAAAAATGAATTTAATTAAAACGGAATTTAACACAATTTCATAAACGTCATTTGATTTTTTAAATTCTTATTCGCAAATTTCATATTTTGTTTCACATTCTTTCTTCACATTTTATTGTACTTAAATAATAACTTAAATTAGCACCCCAAACAAATATAGCTTTGGGAGCCACATTATCATACTAATGGGAATCCTAACTATCGTCGTTCAATGAACCATCTCATGAAATGTCCAAGCCTCTACGTTATAAGGGATACTTGTGTCAAATGAAGTTTTACTGTTGATCGGTAAGAAATGAACGGACATCCCACCGTACCGGAGTACAAGGGATTCGTTATATTGAACCTTAAATAAATATGCATATTCTAACTTATAGTTTCACACCATGTAAAGTGATTTAATTTATAATTAGTTTTAAGATTTTATGTATCTGCTTGTCACATTCACATTCACACTTATCACATTCACATACACGCTTGCATGAATTACTTATCGCGTTCACACATTTCTCATTTTACTGTTGGCCGGTAAGAAATGTATGGCTATCACGTCGTACCGGAACACAATGAACATTCACACATATATGTCACGCACACTTATCATATTATCCACATACACGTGTTTATCATTTTTCACATTTTAAATCACATACTTTAAAATTCTTGTCTAAAACTCAAACAAAATAAAAATTACATCCTTATCACATCACAATTTCTATGCATTTGTATCAACAATAAATGATATAGAATATTCTCCTACCTTTTTGTTCACGAGATGCGTAAAACGATGCAACTTTCTTTTACAAGTAGTCTTGATTCTCAACCTACATCACATTCATGATGATGTATTAAGGATTGATCTTAATTTCTAACAACTCCGACGCATCTAAGTGTTTTCTCAAAATCGAGGCGAAAATGGGCAAGTTCGTGCTAACTTAGAATTTGACCCAACTTCCCTCTAAATTTTGATATTTAAAATTTTGGATTCACAAAATTATTAATTCACAAAAGTTGTAGATCTTATTGTCCTCTTTCCAATACCATAAGAATCGCGTCAATCGAAATTCAAAATAGAAAATTATGGCCAAAACACTGAGATAGTGTCGGGAGTTCGCAAGAAAACACTCAAAAATGCTCAAACTCTGAATCTCGGGCGCACGAGGTTCAGGGTCAGGCGCACGAGGCCTTTCTGAAGGCAGCTCTAGCGCACGAGAATGAATCTCAGGCACAGAGGATCAAAGAAGCTTTTCTGAAGGCAGCTCGAGTGCATGAGAATGAATCTCGGGCGTCGTGTGCTCGAGGTTCAGAAACTCATTTTTCTTGTGGTTTCTCGCCATTTTTCGTCTACACTAATTACACATAACATTCAAGGCATTAAATTCTATAAAATTTACATCCTTGGGTGTAGAACTGTAGATTCCTTACCTTCTAAGCTAGCGAATCACGCAAAAATCGAAGCGTCTTCCCTCTTCCCAAACAAATGGGTTTCAAAACCCCATTCAGCCACAATCCACACTCGACAAACTCATCAACGTTGAAATCGACGACAATCTCTCCCTTACACAAGCTTGCTAAATTTCATGAAGGCCTAAAGCTTTGGGATAATGACGCTATTCTCCTCACAACCCTTCTCACTCTTTCTCTCTCTAAGTAATAAAGTTAACAAAAGAAAAATTGCAAATGGCTTGCACGTGAGATCAACCCTCACATATCCTACCAAGTGTTTGCTTCCTTGTGAAGCACAAACATATAATTGTGTGTTTGTTCCTATCCACTTAAATTGCTCGGTGTGAAGCACATATACACCACTTGGTGTTCTAGTTCTTATCCAAGGACTTAGGTTTGATGTGAAATACACATACATACACGTTTGCCCTTATACTCGAAAGGTTCCGATTAGGCGTGTAGTTCACACACCCAAGTCGGTAATTGTCATCTATCGAAAGATCCTAACTAAGCCCTAATATTGTGGCCCAATTAGTCCGCCCAATATAGTTGGCCGAAATAGTCGGCCCGATTAGTCAAACTAGTGTTAATCATTAATAATCTTTCATTTTCCTAAAACTTTGCCTCTAGGTTGTACACGCACACAGTGTCATTCCAGGCACGCGCACTTAATTAGTACATGCGGGTTCAAAATTTGGGGATGTTACAATCTCCTAGCAAACAATGTCTTACTCGGACTTTCCTTTTCTTTAAGCCACTTTGGACATTCTTTCAATACAATCCAGCAATACTCAAACTAAAAATTAGCTTTATTCTCCGCCTTATATAACTGTCTTGCTCGGGCAATCTACAAAATTAAGAGCTACAAGGTGAGTATAGAAAACAACGTTCACAGGTAATATAGGTTTATAATGTTCGAATTGAAAGTCAAGTGAAATTATATACCATGTCTGCTTTAGTCAAACCGCTTTGTTGCGTTGACTTGATTTGTGCCAAGCATCCACAAAATTTATTTATCGCCTTTTGAATGATACTCCAACGATTAGTTAGAGATACTTGATTCCATATGGTAATAAAAGTCTTATTGACATTGTAGTTATAATAAATCCTTGACTAGGGGTGTATTCGGTTTGGTTTGATCAGTTTTGGACCAAAACCACAAACCAAACCGGTCCTAATAGATTTTTAAATTTTCAAACCAAACCAAATCGTCCAACTCTTAAACCAAACTAACCCGATTCAATTCGGTTCGGTTTGGTCGGTTTCGATTTTCCTATAAGTTCTACTTACACATCAAAATTTTCTCAATTTCTCAACCGATTTTCCTATAAGTTCTACTTTACCGCTTTAGGATTTAGGAATAGGCTAAAGACAAGGATAGTTTATATAAAAACATGCATTTTACTTAAATGCCTTTTAAAATTAATCAAAATCTCCGCATATATATATATATATATATATATATACAAACTACATTCGGTTCGGTTCGGTTTGGTTTTGGCTTGGAACTGAAACCAAGCCAAACTTTTCGGTTTTCCTTTTTTTCAAACCAAATCCAAACCGGTACCCGTCCAAACCGGACCAAACCCGGCGGTTTGGTTTGGTCGGTTCTGTCTAAAAAATGCACAGCAATATTCTTGACCAATTAACTTTCTTTGATTGCTCAATTCCTCATAGTATATTTGTAGTAGTATTTACCCACGCATCTAGCAAGAAAAGATCTTTATCTTTGTTGAAACTTAAACCCCGTGTTTTTTAGTGCTACAGTGAACTTCAACTTGCAGTTCAAATGTTTCATCAATTGGGTTTGGAGATCCCATTGATTCCTTGTCAAGGTAGGATCCCTCATTCAGGAGATCTATGAAAGTCGCGTTACCTTACATTTGAGAACCCATTCAACGAAATTAAAGAAAACAAATAAATTTTTTTTGATAATCTCCAACACTAATATTACTGTAAGAGACAAATCCAAGTAGAAGAATTGAAATTTAATGAAAAAAGCTAAAAGGAAGAAACAAAAGTTTAGAAAATCAAAAAGCTCAAACTCAATGAGGAAGATAAGAACCAATTACGAATTGACATACAGGTTTGACATCTCATTATCTTTTGCACATAGGTTTTATGACAATAGATCATGGTGATATCAATGAACCAATACATGAGTTTTTCTTCATGTAAACATACAATGCGCCTCTTACCCATGTCAACAGTTGACTGCCACTTGTTAAGGCCCTCAAAGCCCACAACAGTATTCTTTTAGAAAGATTTGGTGGCTCAACAACGTTAACACTGGATGATGCAAATGATGGCCCGTTGACCAGTTTTATTTAGCGTTGGTTGTTTGCCTTTGGGATATGGCTCCTGACCGATATTTAAACACAAAAATAGTGTTTAAATGATCTTATATCATTAAAATTAGACCTTTTATCTCACACCATTATAGTGCAATTTATCATTATGCCCTGTGACGCATATTTGTGATCAATCTAAATTATCTAAGTGACAATCTATTATTGGACCATGTGTCAGCTCAAAACATGTTTATATGTAGATGTGAACTTTCCGATTGCCTTTAATATCAGTTATTAAAATAAAAAAACGACGGCTGATATTATAGTCTATAGATTGGATGATTTAAATCTCTCTAAAACACCATTTTTGGGCTTAGTGCACTTCAATCCATGATCCATCAGTTTGACCGCACCGATCGCACATATCTTAAATCATTGAAGGCGTGAGATCATTTAAACACTGTTTAAGTGTTTACATGACAGTCATGAGAGTTAGGTCCTTTTCCTCTTTGGGTTGTACTTAAATACCATTATATCTTCTCTACCTCGAAGTTTGCACGTGCAATACATGTGGGGCTATTTATGTTATATGTCATTCTTTAAAAAAGAGAGAAAAAAAAAAGGGAGAGATGAATAGGTTCCAAATGTCGCTTGCTTTAATATAATGACCAACCTACTCATTCTCAGGCCTCTTAATGGATTAGGCTGGCCTGGATTCCATACCCATCCTGAAAATAGGAGGCTTTTTGGGTGTGCAAGCTCGGTCGTGGACCCAACCCAAGCTGAGCATGATCCAACCACGCCCGCGTTAAATCGGGCCAGTGTAGTATACCTACCTTTAACTTTATAAAGAGAAAAGCATTTTTCAACAATTTCCATTGGCCTATCTCATATCATCATTAACAAGTCATTAACATGTTGGGTATTTGTGACCCAGACAATAACATTACCCTTTTCCTATTTTAATTAAAAGATGATTGACTAAAGACTTTGGGATTTCCTTGTTACGTGATTCCACTCCACACAACTTAAGGAGTTGGTTTTAACTTTATTAGTTTGTGGTAAGCCAATCCGTATCTTCTAGTGATACACCTCTCCCTTGAATCCTTGATGGGTTAGGATTCAAGGGCATGCTATAAAAGAGGACAACGTCCCCTCTTTATCTCTACTCAATGCAATTGTACAAATTGTTAGATCAAATATATATTAGGCAATTTATTTCAATCAAAATAATATGATGCAAGGGTAGAACATACCTTGCCGCTGGAGAGAATGATCTGTAATAAATGATTCCGATATGCCGCTCGCCAGAACTTGAGGACAATACTACCTCGCTTCTATCTCCCTCTATATGATGGGCACAATTGCATTGAGTAGAGATGAAGAGGGGACGTTGTCCTCTTTTATAGCATGCCCTTGAATCCTAACCCATCAATGATTCAAGGGAGAGATGTATCACTAGGAGATAAGGATTGGCTTACCACAAACCAATATAGTTAAAACCAACTCCTTAAGTTGCGTGGAGTGGAATCACGTAACAAGGAAATCTCAAAGTCTTTAGTCAATCATGTTTTAATTAAAATAGAAAAAGGGTAATGTTATTGTGTAGGTCACAAATATCCAACAATCTCTCACTTGAATCACACAATAACTTTAATAATAATATATATATATTTTTTATAAAATAAAAGAAAACAATGAAAAAACGTCATGATTGACTTAGTTCACAAACGGATGGTCATCCTTTAAAGTTTTGTAAAAATATTGACTTTCAAGATTTCGATGTAACACACATTCTCCCAAGTTCAATAACAATCTTAATGTCGGATCATGAATGCTAATAATATATCATTTCTTCAAATCTCATTATGACAGTTTCATGGTCAAGACACTAATATCATAAATAAATTGGAGAGCTCATTGTGGTTTTAATGATACCAGGAAATATACACTTTAATGCAACTTCTTGTGTATATCCCCTCATTCGTCCTGCTTCATACCGTAAGGAATGTTGTCCTAATATATTACGGCATGCACCATGTGAAAGTCATCACCCACCTATCAGGACAAAAGCTATACAAACCGTGGTGCCTAATCACGATAGCTCAAGCAACCTTATTTGAGCACTTATGCTCTAAGACAATAACATTGCATATGTACAAATCATAATAATAATGATGGTACCAAAATAAATACATCAATTAAATAAAGCATAATATATGCAATAAATGTATCATAAAAGAAGATAAGACATTGTGAAAATAGAAGCTCCCACTCAAATAAAGTCCTCAAAAGACTCTAATATTCTCAATCTGGTCACCTCAATTTAAATGAATATATTGATCATTAGTGAATTTGATATTGTCCTTTATTCTTAACTCCCACTAAATGTCTCATCTTCAAGAAAATTGATATAACTAATTTCAACGATTGTAATTATTTACTAGAGAATTATATTCAACACTAATAGAATCTAAAGTAATAGTCAAACTATCACCTAGAGGAGTAAAACTATAAATAACTCTAATAAGTGTAACATTAGCAATAAAATTTGTCCTCAATAAATAGAATTTGTCTAGAATTCCTCCTCATTGCCAAAGGATAGCTTTTCATTCAACTTGGGGCTCCTCCTGCTGATTAGCCCCTCCTTGTTGCTTCTGCTGATTAGCCCCTCCTTGCTGTTTTTTCTTCATAATATTTTTTCATAAGTAACAATCTTTCTTGATATGACTTTTCTTCTTATAAAAGTGACAACCATCATCATTGTCAGTCTTTACAATATTCAGATTGGAGTCTTCATTTATTCTCTTACCATTCTGGTAGTTCTGCTTTTGACCCTTCTTCTTAAAATTCTTCTTATGAGCTAGCTTATAAGTCGGATTGTAGCCAAAATTAGCAGACTCTACTTGGTTTCCTCAAAGCCTCTCTTCTTCAATCACACACATCGAGATCAATTGATTTAAATCTCATTTATCCTTTTGAGCGTTGTAATTCACTTTAAAGGTATCAAATTGCTTAGGAAGAAAAATAACAGCTAGATGCACTACGGCATCTTCTTCGATTATAATTCCTTGTTCTTTAAGTTTCATAGCCAACATGGACATTTTAAAAATAAATTCTCGCACACTCTCATTTCCATAATATCGCATATTGACCAATTGCACTAAATAGCCGTACTGTAAGGACTTTATTGTTCCAATGAACTGGTCTTGGATGATCTTCAACAATTCTTTGGCTGTTTCGATAGTTTTAATACCACCTCTAATGGGTTTAGTAATAGAAGCGCGTATGATCATCATTGTCATACGATTTGCCTTGTCCCATCGAGCGTATTGGGTCTTTTGAATTTCAGTGGCATTGGACGGTAAAGTTGGCTTGTCCTCCGTGAGAGCAAAGTCATAGTCCATATATCCAAGGGTCAAGTCAAGACTCATTCGCCAAAAGTTATAGTTGGTGCCATTAAGTTTTTCAATACTAGTCATCTGTTGATATAAAATTGATCTGTCCATAGCTGATATAAAAATGAATAACTATCAGCACATTGTTCAATTAGAACTTTATAAAATAAAAAATTCATACCCGGGGTCAAGGTTAAATTAATTAGAGTGTAAACAAGCATGTGCAAAGGAACATTCACTCTGAGGGACAGACTTCACTCATTGTCTCAACATCACCTTTGGGTAGAAGCTTTGACTTATCGTAAATCTCTCAAAGTTGTGTTTAGGAAACACACATAGACCTAGTTAGATGTATTTTCGGTTTGATCGAAGCTATCCATTAGCTTAGGCCAGAAGTGTCGCTCTTCTCTCACCTTGACATACATGACTATTCTACTCATTCTATCTACATGAATTTTCTAAATTAGTTTTGGCCAGAAATAGTAGTTCACATAGACGAATGCACATGCAATCTTAATGAAGTTGGATTTCAAAATTTAAGGATAACGTGTCCTCCATAGATCGGTCACCTTTGGGCAAACTACAAACTTACTTTGGCTACGCATCCCGAAACAATTGCTTTACCGTTCTATCTAAACCCCTTTATAGATAGAACTAAAATTCTTAGGCATTCTATCATGTCATTAGTTTAATGTTTCATACCCTAAATACATTCATATACCAAGTTTAGGGAAAACAGAGTCATAAAGTGAAGATGCACATGCAGTAACTATGAACAATGACACGATAGTGTAAAAGTATTCATACAGAATATTCAAAAGGGTTCAAAATTTTATTTGAAAAATAAAATAAATTTATGACCTTTAAGTGGCATTTTTAAGTCTAAAGTAGTGTCAAAATATCTCATAAACTAGTCCGAAGTGTAGATCTCGTCGAGTAGACTAAAATCGATAGGTCATATGTGCGAAATAGAGTTGTATATCTCAAGATATCGTGTTTTATAGTTTGAGTCTAAAAGGGTTCAATCTGGTGGCAGAAACAGATTCTGAGTTTAAAAGTTTTGTCTGCAACCTGCGAAAGTAGTTCAGAAAAAATGGTTGCAAACAAAATTCGAACATGGGCCGAACCAGAGGGTCTGGGTTTTGGGCCTAACTAGGTGAGCCGAGTCATGTGGGTCGGGCTAAGCGTCGTGGTCCAAGTAAGGACCCGACCCGGTCCGAGAATCCTTAACCCTAACCTCCCTCTACTATTCATCTTCCTGAATTTTTTTTTTTTTCGTTTAAAGCGATTGGGAAACAGCGATATGACCCATTAAGCAACCGCCACCATCGGTGACTGCTGGCGGTCATGTCGCCATCCGGTCGCCCGGCGCGGTCATCGCCATGCCGATATCTGATGGCACGGGCCAGATAGTCTGTCCAAAGTGTACAAAGAATTTTATTTTATTTTTAAAAAAGTTGCAGGCAGCAACAGTGTAGCCCCCAAAGGGCTTAGAACTGTCCCATCACCGGTCACCGGACCCGACGGTCCGGTGTGCCGTCCGGTCAACCCTAAGCGGTAGTCGGCGATGCCGATCCGATGCAGACGGTCTTGGGACCGTCGGCCAAAAGGGTGCAATTTTTTTTTTTTTTTTTTTTTGATTGAAAATAAATATGCCGAAACTGGGCTCCGATACCAATTATTAAATCAAATATATATTAGACAATTTATTTCAATCAAAATAATATGATGCAAGAGTAGAACATACCTTGTCGCTGGAGAGAATGATCCGCAATAGATGATTCTGATATGCCGCTCGCAAGAACTTGAGGACAATACTACCTCGCTTCTATCTCCCTCTATATAATGGGCACAATTGCATTGAGTAGAGATGAAGAGGGGACGTTGTTCTCTTTTATAGCATGTCTTTGAATTCTAACTCATCAAGGATTCAAGGGAGAGGTGTATCACTAGAAAATAGAGATTAGCTTACTACAAACCAATAAAGTTGAAACCAACTCCTTAAGTTGCGTGGAGTGAAATCACATAATAAGAAAATTCAAAAGTCTTTAATTAATTATATTTTAATTAAATTAGGAAAAGGATAATATTATTGTGTAGGTCACAAATACCAAACATAACAAGCGTTACACTTCTATTGGCCTATCTCATAGAACATCGATATGAGAAAACATTCAAAATAGTAATCTAGAATTGTGTGAGAAATAGCTTCTTCTTACTCGTTAGCCGTCCTTATATGCACCCTGAATTAAGAGACCCAAAATTGTCGTATTATAAAATTAATGGCTAATCTCCTATTGCATTTTTTTTTGGCTATTAATGCATTTACGAGAATCCAAATCACTCTATGCATCACTTGAGACCAAGGTGCCAAATGTACTGTATTTATAACCTACTAAATGATTTAAATAATCAACTTTTATTTAAAAAATAATCTTACCCTCTTAATGTCTCTCTTAATTTTTTTCTAGAACACATTTATAATCTGATTTCAAAGAAACATAATTAATGACGCTATAATTTAAACACCAACTGGTACTTAAACGATCTATCACCACCAAATTAGAATTTTTTATCTCACACCATTAAAATGTAGTTTCTTTTTTATTCTTATTTTCTATCTCATACATTGAAATGTGGTTTTTTTTTTTTTTTTTTTTCTTTTTTTATGAAAAATGGTTTAGCCAAAGAATCATGTCTATAAGTGGACGTGAATCATTCAACTGGCGAGTCTGAATATCAGCCATTAAAACTATACACAACGGTTGATGTTAGAGTGCACAAATCGGATGATTAAAACCTCTCAAAAAATTTGATTTTTGGGCCCACTACCTTTCAACTTATGATCTACAATGTTGATTACCGATACGTTGAGCCTATCAATGGTATATAATCACTTAAGCACCAACTTGGTGCTTAAATGACGGTCAATAGAATTGTCTCCTAGATTTTAATTAAAGGATATTTTTATTAAAATATCGATATTTGAGCCATGGTATCAAGATCTATTAAGTAAGATTGGGACAGAAAATAATCTCCATCGCACGATTCAAGTCAATCAACAATTTTACAGGTGGTACGTCAATTGCATGTAGACGAATCTTTTGTTATATTCACGTCCTTATGATTTCACAAGTCGGCTAGGTCATCAAGAAATCACGGTTGGGCCCCTAACTTGAGAGTTGGCGATTCTAATGAGTTTATATGAATGTATAGTCAACAAATTCTTCGAAGTTTTAAAAATATCTTGAAAAATTTATGAATGTAAGCTTTCTAAGAATTAATAACGAATTATTCGCAATTTTTCAAAAAAATTATATGTTATAAAGAAAATGCACGAATTTCGTGAATATTTATGAATAATTCCCAATTTTTTTTCAATATATAATTATGTTTAGTGTTCCAATTTAGGTCTACAATTGGCAATCATCCATCCTTTATTCTATCTTGCAACCATGCCCTAACCCAACCCCGTTGATGCAATCAAGCTAATTCGATCTGACTCCGACTTGGTAGATCATACCCCTGTTTTTTATGAGTAGCTTTAGTAGCACCCACAACTTGGTGTTTAGCAATATTATTAGTATGTTATGAATAACAACTTCATTTTCAACTTATATAATCTCAAATTTTTTATTTTTTACCTATTCAAAGTCGTTTTTAATAACTAATTTTGTTCAATCTCATTATTAGAGTTTGGCATCTTTCCAATATTTTATAGTATTACAGCAATGACACCAACTAAAGGTTTAAGACCACTCTATCTATGTGATTAATTTATATATAATTATAGAAATTATATGGCTCTTTTTTGTTAGAATAACATATTATATACTCAACATGATTAGATGAAGATAAACGTCAAAATCGACGTGAATATAATACGTAGATATATGATAAATTATCAAGTGAGAATAAAACACAATATATTCAAAGTGTCATGGATGCAAGACAGAAAAGAGTGTCAAGAGAAAATGATAATTCCCAAAATATTCTAACATCTTCAACGAACAACTCTATAAGTGATATATTTGGGCAATCACCAATTGGTTATACTATTGATTGTAAAAAAGGTTTAGTAACCGTTAATTTTATTTACGTGTTGAAATATTGTTATTATAAATATATATTTATTAATATATATTTCTACTTTTATACTTTAGAAGTAATATTTAAACGAAAACGTAAATATAATCGACAACGGTACAATAACTTCACAAAGAAGCAAAAGGAAGCTCAAATTCAAAACGTCGTGTAAGCATCACTAAAGCGAAAAGATAATGCAAATTCTACTGATCAAATAGAAGAACATATTTCATTACAAAAAAAACATGCTACACGATTTTTTGTCAAAGCTCAATTAAGAGCTTTGACTCAACAACAAGGTTTGCAGTATTCTTTTATATTTATAGTCTTTTAGCTTAACAATTACAAATTGAGATAGAGGTGTGACATCTCATTATTTTATGCAAATAGGTTTTATGGCAATAGATCATGGTGATAACAATGAACCAACACATGAGTTTTTCTTCATGTTATATAGTTGACAATATAAGTTATATATGTTTTTTTAATTATAGTTGTATACGTTTTTTTAATTTTTATTAAATTTTTTATAATTTTAAATTATACATAATGAAGACATATGAAACATAGCAATAAGTCTTTTTCTTTATGTTCAATATATCATCAAACATAGTAATGAGCACCCGAAAAACTATAATTTTTTTTAATGTTCAAATCACCTAATAAATGTCTAAAAATCAAGTTCAATTATTTAAAAGTCTTAACGTCCACGTGCCTTTTTACTAGTTACTATTAAAAATACAAAAGAAAATATTAAATGAGCCATTAGTTTTAGACAAGAAATTGGCCCTTCCACATGGTTTAAAAGAACGACTTAAAATTTTGAGGACATGTGTCATGTGAAAAAACATTTAAGCCATTAGATTGGAAGACCACGATCTAAAGATGGTGCGCAACCGTGGACCTAGCGGGTTCGTTGCGACGATGCGCACCCTTAAATGAAAACTTTAGAGTCGCCACCCAGAGCTTTTGGTGTCCCGAGAAATCCAAATCAAATTTAAGAGCACCGAAGTGCTAAAAATTGACTCTGAATCCGGACTACGTTAAAGGCTCTTAGGTAGGAGCTTCAGTTATCGATTGAGATGGTGTTAGGCACCCAATCAACCCACTTAAAGCGGTCTTTACTTATGGCCAAAAGTAAAATAATATAAAATAAGTAAAAAAGTCTTCCTCTTGCCCAAGGGGCATTAAAATCCTATTTGTGCTCCTCCGTTCTTACCAAAAATTCGACAACGTAACAACACAAATGAGAGGATGGAGGAAGAATCGAGAAGGAAGATGAGTAGAGGGGAGAGCCGGAGCTCTCAGGCCCTTGTTGCATTGCGGTGGAACCTTGCGTAGGCTTGCTTCGGTGAGCTTTTGATGGTTTGAACGGTTAGGAATGAGATTCTAACTCCTAGGATGGATAGCTAAGAGGTAGAGAAGGAAGTCTAGGGGGTAGCACACACCTAACCTAGAGCCTTTGGATGAAAGGCATGATTTTTTAGGAGGTTTGAAAGTTTTGGAATTTGTATAGAAAAGGGGCACTAGAGGAGAGAGAGAGAGAGAGAGAGAGAGAGAGAGAGAGAGGGTTCTTAATCCCTAATTTGAGAAAATTTTCAACTCTCTCTAAAAGGGGGGATGCCTCTCTATTTATAGGAAAATGAGAGGTTAGGAGGGTGTTTAGAGGCTAAACTAGATTAGGAATTAGGTAATCTAGTCATCTAATGTTTCCTAGGATTTTTGGAGCCTTGGAAAGTGTGAAAGGATGCTCCAACGCTTGATGATAGGTTGAAGCTTTAAATCACTCAAAGGGTTACAAATAGATAGGAAATGGGTGCAACAGAACAATCAAAACACACCCCAAGGATCAAGATGGTCAACAAGTCAAACCTCAATCTTGATTTTCAAGGTAAAAATCTACAGTCACTGTTCATAAGCCTGACGCAACTAATAGGTGCGACAGGCTTAGGAACATTAAAACAGTGTTCCACAAGGTTTTGGGAAGTTGGTTGCCCAAGGTGGGACCCACCTAAAGGCTGGCACAATTATTAGTTGCGCGAAGCCATTTCTGGGGAGAAATGGCTTGGCGCATCTAAAAGATGTGCCAAAACCCTAGGGGGATCCCCCTCAAAACCCTAAAATGCCCTCAGACTTCGAAAAGTCATAACTTTTGATGTACAACTTCGATTGGGGTGATTCTTAGCTTGTTGGAAAGTTGAGGACTTCTACTTTTTAATGGTGTATGATTCGATTATAGTAGAATTTACCAGCCAGTCCTTGTGCACCACTCTTCATCTATTTCTCGGGAAGGTTAGGTTTGGGTCCGGAAGGGGTTTTAAAGGTCGGGATTGGTTTCCAAAGGTTCGGAAAGGCTTCTAAGGGATCAAGGATGATTTATAAGGGTTTGGGATGGCTTCTAAGGTTTCAAAAAGGTTCCTAAGGGTTTCATACATACCATCAAAAGCTCATAAATCTACATCTCTTGAAATGTATCTCGATCGGGCCTTGGGCCAAATTTGGGTGTATACATATGCCTCTCTTTGGTATCCGATCACGAAGATCGAATGCCAAAGATAAGAGACATCTGAAGAGACCCAAGGCATTACTAATGGGTCCGCTGCATTCAGAACAAACTTCAAACATCATATGGGTAACATGGTGAGAAAACGAAAGCCCTGTATGTCAGAAAAAATATTTGTTTCTCAAGGTAATCGGTTTCCAAGCGCTTAGCGACATTACTCGGCATAACAGAGGTGAAATGAGTTACGAAAGCCCAATAGTTAGGAAAAAAGTTCGCTTCTCGAGTCTCGAAAGGCCGTTAGTCAGGAAAAATGTCCGCTTCTCAAGATGATTTGAAGGTATTTGATGTTCAAGATTCATTCTAAATATAACAGCTTCGCAAGTAAGAGGGGTGATCGACCCACACTTAAAGATAGGCGCAAAGCAAAAATACGTAAGGTTCCACAGTTTATATCCAATCATATGAGACACTGATCGCTCCATCTGATTGGTCACGAGTGCCCCTGCTTAAAGCAGGGTTTGAGGTCTTTGGGCGAACCCATTGATTCCAAAATTTATTTAGCACGACTACCCGAGCGGAGCGAATAGATGTCGCAACACTTTTTGAGAGTACGTGCTGCCTTTTTAAAACACATATTTATATATTTTTTGTTATTTTATGTAAGAAAGTTTTGACTTTTTCTGCTATCATTTTACGTGATTTTTTTTTTATTTTTAAGTTATCATTTTATGTGATTTTAATCTATCACTTTATTCTATTTTATTCTATCTCTTTATGTGATTTTATTCTATCATTTTATGTGAATTATTTTTGAGATTTTCTTCATCATTTTATGTGGATTTTTTTGGACTTTTAATTTATTATTTTATGTGATTTTTTTTAAAATTTTTAATGTTATCATTTTATATGATGAATTTTTTTAAAAATTTTTTATTTTATTTTATGGGTTTTTCATCGGGATT
Source organism: Chloranthus sessilifolius (assembly GCA_021018995.1). Lineage (NCBI taxonomy): Eukaryota > Viridiplantae > Streptophyta > Magnoliopsida > Chloranthales > Chloranthaceae > Chloranthus > Chloranthus sessilifolius. The sequence continues at coordinate 56,782,829 of CM037590.1, read as the reverse complement.
CTTTGAGCATGCTCATCGATCTCGATTCAGTTATTCTAGCACAGCATCCCGGGCAAGTCAAATGAGAGTTGATACAGCACTGGGGAGCATGTGCACCTGCTGGGGACAACAAAACAAAGAGAAGGGGTTTACACTGTGTGTGTGACTCACACCAGGCCACAACCCAGCCAAAAAGTGACTAATAGTTGCGTCAGGCCAATTTGGGGCCAAAATCCTCTTGGCGCATGTAATACATGTGCCAAGCATGGTTGGGGACCATTTTAAAGAACCCGAGTTCGGGCAAAAGGGGTGTGTTTATAAAATTTTCTCTCCCCCCCTCTCCACACCGAAAATAAACCTCCTCCTAGGGTTCTTTTACATTGCCTCTAAGCGTGCTTCATTACTGGCATTTGCTTGCACCGATTAATCGCTTGCTCCAAGTTAGATAAAAGACCCATTTTTCTTCAAAGGTAACCATTTAAAATCCATTTTATTTGATTTTTCTTGCAATGTGATCATGATCTTGCATTCTTAGATGATAAATGATTTATTTTTCTTGTAAGCATGCTCATTGATGATGAGTTTGATGATATTGCTTGAATGATGCCCTATTTTTATTGTTTTATGGGTTTTATTAATACATATATCCATCTTTTTGTTGTTTTATTTGTGCACATAGAAAGGACTTTATTTTTTTGTTTTTATTTTGAACGTAAAGAAAGGATTTTCTTTTGTCTTTAAAACTAAGGGAAAGGATTTTATTTTTGGTTTCTATTAATTAAGGAAAATGATTTTTTTTTTATTTTTTTTTGTTTTTTGAAAACTAAGGAATTTATTTTATTTTTGTTGTTGGTTTTTGATTTTATAAAGAAAGGGATTTTCTTTTCATTTTTTTTTTTTTTTTTTGAAAGCAAAGGAAAGGGGGCTTTTTTTTGTTATTATTTTTTGGTTTTTAATTCTATGAACATAAGAAAGCGATTTTTGTGGTTCCTTTTTTAGTTTTTTAATTTTATGAACATAAGAAAGGGATTTTTTTTTTTTGGTTCCTTTTTTGGTTTTTTAATTTTATGAACATAAGGAAGGGATTTTTTTTTTTGGTTCCTCTTGGTTTTTTGTGAACATAAAGAAAAAAGAATTTTTTTGTTTTTTGTTTTTGTAAACATAAAGAAAGACATTTTTTTCGTTTTTGTGTTTTTGATTTTTTTGAAAAAAAGAAAAGAAAGGGAGGAGCATACTTGCCTTTCCTTGATCTATAGCCCAATGGTTCTTCATCGTTGATTAGCCCTAACATGATTGCTTGTATTTGCCCCAGAATGTCGAACGATGAGAAATAAAGTGCTGGAGGAAGAGCAGGAGGAGGGGCCTGAAGTGACCTATGGTCCCCGAGGAGAGTGTTTCTTCACAGTGCAGCACCTTGTCGGTTCGTGGCTTGAAATGCAGGGTGAGGCCGCCCACACGGGCCTCCTCTATCACCAGTATGTCCACATTTCCAACTTCAGTATCGCGGACAAGGTAAAAAGGATAAGTTCAGTTACTTTTCTTTATGCGGTTTTGCCATATCTCCATGACATGATGCATCTTTCTTTCTTTTGATGCAAGACTTGCCCCACATTGTATTTCAAGGGGGCTGGTTAGATTTTCAGGAATTTTATCGCTGCATCCCACCGGTTGTAAAGTTCTTGCTCGAGCAGGCTAGCTTTGGAGAGTTTCTATCATGCCCTGCCATACGAGCAAATGCAGCCTCCCTGCGGGCTTTGATTGAGAGATTCCGCCCTAAGACCATGTCCTTTCAGATGGCCTTCGCTGAGATGACCCTGACGCTCGTGGATTGGGCTATGATTACAGGGATTAGAGTAGGGGGCGTTCCGATAGCTAACCTTACAGTGCCTAGCCAAGACGAGATCATCCGATTGATAGGGGAATATCCCACCCACTCAAATTTACATGGTGCTGAGGTTAAGATATCTTGGTTGTCAGGTCTTTTTGATATGAACGAGTTAGTAGATCTGGCGCAACCGGAGTTGGAACTTCATATTGAGCCCGAGTGATATTGGCCCGCATCATGCTCCTCATAATGCTGGGTAAAACTCTCCTCTCTAATGCTAGCAGCGAACGGGTCAACTTGGCCCTACCTAGCCTAATGGATAATTGGCTTGACGTTCATAGGTTCGACTGGGGCGGCGCTAGATACGCTACATTGATGTACAACATATTTCGAGCTTCATATTGGAAAATCGAAGTCCGTCGTTGGCTTCTGGCCGGCTCTGGAGGTGACCTCTAACTCTTTTGCTTTTATCAATTCATTTGGATAGTTGTTGTATGCTACTGACTCATCTTCTGTGCACTGCTCTCTTCAGGCATGGGGGTATCTACACTTTCAACTCGGGAGCCCGCTTCTTCATTCCGAGATATATACTTATCCTCTTCTGAGTAATTGGAATGCACACCACCACAGGGATGTTGGCCTGAAGCATCTGGAGATGGGCCTGAGGTCCCAATTCGATCTGATGATCCCTGAGCAGGTAAAGCCTTTTCTCCTCTGTTTATTTCAGTTAGAGATTCTCCTTTGTTATTATGTTGCATTCTTGACTGATTGGCCACTTCTTGACTTAGGCAGGTCATATATGACCCATACATTGGCTCTCTTTTTTGGGACTAGGCTACTGTAGGTCCATCTCGCCTCTTCAATAACTGTCGCGTCGTCTTTTTCTATGGGGCATGGGTCAGGACCTACTACTTGGGGGAGCGGGTAGTTCATCAGTACCAGGGCTATCCTGCCATACCCTTGGATCCTCCCTCAGATGTCATGGATCCCGTGGTAGTATCGAGGAGCTTACTGCAGCCTTCCTTCAAAATGGGATCCCCATCAATGCCCTTCTTATGCCTAGAGACTATCGGATGTGGTATGAGTCCTTGCTATATCGATTTATTCTTCCGCGCTTCGTCCCTGGAGTTAATTTCCTGGCCTTCGGCGGTCCGCACTCACAAGTAGTTCTCTTCTCTCTTTTTAGATTGATCCCCTTCTGGCTTTAATTCAACTTTTGTTTCTATTGAGCGAATCTCTATCTTTTTCACAATTTATCCAGGGAGGTGATTCAGATGATGAAGGTGGAGCGACGGTGGGTAGTGCTGATGCTTCAGGGGTAGGTCCCTCAGATGATGGTCCTTTCGGTGCTAGTCCCTCAGGTGTTGGTCCCTCAGGTGCTGGCCCTTCAAGTTCCTCTCGCATGGGTGCCTTAGATGGTTCACCTGCTGTGGTCCATGGGACCTTTAGGCGCCTTGACGATGGTTTTCTCTCGAATTTATGTGTCAATGTAGATAGGCAGGCCCACGTTTTTGTCGCAGCTGTTCGGGTCCCTCCTCCTGAGGTGGTTCCTGGGGTGAGTCTAATCTTGTCTTCCCTTTTTAGAAAACTTTTAGCATTTTTACTTTGTAGTCTTTTAAACTGATATCTCCTTCTCTGAATGCAGGATTTTGATTCGGCCATGAGCCATGCTAGGTACTATCGCAATATCGCTGATCTTCGGGATGTGGAAGTGGTGAGAATCATGCTGACTGGTTCCTCACTGCTTTACCATCTTTTGTCTTCCAATTGATCCTGATTTGTGATCTTGGCTATGATTTGCAGTGTGCACGAGATATGCAGACCTATCAAAGAACCTCGCATCGGCGAAAGAAGTCGAAAGGTGCCAGCAAAGACTAGCTTAGTTTCTGCATTCTGAAATTTTCAAACACTTTGGGATTTAAACAATTTGTAACAGATAATTATGACACTTTTTGGATGATCTTCAGCTTGGGAATTGTTTAGTGCTCTTTCCTTTTCAGTGCATGCTTTGTTTCCCTTGTATTGTATTTGACTGCCTGCAGGATGGTTTGATGATTGCTTGTAAATTGGCCCTTAAGGTCGCATGCCTTGGTGTGGATTTTTTTCTACACAAAGAACCATTTATAAGTTAGGTGCATTTTTAGTTCTTATATCTCTTAATGTAATCAAGGCAAGAAATAGCAGGTAAGCTGGCTAGTGCGTCTAGCAAAGACAAAACCTCCCCCTTAAAAACTTCAATTTTCAAGTAAAAAGGGCTAGATTGGTCTGGCGCATGTATTACATGCGCCAGGCCAATCATGGGGGAAATTGCACTGGCGCATGTATTACATGCGCCAGGTGCAACCTTGGGGGCAGTGGGCCCTTTATATGCCTGAGAAAGTTTATTTTTCATCTCTTTTCACTTTGGCTTAGAATTTTCTGTTGCTTTTCCCTCTCCTTGCTTTCCCAAGGGTGGGCCCATCATCATACATTGAATTTTATATTCTCGAAAAATCTTTGTACATCTATGGACCCGCTTTCCAACCCCTCCCTTCTTTGGGCTTGGGGCCCAATTTTCTCAAAAGTTGGTTTGGGAGCTTGAACGAGAGTGAGCTCATCGATCTAGAGAGGCTTGGACTATCCCGTCTTTCCTCCTTCCTTGAGGTTTCTCCACGGTGGGACCTACTTCATGCGGCGAACTCATTTTGGGTTGTGAAGGCCCATGTGTTCCGTTTTGGGAAGCGGGAGCTAACTCCAACACTTGAAGAGTTGTCCAATCTGTCAAGCCTGAAGCGCCACAGAGGCCTTGCAAGAGTCACGCCAAAATCGGGCTATGCTAAAGTCGTTCACCTTACTCTAGGTTTGAAGAAATCCAAATATGAGAAAAGTCTCATCGGAGGGCCCACAAGGTGTTCGATCAAACTTCTCAAAGAACTTTTCAGTGACGAAAGTCTTCGAAAATTGCCAGTTAGGAACATCTTTAATGTGAAAGCCTTTGCTCTCGGTCTCATCTTGGAAGTCCTTTTCTTTACTAGGGGAAAGAGCTTCTCTCTGGCTCTCTGCGATGTTTTGACCGAGTTGGAAGAGGGCTGATCAGTGATGCATTTGGTCCTTGGTGAACTATACCGGTGCCTTGATGCAGTCGCTCACGTCAAGGTGGAGAGCCCCAGGGGATGTCCTTTGCTGCTCTAGGTCTAGTTAGGTGAGCATCTTTCTATCTTGGGACTCGTGTCTCGCTTTTACATTGTTCGAGGTGAGGTGGTCTGATGCTTTCTGGGTAGGTGCCACATGATTCCACAGGGAGTTTTGTCAGAGTTGAAGCTTTGGCTGACTGATGCAGAGCTGGTATGGAGACTCCCTTGGTTGGATCGGACCTTTCCAGTAGTTTGCTCGAGAGATTATGAGGGCATCACCCTCCTCGAATTGATTGGCAGTAGCTTCTACTTCCCATTTCGGGTGTTGCGTTAGTTCGGTTGCTCTCAGTAGGTGCCTTGCTAGGTGAAACCCCCTTTGTGTAATTTGATCTCTTCTAGGGGGTCCTCCGGGGACATGGATCAGATTGCTGCTCTTTGGGAGATGCGCCAGTCGATGCTCATGTATGATATAGAGTAGGGAAATTCAGTTCAGTCTTCCCCAGAGTATGAGGCTTGGCTATTGGCTGAGCAGCCTGCTACTAATCGTCTGGATCAAGCGGAGAGCATTGATATGGGAGGGCCTTGGCCGAAGAAGGAGACGGCGCTTCAAGTTTGTATTGAGCTGCTGACCGATGAGAAGGGTCCTGCAAGAGCTTTTGATAAAAGAGAAAGTTAGAGCAGAGGTAGCAGAGACCAGGGCTGGTATAGCTGAGAGCGAGGTCCTTCATCTGGAAGGAGCCTTGAATGTTGCTCTTGGGGCTACTGATGCTTCCTGGAAGCGGTATAAGAGTCTCCATGGCCACTGAAAGACTGAGCGGAATGTTCGGGAGGATGATTTTCACGCGGAGATTAGTGCCTTGAAACGCGACCCGGGCCATTGATTGCGTCTTGCACATATCTTTTTGCATAGATCAAATTCACAGGAAGGAGTGTAAGAAACCCCTATTTGGATACACACAGATTTTTTTTTGGTATATTTTTTTGTTTATGTTTTTGCTTTTTGTTTTCTATTTTTGTATAAAGAAATAAAAGAAAGCTAGATATCACACCGATTATTTTTTGGGATGTGGTGTAAGTAGTACACTTGTAAATGAAAAAGAGAAATCTATTATATTTATAAAAACTCTTCTTTTTTGTTATTTTTGGTTGATGGGTTCCTTTTGAGATGAAATGTGCACAGCCTGGGCATGGAAATAGAAAAGGAAAATCGTTATCTTTAGCAAAAAGTGGTCTTCCCGCCCAAGTGCACAAAGTGTGGGCATGAAAGTGGAAAAGGGAAATTATTATCTTTGGCAAAAGGAGGTCTCTTCCCGCCCTGGTGCACAAAATGTGGGCACGAAAATGGGAAAGGAAAATTATTATCTTTTTAAGAAGTGCCTTCCTACCCTCTATCTTTATTTATTCTTCTTTTTATTTGATGCCTAACTCACGGGGTGAGATCTCAAGTCCCACTTTGAGCATAGTCGAATCCCTTTACATGGTTGTACTTGAGTGAGTTTCAACGACTTTATCAAGGCTGAAATATCTATCCCTTTGGATTGAGTCAAACCTTTTCTCCTTACATTGGGTCATACGCTCGACAAAGCAGTTTTACAAAGACAATTCTGGTTGAAGACCGATTTGAGCTAGCATGAGCAACCCGGTCGGGAAATGGGTAACAGGGAGAGTAATCAAAGGATTCATCAAATACTTCTTCAAACAAATCAAATCTTTCTTTTTTTAAATCTCTTTTTTAATCCTTTTTTACTCATAATGCCCGATGTGGGTTCATCGTGCCCGTGGTCACCCTCTTTTTACCCGTGGTGCCCTTTCGGGTTTTCACCACGTCCATGGGATTTGCTTTCTTACCCCAAGCACCCTTTCGGGTTTTCACCTGGTCTGCACAAACTCTCTCTTTTTACCCGTAGTGCCCTTTCGAGTTTTCACCACGTCCATCTCGCTTTGAGCTTATATTTTATTTTATTTTATTTTTCTTTTTCAAAAGTCACGACATAGATGTTGATTCCGTCATAGCCGGCTAGATGGGGTTCAGGTGTCGTCTTGCAACTCGGCTCATATTGACTTAACAGATATTATGACTGCTTGTGAACCTTAAAAGAGGGTTTTCCTCAAGGTGTATCTTGGCCATGGGTTAGGTTAAGAATGAAGGTATATTGGGCCAAAGAATGTTTTTCTTGATACGGTTCTAGTTTCCAATACTCTTCTTCCTTGGGGGATTTTTACTGTACATGCTCCATGATTTTCTATTCTTTTTCTTCTGTTTTTGCTCTTTTGATTTTTCTAGACAATCTCTTTTTGACATTTTGCTTTTCTGATTTTTTTTTATTTATTTTTGGTAGTAATTCTACTTCTTCTTTCCTCTTCTTTTTTGTTGGTGTATGTACACACTTTTTCCTTTTTCAGGGAAGGGTTTATTAAAAGAAAGGCCAAGGCTCAAAAATGGTGTAGCAAGGGATATCATCTTTTTAGGGATGCTTTTTGGCTACTGAGTTTGGAATGATGGCCTCTTTCGTGTAGTTCTTAAGCAGTCACGCATCTGTTTTGTCAATACTTACCTTATCGCGAGAGACTAAGCGTAGAACCGTCAGACGTATCCAGCGTTGATGGGCTCAGAAAAGTGATCTCCGTCCATCATTGATGGGCTCAGAAAAGTGATCTTCGTCCATCGTTGATGGGCTCAGAAAAGTGATCTCCGTCCATCGTTGATGGGCTCAGAAAAGTGATCTTCGTCCATCGTTGATGGGCTCAGAAAAGTGATCTCCGTCCATGGTGGCGAGGCGGATGGCATATCCAGACAATACTTCCTTGACGACATACGATCCTTCCCAATTTGGTTTGAACTTTCCTCTCAGATCTGTATGGAGGGATGGGAAGATCTTCTTCAGCACAGTATCTCCTACCTTCAGATCTCGATCACTAACATGTTTATTGTAAGCGTGTACAATTCGCCCCTGGTATACTTGGGTATACCACAAGGCTAGGAGTCTCTTCTCGTCAAAAAGGTTCAACTGATCAAAGCAAGATCTCTCCTTTTCTACTTCAGGTAGGTCTACTTCAAGGAGGATTCAGAGAGAGGGTACTTCAACCTCTACAAATAGGACGACCTCTGTTTCATACACAAGGGAGAATGGTGTTGCCCCTGTAGCAGTACGGATCGACATTCTATAGGCCCACAGAGCAAATGACAATATTTCGCTCCAATCTTGATAAGTGGCGACCATTTTGTTGGCAGCTTCCACGGCTCCATTGGTTTGAGGCAGATAAGGTGACGAGCGATGGTGCTTGATCTTGTACTACTCGTAGAAGGCCCAGATGCACTTATTCACAAAATTGGCGTCGTTGTCCGTAATGATATCTTTTGGGATGCCAAATCGACACACAATATTATTCTTGATGAACTTCTCGATGTGTCTAGCTGTGATGTTCGCATAGGATGCAGCTTCAACCCACTTAGTGAAGTATTCGATGGCGACGAGAATGAGCTGATGTCCGTTTGATGCTTTTAGATTGACTTTTCCAACTATGTTGAGACCCCACGTGGCGAATGGCCAAGGAGTGGTCATACAGTGTAGATTGATGGCCGGAGCGTGTATTAGACTGGAGTGTTCCAGACACTTATAATATTTCTAAACATGTCTGCAGCAGTCAGACTCCATCGTGGTCGAAAAGTATCCTTGCCGTAGGATTTTCTTAGCAAGCATATGACTGCTGATGTGGGCACCACATACTCCTTCGTGGATCTCCTTCATGATGTTAGTCGCTTCACTCTTAGTAAGGCACCGGAGCAAGATATTATTGAAAGAGCGCTTGTAAAGGCAATCGCCAAGATGACGTAGCCGGCTGCTAGACGTTGGATGGTCCGCCGGTCCGTCTTCCAAGTATCCTTAGGAAAAGCTCGAGTCTCGAGGAAATTCTTGATGTCTGTGAACCAAGGTGGCTCATCATCAGGCTTTGGGGGTTCCTCAATCTGTAGGCAGAAGGTTGGCTCGTTTCTTTATTCAATCATAATTGGTTTCTTCTCAACACCATACGGGATCACCACCATCGAAGCCAAAGTCGCTAGTGCATCAGCAAAGCGATTTCTTATCCGTGGGACATATGAGAATGTCACGTCTTTGAAGCAGGCTATCAGATCCTCGAGGTGCTCATGGTAAGGAATCAGTTTCTCGTCTTTCACCTTCCAATCTCCAGTTGTTAGGCATATGATTAACTGAGTCGCCACACACTCTGAGGTGAGTTACATTTAGGTCCAATGCTTCCTGCAAACCAGCTGCGCAAATTTCGTACTCAGCCATGTTATTAGTGCAAGAGAAATTGAGCTTGATAGAGATTGGTACGTGCGATCCTTTTGGCGAGATCAAAATAGCGCCAACTCTCTGACCCTCGGCATTTGCTGCCCCGTCAAAGTGCATTACCCACGGTTCTTCTGTCTCCGCCGTATTGTCCTCTGTCATGAATAGGATGTCTTCATCAGGGAACTCGCTTCTCAATGGCTCATAATCAGGCAACAGATTGTCGGCAAGATAATCGGCGAGTGCTTGCCCCTTAATCGACTTTTGAGTGGCGTATGTGATGTCGAACTCAGACAATAAAAGCTGCCAATGTGCAGTTCATCCAATGAGGGAGAACAGATACTTCAATGGGTCCATTCAGGTAAGGAGTAAAATGGCTTGGGATAGCAAGTAGTGACGGAGCCTCTGTGTAGCCCATACGAGAGCTAAGCATGCTTTCTCAAGATGAGAATAGCGCGTCTCGTTGTCAGTGAATTTCTTGCTAAGATAATAGATTGCCTATTCCCTTATTTCTGTCTCATCATGTTGTCCTAAAACACATCCCATAGAAACTTCTGTCGTAGAGAGATACATCAAGAGTGGTCTCTCCGGCTCAGGCGGTACCAGCACAGGTGGGTTAAGGAGGTAGCTTTTAATTTTATCGAACTCTTCCTGGCAATCGTCGTTTCACTCAATAGGCAAATTTTTCCTTAATAACTTGAAGATTGGCGCGCAGATAGGCGTTAGCTGCATGATGAACCGACTAATATACTGTATCCTGCCCAAGAACCCTCTGACTTCTTTCTCAGTGGACGGCGGCGACATTTTTGTGATGGCCTTTACTTTGGTTGGATCGACTTCGATACCTCCCCTGCTAACGATGAATCCTAATAATTTTTCGGATATAGCGCCAAATGCGCACTTCTGTGGATTCAGACATAACCGATACTTTCTCAGTCTCTCATACAGCTTCTAAAGGTTTATCAGATAATCGTCTCACTCCGATAACTTGGCTATCATATCATTGACATACACCTCAATTTCTCGGTGCATCATATCATGAAACAGTGCTGTCATGGTCCTCTGGTATGTTGCACCAGGATTCTTCAGCCCGAATGGCATGACTCGGTAACAGAAAGTCCCCCACTGAGTGATGAATGCTGTCTTCTCTCGATCCGCCTTTGCCATCTTGATTTAATTATATCCCGAGAATCGGTCCATGAATGAAAGCATCCAGTGCCTAGAAGTGTTATCGACCAAGATGTCGATGTGTGGCAGTGGAAAATCGCCCTTTGGGCTCACCTTGTTTAAATTGCAGAAATTAATACACATGCGGACCTTTCCATCCTTCTTCGGTACTGGGACAATATTGGCTAGCCACAGCGGGTATTTAGATACCATGAGAAACCCCACGTCATACTATTTAATGACTTCATCCTTGACTTTCAACATCCACTCGGGTTGAAGACATCTCAACTTCTGCTTGACCGGCTTCATATCGGGGTAGAGCGACAACTCATGATCGACCAAATTGCTGTCCAAACCAGGCATGTCCTCGTATGACCAGGCAAAAACGTCTTGGTATGACCGAAGGAAATCGATCATGCTTTTTCTTTCTTCAGGAGGCAACGATGTTCCGATTTTGGTAATTTGGGGAATCTCCTCAGTCCCTAGATTGACATCTTCAGTCTCTTCGACGAACGAGGTTAGGCATTGCTCAAAATTGGTAAACCAGTCAAGGAGCTCCTCAAAAGGGACATCCTCGTCCAGAGTTGTGACTCCTACCTCTTCTTGTATTTCTACAGGAAAGGGGTCGGTTTCATGTCGGACAGGCTTATCAATCAAGGCATCTTTTTCGGAGATTTTATTTGGAATTTCAAAAGATAATTTTTGGGTTTTATACTTTTTCAATGTTTTTGAGATCTTTATTTTCCTCGGAGACGGACTCTTGGCAGCGCGAGTCTGTGTATAGACAAGGTATTACCTGCTAAGGGCTTATCTCACTTTTTATAGGTTTTTTTTTTTTTTTGGAAAATGGGTGCAAAAATTTAGGCCACTCCCCGCTTCCAGGGTTAGGAGCGAAGATGCCTAATTACGTACCTGAGGGGCCGCGCCTTTGCCTGTTTCGATGAAGGGTGCCAACTGATATGGCTCATTGGAGTCAGCTTCCATCATATTGATCCCGGGTTCATTTAAGAGTCTATTCTCAAATGTCATTAAAGTTCTGTGGTGGTTTACTATAGGGGGATCTTGTGCAAGTATCGATCGCCGCTCCTCGAAGAGGGATAACGTAGCCAAGTCTATCTCTAGGTTGGGAATAGTAATCAGGGGATTGGTGGGATGGACAGGTGTTGCAGGTTTGCATGAGGTCAGTTGAGTTACCCCATTCCGGTCAATTTTTACAACCCTGACACTTACGAACGAATCCCAAATGTGGGGCCTAGGTTGGGGCTTTTCCTCTATGTGTATCCCCCTGACTCTTGCAGCTGTCGTGACACGGGCTTTCTCCTTAGCCTCTCAAACCTCCTCTTCCGTGGGCTTGTAACCTAGCCTAAATCTGACTTTCTGACTTTTGGCAGTGACCGGTTCTCTTCTGCCTTGCAGTCTAGTCCCAAGTCTTTTGCCCTTTTGGTAGCCCCATTTCTAGAGCATGGCCACTGCGACTTTCACTCCACCACCTGCCTTTGAAACAATGCTTTTCAGGGGCTCTGGTATAACTATCGACACCTCATAGTCGAAACTGTGAAGGTCAGTGTCCTCATTTGTATGCGACACATCCAATATTTTTGGATTTTCAATGCTATGGGTGGCCTTTTCTTTCTCATCATGCCCCTCGCCTATGATCGTGACAACTTTCTGCCCGGATATGAATTTAAGCTTCTGGTGCAAGGTGGACAGTATTGCTCCAACTTCGTGCAACCACGAGCGCCCCAATAGCAAATTAAATGAGGACTTAATCTCTATCACCTGGAAGAGTATAGAGAAGGTCATTGGCCTGATCATGAGCTCAAGGTCAACTTCTCCCATTATCTCCTGTCTCGTGTTATCAAAACCTTGAGCACTGATTCTTGTAGGTCTCAATATACAAAGATCTACCCTAATTTTCGTAGCAGTTCTTAACGGGCATACGTTCAACGTAGGCCCATTATCGATTAAAACCAAAAGGATTATCATGTTCTCGGATTCCACAGTTATATTGAGGGATTTTGAGTGACTATTTTCCTCTTCCGGCAAATCAGCATTCGAAAATGAAATGGCATTGGGAGCCATTACTTGACCAATTATTTGCCCGACTTCATCTAGGCATACCTGAAGCGATACGTGCACATTCTTTAATGCCCCAATTAAGGCTTGAAAATGGAGTGGGGACGTTATCAACAGATCTCATACAGTAATGTGAGACGACATTCTTCTCAACTGAGTTTCAAGTATATATTTTTGACTCATCTTTTCAAAAGGGTTAACTGCACTATCCTTCTTTCCCTCTAGTTGGGCTTGTGTTGTTGCTACTGGTGGTGCTTCCGTCTGCTTTGAAATCTTTTCGGATCTAGTAACAAAGTTCACTGCCCCCTCTCTGCTACTGCCGACGTTGATATTTGTCTACTCATAACTCAACGGGACCTTATGAGGATTGTAAGTCGGTCCTGAAATCTGAAACGGAGTAGCAGCTAGTATCTATTGCACTTGTACTGTTGGCTCGGGAAGGGTAGGTAAGACATGGTTCACTTCGGTGATGGGTGGGTAAGTAGCAAATGTGGGCCAAGTTGGGGTGATGAGGCTTTCAGGTGGTTGCACCGGGGATAATGGGGTAGGAGTAGGCCATTGATAGTTGATAGGTGCTGGCAGGGGATGGGGGACTTAATGGGCTACTGGGTATGGCTGATATGCATTTATCTGCACATAATTGGTGGGTGTGGGTGATGGGAAATAAGCCCTAAGATCTAGGGGTTCAACTTGGGGTGTTGAGTTGGAAAAATAATCAGACAAATTTAGGGGTTCAATCACTCCAACAATTCTTTCTTCTTGATTTCTCTGCCTTGGTACCACAAAAATTTTCCTGTTACTGATATAATCAGACGGGTCAAATTCACACTCTTCATCAAATTCTTCTATCATTCCGATGGTGGGTCATGGACCTGCTCCTCCGATAGGGTGTGGGGGTAACGGGACCTGGTGAATGTTTGCATGTTGGTTCACTTGGGAAGGTGCAGGTGGAATGACTTTCCTAGTATCAATTAAATCTTAGATCTCGTGCTTTAATAGAAAGCAACGATCAGTTGGGTGACCCGGACCCTGATGAAAATTACAGTGAGTGTTAAGGTCATAGTTCCTCGAAATAGGATTGGGAGGAGGTTGCAGTTGGAGAGCTATTATAAATCTCTTTTCTATTAATAAAGGTAAAAGTACATTCAAAGATTGCCCCAAGGGCATAAAAACTCGATCATAATGGGCTCTCCTATACTCTGGAGTCATCTGCATCCCTTCCCCATTCCCTGTTCTCTGCATCGGCTCAGTTATGATTGGTGTTGGCAGTGCGGCCCTGAATTGGAACGAGGTTATATTGTTGTTGGGCCGGGTGTTGGCAATGTTTTGGACATCAGGCCCGGATCTTTTCTCGTTCCTTTGTTCTAAAAATCTTCTAACCCCGCTGGTTCCACCAAGTATATTTTTGCTTAGGCGACCTTCCCTGATGGCATCCTCACAATGATTGACATTTTGTGCCAAGTCAGCAAAGCTGGACTCCTGCTGGTACACGAGAAAGTCTGAGATCACTAGCAAAGTATTTTTAAAAATCATTTCTATTTGCTCATCATCAGGTATCCTATTTCTATCCTGAGCTGCCAATGCTCTCCAACGCCCTAAATAATCACTGAAGGTCTCATTAGAATTCTGCTTCAAGCGGGCCAAGCCTGACTTGCTCGGTTCAATGTCTATATTGTAGACATATTGCTCCTAAAATAAATGCGTCAAGTCTTTCCATGTTTTTATCATAAATGGTTCTAAGGACGCGAACCATTTCAAGGTCGGGCCAGTTAAACTTTTCTGAAAGACCTTTATCAGTAGTCTTTTATCCCCCCATACTGGCATATGTCCCAACAATAGGAATTGAGGTGTGCTATGGGATTGCCGGTGCCATTATATTTGTCAAAAACTGACATTTTAAATTTAGTAGGCAAGGGAACCTCAGCGAACAAACACAAATCCGAGAAATCTGTGGCGAAGATTTCAGCACCACCCATCTTCAACAACTGCTTCTGAATTTTGTCTAATTATTCTTTCAACTGCTCTGATTCCTTAGACATGGGGGCCATCTTCTCAGCAGTTGGTGGGGCTTCACTATGTGCTACCAAGGGGTTGGTAATTATGGGTGGAGGACAAATGTTGGCCAATGGCCCTTCATAAGCACCATTGTTTCTAATCTCGTCCTCTTCATATTGTTGATCTACATAAGGTGTAGTGAGGGCGGGATTCTCTTGCTGTTGCTGCATGGCTTGAATGGGGCTCAGGTGGGACTATTGAATGTGAAGGAATTATTGTTGGGTGATGGGGTGTATGGAAGTTAGGTTTTAGGGTGGGGGAAAGTTTGGAGCTGACTTTGGGGTGAAGGAATATGAGGGAATTGGAGTTGACATGGGGTATGTGTTTGAACCGGGTATGGGGGTTGGGGGTGAGTGAAAGTTTGGAGAAATTGTGAAGGGTATGGGTGTGAGGCTCCAATGTTTGGGCCTTGCTGGGCTTGGGTTTGGGCCATGAAGCCTTGGGAAGGTTGGGCCATGAGGTTATGGGAAGGTTGTGCTATAAGGCTTTGAGAGGGTTGGGTCATGAAGCCATGGGGAGGTTGGGTCTGGCCCATTGGACCCTGATAGGTCTGGCCCATTGGGCCTTTATGGGCTTTGGGCTGATGGAGTCTGGCCCATGGCCCTTTAGGTATATGGGTATGGCCCATTTGGGCCTTGGTGGGTCTAGGGCATGGGCCCTTGAAGTATATGGGTCTGGCCCACTGGGTCTTGATGGGTCTGGGTCATGGGCCCTTGAGGTATATGGGTTTGGTGGGTCTGGCCTAGTGGGTCTTAGGCTATATGGATAATGGGGTTTGGTCCATAGGGCCTTGATGGGTATGGATGATGGGTGGTTGATGGGGGTCATGAGGGAATGAAGCATGGAGATTGGATAGGGTGTGGGATGGGTTCATGAGTGTACGGTGTGGATGAGTGGGGGTGTGTTGGGAGGCCTTCCACCTAATATAGGCTTAGATCATCTCCTCCATCATGACTGTTAGAGAGGGATCGGATGGAGATGGTGCATTTGAAGGATGGAAGGGTATAGATGGGATAGATATGGAGGGAAAATTGGGCATGGCCCCGGTAAAATCGGGCATGACCCTGGTAAGTGGAGGGATATGGGGTAGGTTAGAGGAATGAGGTGGGGTATTGATGAATGGGGCTGGATTAGGTATGGATGGGGCATAGATGTGGAGGATGAGAGAGAAAAATTAGTCATGGCCCGATAAAAATGGGCATGACCTGGGTAGATGGAGGGATGTATGGGGGATTGGGCAAATTGGATGTAGCATGGGTATATGCGGGTGGATTGGGTATGCGTCAAGCAGATGAAAAATATGGTATATTGGTGAAAGTGGAGGATTGGGCCGGGTTTTGAATGGGTGTGGATGGAAGGTGAGATGGGTTAGGAATGGCCATGGATGAGGGCATGGCTTGGGAAAATAATGGGGAATGGGGGGTTGAATTTTGGATATTTTGGGAGGTGATAGATGGAAAAATGGGGGCGCCGAATGGGCCGGTAACGGAAAAGGGTTCTTGGGTGAGGGGGATGGAAGTGAACCTTTCCTCCACATGGGAGTGAGTCGGGAAATGTGGTGGGGATGAGTCGGGATCGGCATAAGCCGGGTCCATTGCCCACGACATCGTTTTCTATTGGGTTGAGTACGGGTGCCTCGGGTGGGGCCCGTAAAGCTTCCTCCTCCCTTTGCAGGAAGACAAAGGGTACGATGATGCCGTTGTGTCGGCACTAACAAAACTCTATTTTTGAGTTTTTGATTTTAAATTTTTTAAATTTTTTTTGTAAATGAAATGAAAGGATTTTGAGGCCTTTTGAATTCCCTTTTCGGGTGGCTCTCGTACCCTAAATAGGTCTCGCGGCAAAGGCTCCGAAGCGCTTCAGAAGAATCAAAGGAAAATCCTTTGATCTATTGAAGGCGCAAAAACTAATGCAAACAACCAGATCCCTCGAAACGAGTAAAAAAAGAAGTCACCTTCTCTTAATCGACGAGGGCATATTGGGTGTTGGAAATTGTGGGGCTAAAACAGAGGCACAAAAATCACTAATTGGGGAATCCGGGAGGGTGGAACAGGCTACAGATTCGGGTTGTGTTGTCTAACACAGACCTGGCACAAGTATTAGATGCGCCAGGCCAAAAAAATCCCATGTTACTCTGGCGCAATTAATACATGCACCAGTGCATTTCTGGGAAAATTTGCCTTGGTGCATGTATTAGTGGCGCCAAGCAAAAAGGGGTCTCCAGATAGTTTGATAGCAGGATGTTCAACCTGAAATGAGTCTTCTAACTTGGTTTTTCTAGAAGTTGGGCTCAGGGGACTGACTGTTTTAATGATGTGGGTTTCTCCTCACCGAACCTAAGGGTTACAAGGCCAGTGCGGGTTCGCTAACACTCACTTTTTTCCGGGGTTTTAAGTTTAGTAACGAGAAGGTTACCCACCCGATATACCTCAAGCGCAAGCGCTTTCTCAGGTACTAGGTGGGTTGGGACTTTTCCGAATCATCACCACTAGGGGCTGCCGTCGTAATAAGACTCGAGAGATTGTATGTGTGCCTAAGAAACCCAACCCTTTGAAAAAAATACCCCTGCAAAATTCAATTAAGCCCCCCTTGTTGGTTCAATTTTAAAAGGGAGTTTGCTTAAGTTCAAAGACCGGGGGTGATGATCTCGTGCCGCCTCTATGGGTCGACGTCCATTGGCAGAATATAATTGCGAAACATAAGTACACACGTAGGCCCGCCAAACGGTTAAGGCACTTTAAAATGACGTAAAAGTAAAGGAATTTAAAGGGCAATACACAAGTAGGCCCACCAAGCGTCTAAGACAGTTAAAATGACGGAAATATAAAGAAATTTAAATGCAGTGCGCAAGTAGGTCAGCCAATCGGCTAAGGCACTTTAAATGACGTAAAAGTAGGGGTGAGTCAAATAAAAAATAAGAAAAACAGCAATAAAAATAGTAAAAGGGTTAGAAAAATAAAATTAAATGGCCAAATTCAAGAGGAAGCCCTAATAGCTATCCCCAGCAGATTCGTCATCTGTGCAACCGTGAACCTAGTGGGTCCGTCGCTATAATGCGCACTCTTAAATGAAAACTTTAGAGTCGCCACCTAGAGCTTTTGGTGTCCCGAGAAACCCAAATCAAATTTAAGAGCACCGAAGTGCTAAAAATTTACTCTAAATTCGGACTATGTCAAAGGCTCTTGGGTAGGGGCTTCGGTTATCGATTGGAAAGGTATTAACACCCAATCAACCCTCTTAAAGCGGTCTCTACTTTGGCCAAAAGTAAAATAATATAAAAGAAGCAAAAAAGCCTTCCTCTTGTCTAAGGGGCATTAAAATCCTATTTGTGCCCCTCCGTTCCTACCGAAAATTCGGTGGCGTAACGGTACAAATGAGAGAATGGAGGAAGAATCGAGAAGGTAGAGGAGTAGAGGAGACAGCCGGAGCTCTCGGGCCCTTGTTGCACCGCGGTGAAACCTTGCGTAGGCTTGCTTTGGTGAGCTTTTGATGGTTTGAATAGTTAGGAATGAGATTCTAACTCTTAGGATGGATAGCTAAGAGGTAGAGAGGGAAGTCTAGGGGGTAGCACACACCTAACCTAGAGCCTTTGGATGAAAGGCATGACTTTTTAGGAGGTTTGAAAGTTTTGGAATTGGTATGGAAAAAGGGTACTAGAGGAGAGAGAGAGAGAGAGAGTTCTTAATCCCTAATTTGAGAAAATTTTCAAGCCTCTCTAAAGGAGGGATGCCTCTCTATTTATAGGAAACGGAGAGGTTAGGAGGGTGTTTAGAGGCTAAACTAGGTTAGAAATTAGGTAATCTAGCCATCTAACGTTTCCTAGGGTTTTTGGAGTCTTAGAAAGTGTGAAATGATGCTCCAATGGTGGATGATAGGTTGAAGCTTTAAATCACTTAAAGGGTTGCAAATAGATAGGGAATGGGTGCAACAGAACAAGCAAAATACACCTCAAGGATCAAGATGGTCAACAAGTCAAACCCCAATCTCAATTTTCAAGGCAAAAACCTACAGTCACTGTTCATAAGCCTGGCACAACTAATAGGTGCGCCAAGCTTAGGAATAGTAAAACAGTGTTCCATTGGGTTTTGGGAAGTTGGCTGCCCGAGGTGGGACCCACCTATAGGTTGGCGCATCTAAAAGATGTGCCAAAACCCTAGGGGATCCCCCTCAAAACCCTAAAATGCCCTCGGACTTCGGAAAGTCATAATTTTTGATATACAACTCCAATTGGGGTGATTCTTAGTTCGTTAAAAAGCTGAGAATTTTTACTTTTCAATGGTGTATGATTTGATCACAGTAGAAGATTCCAGCTAGTCTCGGTGCACCACTCTTCATCTATGCTTGAGAAGGTTAGGTTTGGGTCCGGAAGGGGTTTTAAAGGTCGAGATTGGTTTCCAAAGGTTCGGGAAGGCTTCTAAGGGATCAGAGATGATTCCTAAGGGTTTGAGATGACTCCTAAGGTTTCGGGAAGGTTCCTAAGGGTTCCATACATGCCATCAAATGCTTAAAAATGCGCCTCTCTTTAAATGTGTCTCGATCGGGCCTTGGGCTAAATTTTGGTGTCTACAGATGGGTAGTGCAAAAATTGGAACAAAACACTATCTCTAGCATATGATTCAACTTTATATATGTACAAATTTCCTTATTAAATGACCCAATTTAAAATTATATTTGCATGCTTGTTACAACTCAATTTTCGCAAATGACCTATTAATTTGTATCTACTTGACGAGAGCTATTCAATGAATCTATTTATGAAACCTTTTGATAATGGTAAAGCGCTAAAAAAATGGCAGGAAATATTCAATAGCAGTTAAAGTGCTAAAAATGTCACAGTATTATTAGTTGGGTTACGCTGCGTTCTACTATTTAGCTTTTCCCTTTTTATGTTTTATTTTCCTTGAATATATATTTTCGTTAACTAATTAGTTGCATTTTTAAATTATAAACAATAGAATGGAATATGCAGATATTCGTAATCTATGAGCAATCATAGTGACAAATTTCAATTTCGACAATATTTCGATATTTCGGAAGAAATTCAGAACGTTTGGGGAAAATTTTGGGGAGTACAAAAATACTATATATAAACTATATTTAATATTTATAAAATTTTATTTACTATGCAAAAAAGACTAAAATTAAAAGAAAATTCATTAAATTTGATAAAATTTCGTTAATTTTGGTGAAATTAATAAAAAAATTTATTTAAGAGAAACCATCAAAATTTCACTGAAAGTTACGTCCAACTTCTGTTTTGTTGGGATGTAGGATTTGTAATGGGGAAAATTGTCTAAGATGAATGGAATCAATTTTTGCTTTAACAAAATTGCTTGAGTTATTTTTGTACCACTTCATCATATATTTGTTAGTTAATTTTTTGTTGAAGGAAAAAACTATAATTATATACTTAATTACTTAATTTGTAATATACCAATATATATACTTTTAAAGTATACATATAAACTATAGTAACTAACTAACTATAAACTCGAATATAAAGTCTAATATGTAATTATACTATACACTGATTAGTGATTACTGATATACTTATAAAGTATAAACTATAAAGTACAAAGTTATAAACTATAGTATAAAATATAAATAATATAGTATATAATTACTAATATACTTATAAACTATACATATTACATAATAATTTATAATAAAATATAAAAAACCCAGGTCCGACCAGATGAACTGCAGTTGAACCTCCAGAAGCGTGAACAGTCACCCATTCCTGATTCGTTGACTGGTTAAAGAATCATGGTCAACGCAATTTGTTGACCGGTTGAACCCCGGTTGAACTGCTCGGACCGGAGCCGCGGGTTCCAACGGTTTCGCTCACGGTTCATTTCTGAAGACACTAACCCGAAGTGTTTTTCCACAAAAGTAGGGATTTCAACAAACAATAAGTCCAGCTCATCCAATAAGGTTTTGTGATTTGTGTCATGTGGAATCCAACAAGGACGGTTTGATGGTACACCCATGGTGTTAAGATCAATCATACGAAAGATTGAGATGAAAACCGATCTCCATCATCCAATTCAATGCAGTCGAGGGCACCAGCAGAGCTACCATGTGGGCGCGTTTGAGAGCTTGGCCCTCTAATACGCGTCTTTGAGCTCAAATACATGTTTCAACGGCATTTTGGGTGTTTGATATGGTCGTTGTCTCGTTGACCACATTCGTACTTTTCAAGATACGCGTAGCTATTTAAGACTACGAGGGACTTGCCTCGTTTTGCAATCGGACGACGCCCATCGGGCCTTAACTTCTCAAGTTTCAACACTCTCTTCATTAAACGCTCCTCTCCATTAAATCTTCAAACGTGCGAAACAATGCTCTCTGACTATTTTAAAGTGTGACTTTAACTTCTCGTCTCTCATCTTCCGAAAATGATGATTCACATATCTCCCACAAGCAAAAGCAGATCCAATCTTACAACTCAAAATGGTGACCTAACCAACAAGAGAAACACAACATCAGATGATGCTATACTATCATCGAATTCGGACCATTATGGTATCGGATCAGATGCAAAAACATTTACGGTAACTTAAATTTAAGGGACCCATAAGTTGGGCTATTACAAGCAAGGATAAAAATATCGGCTTTCGTTTCGGTTTCGGTCATGACCGAAATAAAAATTTTGAACTGAAATTTCGGTCGAAATAGAAATTTTGGTTATCGGTTTCGGGGATTTGCGCTCAGGCGTAGAGATATCTTTGCGGCTATTGATATAGGGGTGAACCCATAACACCTTTTAGTGAAGTGATGGGTGGCATGGGGCCCACTTTACTTACTAATTAGGTAAAACTTTTAAAATATTTTAAAAGTTATATACCCTTTCAGTCATCATTTTTGACTTTTTAAAAGTTTTTTTCTTTTCTCTCTTCTCTCCCTTTTTCCAGAAAGTGTTAGACTTATTTTTTCAGATATATTTTACTCAAAAAATTTGAGCGCCCGATAGAGAAGCGTGAGCACTTTGGTATCGAAGCACCGACACCCGATAGAGAGGCGCCGACACCCCGATAGCGAGGCGCTTGCACCTCAGTAGCAAAGTGCTTACACCTCTGCGCCTGCGCCTCTATATCGATGTGTCGGCGCTCTGCTAACAAAAAAAAATGTGTCAGTGTCTCGTTTTAAGGGAGCCTCTATATCGAGGTATTGGCGCTTCGCTTAAAAAAAAAATGAGGTGTTGACACCTCGTTTTAGGGGCGCCGGCACCTCTATGTCGAAGTGTCAGCGCTTCGATAAAAAAAATAAAAAATAAAAAAATAAATTAGCAAAGAGCCGACACCCCTTTCTTTTTTTAGTAAAGCGCTGATACCTCGATATAGAGGCGATGACGCCCCTAATTAAATAAGTCGTCGGCACCCCGACGCCATGGTGCCAGCGCCTCACTATCGAGGTGTCGACGCCTCTCTTCCGAGGTGTTGGCGCTTCGCTACCAAAGTGTTAGCGTCTTGCTATCGGGCGCCCACATTTTTTAAGTAAAATATACTTGAAAAAATAAGTCTAACACTATATTGAAAAAAAGGAGAGAATCAGAGAAGAGAGAAAAGAAAGAGACTTCTAAAAACGTCAAGAATAACGGCTGAAAGGGAATATAACTTTTAAAATATTTTAAAAGTTTAACCCTAGTTAATAAAATGAGCCACATGCCACTCATCACTTCATAAAAAGATGCTACGTGTCGCGCCCATATTAAAAGACGCAAAGATATCTCTACGCCTGGGCATAGAGGGGAGAATGCACCCAGGCGTAGAGATATCTCTGCGCTTATTGATATGGGCACGACACGTAGCACATTTTTGTGAAGTGGCATGGGACCCACTTTAGTGATTAGGGTTAAAACTTTTAAAATATTTTAAAAGAAAGCATCAAACTTACTTTAGAAGTCTCTTTCTTTTCTCTTCTCTCCTTTTTTTCAAGAAAGCATCAAACTTACTTTTTCAGGTATATTTTACTAAAAATGTGGGCCTTCGGCAGCGAAGCACTGGCATCCCGGTAGTGAAGCATTGGACACCTCAAAAGAGAAGCACTTCACCTCAATTGCAAGGTGTTGTCTACCCTTTTTTTTTGTACCCTGTAGCAAAGCGCTGACACCCTTTTTTTTTTTTTTTTCACCCCTATAGTGAAGCGCTAACACCTCGATAGCGAGACACCCCGATAGCAAGGCATTGACACCTCGATAGCAAGACTCTGATACCCCGGTAGCGAAGCAATGACACTCCGATAACGAGATACTGATACCTCGATAGCAAGGCGCTGACATCCCGGGTGAGAAGCGTTGCCACCTCAATAGCAAGGCGTTGGTACCCCGATAGCGAAGCGCTGGTACCACGGGAGAGAAACCCTTGCACCACGGTAATGAAGTGTTGACATTCCTTTAGTGAAAAAGAGGTGGGTTGGTGGAGTTCTGACACTCAAAGTGGTCAATCAAAGGGTATTTCAAAAAGGTTGATAGAGTTCTGACACCCACGTGGTAAGGCAAAGGGTAACTCAAACAGGTTATCTATTTTTTTGAAAACAAAGGTAATCCTAATTAAAACGTGATTAAATGATTATAAAACAACACCCATCATTTCACAAAAAGGCGTTACGTGTCGCGTCTATATCAATAGTCACAGAGATATCTCTACGATCAAGCGAATTCTCCCGAGCCTCTCTCTCTCTCTCTCTATATATATATATATGGCAGTTGATAGTCTGGCTTTTGATCCATCTTTTTTAACATTTAGATAAAAAGATCCCTATTATTTTATTTTATTTGTTAATTATTATTGAAGTTATCCTGTCAAATTTGAATTTCAGGGGCATCTAAAAAATACATACCTAGTGCAATGCCTAAGTACCCCATATAAGTTTAAGATTCACTTTTGAATTCTTTTATTTATTTTTTTGTCTTTTATATTTTTCATTGGAATAAAAGTGGAATGAAACATAAAATATTATTTTTAGAGTTCCTTAATTTACTCATGATGGTGATAGTGTCTCACTCTCTCTCATTTACTATTGTTTGTGAGAAAAATGAGAGAGTGACGACTGATAGCCTAAAATATAGCTCTCCTTTTCCTTATAGTTCTCTTGAATGCAATAAATACATTCAAGATCTTTTAGATATTAAGAAGAGTAAATTAAACGATTCAACTATACGTGAAAGAGTTTATATATAGATTGATCTCTCATTATCAAATTGGTCAAACATTAAGAGATATATGGATGTTAATGAGATTTGAGTGGCTTATGGTTGGAGACTGATGTGTACACACCCTTTTATAAGGATGAGCACTCAATACCAAAGTTAAAATATTAACTCATTAAAGTGTACTTGGTATAGTAGGCTAATTTGCTACTGTTATTTTCTTGGTGAGCAAGCATGATAGAGAGAAAAGGACCCGCAGATGATTGACCTTCAAGTTGAAGACAACTCTACCAATAGTGAAAGCATTATTAACGTCGGAAATCATGGTCGGAAGTGACTTTGATAGAGTGGGTAGAATTTCTAACAATTGTTTACAACCTCCAAAATCTCCTTCCAAGCTCTCATACCGAATGCATCGTTAAAGCAAGCACTGGCGTCATCTCCCTTCGCTTTTACTAGCTCGTGCGGTTTCTTGACAAACCTTGGGCGGTATTACTGTGAGGGCAAGCATGTCTTTTTTTTTTATATAGTTATTTTGAAAGCATTTTTTTTTTTTTAATAATTATTCTGCAAGTATGTCTTAGTTAAAGAGTCATGGATGATAAAGAGAATGGATTTCTTATTTTTGATTAGGTTGGAGACGCTTATTCGAGAAAGTTTACCTTGGTAATTTCTCACCATCAAAATACATCAGAGTTTCTTAATTTCATTCCATAGAAAATTAAGAAAGTACATAATATATAAATTTTCACCCCAAACTTAATATTAACAAAATGGTTTTTTTTTTTTTTTTTTTTTGATTAGTGTACCAGAAAAAAGGTTTAGTTAGTTGGTGATGGGGCTCTAAGGACTCCTACCTCTTTTCACACCCATGCAATTTCTTAGCGTACCTATGTTTGAAATCGCTTGAACCCGTTGACTTCCACAAGATGGATCTAGAGACCATGAACATACCATCATACGATTTGTTTTTTATTCCATATGATATAAATCCCGCAAATATAGAAAACAATACTTGCCCATGAGACAAGATTCCATATGGCACACGTCACACTCAAACGGCCTTTTTTAGATTTGTACTAGGTGAAATTAAAAAAAAAAATCGACTAATGGTGCGTTCCTAGTCTCAAGATTCATCCTGCGGAATATTGGAGTGAAAAATGATCTAGATCATCTAATTCAAAGTAGTAAATGAGTTTCAAGGGGTTTTCAAACGTAAGTGAAGATTGCATGAGCGCAAACAGAGGTACCCTAGGTTGGAATGGGTCAAGTAAAACTAGCACAATGAAGAAGTGGAATGACTTCAAATTTGGTGACTTGATTTCTGTTCTTTCTACTTCTTGGAATTTTTTATTTTTTATATTTTTTAAACATCAACAGGTAAATTGCTTAAGAACGTTGTCAATATCTTCTCTGGCATGTCAATATCTATTTTTTTATGTGTGTGCAATAACATCAACCCTAAGATCTACATTCGTATAAATATAAAAGTAGGCCAAACATATGCAGAACCTGGAAGAGTTTTTTTGTAGCACATAAAGTAGTGTTGTTGGGGTTTATAGGCTTTTGAATTCAGTTTGTTATGGCTCCTTCTTCCAAACTTGGTAGGCAGCCAAAATTGACCCATTGATGGCCCTACCTAAGCACGGGTCAAATAATCCACCATAATCAAGCTTGCTTCAATGAGAAAAATGCTCTCTACAAGCCTCGGGCTTCCTTCAAATGATCGAGCTTATAAGTGATTGTAAACCATCTAATCGGTAAACTTTAATATCATCCATCAAAATTAAGAACAACCTTTGGTGTGATTTTTGGACTCATAGCCTTCAATTGATGATATATAACTTTGAGTGCTTAAATGATGGTCAAGAGAGTCAGTCTCTAATTTATAGGGCACTTCTATTCTTGCCAACACAATTTCTGAAAGCACTCACATGTGCAGCCCCTTGTAACTCATTGACAAGTTGAAATCAGACGATGGGGATCATTTTCCACACCGATCTTTCCCACAATGAATCTTGAGACCATGATCTTACCATCGAGTAAGGTTTTTATTCCACGTGTCATAGATACCAAATAAACAGATGTAAAATCGCATTTGAGCATGATTTGTGCCATATGATTTTAGGCCACCTTTTGGTATCCATGCCACAGAATAAAAAATTGCCTATCCAATGGTACACTTATGGTCTCAAGATTCATCGTGTAGAAGATCAGGGCAAAATATGATCTCTATCTTTTGATTCAAAGTAGTCGATGGGTTTGAATAGGTTTCGAAAGTTTGTGCTTTCAGAAATCGCGTTGCTGCGAATAGAGGTATCCTAATTTATATGCTTATCAATAGTTGTGCGCCAATTTTGAGGCATGGCTATTTGGGCATGTGATTACCTAAGAGCTAGTGGTAGAGCTAGGGTTGAAAATGAAAACCAATCATCTCCCATGATTGTGGTATTCATGATTCAAAATTTCGGTTCAATTTATCAGCCGAAATGTATCATTTTCGGTCTCTGCCGAAACGAAAATTTGAACCGAAATTTCAGTCAAAATATGTAGATGGGAAATTTTAGGCTGAAATTTCGGTTCAAATTTTCGGTTTCGATCATGCCCGAAAACGAAACTATCCTGAAACTGAAAACGAAACTAATATTTAATTTGATCCTTGGTGGTATCTCTTTTGGTGATTCTATTAAGATGGTTATAAAATAGATTGCATAAAAATATTGAGAATTCTCTTAAGATGATTGTAAATTTTATGGATTGTATAAAAAAATTGAGGAAAATAACAGGACTAGTGTGCATTGAGAATTCTGTAAATTTGGGTGTATATATATATATATATATATAATTTTTTTTTTCTTTCTCCCAATAATTCAAATCCACTCCCCCCCACTCTTTCATACGTTTCCAAATTTTTTCCTATTTGTACTCCGTCTCGGTTGACTATGATTTCTATAAATTATCAATTTCTTAGGTTGTTATTAAAAAACATTCACCTCCTTTCCCAAAAATTTAAAAATAAATAAAAAGATTGAAAAAAACAAAAACCAAAACATTTTTATCCTCCACCCAAAGAAAAAATACATTTCCACTCGCTGGAGGAAGAAATTGCCAAATGTGTTCCTAGAGACTCATTATGAGCAACCGCCCAACGTCTGCTAGTCCATTACTAACCGTATAGTCCAAGCTGTTCAATCCATAAAAACTCATTATGGATTGATCTCACTTAGGAATGCTATGATACTTCTCCATGATACAATAGCGTTGTCAAAAGATCAATCCATAGAGTGCGAATGATGCATATGACCATAGTTACAAGAGCCTGCAGTACAATGGAAGGTTGACAATATTGCAACCTTAAGGTCAGAGGTCTGAAGCCAGCTTACCCTATCAAAAAGCAAAAAGAGCCTACAAATGGATGGTTAAAGCTGTAGGGGTAATGGTCAAAATTAAATGAATAGAAGTGCTCCAAATTGGACAATTTGAAATAGACAGTTATAGCATTCATGGATAACAGTACACTGAATGAACAAGAGTGCTCTGATTGGACAGTTTGAATCAATCAGTTAAGTATGATGCTTGGTTTAAGTCCAATCTAGACAACCATCTGGTACTTGTTCACCCAGGATTGATCAATATGTGGGCCACATGCCTGTCTACCGGATGCCTGCTTATTATATAATGATCTTAGGCGCCAAATGGTAGGCCAAAAGGGACGTCTGATGCAGTGGCAAGCGCTGTCATATTCCAGCTCTTAATTTTCATGTAAAATCTTTAAGTGAAGCTTAAGAACTAGCATTAAGTTGACTCCAAAATTTTCAACTTTTCAGATTTGTAATTGGATGCTTCCTCCATACTCTCCTACCATTAGTGATTTCTCCAACTGGGTGGGTTTCAACCCTGGGAAAAAAAACACTTTTTAAGTTGAATTTCATGAAACCGAAAAAGGCTGCCCATCCTCTTGCAACATCCAAGAAAACAGAAGTATTCATTAATAAGAAGATAAATAAAATTTTGTTACATTTTTTTAGACAATGTTTCAATCAATTAGAGCAAAGGATTGAGATTGAAAGAGAATTTACGAGAGTGGGTACCTCTATTCAGGCGGTAGAAGTGTTATTTCAATTTCCTGAAGCGATTTTCCTTTGGTTTCCACCACATTCCTCTTCACAAAAATCACTGCTATCAAGCAAAAGGTAGCAAAGATTGAATACAAGATTTGGGGTCCCCATTGCTCCAGCAAACGCAAGAAGAACAAACCAACAAAAAAATTTACCACCTGAAAACCACCACAGACCCACCAAAAGTCCAAATAAGTACTATGTGGTTTCGTGTGAATATACATACCAGGGAAATTATTAGAACCACCAACTTATCATTAAGTAGTATCTGAAAGAAAGGACATAAGAAACTAGCAGAGACTTCTAGTTTTATAGAAGCAATCTTCTGAGTCATCTATGAGTTTTTGCTCGCATAGAGCTATAAAATATGTTGCAAATATAGTTTTGAGACTTTGGGTTTAAAGCCCCAGCTCAGACTAGTATATTAAAAGAATATTACTCAATCAGAAAGAAGAGATGTTCTAAAGAATATTACCCAGTGTACTGACATACAGACTGCCATAGCCTTCGCTCGAATTCGACTGGGCAGAATTTCTGGCAAGAGGAGGCCAGGGACCGGACCAGCTCCCAGGGCAAATGTAAAGACAAACCTGAAGAAGGAACCAACTATAGTCAAATCAAGAAGATCCTAACAGAAATTCTCATTTTCTTTTTAACCATTAGTTGGCGAACAATTAAAGCACACATAATATGAACAGAAAGCCATCACAGGTTATCTGAGGATGGTCTAATATCCTTTTTTATTTAAAGGGTATGGGGCTGTTGGAACTCAACATAGACTGCAACATTTTTTCAAACTGCGCAATATCCATGTTTTAGCCAACACGATTTTAGAAGTAGCACAAAATATTGATATGAATTGCGTTACTGATGTTTTATGCTAAAAAGTCAACAGAACAAAAGTAGCAAATAGCTGCTTTCTTTCTATTGGCTTTTGCAACACATACTTTTTCATATCAACAAATTTTAAGCACATACTTTTCAAATTCTCGCTGTCCGAACAGGCGCTAATCTGTCAATTGACAAGTACACGCGGAATTCTAAAAATAAACAATGATTTTGAAATCTTTTCTAAAAGGATTTTCCGTCTTAATTTAGCAATTAGAAATTTAGGTAGCACCATCAAAACATTTTGAGTTGCTCCTTGGTCCTCTCTTCAGGAAAAATGAGTAGTTAGACTAGACCTCATAGAACTGGAGTACATGTCTTTTAGACATAAAATCACTTTCATAAATTGGTAAATCACTTTCATAAATTGGTTGGCCTCGAGGTCCAGGGAAGTCCTTTTTTTGAAGAAACTTATTGCCTATAAGTAGATACTCCTTTTATGGAAAAGAGTGACTCTAGGGAGAGTCAATCCATCTCTATATCATGGATTCATCTTCAAAATCATAAGATTTCCAAGGTTTTCACTACTACTCACAAAAGCATCCCACCAACAGATAGATACAAAGTTCCGGAGCCAGGAATAGGTAAACTTGCTGCAGAGACCTGGAGGCCCATTGCTACTGCCTACATCAGTCATCAGTCAGTAAATGGATCAAAGATCAAACTTCTGATGTCAATTTACAAATGTATAACACTACACTCATCATCAGATAAATTTCTGATAGCAAAATACCATGCCCAGGAAGCTTCCCAAGAGAAGCACCTTCCTTCCAAGTTTATCCATCAAAAGCATTGCAATTATAGATCCTGCAGACAATATGTGACATGAAAAATGGTGTTCCATAATCCTAGGAAACGTAGGTAGCCTGCTTAAAAATTAAGTTATCGTTACCTAATAAATTTGAAAATCCTACACAAATGTTTGCTACATCTGAAGGTACCCCTGCCCTTTTGAAGACAGTTGAAGAGAAGTAGAACACAGCATTTATACCAGATAATTGTTGTAAAGCATATAGGACTGATCCAATATAAACAACTGCAAGAACAAACAACAAATCATAGCTGAACGACAGTGGTGGATTATATTGAAGCACCCAAAAGAAAGAGTTTGTACAGAGTAAACAACCCATTCACTATTGAGAGTGAACGGAGTATTCATCCTATACACGTGGTATGTGGAGTCATGTGGTGTATGAGGCGATCACCTAGATCAGATTCTTCGTAGATTGCATTAAAAACTATCTGTGCCATTTGATTAAGGGACCAAAAGAGCCACAAAATCAATGCCTACCACGTGATTGCTCAAATCTGGTCTAGGTGTTCAATTTCTGGTGCTTGTAACTTCTTAATCACATGGTAGAGATAGTTTTTATGCAGTCTTACAGCTGAACCCGATCTATCTAATGGCTGCATGAATCATATTGCATCACATGCCACCAAAAATGGTGATATATGTACAGAATCAATGATCTGTTCTCTCAAGAATGCATGGGTTGGTTACCTATACCAACCCAAACATAAGGAAAAAATAACACAGGAACATAAACATGCATTAAGAACAGGCATACATACCTCTGAAATGGCGACCACAAAGCAAATCTGAAAATCTTACAATGTCAGATTCATTCCCTTTTTCTGACCGACATACTTCTGTCATTGCAGATTTGACATTTGATCCTCCCAATAGCCTCTCAAATTCGGCTTCAGCTTCCCCAAATCTTCCTCCCTGTACCATGTTAAAGAGGAAGTTCTTTACATTGTAGTCTCTTTATTTGATTATTTATTGTCATTTTTCTTTTTTGATAACCTGGGTATCCGGGCCTCTTAGAGCACCCGCCTAATCCCAGGGGCACATGCGCACCCCAAATTCAGCACATGTCGGGTCAGCACAGGATATAAATCCCTAGGGTGGCCTCAAGGGGGGGGAGGGGATTCGAACTCAGGTCTCCTGCTTTTGGAAGCATGTACCTGGCCAGCTCACCCAACCCCTTGAAATTTATTTATTCTCATATTAATGTTCTATTACTTGTACTTAAAATCAAAAGGCATTAGTCTTTTCCATTCAAATTCACGTATTATATAAGTTGAAGGATGGATTTGGACACCTCACCTTTTCTGAGAGGTTTCTAGTTTTCTTTATGGTTATTAGAGCGAACATGATCTTAGTCCTCTAAAATTTTACAAAATTTCTAAAAGGCATCTTGAGATTCTTGACTCTCAGCATTAGCCTCCTTAAGTCCTTATTAGTTGACCCTCTCTAGACATTCTATTCTAATCCAAACCAATCTCTATTTAATTTTTTTTTTAGTATTTCACTCAAATCAATTACTCAATCTCTCCCCTACAGTAACTCAATCTAATCTTTCTAAAATATTACGATTCACCCACATGATCCTGTCCTTCATTTTCCCTCCATGTTAATGTAGTCCCTCTCAAAATTCCGTCTCACTAGATTCTTTAAAATTCTTCCTCGAGGTTCTTTCGAACCAAAGCAGTGAGGAATTACCTCCGAATTGATGCCATCAAGCTTGCATGCTCCTCCCGAGGGAACCACCATCTCCATCCATGGGAGACTGTATAGTTACTCAGTCTAAAAGAATGCAAATTGAAGGCCACTTCCATTCTCACCAACAGATTCCATCCTCTCCTGTGACAGCCCGGATTTCCTAACCACGAAACCCGGGCCGTCGGGTCGACGCTAAGGCCGAACCCCGTACGGAACACTTAGCTTAAACACATGCAAGTTGGAAATAAAGCGGAAACATAAATAACAAATTATCACGAAAAAGGAAAAGACATCTCCCATCAATACCTTCCAAAAGCTCAAAATAACAGTTCTAACTCCATAAGAATACTTATGGAAAAGGAACCGAAAAGAACCACCGGTAAGGGCCATCCCTTACCGAAACAAGGTTCGCAAAACAATTGATACAATGAATCTCCAACATTACTTATATTCTTTTACAAAACTTTACTAAATCGTACTCCAAAATACATATAAGGCCGGACCTACCCAGGCCTTGCACAAATAAAGCAATTCTCAAAATGAGGTTCTTGCTCCTCCTCAGGTGGCACGTAATCGGAGTCCTCTTTGTCTTAGTCCTCCGCGCCTACCTCATCACTTATACCTGTGACGTATAGTCGAGGAATGAGCTTCATCCAAGCTCAGCAGGTAAAAACCAATAGCATGCGTTTCTTTTATATATATATATATATATATATATATATATATATATATATATATATATCTTATGACAAAAATGAAAACATGAATTATTTCTTGTGAGTAATCCAAATTCGATATAACAAATTGAGCAAACGAAGTGGTTCGTACACATGTAAAGATAATCACTAAAGCAACCATTTCCGTAACTAATGAAATTTATCCGATGCACGCACACACTAAATCTCATAGCAATGGAGAAACTTAAAGGGTTTTACTTAAATCGGTACTCGAGTAGCTATAGCCTCGAGTCCCCAATGGAATACCCACCATCGTCGTTCATATGAACCATTTGCATAGGTGCCCAATATCCCAACAAAGGTGGACACTTTTGCCGAACACATATTTTACCGTTGGCCGGTAGGATTTCACAAGATCACGAAGGGTATGCGGATATCCCCCCGTACTGGTCGCAGATATCCCGCCGCGTCAGTCGGGTATTCACATACAAACCTCAAATCAGCATGCATAATTTATAGTTTATCACCGTGTTTGCGTTAAATATAATTAGGTTTGAAAACTGGAATGAATCACAAACTTTCATACCCACATATCGAAAGGAATCACGAAGGATTCCACATAGTGGCACGTGGCTAAAACAAAGTTGGAATAGTTTCCTCATCACAATGCATTCGCACAAAGGGTCTCAAATCACACACACGCTAACTCATTCGCATTGGGTTTTAAAACCAATTATACTAAGATGTTGACAAAAATCTATCATATCATAACATACACATCATTGACATCGAATAAACATGCTATGTTGATTTCCCTACCTCAATTGAGTCACACCAAGATCACACCAATTTCATTCCACACAAGCATACATCCATCTCCACATGTCAAACCTATAGTTAGGAGTGTCCAAACGTTCTATGAGCATGCTTAGAAGAATGCAAAACATACACTACTAAAAATTCAGAAGAAAAGAACAAGGTGGAGTACCTTGGTCCTGGCGCGAGCGAGCTCCGAGGCTCGAGCGCGCGAGCCCAAACTGGCAAAATCCTCGCGCAACCGAACTGACATTTAGTTATCTTGAGAGTCGCGCGCGAGGCCTCGCTCGAGCGAGCCCTATTACACTTAAGTTCTCACGCGAGCGAGGAACAGTAGCCTCACAGCCTTACTTAAGTTCTCGCGAGGTTCTCTTAGTCCTTTCTCTGATGCTCGCGCGAGCAAGCTCTTATGCTCGTGCCTGCGAGGATCAGATACATTTAGATCTGAGTCTTTCTTCCAACTCGATCCTCATCAACTCTCAACCACATTCCACCCCATTCATAACACATAATAAATGCTACTTTTAAAACATAAATGACATTGATTTCTTACCTTTTTTGTTCCCTGATTCTCCGATGGATCGAATCTTTATCCCTTGGGAACCCACAAAGCTTCAAAAACCCAAAAACTACACCATCCTTCACATTAAACTCATCAATCCACACGAGATCATTACGATTGTGCAGCCCTAATCCTCCCACACCCTTGCTCAACCTCCCTTGTACTTTCTTGGATTCAAAATCCCCTCTCTTTCTCTAAGAAACCCTCTCTCTCTCTCTCTCTCTCTCTCTCTCTCTCTCTCTCTCTCCAACTCAAATAAACTAAAAGTGAAACCCACGTGTGAGACCCCCCCCCCTTATCTCAACAATTTGAGTTTGTCAACTTGTTACACACTCATACCACACATAGGTGTTACTTAATCTCTAACACCTAATGTGTTAGGCACATACACATACCAAGTTGTGCACATGTGCATAGGCTCCCTTGTGAACCACAAACACTCATACACAGTCATACGCACACCTGACCTACACGGTTAACAAAAACTGGGGGTTATTACATTCACTCTACCTTATAAAATTTTCGTCCTCGAAAATTGTCGTAAGTCACACGCACCCTGTTATAGTGACGAATTGAAATGCATAGAGGATTAGCAATTTACACATGTCTCACCGTGATAGAAATACACAGCAAAACGTATTAAAACACGTAGTCTACGTACACGTGGCGCTGGCAATTATATGGTAGAAGTAACCTACTTCCCTCCCTATCCATCAGATAACATACATCCTGCAGAAGATAACCATGTGATCTCATGCACAACATTAGAGTACCCATGCAAACTAAAATATACAAGTAATGGAAAACATACACATTGGAACTAATTTACACATCGATTTTATATATCTATCCATTCACCAAAATTATACCATTCATAACCAAAAACTATCATTAGTAATCCAAAATTTTAATTCACCATAAGTAATCCAACAAAGCTGTCATGATCTAAATTTTATGTCTTTGATACACCTAAAATATGTGTATGTGTTTAATATCGTATTCTCCGCATGCCTTGACTTTTCAAAACGTTTTATCTAAAAATGCATGTTTTGGTTTTTCAAGCTCTTATATTTATTTTCGTCATTAATGAACATAAGCTGTGTAATAGCCTACTGGTTAAAGACTTTAAGTTCTAGATAAGAGGTCTAGAGATCAAACCTTGCTATGTGTGCTCTAAACCTCTATTTTAAACTTTGAGATAAAAGTCTATACACTCTTCCTTGTTGTGTTGGCTTAACACCGGATAATCCCCAAAATGTGATAAATAAGTGTCTTACGGAGAACCCTAAATTATAAGCTCATTTAGAGTTCTTCTTAAGAATAGAGCCGTCAGAGACCCTAGAGACCTTAGAGAAGAAATTATAGATCTATCTTCCTAGAACCCTTCTTTTGGAAGTGCGGTGAGACGTTGGCGTATATTCTCAAGCGCCCTTCACCCTCTTCTAAAATCATCATCATTGTTGGGATCTGAATTTAATCGTGGTGGTACGATCGATCTAGGTATGGAGAAATCATGCTTTCCATTGAACTTAAGATATTAATTTTTAAATAGATTTTTGTGTAAATTAGTGAGATTATTTCATGAATAATTAATGGATGATTAAATAGATGCATGCTATGATTAGTAATCCTTAATATTGATAATTTTAATTAAGAAGGAGACGGTTGAAATCTCACCATGTGATTTGATGCATTTTGATATATGCTCACAGAATTATGTCAATCGATTGACGATTGGATGTCAATCGATTGAGGATGAATATTAAAGTAGGTACTGATAAATGAGTTTATTTTTGGAAAAATGCACAGAATTATGTCAATCGATTGACGATTAGATGTCAATCGATTGGGGATTAAATAATATTGCTTTGAAAGAAAATGCACAGAATTATGTCAATCGATTGATTCAGAGGAGTCAATCGATTGAGCCTTATGTAATATGATATGCGCAGAATTATGTCAATCGATTGAGCCTGAACTTGAAATCAATGGATAGTGTTGCGTAGCTAAGTTCTATATTCAAGTTCTTCTCACAACAGTGTCATTAAATGCTAATGTTACGCACTATGATTGTATGATATGCACTGTAATATTTATGCACCATGATTGTGTACACTTTAATATTTATGTACCATGATTAAAGACACTTAAATGCTTATGTATTATGATATCACTCTTATGCACTTTATATGTTTCATGATGATCTATATAATGCACAATCAAGACACGTAAAACACGATGAAATGTCAAGCCATGATCAACGAGCATTAGACCCAACATCTTGTACCCGATGGAGTCTAAGAAGGTATTAGACCCAACATTTGGTGCTTGATGGAGTCTAACTAAACACGATTAAGGAGCATTAGACCCAACATCTTGTACATGATGGAGTCTAAGAAGGTATTAAACCCAACATCTTGTGTAAGATGGAGTCTAACTGAATAAGAGTATGATGAGCATGATTCAGCCCAACGTCTTGAGCGGGACGGAGTTTGACATGTAATAAATAACATGATTCATTAGACCCAACGTCTTGAGCATGACGGAGTCTAACTAAACAAGTGATAAGCATGATTAAGACCCAAAGTCTTGAGTGGGACGGAGTCTAACGTATATTAAATGACAAGCAAGATGAAATTAAAAGAAATGATACACTCATGTAATATTGATATATATGTTTATGTTCAGTTTATTCCAGCTTAGTGAGATTATACATGCCACATGCACACATACATGAAATATATCGAAATATTTATATGGCTATGATTGATATTTTTATACTTCAATAGATTGCATGTCTGGTCCATACAAGTGTAAACTTACACCCCTTGTTGATGTGGGTGACCAGATGAGACAGGTGTTGCCAATGACAATGTATGGGTCTATGGCGATGAGACGGCACGTGGTGCTCAAGAAATTGGACTGAATGGCGATAATGGCTTCGTGGCCTAATTAGCTATTTTCCTTTCTAGTTATTAGTAATTTTAAATAAATGGGACATTGATCAGTTAGTATTTTATCAAAACTGTTTAAGCTTTAATCATGTTGGACTTGTTATTGGAATAAGAACATTATCATGGGTTTTATTTAGATTAATTAATGTTTTAAAGAAATTTTATCTTCCGCTGTTTAAGGTGCTTTTATCGCCTTATTATGTTTCTATGGTTCGCGATACGAAGGTACAGCCTAAGATCTTACAATTAAGAGGTTGTGAGATCGCGGGTCGCTACAAAAGCATGCCCAATCCATAAGTTAGTTTCATCAAAAATAAAAAATGTGACAGCCATACCACCATAGTTCAACCTTTACTTCATATTCACATCTTTGCTTTCAAAATGTAAAACTAAACTCCTCAAAATAAAATCTTCTTAGTGGCGAGTTCTAATCGTCCTCCTCCTCGTCGTACTCGAAACCTGACGCTTCATCTCCCTCGTCATCATCATCATCGCCATCACCCTCCTCGTCAGTCTCCGTGCCCGTAGCTGCACCGCAACTGGAAGAACCGAAAATAGAGTCCTGCATGGTGGTGAGACGCTCCCGGTAGGTCTCAGGGTAGGCATGACGCATGAGGTCGATATTACCCGCCTCTTGGAATCTCTGATGTAGCCGCATCTCCGTTTGACGTAGGCCGATGTCACGGGTCTGTTGGAGCACCTTGCGCATCATGGCCTCCATGGTGTCAGGCGTCGGCTGGGATGAAGGCGGTGTTGTAGGCGGAGGCCCCGTGTGCAGAACTGGCCTTGTAGGAGATGTAGCCTGCTAGGCCATCTGGGTGGCCTGCTTCTTCGTGACGTTGTCGCGTAGGCTCCTAAGGCTCTGCCTTAAGTCCTTGATGCGGTAGGATTCAATGTTATCGGTGAGCGTAGGTTCATGGCCTTGAATTTCGAAGCCGCTGCTCCCATCCCGGAGTTCAAATAGTTTTGAGATCAAACGGACATATGGTAATTTGTTGACGAGTTTGGGAACGGCGCCCAGACTGTTTCGCTCAAGGGCTTGCAAAATACCCTTCCTCACAAGGATAGGGGCGCTAAACCACCTATCATGAAATGCCGAATGAATGGCATTCAAAAACGGTACCCGCCGCTCTTGCTCGTGTCCTAAGGGAAATAAGTTTTTCCTAAAGATAACGTCTAAGGGCCACATGTGTGTGGGCAATTGGGCCCGGGTGATGGATTTCCCGTGGCCACCACACCGCCAATTATTTCGGCAGCGATTTCTAGGAATTCAAAGTCGCGGGGGAGCGGTGGTTTGGAAATCCCATCTTCGATATAGATTAACGGGCATCCCATAGCATGGCCAATGTCCTTGGCTTCAAAGGTGAACTCCTTACCATCCCATCAATTTCACAAATTAATTTGGTTTGGGTGGCATTGGTCTTTAGGGTTTGGTAAAAGAGTTTTACCAAACGAGGGTAGTAATGTGTGCTAACCGGGGTTAAAAGAGGAGGCTTCAATTCGTTAATAGTTAGGTAGTCTAGGGTCCACTTGGTGGTGGACGGATCCTCAAAACAGCTCTTATGAATGCTCCACTCAGGTGTAAAATTTTTTGCTTCCCACCATGGGGCGGGCTGGGTCAAAGGTGGTGGCTTGACCGCCAACTTCTTCCGTTGTCTAGGGTTTGGGTCGGATGAACTCATCCTAGGATTCTAAATTACGAAATTGAGGAAAATAAAGGTAGATTTAGGTGAAAGATTACCTTTGTGCGCGAAAATCCGTCGAAAATGGTGAAAAGAACTCCTCAATAGAAGGGATTTGAGGGATTTCCCCAATTACTCCAAAACCCTAACTCTCCTCCCCTCTTTCGTTCAAGTGAAATGAGCAGGGAAGGGCTTTCACGCCCTTATATAGCCTGTTCCTCGCGAGGCATAGTGGCTCACGCGCGTGAGGTACAAACATAGTTTCTGAAGCAATTTTGCTTCATTCGTCCGTTCCTCTCCTTTTTTATCTCAATTTCCTACCCGCATATGTTACTCACTTGGGTGTGACCAATTCTTCATCAGTCCACTAGCCTAATCCATAATCTATAGTCTAGTCAATCGCATGCATTAATACACATAATTAGAATTTCGGAAATTGTACTTCATGCAACGCAATTTTACATTATTTTCATACCTCAATTCATACATTCGGAGATCGAACTCATCTGAACAAGTTTGGATAGTGTTCCCGCACATCCGATTCAGGCACCCAAGTGGCTTCCTCTTGTGAATGGTTCCGCCACTTGACAAGTACCAAGGGAATTTTCTTCGTGCGTAGGACTCGTTCTCTCCGATCAAGAATTTGCACCGGATCTTCTCGAACGGTCAAATCCTCTTGGATTTCTATTGGTTGGTAATCCAACACGTGTGTTGGGTCCTTGATGTACCATCGCAACATCGAGACGTGAAATACGTCATGCATGCCAGAGAGGTGTGGTGGTAGTGCGAGTCTGTAAGCAACCTCCCCAACACGTCCTAAGATCTCGAATGGTCCAACGTATCGTAGACTCAACTTGCCACGCTTGCCAAAGCGCATTACGCCCTTTGTCGGTGAAATCTTTACAAAAACGTTGTCTCCTTTCTGCAAGGTTAGTCTGTACTATCATTAGAAATTTGTACTTATGTAGAGACATGCAATTCATTGGAACTTATAAGTGATTTTACCTGAAAGTCGACGCTCGTCCTTTTTAGGTCCGCATAGCTCTTCTGTCTACTTTGAGCGACCCTTATCCGATCTCTAATCAAGTGTACTTTCTAGGTATTGCTTTTTAAATTTTTGGGCCCTAAGAAAAACTTCTCTCCTGTCTCTTCCAAATTGATTGGGGGCCGACATCTCCGCCCATACAGAACCTCATACTGTACCATGCCAATACTTGCCTGGAAACTGTTATTATAGGCAAACTCGATCAATGGTAAGTGTTGATCCCATGCTCCTTAAAAATCAAGCATACAAGCGTAGCATATCCTCGATAATTTGATTTACTCTTTCCGTTTGGCCATCTGTTTGCGGATGAAAAGCCGAGCTAAAGTCCAACCTCGTACCCATGCCTTCTTAAAATCTTTGCCAAAATATTGAAGTATATAACGGGTTCCGATCTGAAATAATGCTCGTTGGAATGCCGTGTAATCGGACGATTTCTCTCATATACAAATCTGCTAATTTGCTTGCAGTGTATGTGTCGTGTTGTTAGGCCTGTCAACCGGACGGGCCAGGCCGGGTTTTCACTCGGCCCGTTTATTTTTAAAAAAAAAAAATTTAGGCCCGGCCCATTAGCTAAACGGGCCGGGCTCAACCCGATTTTAAATTATGTAGCCCGAACCCGCCCCATTTAGCTAAACAGGCCGGGTCCGGGCCGTGTTCGGGCCGGGTTTTTAATATTTTTTAACGAAAATTTTAAGTTTTTTTTTTCTTAAAGGACCTCATCTAAAAGGGCCGGGACGGGCCTTAAACTTCAAAGCCCGAATTCGGGCCCGTTTCTTATACGGGTCGGACCAGGCTGGGCCTGTTTATTAATTTTCTAAAAAATTAGGCCCAGGCCGTTGTAGGGCAAGAAATGTGATGACTTCGTCAATCGATCAACTACCACCCATATAGCATTGTGGCGCCTCATCGTCCTTAGTAATCCTACAATGAAGTCCATAGAGATAAACTCCCATTTCCATTCCGGTATAGGGAGAGGCTGCAATAGACCTACTGGGTGTCTGTGATCCACCTTTACCTGCTGACACACCAAGCATCTAGAAACGTATTCCGCAATATCTTTCTTCAATCCTCTCCACCAATAATTCTTCTTTAAATCCTAGTACATTTTGGTACCACCAGGATGAATAGCATATTTGGACTTATAAGCTTCGTCCAATATCATTTGCCGCAGATCGGCATCAACCGGTATGCATAGACGTCCTCGGAATAGCAATGATCCATCTTCCTTAATAGAGAAGCCTACACTTGTGTCGTCTATCACATTCTGCCTGATCTTTAAAAGCTCTTCATCTTTCATCTGAAGCTCGTAGATTCTACCAAAAATTGTTGGTCTGATAGTGATGTTAGCCAACAATGCACCAGAGACCTTCACCTCAAAATTCTTGTCATACAAGGAGATATCTTCTAACAATTTCCATCGGTGAAGTCCCGTAATAAGGCTAGCTAACTGAGCCGAGTTTTTCCGACTTAAAGCATCTGCCACGATGTTTGCTTTACCTGGATGACACTAAATCGAACAGTCATAATCCTTGAGAAATTCAATCCATCTCCATTGCCTCATATTCAAATCCTTCTGCGTAAACAAGTATTTGAGGCTCTTGTGGTCCATGAAAATCTCAAAGGTCTCTCCGTATAGGGTAGTGTCTCCAGATCTAAGTGCAAAGATCACAACGGCTAACTCAAGATCATGTGTCGGATAGTTCTTCTCATGCTCTTTCAACTGTCTCAACCCGTAAGCTATTACCTTCTTATTCTGATTGAGCACACAGCCTAGGCCACTGTACGACGCATCACTATAAACTACAAATCCCCCACTGCCTGATGGGATCGCTAGTACTAGTGCGGAGGTAAGTTGTTTCTTCAGTTCCTGGAAGCTCTCTTCACACGCGCTGGTCCACCCAAATTTGACATCCTTCCTCGTAAGTCGCGTGAGCGCACCTGAAATCTTAGAGAACCCTTCCATAAATCTTCGATAGTACCCAGCCAGACCGAGGAAACTGCGAATCTCAGTCACAGTCTTTGGTGTTCCCAATCTATCACTGCCTCAATCTTTGTTGGATCAACTGTCATGCCTACATCTGAAACTACATAACCTAGAAAGCTCACTTTCTCCAACCAAAACTCACATTCACTGAGTTTGGCATACAATTGATGCTCACGTAGTGTCTGTAATGCAATGCGTAAGTGTTGCTCGTGCTCTTCTCTAGATTTTGAATAAATGAGGATGTCGTCCACGAACACTACTACGCATGTGTCAAGATGTTGTTTAAACACCCTGTTCATGAGATCCATAAACAAAGCTGGTGCGTTTGTCAAGCCGAAGGGCATCACTAAAAACTCATAATGCCCATATCTTATTCTGAATGCCGTCTTTTGAACATCTTCGACCTTTTCTTTCAGTTGATGATACCCTAATCTCAAGTCGATCTTCGTAAAGAACTTCGCCACTTGCAACTAATCAAATAGATCATCAATCCTGGGTAATGGGTACTTATTCTTAATCATGAGCTTGTTTGATTGACGATAGTCAATGCAAAGTCTCATCGACCCATCCCTCTTCTTAACAAACAAGACCGGTGCTCCCCAAGGAGACACACTAGGTCTTATGAAGCCTTTATCCAACAGCTCTTGCAATTGCTCCTTCAATTCTTTCAACTCGACAGGAGCCATTCGGTAGGGGGCCTTAGATACCAGTTTATGCCTGGAGCTAAGTCAATTGAAAATTCGATTTCCAGATCAAGTGGTAATCCTGGTAAGCCGTTGGGAAATACGTCCTCAAACTCACAAGCAATCGGAATATCAATGATGACATTCTTCATTTCCTTTTGTTCTTGTAGGAATGCTAGGTATCTTTCGCACCCGTTCTTCATCATCCATTCAGCTCGTACCGCGGAGATGATTGGTACTATCTTGTCATGGTCACCAATAAACCGGAAAGACTTCTACTTCGGTGGACGAAAAATGATAACTTTTCGTAGGCAATCAACGCTTGCATGATAAGCGGATAGCCAATTCATGCCAAGAAGCACATCGAGCCCTTGCATGTTCAACAAGATAAGGTCCATCATTGTCCCTGATCTTCCACAACAACTGATCAGCAATACGTGTCTATGGTTACTGCACTTCCCGTAGGAACTGACACTTCCAAAATGAAATCTAATTCCTCGGGAACGACTTTCAATCTCCCTGTGAATTCTGGAGTTTTCTTGATATATTTGTAACGTACCTATATTAATACATATACAAGGCATTCAGACATGCATGCCAAAACTACACAACCATGAGAATAAAACCTATAGCTCTTCCTATCGATGCACTTTCTTTATCTAGAAAGCAATTAAATAAACTTGAACATAATTGGACAATTATACCTTGGATGACATCATTGCTTGCCTGAGCATCTTCAGCTGTCATTGCAAAAGCACGGCCTTGTATAGTGGGTCTCATAGATCGCGCAAGCCTCTGAGCTATTACAGTTGAAACGGTACCTTCATTTCGCATCTCGGGGCAATCTCGAATCATATGGCCCATCTTGCCACATTTAAAACAGCCTCCCGTATCTCGTCTACAATCCGACAATTTATGTGACTTGCCACAACGGGCACATTTTACTTGCGGACTAGACGATGCCGCTCTCGAGGATCCTTGCGTAACTAATGCTCCAGACGTCTGAGTCTGAGCAGGGCCCTCTATGCGGAAAGGTCTCATGAGAGTAGATGTTGTGGGCCTATGATAACTCGTCTAGGGTTGTCTTGAAACTGAAGCAGATGCTGCAAACCTCGGCTTTTTATTCCCTGAGTCGTAGTCACTTATTCTTATTCTGTAGATCCCTCCTCTTGTACCTATTGTTGATGTCCCTCTCCGCCACGATGGCCTTCCCTATCACTTCGGCATATGTTTCAAGTTCAAACATTGATATTCTATCTTTGACGTTTGGTCTCAGGCCTTCTTCAAATCAATTGGCCTTCATCTCCTCAGTTGCCACTAATTCAGGAGAAAATCTTGATAAGCGTGTAAACTCATTACCGTACTCTCTTACGGTCACGCTCTCTTGGTCTAAGTTGGCAAAATCCTTCTTCATCTGGTTCTGGACTTGTTTTGGAAAATATTCCTTGTTGAATACTCGAACAAATTCCACCAATGTCCATGGGTCATGAAGACCTTCTACTTCCCTCTTCCTCAACACCGATTTCCACCATGAATCGACATCACCTTCGAGTTGGAAGGAAGCCCAACCAACCTTCTCATTCTCGGAGCTCTGGAGTCTTTCTAGCAATTTCTCCATCTGATTCAGCCATTTCTCCGCCTCTAGTGGATCCGTCTGACTGTGGAAACTCGGAGGTCTCAATCTCCTAAAGTCCACGAAAGACGATGGCAAAAGTGTTGGAGGTGGTGGTGGTGGTGGTTGCTGCTGATGATTCATATTGTTGGCAGCCAGTAAAGTCGTCTGCTCAGCCAATATAGCAGTCTATTGAGTCTGCTGAGCCATAGCAACGGCTACAGCCTCCATGACTTGAGCCATCCTATTCGCTGCCTCATCTCGATGACCCTCTCCTCAGGAGGTTGTCTCTGCTCTCTACTGGTACCCGCAGGGATATCACCTATACTTCTCAACTGTCTATGGCGACCTCCTCTAGGTCGACCACTACCTTTCTGATCCATCTAAATCTGTTACAATGAAACAAAAGTCTCATTAACAGACGGTCCCTACAATCCAACAAAATCTCAAATCTCTTAAACAATCTAAGACTTGTTAGAAGTCTCTAAAGTCGATGCTTTGATACCAACTGTGACAACCCGGATTTCCTAACCGCAAAACCCGGGCCGTCTAGTCGACACTAAGGCCGAACCCCGTACGGAACACTTAGCTTAAATACACGCAAATCAAAAATAAAGCGGAAAAATAACTATCATGAAAAAGGAAAAGACATCTCCCATTTATACCTTCCAAAAGCTCAAAACAACGGTTCTAACTCCATAAGAATACTTATGGAAAAAGAACCGAAAAAAACCACCGGTAAGGGCCATCCCTTACCGAAACATGGTTCGCAAAACAATTGATGCAATGAATCTCCATCATTACTTATATTCTTTTACAAAACTTTACTAAATCGTACTCCAAAACACATATAAGGCCGGACCTACCCGGGCCTTGCACAAATAAAGCAGTTCTCAGGATGAGGTTCTTGCTCCTCAAGTGGCGCGTAATCAGAGTCCTCTTTGTCTTAGTCGTCCACGCCTACCTCATCACCTGTACCTGTGACGTATAGTCGAGGAATGAGCTTCATCCAAGCTCATTAGGGAAAAACCAATAGCATGTGTTTCTTATCAAGCATATATATATATATATATATATATATATATATATATATATATATATATATATATATATATATCTTATGACAAATGAAAACATGAATTATTTCTTGTGAGTAATCCAAATTCAATGTAACAAATTGAGCAAACGAAATGGTTCGCTCACATGTAAAGATAATCACTGAAGCAACCATTTCCGTAACTAATGAAATTTATCTGATGCACGCACACTGAATCTCATAACAATGGAGAAACTTAAAGGGTTTTACTTAAATCAGTACTCGAGTATCTATAGCCTCGAGTCCCTGATGGAATACCTACCATCGTCGTTCATATGAACCATTTGCATAGGTGCCCAAGGTCCCAACAAAGGTGGACGCTTGTACCGAACACATATTTTACCGTTGGCCGGTAGGATTTCACAAGATCACGAAGGGTGTACGGATATCCCGCCGTACCGGTCGCGGATATCCCGCCGCGT
This sequence comes from Chloranthus sessilifolius, assembly GCA_021018995.1. Classification (NCBI taxonomy): domain Eukaryota; kingdom Viridiplantae; phylum Streptophyta; class Magnoliopsida; order Chloranthales; family Chloranthaceae; genus Chloranthus; species Chloranthus sessilifolius. The sequence continues at coordinate 56,738,126 of CM037590.1, read as the reverse complement.
CGGTCACGATTATACCACCACGTCGGTTGGGTATTCACATACAAACCTCAAATCAGCGTGCATAATTTATAGTTTATCATCGTGTTTGCGTTAAATATAATTAGGTTTGAAAACTGGAATGAATCACAAACTTTCATACCCACATATCGAAAGGAATCACGAAGGATTCCACATAGTGGCACGGGGTTAAAACAAAGTTGGAATAGTTTCCTCATCACAATGCATTCGCACAAAGGGTCTCAAATCACACACACGCTAACTCATTCGCATTGGGTCTTAAAACCAATTATACTAATATGTCGACAAAAATCTATCATATCATAACATGCACATCACTGACATCAAATAAACGTGGTATGTTGATTTTCCTACCTCAATTGAGTCACACCAAGATCACACCAATTTCATTCCACACAAGCATACATCCATCTCCACACGTCAAACCTATAGTCAAGAGTGTCCAAACGTTCTATGAGAATTCTTAGAAGAATGCAAAGCATACACTACTGAAAAATTCAGAAGAAAAGAACAAGGTGGAGTACCCTGCTCCTCGCGCGAGCGAGCCCCGAGGCTCAGGCGCGCAAGCCCAAACTAGTGGCAAAATCCTCACGCAACCGAACTGACATTTAGTTATCTGGAGAGTCAAGCGAGAGGCCTCACTTGAGCGAGCCCTATTACCCTTACGTTCTCGTGCGAGCGAGGCACAGTAGCCTCATGGCCATACTTAAGTTCTCGCGAGGTTCTCTTAGTCCTTTCTCTGATGCTTGCGTGAGCGAGTTCTTATGCTCGTGCGCGCAAGGATCAAAGACATTTAGATTTGAGTCTTTCTTCCAATTCGATCCTCATCAACTCTCAACCACATTCCACCCCATTCATAGCACATAATAAATGCTACTTTTAAAACATAAATGGCATTGATTTCTTACCCTTTTTGTACCCTGATTCTCCGATGGATCGAATCTTTATCCCTTGGGAACCCACAAAGCTTCAAAAACCCAAAAACTACTTCATCCTTCACATTAAACTCATCAATCCACACGAGATCATTACGATAGTGCAGCCCTAATCCTCCCACACCCTTGCTCAACCTCCCTTGTACTTTCTTGGATCCAATCTCACGGATCCAAAATCCCCTCTGTTTCTCTAAGAAACCCTCTCTCTCTCTCTCTCTCTCTCTCTCTCTCTCTCTCTCTCTCTCTCTCCAACTCAAATAAACTAAAAGTGAAACCCACGTGTGAGACCCCCCCCCCCCTATCTCAACAACTTGAGTCATAGGTGTTACTTAATCCCCTAACACCTAATGTGTTAGGCACATACACATACCAAGTTGTGCACATGTGCATGGCTTGTGAACCACATACACTCATACACATTCATATGCACACCTGACCTACACGGTTAACGAAAACTGGGGCTTATTACATCTCCACCATCAACATTCACAGCCACCCATCAGGTAACCTGACAGCCTTTCTCTATAATGACTAAGCTTATTACTTCCACTACAATCGCCAAAATGCCACTTTGGCAAAAGGCAATGTTAAAAGAGTTTGATGTACTACATCAAACTCATATAACTTGTACATTGATTCCTTGCCATCTGGAGATAATATTATCCGAGCCAGTGGGTGTATAGAATCAAATATCACTTGATGGTACTTGTCATTCGTCATAGTTTGCAGCCAAGGGTTCCAGTTGGAAACATAGAGTTAATTTCGACAAGAGCTCCAGCCCAATTGTCAAAACAACAATCACTTACCAAACATGTGTTTCTTCACGACGAGCTCAAAGAGGAAGTTTATTGGGAGCAACCACTGGGATTTAGAGATCCTCATTGATAGACTCGTATTTGAAAGCTGTCTAAGGCTAATATGGACCCAAACAAGCACTCACACATAGTTTGCGAGCTTTGCTCTTCTTTTCTGAAGGAAAATTCTTGATGCAGTGAAGCTGACCAGTGGCAGAACATCAAGTTACTTCCTTATGTTGACAACATCATCCTCACTAGTAACAATTGCTCCTTACGCGACTCCCTCATACACAACCTTGCAGTTCAGTTTGACATGTTAGATTTGGCTTGTTGCACTACTTTTAGGCATTGAAGCTCCTCCTACATGTCAACAGAGTTTATCGCTTAACTCTTGACCTGTATTGTTATGTTAGAGCTATGGCACATGCGAGCTCCTATGGCTTTGTTCTCTGCTCTCCAAACAGCGATCTCCTCCATCCCTTCCCAGGCATCTATATTATGCTATCAGGCTGGCATTAATACTTTAGACTCTGTTCTTCATGAAAGGACAAAACACATCAACATTGATATACACTTTCTTAGTGAGAAAATTCAAGATGGAATAATTGACACCCCTAAAGTCTCATCTTCATAACAATTGATAGATAATAGATATCTTCACTAAGGCGCTTGGTCCTCTCAACTTGAGTGTGTTCTTGTCAAGCTGAACATGACAGATATCTATGCACTAGCTTAAGGGGGAGAAGGGGGTTATTGGTTATATTAGTGGCATATATATGGGCTATATTTTATACCGGGTGTGTGTGTGTGTATATTTAGGGGGCATTTACGTCATCAGTGGCGAATATAAAGGCCAGTAGGGACTCTAAGCCCCAACTAGGTCATTTGACTCTCTCTCCCTCTCTCCTTCTCCCTCATTTAACCCTAACCCTAGTACTTTGAAGGATACATGCATTTTGGATCCCTCTTTATTATATAGAGGCAACTCTCCTCACCGGGCATATTCTGATGCACTACTCATCTGAAAGGTATATAGTCAATGAAATGCTAGCGAGTAAATCAAACAGATAAACCTAACCCCCTATGAGACTAGAAGACTCTACTTTGCATCAAAGGAAGCAACTCCTAAAGCCAATTACTCGGACGGCATTGCACTAGAGGACCTATCTGGGCCCAAGCACACTTGAATCCAACTCCCAATATTCATGTCATATCACTTACAATAGACAGTAACAGAAAGAAACTCTTGACATTCTTAGATTCAGATAGCACAAACTTCCTCTTCCTATTTCAAAAGATAAAATGGAGCTAAGCTCCACAGACTGTTGAGTTTGTTCATGCTTGCAGTGGAGCTTTTATTCATGAACAATGTAAATTATATTATATAAATGTGTGTGTGTGTGTGCAGTCAAAAGTGCCCATGGATGCGATTTTCTAGGTCGGGCCAGATGACCATACATATAAGAAAAGGAAATAGAGGTGAACACATACGAAATAAAATTATCACCTTGCAAAGCCAATGAGGACTCTCTGCACAGAACTCCATACCTATAGCTAGTATCGCAGCAGGAGCAGCAGATACCCAAAAACATGCCCTCCACCTGTCAGAAAGTTGAGTCAGTAAAGCATGTACTATGCGGTTACAGTCAACAATTACTTCCAAGAATCGTTAAAACCACAAGGTGCACACTGCAAGCTATGTAACAAGGACACTCCATACATTACAAGACTGTTTGGTTAGAATCGTATAATTCATGATTTGAACCATATGATTTAAATTGAATCGTATGGAGAAGAATTTGTATCGAACGTATGAATTGTTTTGCATATGAATCGTGATATTCGGGTTTTGTACGTGGCCGTGTGATCATGTGAGAAACCCACTAAAATCTTCAAAAAAATTATTAATATTTTAAATTAAAGTTCTTATATGACCTATTACATTAAAACAATAACATTTTAGCTTCGTTTGAGATCACAGACACTAGTTTAACCCTAAACCCTATTTCGAAACAAATCCACATAACTTTTTCACTATTATATGGAACCCAATTTCATTTGACAATTTTTTTTTCTACATCAAAAGGCTTTCAAATCCATGTAATTTTACTGGATTCTCTTGTACTGGTTGATCAAAGATATTTTTTCCAAATTTTGTTGAAAAAGAGGTTAACTCTTTCTTTCAGTTCTTGATTCTATTTATTGAATCTTGTCGTATGAGATGATGCTTACTAAATTTTATGATACTTTATTTTGTTGGATTACGTTCTAAGGTTTATGGATCAATTTACTTTATAATCTTACTTTCCGTTCTTAGTTATATGACTTATGAGTATGCAAATGTTGGAAATTGTTAGTGCTTGCTAAATTTATAACTGAAATGAATGAGAATGGACCTATTTTTCTTTTCTTAATTATAGATATTTCTGTTGCATTTTGTTTATTTTAGAAATTTATTTGTAATCATTTATTCATTTTTAAAGATCTTGTTAAATTCTTCAATTTACAATTTGATTCGAAGCAACCCTCTACAATTTCCGATCCAATTCACGATTTGACAACCTTAAACATAAGTATTTATGTTAAATTGAAAAGTATAAGTATGCTTGGCTAAATTATGAAACTTGAGAAGATGAAAACATATAGATTTTTAAAAATTCTCAAAACTAGCATTTTTCATTGGTCTATGCCGCAAAATAGCTATTTAAAATTTGGAAGATGAATACCCTTTAAATTTACAACTTCACAGGTTGTTGGCTTTCCAGATCGCATCACAATCCAGCGAAAAGTTGAAAAGGAAAGATCATATGTCACTAGAATATGCATGTTTCTCATCTTTTTCAAGTGAAATAAACACCTTTCTATTAATTTTCCCTCATTCCAATATTACTCCATCCATGGCTCTTACCAGCCCAAAATATCCTTTGTTATACCAACCCTTAGTCAATATTACTCTATTCATGGCACTTACCAACCCAAACTTTCCTTTGTTGGGATTCCAATAAATAGGGCTCCTATAAGTCCCAGACATGTTGCAATCTGAATAAAGCTTCCATAAGTACCCCTCACAAAAGCAGGTGAAACCTGGTGATCAAAACAAGATGAGATGAGAAGGAAGCACCTGGAATATGAACCAAAAGATGGTAATAATCATATAAATATTTAGATAGTCATATTTATACCTCTGTGACATAAAGAGAAGAAACAGGTGGACCAAGACCCATTCCAATTCCAACTAATACCCTCCCCAGAAGCATGCCCTCCAGATTTGTTGTTGTTGCACTGTATGAAAGTTGTTGACTTTCTCAGTAAGGTTCGTAACTTCATATAAGGTACCGCCTTGATACCAGTGAGGACCATATGGTTAACCAGAAATTTCAAGTTTTGGTTGTAAACTTGTAATGCATATGACAAAAGGATGCAAAATGACAGGAAATTATCAAGAAAATGAATAGAATAATTATGGTTAGTAACTGACATTTTAATAAAAGGAGAATGATATGCATTTAAAGCTAAATCAAATTGAGACAATATCAGTACTTCTTTAGTATATGTGGATGACGCTGCTATCTAACGTAGCTTTATATAGTGATATTTGCTACCATTCTTTAGCATTTGAATGATTAATTAGGCTAGAAAAAATGATGCATTATGGACAGTGGCGGACCCAGTTAAGGCCCATGCATCTGCCCACGGTCACTTAAAACAAAACCAAAAAAAAATACAGTTTCCTACAAAAAACCATTCATGCTTTGACACTTGTTTTTTTTTTAATATTCAAGTAAGTAAGTTAGTACACCACACGCTAACTCTGTCAAGCCTTAAACTGTCTGATCGGTGGGCCATGACCTCAAGATCTATCGTATGGAAGATTGGGACGAAAAAAAATCTCCATTGTCTGATTCAAGGCAGTCAACAGTGCTAAGATTAGAACCATCAGTTGTTGAGACTGAATCTTGGTTGCAAATACTAGTACCTTTTCTTTAATATTATAAAGCGAGGAGAGGAATTTAGCTCGGCATAATAAAAAGGCACCATTATATTCACACCAAGAGATTGCTTTCTCACCCACCTCTCAAGCAGGCATGCATTGACCGCCTTTTTTTTTTATATGGATTATGGAGATCATTTTTTATCTCCATCTTCCACACAACGGATCTATAGATCATAGGCACACCTGGAACACATCTCAAAAACTGACCCTAAAATCATGCTTCAGCGTGATGTGTGTCACATGATTTGAGGTCACTTTTTGGGATTTTGTGCTACGTGTAATAAAAAAATGACTGTTGGATGGTTAGCCTGTGATCTCTAGATCCGTTGTGTGGAAGATGGGGATGAGAAACGATCTCTATCATTTGATTCAAAGGTAGTGTCAAGTGGAGGAGGAGTGAAAAAGCAGTCTTTTTGGGTGACTAATAAAAGAATACGGGATACCTTTATTTACAATGATAGTTTTGAAAAAATTCTAGAGTTCTCTCTCTCTCTCTCTCTCTCTCTCTCTCTCTCTCTCTCTCTTGATCACGACATGTCCATAGCATGACCCACCTATTATAATTCTATAAAGAGTTTTACTGTTGGATACCATTATTTACACCCAGCGAAAATGTAACATTTCCCCATCTCCTCTATTCAGAATGCATTTTCCGTTTTGAATCATACGATGAAGATAATTTTTCATCCAAATGATATCATACGAGTACCATCATGTGATCATTTTTTCTTCCATGAGCATTAATGTGTTCCATGTGATTTTATGGTCATTTTTTGAGATGTGTGCCACGTGAAATCAAAACTAATCACATGATTGGTACATCCATAATTTGGTGAAAAAATTTTACACTAAAACTATCAACTACCTAGTGCCCCTCCTTTAGGAAAATCCTGAGTCCGCCACTGATTATGGACATTACTATTGTACATTCAAATTCTGTCAATGTGAGGTAAAATACACCCTAACTTTATAATAGGCATTACCAAATACTACATATTTTACGCACTGTCTAAATAGCCCTCTATCATATCTTGCAGACTTATGCTTCCTTATTTTCTTTCTGGATATCGTTTTAAGTTTCTCTATGAAAACTATGTAACAACTCCACACTTCACGTTTGTTTCTGATGCTCTTCTTGCATTGTTTGCTACTAATAAGTCCGATGCTAAAATCAAAACTTAAATTTGTGTAGTTTATTTTCTACAGAAGAAACAGACATGATAGGATCAACAAAGATAAATATTTGAATGACCATAAATTTATTGATTGACTATACTGCTATTTTGCACCTAAGTTTACTGCAATTGAATAATAGATAACCATTGGCCACTAACTGTTATCAAATACCCATAGGATTGAGAAATTGAATTATTGGAAGCACTTCATGGCCATCGCTTGTTGATTTGTAATTATTTAGGTTCATAGTAAATACAATCTATTGTAACTCACTCCAAGTTTCAAGAATTAAAGCAATATAGAATTACTAAAATAAATTTATTCCCATTTCTAAGAAAACTACAAGCATGTAAAAACCACATATAAAAGACCAAATAAGGGGCATAAAATTATAGCTTGACTACCTTGAATGACTAGATATGGAAAAATTCAGTCTTTTTAGACAGGGACTCCAGTTTCACATTACAACAAAAAATGAGAGACCAACCTGCTATTCAATGAAACAAATATTTTGCATCTGGATATAAATAAAACCGTTAAAAAATTAATATCAGTCCATATTCTAGTCAACATATTGGGTAACCTTCAAAACGTGAAACAGATATTTTAAGGTGCAACCTTAAAATACCTGAGGAAACAGATATTTGAAGGTTCCTCAGGTAACCTTCAACATACCTGAGGAAACAGATATTTTAAGGTGCAACATTTGAAGAGAATAGTTTGTACTAGATATTGGAGGTGAACTAAAGAGGACTCAGACCATTAAGAAAAAAAAAATACCATAGATTAGTATATGTTTCTACTTAACAAGCCTTTCAGTTCTAGATGTGAAAAGGTTCAGTTGACACCAAGTTACGGGACAGAAAAATTACGAAATTTCGAAAAAAAAAAGCACCATAGATTAGTATAAGTTTCTACTTAGCAAGCCTTTCAGTTCTAGTTGTGAAAAGGCTCAGTTGACACCAATTTACTGGACAGAAAAATTACAAAATTTCAAACAGGTTTTGTTCCACTAATTATAACAGATGTAATGCATTTTGAGTTAGTGTGCCTACATCACCTCATAGCAGCTCCAATAATCATCGGTAAAGCACTCAACTGAAAGGCCCTACGACGTCCAATCCCATCCGCTATCCAACCACTAAAAAGACACCCAACAAATGCACCAACCAAACACATACTAACTACAAGACCTGCAGCACGGGCTACCCCTATCAGGATGGCAATTTAGATGCAAAACATAGAAAAGTACGAAGACAATTTCACTAAAACAATAATTGAATATGGTTTAAATAGGGGTGTGGCTTGCTCCGGAGAGGAGAAAGGTATTGAGAGTGATGGAAAGCTCATTATATTTGACTTCAACAGTGCTCATCTGTAATCCAGGTCCGTCCAGAATGGGAGGACTCATTAGGAGAAATGAAGGTAGTTCAAGCATTTTCCAGACCTAGGGGTCTTATTGAAAATTCAAATAGGTCTGATACAAAAGCATGGTCGAGGGGCTTCGAATATTCAAATAATCAAACTTATGGAGGTTCCATATTGAAGAGGGGCCATCTGATAAAATTATGTGAACACAACTGAAATATAAAGGGTCATGGAGATTCTTATTCTTGCCGCTCACACTCATTGAGTTGGCTTCAATTCGTATCAGGATTCGCCAATCATTATTACTCAACCATTGAGAAGCAAATGAATAAGCAGGTATACTAGCTAGAGTGGAGTGAGGAGAGAATCCTTGTAATAATTAGTGAGAGTCTTCGTAATGTTGGGTGAAGTTGGATTGTCTTTAAAATGGGAAAGAAATGAAATTGAGGTGGGTTTTCCATTTGTACTTTTTTCTTTTTATCCTTAGAAATGGCCATTTATGAAAGAGAGCTCATTATAACAGCAAGTACCTTCAGCTAAGGTATTCCCTCCGAATCCAAGATCTAAAGCAATGGTTTCAAGTGGTTCATTAACAACTCTGCATGTAATGAAAGAAAAAAAATTAAATAAAATTCATGTTGTAAAATTTGAAACAATGTGTGACTCAAAAAAATATAAAAAGTTTTGAGGATGTAGAACAAACCCGAGATGGTAGCCAAACAAGAAAGAAGAAATGGTAGCCACACATACATGTGGCAAAGAAAGCTTCCAAGAAGGGTTTGTAGTTTCTTGTCCAATACCATTCTGCAAACGGGCTAAAATCCATACAAGGTTTTAGTCAAAATCACAATTCAAGTTACATAAATCTAAATGATACCCATAAAATGGGCCCTTTAATTAAATATAAAACCATTGCCCAAAACATGAACGAAAGCAATAGGTTCAAATCAAACTTAATAAAATTTATACTCTCAAAGAGTCTCCAAATCAAGGATTAAATATTGACTTAATTATAACAATGTTTTGCTTAATATGTATCAATTAATGGGCCTCTGTGTCATCTGCATTGCTGACTAGTACATATTTATCCATTTGCACACACACACACACACACACACACACACACACATGCATATAAAATTAATTAATTAAGCGCTAATAAAAGGAAATGATCCCTTCACTTGGGTGATGGGAAACAAAGTCCCTACTCAAGTGGGGATTAGTCCACGTCCGCTCCATTTGACATGGACCAATCCCCTGCTCGAGTAAGGATTTTGTTTCCAATCACTCAAGTGAAGGAATAATGTTGCATATGTGTGTGTGTGTGTGTGTGTGTGTCTCTCTCTCTCTCTCTCTCTCTTATAAAAACAATATCTGTTATTCATTTATGCGTCCCTCACTTTTTCATTTTTTCCCTAGTTGTTCTATTTATCAAAATTGTTTTCAACAGTAAAAAAGTAAAAATAAGAATAAATCCATATTGTAAGGATTGATACAAGTTTGATACGGTACATATATGTGCTCTGCTATATAATTTTAACTTGACAAGTTACATCTCATAAATTCACTTCTTTTCTTTTTTGCTTCATGTTTACCTCTCCCATTCAATGTTCTAGCCTATCAAGACTACACTGACATGAATAAGAAGAAAAGGGGAAAAAAGCTGGTGAATCTGGGTGAATATCAAGAAGAGGATAAACTAGTAAATCTGAGTGTCATTTAGCAAATGACACAAACTCTATTCATCAAATCTTTGGACACATTCTAATCAACCCAAGCAGTGCAATCATAAAAATCGGCCATATCGGATACATATCGCTATCGGATACAATATGGGGTTAAATATAGGGTCAAACAGATCAAATATCAGCCCATATCAGGTCATTTCAGTCTATATATATTCGATCTGAGCCAGGCGAAATTTTGTTTATTATTAAATATTAAAATGAAAAAAGGTACTTCAATATTGGTCGATTTGGCTGATACGTAATACCGTTCTTTAAATCCCTGGGTGCAATCTTTTCGCCATCTCTTGAATGAGTATCATAGCTCTAAATATCCCACGGAGCAGACATTTCAAACCATCGGATCAATGGACTCTCCAACTGAGCTCTCAACCATCAATAAGTAAGAGATCCTAGGAGATCCTACTGTTACAAACATGAAATCAGCGCTATTTTTCATTTCCATGACTGATCCAAGAGATGGTCAAAAGATTTGATGGTTATGATCAAGCTACATTCTTACCAATCCTTCTCTCTCTATAGCACTATTGCTAGAAGTTCTTAAGAACTTGAAACTCCGAAATAAAATAATTCACTACAAAATAAAAAATAAAAACTAAAAATGGAAACAACTCTATATCATGCATTATATAAATGTAGAAAAATAAATAAATAAAATCCAATATATAAGAACAAAAGGTAAAAGTCCAAAAAAATGCACCAGAATTCCCATCTCTACCGACGGGAATCAAATGCTCTCTCGACGACATTCGTTTGTGCATCGAAGATGATTCGCGAACAATCGGACGTCCCCTCATGATAGTAAAAGCCAAACCTAGCTCAATTTCCACACTACTATCGAGCTCTGTATCAATAACCACTCGATCAACCTTCAATATCTACCATAAAATGTTCGATCGAAGCCGATACCGACTGAATTCTACTGTTTTAGAATCAAATAATACAGAGACAACTGAAATTCGAGGAATTTAAACTAACAATTAGTTCGAGTTTTAGTCGGAAGAGAGAATTTGTCCGGAAGAACTGAAATGTGAAAACTGATCGCTGTTTCTTTACGGAGTAATGCTAACGTGCGCTTGGAGTTCTGGTCTTCAATGGAGACGAGAGGTGAGCTGCTACCGATACTTACGGGAGATTATTATAACGACGTACCGTTCCGGGCGGGTAATGCGGAGAAATAAACGGAGATTTTACGGATTACGATTGACGGTGCTAAAGTGCACCGGGGATTTTGTCCCGGTTTTCGTTGCACGGTGAAGGAAGAAGTAGAAGGTACCTCTGTTCCCCCACGTGTTCTCGGAAAGTGCCACAAACCTTGAAAATCGTTGATTGATTACAATCAGATGATGCAGATCTTTTTTCATCCCTATATTCCACATAATGGGATCTTGAAATTATGGCACCCCTATCCAACGGTATGTTTTTTTATTTCATGTGTTAAAAGTCCCCAAAAAATGGCCCTAAAATTATGTTTATGTATGACACATGATTGAAGATCCAATATTATTCCCTATGTCACATATCCCTAAAAATAATCTTCAATCATATGGCACATATCACATACAAATGTCATTTTAGTTGCATCTTTTGGGGATTTGTGACACATGAAATAAAAAAAATTGTCCATATGATAAATGTCCCATGATCTCAAGATCCATTGTGGAGAATATTTGAATCTCAAGATCCATTGTGTAGAATATTTGGATAAAAAACAACCTCTATCATCTAATTTGAATCAATCAACAATTTTTCAAGGGGTATGGGACGTGAGCACTTTCGGAGAATTTGTGGGTGAAATATTTTTTTTCTTCTTTTTTTTATAGATGCCTGAGTGAAATATAAGAATTAAAAAGGGGTGCAAGTAGTATATACCGTGCAAGCACTCGCAGCCCATTTGAAATCATTCTAAAAGATTAAAGATGGGTAGCCATTACTTGCACTCAGAAAGTTGAACTTTGCACTGAATTTAAAGAAAGATTTGGTATTTTAGGGACATGTGACATGTGAAAAGGCAACTCGGGCCGTCTGATTTGAAGTTCATGATCTATAGAGCACAAAAAGATATTTATCATATGATCTATTGTTGTCAACTGTTGAGTCAAATAATATGTTTTGACTATATTTAACCACATGATGAAAATTACACGTGTGCTAATCTTTTGCACTCAATATCTTTAAATCATGGACTTCAAATCAAACGGTTTAGATAGAGTTTTCACACAACAGAGGTCACCAAAGTTGCAAGTTTTTCTTTTAAATTCAGTACAAGGGTCAACTTTCCGAATACAAGTAATGGCTCCCTTAAAGATGGTGCATGTTCTTAGTGGAGTCCGTGAGACTTAAGGGTATAAACTCGGTTAACCAAACCAAACCAAAACCAAAATTTCAGCTTCGTTGTCGGTTCAGCTGAAATTGAACCTAATCGAAAATTTCAATTTTGGTTAACCAGACTCCCCTAAACCCAAACTAAACCTAACTAATCCGATTTTAATTTCGATTATTTCGGTTCGATTTTTCATTTTTCTTCATATGTTTTTTAGGGACTGCCTTTTCTTTTCTTTTAAGTGGGGTGCAATCATATAATTCTCATATCAAATAAGGGAGCCAATACTTGCACCCTCTTTATATTGCATTGCACCATTTTTTTTTTTAAAAGGAATTTAAAAAAGGGTATAAATTACAAAAATTGTGCAAGAGCTTGCACTTCATTTTAAATGGTTCTAAAAGATGGAGTAAGTTTTGACTCATTCCTTTTTATCTTTTTTTATTTAAGCTTTTTGACTCTTGAAATAGCGGAAACGAATAGAGTGAAAGAAATGAAGAGACAAGTGAGAAAACAGTCGAGAAGAGAGACTCACTTAATTTGTGATCGAGAAGATCACAATCGACGATCAATAATTTAAGATTTTACATGGCACACACCACGGTCAAACAATATTTTTTGGGGATCTATATCATGTGGAATAAAAAATTAATTGTCTGATTATATGTCCATGGTCTCAAGATCCATCGTGTGGAAGATTGGCATGGAAAATGATCTCTATCATCTAATCGAACATAGGGGCGAAAAAAGACACCCTTATTTATTTTGTAGCGCTCATTTTATTTTTGTTTCAAGTAGTTTCCATGGTCTCAAGTAGTGTGTAATTATCATGTAAGATAATGCTCACTTTATTTATTTATTTTTTAATTTTAAGTGGGATGCAACCACATATGATTGGTGCAACCATTAAAATTGTGCAATGGCTTATAAATGAGTGCAAGTATTGGCTCCCCTAAGATAATGCTCACTTTTATTTTAGTTTTAAGTGAGGTTAATTCCAAATTGCTTGTGCAATTATTAAAACGGTGCAATGGCTTATATTTGGAGTGCAAATATTGGCTCCCTAAGTTTAATTATGTTAATTATATTTTATAGGTTATATTTGACTTTAAGTCATTTGAAAAGAAATATTTAACGGTCCAGATTAAATTTTATTGCAAACAATGTTGATAAAAATGGAAACTGGAGCCTTGAACTTTTTCTTTTTTTTTTTAAAACAAGCAGCCTAAGAAATCAGGGTCTAAATATTATTTGACATGTCCTTAAATTCAACTTAAGTGAAAAAATAGATTAGACAAAAATTCCCTGCACATGAGACCGAGCAGTCCATATCGAACTCATATACCAATCAATCTATATAAGAAAGATCAATCCACTATAAGACTGATCAGTCCTATATGAGATAGAGGGATCGGTCTGATAGTGGACTCCTCGGTCTCATATGAACTGCGGGTCTCTCTCTCTCTTGCAACTGTGAGAGAAACGATTTAAATGAAGACACTCGAATGGACTTAAGACTTAAAGACTTAAGAGCAAGGTAACAAAATCGGACTCTGTATCGGGTTTCGGTCCTTGGAGGACGGATACAACTCGGCCGATACCGATAAGTATCGGCCTATTTTTTTTAAAAAAAATCATAGGTATGGGCTGAAACCGATACTGTATTGGCGCCAATACGTACCGGTTTACCGAGAAGCGGCAGATTTTTTATACCATGCATAAGAGAAGATTTGCCCTTGCTTTGTTGCTCACATATCCGTTCTTTCAAATTTATCCTCTCTCCTCTCTCTCATATAATCAAGAAATCGAAAATGCTGGGGTTAGCCATTTAGGGTTTACATATAAAAACCTTCAAGATTATCATTTAGATGATGATGAAAATGTATAGGCAACAACACTATAGCAGCCTTAGCAGGCAGTTGAAAGCAACTGGTCAAGTGAGCTGGAGGTAGCACCACAGGAGGGAGACAAACCAGTGCGCTTATCACTTAGCCAAATTAGCTTTGAATGCTCCAAAGGTGGTTAGGTGGATTTCACTCAATTGTGCCTCAACTCAAGAGAAGCTTAATAAATAAATGAGCAAGCAGGCTCATGCCTGACCCTTTAGCTCAATTAGAAGTAAACCCATTGGGCCTATAGCACAATTTAAAGTTGACAATATTGCAACTTTAAATATCACAGGATCCAGCCCAGCTTAACTACCAAAAAAATACTCATTTAAAGCCTAACCCATTGCCAATTCTATAAATTATTACCAGTGTATATGAAAGAAACCTCAAGTCCTCCACATGTGTTAAGACTTAAGACAAAGAAGCCTCAATCATGGTTTCAGATGTCAGCCATATATCCGATACACATCGCCCGATATGTATCGGATTAGGGCCCTCCGATATGATACACAACCCCAAATAGGGTCAAATACTGGGTCAAAATTGTCAAATATCAGTCCATATTGGGTCATATTAGCCGATACGTATCCTAATGAACAGGGTATAACACTAAAAATGACTTTTGTGCAAATTTTTTTATTTTTTAAATAATTAATATACTTTTAAAAAATTTAGAAATAAATAATAATAACTTAATACCAGCAGGTTTAGCTGGTACCCATATATCTGATATGTATCAACTTGGAACCCGGCCGATATGCCTATATGTATCAGCTTTTAAATCCCTGGCCTCAACATAAAAACGAAGGGAAAAAAACCTACTTGTCTCATGGGTAGTGGGCCTGGTGGTCTCTCATCAACATCTTCCCCGTTAGCCCACAACCAAGAGCATCATTCGGTATTTTTCCGACCAAATGGACGCCTTCCGAGAACACCACACCCATGCCCATATGCAAGTGAGGCTCTATATGGCAATGAAAAGCCCAAACTCCCGGATTATCGGCCACAAACCTCAATGCCGTCCACCCATAAGGGAAGATCACCGCCGAGTTCCTCAACGGTGGATTCTTCAAGTTCAAGCTCTTCTCATCTTTGTCCTCGGAAAATCTCCCTTCTCCATATCCCAACACCCAAAAATCGTGCCCGTGCAGGTGCCACGGGTGTATCTCACTAACGTTCTCGGCTAAAGCATTCGCATTTTGAAGTATCACGTCGACCGTGCTATTGAATTTTAGTACATAAACACTGCTTCCATAAGTTGAATTCTGATTCACCCCAGGTTTCATCACATTGTAGTCCTTGGGGAAATTTTCCGGTGGCTTTTCGGTATCAAACGCGTTCTTTAATCCGTATTTAATGGCACCCAGGTACGGAGTAGCCGGTAGCACTAAGGAGATGTTATTGATGGACCACTTGGTGTAGCCAGTGATCCTGTTTTGGGTGTTGAGGAGGATGATCTGACGGTTACGCTGGGTCGGAGGCGTGCGCGAGCCTCGTCGGGCGAGGATTTTATTGGAGAAATTTTTGCTGTGTTGGTAGTCATTCCATGCAGGTGAGATTGGAGGGGGGGAGATGGGGAGTTTTAGTGGTGAGTTATGGTGGTAGTTTAAGATGGAGAGGCCTTGTGGAGTATTTGGAAGTCTTCCTCTTACACTTACTGAGATCCAATAGTTATTGGATGGGTTTTGATCTGTTGTGATGAGGACCGAGTAGCTCTCGCCGGAGTAGATGTCGAGGTCGTCGACGGCCACTGGTTCGACATAGTTCCCGTCAGCTTCTACCACCACCATCTTGTGATTCTGAAAGGAGATAAACTGGGAACTTAGACTATGTTTCGCAATCCTTTTCCAAAAATCAACTACTTTTCCAAGGGAAAAACTGTTGGGTCAAAGACGTGGCCATGTCTAAATAAAAATTGTGTTAGAGTTGAAAAGTTTCATAATTCTGCTTCTCATCCAACACCATTTTCTACTTATGAGACTTTTTTGAGAAGCATCATTTCAAAATTAATATTTAACATACCTATTTATAGCACCGAAAAGAGTTTTTTCAAAAAGGATTGCCAAATAGGGGCTTAGTTTTTTTATGGAAGTGTCAAGAGTTACATTTGAGAAAAAAACCAAAAAAAGTTATCTCTCTCCCCGCCTACAGATTTACTGAAAGTGCCTCCAGTCAAAACTCCTTCAAACCCTTTGACTGCTTCAAATCAGACAATGAGGGTTATTTTTCACTCTAATCTTTCACACAAAGGATCTTGATACCACGATCTTACCATCAGACAGTCAATGTTTCACGTGGTAGATCCCAAAAACATACCCTAAATTAGTTTGAGAGTGATGTGTCATATGATTTTAGAGCCACTTTTCAGGTATATGAGCCACATGGCATCAAATACTGACCTTCTAATGGTACACTCAAGATCCATTGTGTGGAAGTTCGGAGTGAAAAAATGATCACCATTGTGTGATTAGAAGCACACAATGGGTTACAGGGTTTCGGACATAGGCACTTTTAGTAAACCTATAGTGGCGAGCATGGTACCTGAAAAGGAAAAGACAGCTACAACTTATAAGTTTCAAACGAGGTTTGTGCTTTTGCATATATTTTAAATAGAAAGACTTGGTAGTTTTGGAACCAGTGACACATGAAACAGCATTTAAGCCATTTGATTTGAAAGTCATGCTGTCAAAGACCCCTGCTACCTCATATTAGCAAGAAACGTGATCTCTATCATCTGATTTGTCATGGTAAACCATTGAATCAGATGATGGGCTTTAAATGTGTTGAATCAATTCATAGAGTTCATCTTTCATGCCAATCTTTGGCATCAAAGATCTTTGGAATTTTTGCATTTCCCCCTTAAGATATATTGTATTTACACTCCGTCCCCTTCAAATCAGACGGCTTAGATAGTGTTTCACCTAACATGATTATTTTTAAATACCAAGTCTTTCTTTTAAAGCTATGTGCAAGGGTACAAAATTTGTATGCAAGTTCTAGCTCCCAAAAAATAAAAAAATGGTTAGCTATATGGCAACCTTTATTTGCCCTATATATATATATATATATATATATATATATATATATATATATATATATATATATATATATATATATATATATATATACACTGAAAGCGCCCACTAGCGCTCATCACACTATTGGGCATCATTAAGTGGCGCTTTCAGTAAATGGGTGAGCGCGAATAGAGATTCCCTTAGCTCTATTAGCACCTACCCAAATATTGATGGCACCTACGCTGAAAATCCATTGATTGCGTTGAATCAGAGGATAGAGATCCGCTTTCAGCTTAATCTTCTATGCAATTTATCTAGAGATCATAGGCTTATCATTCATAAGTCATTTTTTTTATTCCCTGTATCACAGATCCCCAAAAAAATTGAACCTAAAATCATGTTTGAGCGTGATGTATGCCACATGATTTGGAGTCACTCTTTTTATAATTGTGTCATTTGGAAGATTGGGATGAAAACTTATGTCCACGATCTGATTCAACACAATCGACGGGTTTTTAGCATATGTGCCTTTAATAATTGGGTAGGCGTTAATAGAACTACCCAAAGGTAAGAAGGATCTATTATTTGCACCAAACAAACTTAGCACACAATTTAAAAGAAAGACCCGTTTTTTGTTGTTTGATTAAACTATTTGAAATGATTTGTAACTTGATTTCTTTTGTTTGATTAGTGTGTTCGTTGAATAATTTGAAAAATAACTTTCTTGTCCAAATAGTAAAATAATAACTCTTATTATTTTAAAAAGGGACTTTTTCTGTAAAATTTAGGTTTGAAATAATAAAAATAATTATTATTATATTGATTAGAAACTCATATTCAGCCACTTTAGACGTTAATTGATTTCCTCTTTAAATAGCTTGTCGTATAGAAATTAAGTTTATATGTGGAGCCACTTAATTTCTCTTCCAACTCTTTATAATGCTAAAAAATTTGTAAAACCTAAATTTCGTTTCCACTAATAATTAATATTTCCAAGTTATCAAACCCAGTATGAGATCCATCCAATTATTTTAGTATATTTCGTGTGGTGTAGTTATTTGGCCAATTACAACACAATGACAAGCATGTTCATATCATGAATTTGCTCTTTAGAGTTTTTGAAGCAAAGTCTTTAATCTAATATGGGCAATGATTAGGCTTAACCATGGATTAAAATATCGTCTAATACCGATGCATATTGGACGATACGTATCAATATTAGACGTGAACGATACGATATATTAAATGTACCGTATCGTTAAAATATATGTATGTATCAAACGATACATTCAATGTATCGTTTGATACGGACCGGTACCGATACATATCGTCCGATACGTACTGATTTTTTTATCGGACGATACCTACTGATTTTCCGGCATTTTGATTCATGGGCCTAACTAGGTTGAATTGGATTTCGAGTTCAACCACATCTTCAATCCTTGGAAATAGGAGAATTAGACTACACGTCATCCTATAAAAAATAAAAATCATGAAAGTCAAAATTCTTCCATATCAAAGGGGTGATATGGTTGAAATCGAAATTGGGTCCAACCTGATTCGACCTAACAATTGCACAACTTAATATATATAACCGGATCTGCTAATCTCACAATGAAGAGGATGAGATTAGCATTCCCACAATTATTATTATTATTATATATATATATATATATATATATATATATATATATATATATATATATATATATATATATATTCTAAAAAATAACATACGATCTTAACACCAAGAGCGATTATCCCTATCAACTAGTGAATCTTATGATCCAGTCATCCAGACCGCCCATTCAATCCTCTGGACCTCTTGATTGAATGGATTGTTAGGAGGCCTGATTATTGTTATTTTCGGGATATAGTTCGTCCAAATCCAGCACATCCCTTTGATGTTGATCGAATGTCACGTGGGCACTACCATTGGCATGATGGACCTAAGCACCATCGTAATTAAACTCATATTCTATAAAGGGCTCGGACTGACATTAAGCATCAAAATGGTGTTTAAATGATCTTATACCATAAAACCAGACTTCTGTGATAATCCGTGCCAATCGATTATTTAAAACACATCGCCACCCAAAGAAACATGCCTATATATAAGTGAATGTGAACCATTCAATTGATAAACTTTAATATTAACCATTAAAATTAAAAACAAAGTTGATATGATGGATCAAAATTTTGGCCGACAATTCAAATTATCAGCCGAATCATATCGGTTTCAGTTGACACCAAAAACTAAAATTTCGGGCATTTTAGTATATAAAATGCAAAATTTTGAGTGATATTTTGGCCAGCCTGCAAAATTTCAGTTTCGGCCAGTGTCGAAACGGAAAATGAAACCAACATTTTGATCCTTGATTGATATTATAGTTTACAGGTCAAATGGTTTAAATGTCCCTAAAACCCTAATTTTGGGCATGTTGCACTTCAATGTACTATATATCACTTTGATGGTACAGATCACCCAAATCTTTTTTTTTATATATTCGTGGGTGTCCGGGCCCGCTTGCACCCACCTCGATTGATCCCACGGGGCCCTGAAGCTAACGACCGAGTAATACTCCAGTGACCCTGGGGGGACTGGAACTGGTGACTATTGGAAAGCAAGCCCAAGGCGTGACTAAATGAGCTACCCCTTCCAATTGGATCACCCAAATCTTAAACCCTTCATGGTATAGGATCATTTAAACACCATTTTGGGTGTTTGAATGAGGGTGAAGAGAGTCGTTTCCTATTGTAAATGAGTTAGAATATGTTACCTTAATAGCCAAGTTAAGAGAGGCAAGTGAAGTGGCGCTTGCTATCCTGAGCCTGTATGTCTTGTTTGGAAGGACAAGAAGAACAGTAGGCGCGCATCCATCTTTTATCTCACACAAATTCGACCCATTACTAAAATGCGCGGCTAGCGAACAGTTATACTGCCCTTTCCCATTCATCAGTAGAGACTGCACAAAAATCCATCCACTAAAACTCAAATCTTTACTATGAAAAGTAAACGAGGATAACTACTGATGCAAAAAAATGATCGAAACCCGAAATTCGGGCCTCCCAAATCAGCTCAAACCAGACCGAAACCAATTGAAACCGACCCCAAACTGATTTGGTTTCGGTTTTGGTACCTAAAAATTGTACGAAAACAGAAAACTGCTCGGGCATGGTGACAAAATTGAAAGAAAAACTCAAAAATCAAAAAAATTATGAAGAAAAGCGGAAAACCGAACCGAACTGGCCAAAACCAAAATCAGTTAATTTCAGTTCGGTTTCGGTTTGGTCAATCGAAACCGAAATGTTTCGAGTAGGGTTCAGTTTTGCAGAAATTGACTCGGAAATCGAAATTTCGATTTCCGTTCGGTTAACCGAATCAGCATCCCTAGGTATAACCCATATACAAAGTGCAAAAAAGTGTTTAAAATGATCTAATCCATCCATTCAAGCAGTGAACTTTAATATCAATTGTTAAAAATGAAAAATGATTAATATTAGAGTTCATAGACTAGATATATAAATCTCCTAAAACGTGTGATTCTCAAGCCAACTATCATTTACATTGCTCAAATCCTACACTTTTAATGGTTTAAGATTATTTAAAGGGTACAAGTATTGCAATTGAGATTCAGTCTCTGAACCAAGTTTCTACATGTGAAAATCGTTGATTGCCTTAAATCGGACGGTGGAGATCATTTTTCATCACAATCTTTCACATCATCGATCTTGAGATCATGGCCTGACCATCAAACGGTCTGATTTTGATTTTATGTGGCACACATCAAAAAAATGAATATAATCATGACATACATCAAAGGGGATTTTCATATGACTTTTAGGGATGTGTGCCACATGGAATAAAAATCTGATTATCTAATGGTACACCCATGACCATCATCCATTTAACAGTTTTCAAAGATGATTTATGGAGTATATTGAGTATTCCGTGGGAGTTTAATTGCAGCCCCCCACAATTATTTTAAAATTTACTAAAGATTATAGGGATAAACTTCGTTTTAAGTAATTTTATGGAGGGTCCTTTCGGTACATTTTGGATTAATTTTAATACCTTTTGAAAAAAATTCCGAAAAGTTTCGGGGATTAAAAATATATAAAAAAAAATTTTAATATTTTTTAAAAAAATTACTACAATATATACTAAATTACTAACATATAAAAAAAAAGTTTAAAAATAAATAAATAATTTAAACATTAAAAAAAAAAGTACCGATATTTTGCCGAAAAATCTCGAAATTATCAAAAAATACCGAAATTTTTCCAAAATTTTCGTTTGACCCCCCCTTTTCGGTGAATTTGGCGAAATTTCGGCAAAATTTGTCACTATGCTAAAGATAAGTAAAATATTTCAAAATAAAACTTTTCTTTTTTTATAATAAAAATGGTATTTTTATGTGCACCAACTAAAACTCTAAAAGCACCTCCCGAGTCTCATGTGTAGATTATATGGCAGGTGGGTGATTTTAGAATTTTCTGGTGGGTGCAAATAGAGCTATGTGGACAAAACACACCACCTACCAATAAGAATTTTTTTTTAAAAAATATTAAAATATGTGTTGATGTACCTAGCTAAAATTAAATAGATCTTACAAAAAATAAAATTTAATAAATAATATTATATATAATAAAACATTATAAGATAAAGGTAGTGTGGTACCAAGGACAACAGGTAACAGGTGCTTCATTAGTTTGATGCCATGTGGCACCCAATTACCCGATCCGATGTCACATATATAAAAGAGCGGCTCTATGATCATAATGTACTATTGTAGAAAAAAATATAATAATAAAATATGTAAAATTGTATTGTCAATGGTGTCAACCTTGTAGACAATGAATCGAATGTAATTTTTTTTTACAATAGTGCTAGTCATTGAGTTGCTCCTTTACCAGGCACCCAATCATGTGATTATGTGTCACTTGGCAACAAACTTACGGAGACGAGGAAAGTTACCTAGTCTTGTTCCAAGCTATATGGAGGACAGATTTTATGCAAACAAAGTGCCGGCCGTTGATGTGGCGCGCCGCAATTGGCTGCAAGTGCAGTGGGGTTTAATTAATGTAGGTCTGCGCAGCCAGTCGCACTTTGTCCTCAATAAATCGGTCCATTTATAATTTTCCCAAAATATGTATGATTACCTGTGGTTCACCAATCCAACGAAATGGTTTAGCAGATAGACCAACCATCTGCTCATAGATGCTTTGGTGCCACCAATCGCTGAGTAGAATATTGTGATCTCCATCATAATCAAAAGGCTCTTTCTCACCATCTGAAACATCAACTATAAGAGACCCATATAAACCTCCAGAACGTTGCATTCCATAATGCCCATGATAGAAATATGTTCCTGCCTGCACCATTAGTTATATATGATATATATTAAAGTAGAAGAAGAAGAAGAGGATAAAAACCCAATAAGAATAGAAATCAAATTCGATTTTATCTAAACGAAAACCCAATAAAATACTAATAAATAAATGGGTATAAAGTTATGATTACCTTATCAACTTTAAACCTGTAAACAAAGGTTTCTTCAGGGTTAATTACACACTGAGAAATGGATGCTGTTCCATCAGCCCATGGTGTTCCAAACTAAAATAAATGAAAGAACATCAAATTAGATTTTCTAATTGCCACCAATATTATACATTCATGTGTGTAAGTTTACTATTTTTACCTGTCTAATTCCATGCCAGTGAATTACAACTCCCTCAGTGGGGAGCTTGTTTGTGAGCTCCACCACGATGGTGTCGCCGGCTTTGGCACGGATCGTCGGTCCCGGGAACTGGCCGTTTATTCCGATCACAACGTTCTCAACACAATCGGGCGACCAGAAGACATATCCCACTTCCCAATTGAAATGTCTAGCCTTGGATGCTAAAGAGATTTGAAAGAAAGCTAAGAAGCAACACAGGGTGAGGAGAGACCTCTGAGCCATTGTTGAGTGTGAGTTATATGAAAGTGGAGGGACAATTAATTTGGTTTTTAGAAGAAAGAAATATAAAAGGAATGAGCAATAGATGAGGTATAGGGAGGAGGACAAATTGGACAGGGGAATAGGTGAAGTAGTGGTTAGTGAAGGTAGCTTTAATTTATTCACGGGATCTCGCTAGTGGTTATGTGCTTTCATTGGATCTCACCAATATAAAATTGTTGGTATATGACTGTAGTATCGTTAGGCACAACCGATATTATGGGGACCATCTTAATAATATCGGTAATAAATCTTTGTTATCATATTTATGCACAAATTAATTTTATAGTATATTATATTAATTGATATTTATTTTAAATATATTTTTAGAAATAAATCTTTGGAAAATGATAGCTGGGTTTATTGTAAATTGATCACAATATTAAGATGGATTGTTTCTCCGATTGAATGCACATAAATTCGAACATTGGAGTTTTAGCTATAAAAGGGGGGCCTTTGTGCCATGAGAAATACACACCAGTTTCGCGGCACTGCCTTCTTGATCTTGTGATCAACCATCGACTTCGATCCATACCTTTAAAAATCTTATACCAGTTGCGTAGGTTTTTCTTTTTTTCATCCGAATTGGTGATGAGAAGTGTTCTATTTTGTTAAGTGGAGATTGGAAAAAGGCTTAGTAGGCTAACAGAGTTTAATGACCAATTTTAATAAAAGAATTTAGTGCCAAAGCCTTTCATAGATATTGTTTCCTTGCTTTTTTCAATAAGAGATATGTGGCCCTACATGACCATTTCTTTACAAGTTATGTCATAACCATCCCAGTAGCATGTAGCTTTCAGAAATCCAAGTCATTTAGATGATAGTTGATATATTAAACTAAAGTGAGTAAGAATCTAAACCATCTGATCTATTATTAGCATCATCATCACAGCAACCTTATCTGATCTGTTTGAAGTCAGCACCATCTAATTTGTGCATTCTAAAATGATTGATTATTTATATTTTTTAACTGCCAAAGTTAAAGGACACCAATCGGATGGTTATAATCTTCTAACTTGGATCGATCAAAGATTGAGCCATGTGGATGAAAGTGGATGATCATGCTACAATTTGTTTAGAGGCAGTCAGAGGCATAGGAGTCGACTCCATGTAAGAATTGGTAGTTGATGTCTTGTATTTTACATTATTTACTTTAAAAAATTAATTTATTCATGTCGATTGGTCAAATATCACTTTTATTTTTGTGTCACTACCATACGCTTGTTTGGACCTTGCTATCATTTTCCATCTGTAATATACCATTGACTCATTCCTATTGCACTGTTATTATTATGTGTATGTGTTTGATTGTTTTCCCATATATTATGTTATTGTTATTCTCCATTTAATGTGGGTGTTTCATTTCCTCTATAAATATTGGCCTTTTTACTGATTTTAAGGAGTTTTAGATTTATAAAAATCAATATTTTCTATATAATTAACCTTCTTTATAAATATGTAAATATGTAAATATATAAATTTAGAGAACCACCTCTTAAAAAAACAAAAAAAAACAAAAATTAGAGAAGCAAATAGAGCAGCTGATGCACTAGCAAATGAAGCTATCAAGGTGAAAAGATCTCAAAGTTTCCTTTATTCAAGAGCTTCCAATGACTGCTCGTAGAGCATTATCTGGAGATCTCAATGGCCTCCCCAGCTTTAGGTTTCATTAGATATATATTTCAGTTTAATCTTATAGGTGATGGCAATGCTGAAGCTCATCCGGATTAAACTTGTCTCTCTGTAACGTTGGAGTCTTAAACTTGTATTCTTTCTTTCTCTTTTAATTTTATGTTCTTTTTTTTTTCTATAACTTAGGGTAATCCAAAGCTTACTGGTGGACTAATCCCTAAGGGATGCCCTCGCCCCCACCGTAATTTTAATTTTATATTCTTGCTTGCTTAGCCAAAAAAATAGATTAGATTAGATTTATCGTCAACTCCGCAAAGAAAATAGAGACTAGTTTAGTATTTTACTATAACACTAGCGATTTTCAAAATTGGGCTTTTTAAAAAATAATGCTTATTTGTAAAAAGTTTTTGCATATTATACTACTTCAAAAAATTTATAAAAAAAATAATAAGCGAGCACGATTGTTGACCTCTCAATAAGGCATTCAATCAGCATGCCTAAGAAACATTTATAGCTAAAATGACTAAATTACCCTCTTGTCCTATTAAATACACAATATCATTTGTGTTATACAACATTTTATAGAAGGTATTTTTATAATTGTTTTTGTTAAAATTATTTTTTATTATATAGAAAGCATTATTAGAGCCCCGAAATGACCGGGTAATACTCTAAGAAGCACCACAAGCATTATTATCTGAAAAATCGAACTTCTTGGAGAAAATCAGAATAGGCACTTGGAAAGGTGTAAGAAATCATAAAAAAATGGGAAAAACCTACACAGGAGGAAGCGGAAATGTCCAAAAAAAAAACCTCCATGGAAAAAGAAAAAGAAGCTAACCCCCCTTAATAGGCCAACGACCTATTAAATACAATAAAAACCCCTTACAACGACTATAAATATTGACTATAAGTATTTCTCACACGATCACTAAATAACTTTTTAGAGACCTTGTAAATCGTGAAAATCCTTTCTTTCTAAAACTTTATGAAAGAGTGTAATCAAGCGGTCCCATTTTTTCTAATTATCTCAAAATCTCAATCTATTGTAATGGCCTCAAATATATAGATTTTACCTATTTAATATCATATTTTACCTATTTAAGCATCACCATCTTAGCAAGAGGATGCCTGCCACCTTCGGTGGCTGATTTCTTACCAAGTGTAGGGAATTGGAATCTTTTGACTTTGCAAAGTGCGCTCTTCTCTTTTTTTTCCTTTTTTTTTTTGGGTGTCATTTTCACCATGCAAAGTAGATTTAGACATTTCCTAGTCGTGGTTTTTATTCAAGAATACAAGATAGAAAAAATGGCATAAATGCCTTTACATCAATTTGTGCATTTAGTAAGATCACATTAGATATTAACAATTGGAAATACTTGCCATTGGTTTGTCAAGTGGTTTATCTACAATTTAAAGGGTTCTTTGATGTTGATAAGAATATTAGGGGAAAAAGGGAGGGGGAGCTATGCGCACGCCACTTTTTTCTCTCTACACACACAAAAAGAAAATTGAGTGGTGTGTGGACAGAAAATGTTGGTGTGCACCTAAAAGACACAAAATTAGGAAAAGTTTGTGTGAACTCAAAAGCTGCTACGATCACACGTTTTGATTAGTGAACAAGTGATACATATTTTAGATCTTTATTAGCAATGACAAAGGAAAGGGCGTTAGTATTTGTACACGAGATTTGTACCGTGGCATATGATTAAAAAGAAAGACTTTGTTAGTTTTGCGATACATGTCGCTTGGAACACCATCTAAGTTATCTCATTTGAAGACCATGATGAAAAGATCTTTGGTGCTAGAGATTGACACGAAACACGAACTTTATCATCTGATTGAATACGGATAAAGGCTATCATCTGATTCAATGATTAACTATGAAAAATCGGATAATCGAGATCACATTTCATACCAATATTTTACCTTAATGATCTTTTTATTATAATCTTCCAATTAGACGGCTTAAATGATATTCTACATGACAGACCCGAAAAATAACGAACTCTTTCTTTTATAATCATGTGCTACGATACCAACCTGTCGTGCAGTATTTAGCTAAGGTAAAGATACTTCAAAGACTTCCCATTATATCATATCCATTTACCTGTCACCAAATTAAATCCAATTACTTCTCTTTTTAGTTGGGAGTGTCAGATCGCTTTAATTAAGATAAAAGATTCTCTAAAAAATCCCAAGTATAGGGGAAGTATAAAAATAATAGTAATTTATTAATATATATATATATATATATTAACTTATATAAAATTGGTAATGAAATTTTTAAATAATAAAAGCATATTACATAATCTATATGCATTAACAATGTACAATTATAAAAAAGTAAATCATCAGTAAGCACCTATCACAATGATACATGCTTTTTGAAGAATGAAAAATAAAAAAAATCGAAAATGATTAGATAATTCACCAAATTTGATAAAATTTGGAGAATCAAGCGAATATTTGGTGAAAGTCGAAAAGTTGAATAAATGAATGCCTCTGAAATATTGACCATTGTTAGATCAACGGTGGACAATACTTTTAATTTTTAATTTTTTTGAATGGCAACAGATCGATTTTATGCCTAAGTCTATGGCACCCAAATTTGATTTTGGGTGCCACATGGCACTGATCTTGCTCTAGCCCAGCACTCAAGGGCCGGGCTGTTTGCCAAATCTAGATTTTCAAATAATATGATTTCGAAAAATCAAAGTGCTTTACTATTTGTATGGTCCATGAAAATGAAGATCAATTAGAAGCACGCCTATCGTCAAATGTGCAAGCACTTCAAATTTTTCCTGGGCCTATGATCCAAGTTTGCATCCGACCTGGAAATAAAGTTTAGTTTCAGAATATTTTTGCTAGACCAAAGAGGCATTAGCCCAGTTGGTACGCAATACGCTCCCTCTAATGTGAAGGAATAGGTCATGAGTTCGATTCTCGTCTTCCACGTTGTTTCTCACCCTTGTCTTAATAAGGTGTGGGTGGAATTTTATTAGTTAATCCTCACCACTATAGTTGATGCTCCCTCACGCTGCTCTGCAACTGTCGCATGCGTATGTGTGTCTTCTCCACGGTTCTCGAGATTGTCTCAGCCAAATGACCGTATAAAAAATAAATAAATTGATATAAAACTGCAATCCAGTCCGTTTATTAATGACACTTGAATTTCATGCTTTGGCCCGGTACACAATGAACCAAAAAATCTAGGCGAAAACCGGAAATGGTGTTGGTGTCTCCGCACATCCTAGGGATTAGTTTGTCAGTAGAGGTTCCCAAAGCGGGGCGTGATAGGAAACCCTAGATTTTTTTTAAAAATTAAAAAAAAAAGAGTTGAAAACCGTCTCATGATATGTAGATATATTAATCAAGCTCCGGTGGGACCTATTTATGTCTCACAAAGTTGGGCCTAGCGGGCCTGGATCTGGCCTTCATGGAAATTGTTTCACACTCATTATTGGGCTTGGGAGAGAGAGAGAGAGAGAGAGAGAGAGAGAGAGTGTGTGTGAAAACACTAGAAATACCAAATAAATCAGTTATCATTCGATGATAGGAAACTCTGGACAAGATTCCGGAGATTGAAGCGATATGGGTTTTCCCAGGTATCTAAAAAATGGAAATATGAATGAAATTTTCATATATATGGCTACACTGGCACTGGGTTATGGTTGGAAAAATAATCAACTAGGGATGTCACTCCATCCCTTCTTTCTGATGCCTTTAGTGACCATAACATAGTGACAAATTTAGTTTTCAGTAATTTCTCGGTGGGGGGTCCTTTCGGTACATTTTGGATTAATTTCAAAACCTTTCCGAAAAATTTCAGGAAAATATATTTAATATTTTTAAAAAAAATTACTAAAATATATACTAAATTACTAACATATTTAATATATATATATATATATATATATATATATATATATATATATATATATATATAAGAAAATGACCGAAATATACCAAAATTTTCCCGAATTTTTTGTTAGACCACCTTTTCGGCAAATTTCGCAAAATTTCGCCGAATTTCGGCGGAATTTGTCACTATGAACTGAAAGAGGCACTTGCTCTACAAAATGTGTACAAAAGGAATAATTTAAAAAATAAAACCAGAATAATCATACAACATAATTATTTGCACAAAGAAACTCGCACTCTTATTAATAGTTAAATTACACGACGACTTCCTTTTTTTCACAACCAACGGAACAATAGCTTTTTAGTATCATCTATATCCCATTTATGGTATACAAAACTGAATCCTTCTTCAGGATGAGATTGGCAAGTTCTCGGCCCGGGCCATGCCTAGATATACATGATAAATTTCTGGCATGAGAGAATAACTGAATTACGAATACATAACAAGCTTGAAGCTTTACCACAAACATTGCAGTTGAATCTGCGCTGCAATAGAGCAATCAAAATTTTCATGCTGCACCGATGGAAGAACTTAACATCTGTATCTGTTAATGATTACAGGAAACATGAATATTAGATCACAATCAAATATGAAATGCTAAAATATGGTGTAGGATGCAGCTTTTAGCTAGTAGATGTACCTTATTCACAAGCAAGTCTACTTGCTCTCGGTACATCTCCTTCAGGTCGACAATATCAGCTCGGAGTTCTTCCAACTGCAGAAAATAGTTTTCTTTTTACATTCACAACTTACGAGCCATACTAATAAAGTATGTCTAAAGTTAATGACAAAAATCAAGAAATTGGACGAATAAAAATGTTTGCATGTGTCATGTGCAAGTTATTGCAGAGTGTTGTCATTAAAGCAAGTTCAAAAGCTGAAGACTCACCTAAATGAGAACACAAGACCCAAATTTGACTTTAGAAATTGGTATCCGGTTGAGTTTTGAGTTTAGAAGAGCTTGTGTGTACTCCAATTTTAATTTTATCAGTCATCTTGAATTCTTCAAGCACTTGATAGAGGTTTATAATCTCCAAAAAATTACAAAAACCAGGCCAACCCCGGAACTAGACACATCTTAAGAGAATTGAGTCAATTCAGCAAGTTTTAAGTACTAAAATGTGTTTCTAAGCGTTGCACTTGAACATCAAAATTTTGTGGTATGCTTCACATCCCAAAGGCATCATTTCATTCCTCACGACATAAAAATAAAGAATTAAAGCAATTTAACATAAAAATCTGTTGGAAAAATACCGCAGGCGTGGACCCTGAGATGCTTTGCCTTGCATTTCACATAGGGGTCAGCTTTGAGGTGCATTTCCCAATGAACCAATGCTTTTTAAAAAAATATATGTGAAAATAGATATGTACCTCTTCATCACGTTCACCCATAAGTTCCAGTGCTGAAGAGTGTCTCCGTCTTAGTGCTTCTAGCTCCGCCCGTATTCCAGGCAGGATAGATGCCTCTGCCCGCAATTTTTCACACTGACACCAGATACTAAGATCGTCACATAATTGCTTGAAGATAAGGAAATCACAAAGAATGAATAAAAGATAAAATAAGATGGAAACTGACCTGTGCTGTCATTTTTACTAGTTCCTCTGCAAGAGAGTCACGAATAGATTCCAAGGATGCCTGAGGAGAATAATGATTACAATAATAGGATCAATACACGCCAAGTAGAGAACAAAAGTAATCTTTTGTCAAAGGAACTTTTTAATCCTTGGAATAGAGGAGTCACATTAAGAAGATTGTTCAGTAACCATGAAAAATGGAATGAGGCAAAGTTATAGTACTCTATTTTGGCTCATCAAAAAGCACCAAATTTTACAAGCATAGAATGAGACAAGATTTTCGCCTTTTTAGCAAATAGCGAAGGATATAAGTCTGCCTATGTCGGTGTCAAGCGCTGATGAAAAGGATGAGGGTTAGAATCAGGTGTGCAGCCAGCTGTAAAAATGGTCAAATTCTTATCGCAAGTCATTTTTAAAAAGGTAGTTGGGTTTGTGTTTTCTCTCGGCCACTTTTTTCTGGATGGTCTGATATTGTTTAAGTAGTTTTTTGAGCGCATTTTTTTTCTGCCTTATCTTTCTGGCTTGAATCAAGGGTTGTTACTCCTTGGTTCTTCCTAGTTAGCATTGCGGTCGAGCTTCTCACTAAGGAAGCTCTCCCTTCGCCCTCTCCCTTTTTGGAGTAGTACAGGCTGAGGGGGGCCGAGTGACAGCCCGACCCCTAAGAAAACTCTTCGGGGAACCCTTACAGCAGAGAGGTGAAGTTAAAGACAAGCTAACAAGACAAGATTCTTTCTCGACTGCTTGCCTCAAACGCCGCCTGAGCTAATCGTCCCAAATCCACTTTATGCAAAGATGGGACAAAACCAATGGTGATAGTGATGACACCGATAGCAGATAGCTCAAGATAAGATATATGTAAAGAATATGATAATATCATCCCAATCTAAAACGGATGTAGCTACCGCAAATTTTTTTATGTGGAGTTGCATTGATACACATCACATGATGCCTACTTCAAGACCAATACTTTGTGCCTAATAATGAGAATAACGAAGCAATGATTTGCGAAAAATAACAGAATATATGCACACTAAATTCCCAAATAGCATAGAAACTAGAAATATTAGAAGAGAAAAAAAGGGGCAAGACCGAGGAACTTTTCCCCAGGGAGTGAGAAAAAAAAAACAAACAAACAAACCGAGTTTCCAACCAAAATCACATTATATCATCATTCTATAATCGATTTACAAGCGTAGGAAATGTTCTGAAATTCCTTCTTCATGTGGTTACCACAGAAAGGCTCTTTTAAGAAATCAAAACTGCAAGGCATAGAACTACACCATAGCATAGCAGCATGACATGTATAGGACCCACTATAAAGGAAGGATGCGCCATACAACAGATTAAGAATTTGTGTTCTTGGGAAAATTGTTCGACGCCTTTTACCATAGTCACAACTCAGAGTTCGGGAATAAGTCAGCAAGGGGAAAATTATATTTCTTGTATTTCTTCTTTTGTTCTATGAAAAGAGACAAGAGGGGTAGACTTAGGGCTCAGGGCTTTAGTTTTTTTTTTTTGAATTGGTAAAGGGGAAATATATTAATAAACACCAGCGAGGAGCTGGGAAGAAAATACAAAGAAAATAAAAAGATGCCAAACCCCCAGAGGGCAGCAGACATCCAAAAAAACCAAAAAGGAAGAAAAAACAGCTAAAAAATCCCTGGGCCCAAGACCGAAAGGAAGCCAGGGAAGGCCGGCAAACTAATTAGCCAAAATCAAAACACTCTAGTTTACCCAAGGCCCCATCCTTGTCCAAGGACACCCAAAGGCACATCAGGTCAGATCTTTAATAGATTTCACCCAAACGGGCGTTGCTTCTTTTGGAAAATACGAGTGTTCCTTTCGAGCCAAATGCCCCAATAATCACAGCGAAGAAACCTGCCCTCCAAAACTATAGGGTCTTATAGTTTCAATAAAAAAAATTCCAGTTTTATTTTTCACTTAAACCATGTGGTGAACCGCCGATTATTTAATAAGTTGCGAATAAATTGCAATGTGTGT
Source organism: Chloranthus sessilifolius (assembly GCA_021018995.1). Classification (NCBI taxonomy): domain Eukaryota; kingdom Viridiplantae; phylum Streptophyta; class Magnoliopsida; order Chloranthales; family Chloranthaceae; genus Chloranthus; species Chloranthus sessilifolius. The sequence goes on along the minus strand of CM037590.1, from coordinate 56,705,732 downwards.
GATGTACTCAAGAAGTAGAAATTGATAAATCGCATGGAAAATGCGACTTCTTCCGAACCTCGAAGACTTCCCACTATGCTTCTTATGAATCACTTGTAAGTTCAAATCTAGCGAGGCCTAGGAAAGTTCATAAGATGCCTAAATTGTCTAAAAATAATAACTGAAAGTTTCAAATAGGCAAGTTGTATAAGCAGATTGCCATAGCTACACAAAGTACTTACAAGATTTCTACAGTTAAGATCTAATCATATCTGTTTTGGAAATTTTTAGATTAAGAGAGATAACCCCTTAAGATTCAAATCTTAAACTCGAAATTTTTTTAAAGAAAATTTTGCGATTTTTTAGGGAATCCCACAATGCAAGTTTTGAATCTTACCATTCATTCAAATCGTACATCCCATGAAAAAGAGAGAGTATAACAATTTCAAATAGGACTTGGACCTGTTTTTGGTTTTAAAGTCTTTGGTGGCATGATAAGCCCAATACCATTTCATTCTAAATCATTAATCCCTTTATAAAGACATATTCGATTTTTTTGCTAGAGCTAGCAATTATGTCTTTCTCGGCCAGCCACCCTAACCAGACCTAAATATGTAGGGAAGAAAAATATGATACAGTTTTCTATGAATTGTTATGTTTATACACTGTGCTTGAAAAAAAAGAAATGTATCCTACTCCCCATGCCATGGTTTGTTGATCGAGGTTATTGAGACCTTAGGCATATCACTCGCCTAGAGCTTAAGCTTTTAATTGTTGGCATTGAAAGGTAAGACCAGTAAGATTTCAACTTGTGACCGACCAGTGATGTCATATGCAATCGCATAAGCCAACATAGAACCCTAAATCACATAAGCCACATAGGCTTATACAATTCAGGAATGTATGCCATTGCATACTACAGTATGCAGTGGCATAAGCATCAGTTATGCGATTATGCCATCGCATATTTAGTATGCGATGGCATAATCTCCAACGGTCAGAAATATGATCGTTCAGAAATTAATTTTTATTTTTTTCTGGATTCAACTCCACCTTTGTCTATAAATAGAATCGTTAGGCTTTTAGCATTGTAAGTTTACAAAAAAAAAAAAAAAAAAAAAAAAGCTTCTCTAGCATTCTCCGATTCTAGCTTTAATCATCCTCAAGCACCAAAGAGGCCCTACAAGGAAGGACTCAAGCTTCCAAGATTCAAGATTCAAGCTCTTGTTGAGGTTTGGGTATTTATTTATTTTATTTTTGTTTAAATTAAATTACTTAGCGTATACCATATCATCAATTCATCGTCAAGTTTTCTTCTTCAAATATCAATCCTCTAAGACCTAGATCTAATGATCCAGGTTTGAAGTAAGGACGATACAAAAGTTATACTGACAAAAGACAAGATGGTGTGTACCTTGTGTGACTATGTAAGCATAGGTGGCATAGGCTAACACAAGCAACACATTGCCTATGTACCTAGTTCAAATGTTCTACAATGTAAAGGGTTGCTCCCGAAATCCGAAAGGATATAATGGAGTACATGGATAAACACTCTAGAAAAAAACATGATAATGATGATGATGAGAGATCACTCCCTCGTAGCACACGACCAACACCTCCAGCATCCAAAAGAACCATGGTGGAGGTCGTGGTAAACTAGATAGATAGTGTAGACCACATCCGTAGATGTGTGTAACCAAAGGGCGGGAAAAGGACCCACGCAAACAACCTTGGAAAATCGCTTTAAAAATAAGGATAGACCAATCACCATATAGTATGTAGTTAAGTGGATGTACCAAGCAGGCATTGCTTTCAATGTCGTTGACTAAAGAGCTTCAAAATAATGATTGAACCTCTAGGACAATTTGGACCAGGACCTAAACCCTCGTCATATCATGAAGTTCGTGAAACACACCTTAAAACAGAAAATGTAATCAAAGGTTTCGTGTCTGAGTATAGAGAGGCATGGAAAACCTCTGGTTGCACCCTAATGACTGATGGATGGACTTCTTTGTGGTTAATTGTCCCACCAGCACTATGTTCCTAAAGTCGGAGATGCGTTGGCTCATTGTCACACAGCCGAATATTTATTTCAACTATTTTTTGGATCAATAGCAAAAGGAAAAAAAAAGACTTGAGTATGTTGTCCCGAGTATATATTTCAACTTTTAGATAGTGTGAGAGAGGAAAGAAGACCTGAGTATGTTGTCCAAGTTGTCATGAACAATGTGCCACAATACGTAGTTGTCGGTTGCCTCCTTATGCATAAGCGAGCACGTTTATATTGGAAGCCATGCACGACCCATTGAATAGACTTATTAGAGGAAATAAATAAGTTTCATATGAAGGTAATTGCTAGGGCTAGGGACGTAGTTGTTTTTATGTGTAAACATGATCTATTGCTTCAAAGAATGCACAAACCAATAAGTGGTAATTTATTGTAACCCGCAGTAAACCACTTTCCAACGGATTTTTTTTTACGCTGCAAAGCTTGTATGTAAAAAGAAAGAACTTAGAAGCTTTATAATGTCGACTCAATGGAACAATAGATCTTTGTCAAAGAAGACCAAAGGTAAGTGGTTCAAATATTGCTTGCAAATCAAGTTTGGACTAGTGTGGCACAGACATTACAGGATTCACACTCATTAGTAGAAGAATTACGGTCAGAGGATGGTGATAATAAGCCACCTATATATATATATATATATATATATATATATATATAGAGAGAGAGAGAGAGAGAGAGAGTTTTATGGGGACGGCCAAAGAAAAAATTAAATCTAATAATCTTCATAAACAAAGATTCCTTAGACATAATAAATAAAATATGGGGCAGCCAAATGTCATTGCCACTCTATTCGGATGCCTTCATCCTCAATCTCACCGTATATTTTGCATGGCCCGATCAAGATGAGGTGAATGTCACACATGATAAAAAAATTGACGTTTTGAAAAAAATAGTGCCCGAAAGAGGTGAGCAGAATAGGATAAACTATCAATTGGACCAATACATGAAGGCGGAGGGAATGTTTGCAGGAGATACAGTCATCTGACAAGGAAACAAAAAACCAATATAACAAAGTTTATATTATTGTTCAAATCAATTTATTATTTTTAATTTCAAATTTATAATCATTTAATATAAATATGTAACTAACTGGTGAGCGGCTTACGGAGTAGATCCAATGACAAAAATTCACTTTTGAAGACATTGGCTATTAGAATTTTTTGCTTCACATGTTCCACATCAGGATCTAAACGAATTTGGAGCTCATTTGAGATGGTAACACATGAGAGACACATTCATAAAACAAAGTCTTACATTTCAAAAAAATTGAATCTTCTACGTCTAAATATAGTGTACTTTTATATAATGTTAAACATATTCATACAAAGAAGAGGAACAGACTTGAGAAAAAGAAGTTCAATGACTTGGTGTTCGTGAAATACAACCAAAAAGTGCGAGAATATTTTCAAGCAAGGCAGAAAATTTGCATTGATGATCTGGCTCTTGACCATCCCTGGATGCTTGATGCACCACATGAGCCAGTTTTCGTTGGGGAAGATCTAGCATGAGCCAAAGTTGAAGAAGTTGAAGAAGCTTTTTTTTGGACTGCACCAGGTAAAAGTTAACTCAAAGGAGGAGACAATCGGTTGGAGGTAGCAGTCAAGCCCTCCATATCGAAGAGGAGGATGAAATACAAGAAGACAAAGAAGAAACACAATCACAAGATACAGACTCCACATTAGTGAGATTTGATGAAGAGGAAGAATACATTGAAGAAGGCGATGATTCAAATCATGACGGCAATGTTAGTGATGATGGCGGCAATGATGGAGGAGATGCATTACCACAATGGGTTAAAGACCAATATGTAGAGTACATGGCCCGTACTCCATATCAATACCAAGGAGTTGTAATTTTAATTTCAAATTTTAAATGTAATTTCAAATTTCTAAGTTCTTTGTACTTGTATTTTTATATATAATAAAAATGTTTATATTTTTCCTCATTAGCCAATTGTCACTCATGCCAATTGTCACTCATTTAAGTATTTAAATTATCTTTGACAAATAAACTTAAATATATAGCCTTATAGCTAGGTAAAGGTTGAAAGGCAAGTAAATAAATAATGGCAGCATAGACTATAGAGACTAGAGTATAGACCATAGAGTATAGATGAGACGTATAGTAGTCATCAGTCATGACTTATTACTAAGAAAATAGGGGGAAAAGAGAATAAATACAATATGTAAATATAAATAATATAATAAATATTTTTTCCCGTTTTGGATTTTTTGGAAAACATATTATGTCATGGCTTATGCAATTATGTGAATCGGATAAACCATGTAGTTATGCTATCGCATAGCATATCGCATAGCATGGCTTATGCCATTTAATAACATTGCTTGAAACTACTTCAAAAGCAAACTTTTTCTCCTGCCATTTCTTACTGTCATAGACCAAGTGAAGATGTGGATCGTTTTATTCACTGTGTTTGGGTTAACTCCATAGTCAAAGTGTAGAAAGGGGGGTGAAAATTGAGTGTTGGTGGTCGACCAAAGTGCTTGTGGGTTAACATATTTCTTGTATCTCTTTGGAACATCTAGAAAGAGAGAAACGTCAGTATCTACTAAAGAAGCTATTCCGAATTGCATATAGCTATAAGTGTTTTTAAGCAGCGGAAAGGGCCAAAACCAACTAAGGCGCTGCGAAAGGTAGCAAAGGTGGTGTGATGGTGTCCCTGGTGGAAGGTAGTGCGACGAAAGCAGCTAAGGTGGCGTGATGTTGTCCCAGGTGTTAAAAAAAATCATGCCCCCTCGATTTTTCACGTTTTATCACGATTTACTGAAAAAGTCACAGCATTTTTATTTATTCACGAACTTCGCATATGGCTAGCAATGGGATTAACTAAAACATGATCTTTTCCATTACTCGTTGATAAATTAAAAAAATTAAATGAAAATTTCTTATCTCCTTTTTCTATACCAAATTAAAATAGAAAATTCCCGTTTTTCATTTTTTTAAACCGAGTTAAGAGCAACGGGTTTTAGAATAAAACTCATGGCACGAAAAATTAAAAATCTCAGGTTTAAAACCTATTTTCACCCTATTTCTTTTTTCTCTTTTTTTTTAAGTCATTAATCTTTCGATTTTTTCCCCACTTTCCCAATTATTTGAAATATATATATATATATATATATATATATATATATATATATCTTGTTGAATAATTTCCAAAATCCGAATTGGTAACTATGCCTCCATGGAAATATGTGCCTAAATTTAAGAAAATGGACAAGAACTTCGGTAAATTTTTTGGTATGAGAATAATACAAATCCAAAGACAGAATTTTCAGATGAGCTTCCTAATGCTACAGATTGTCAAGGGCACATGCATAGGAAATTGTGGAAATTTCTTTTGTTAACCGAAGATTGTAGGTGAAAGTTAGATTGGATTCACTCTATTGAGTGCCCCGGACTTCCTTTTGGACAGGATTTATTGTATTATTAGTATTTTTATGTGCATTAATTGTATAATGCACTTTTTCTTCTGCTTATAACTAAAATTGACATGTTTGAAAAATAATAATTATAATAATTTATTTGAGTTCTTGGTTTTCTTCAAAATCCTTGCCTTACAAGGAAGAAATTGCAAGAGCTACTTCGATTTGAATGAATTTGTATCCATTGCCTCAACTTGTTTCCACATTGAAGGTTAAACATGGTAAGGAAAGGAAGAGGTACCAAGGAAAATAACATTATACATCAAGTTGATTTCATTTATTTAAACTTATTTTCAAATGCCTCGAAAAACACGAGGGAATTCTCAAGATGGAATTAGGGTTTGGAGGAGATCTCTTGATCGCTCTGCCGATTCATTCTAAAAGCACTTTAAGTACTTAATTAATTATTTTAGTTTATCGTACGCATAACAATGGTAACTATGATCCATGACAAGGGGTTGACCCTTACCATATAATAATGTTTAGTAGTTGTTAGTTGGGACGCTATGGAAATTATACAGCCAATCTAATTTTTTTGTTAGAAATTTTTCATGTATTACTGTATATTAAAGAATCAAGAAAGAATTTTATCATTTACAATGATCCGACCCTCAGCAATTTTGTATCCAATTTCTATGTTCAGAACAGTTCTAACGCTGCTAAAATTTTGAAGGACACTATAAAGTTGTAACAGATTTTCTAGAGTCAATATTCCGTAAATAATGGTCTTACACTAGTTATCCTCTCAAGCAGGAGAAGAAAGCAACATGACGACTTTCACCTATTTAAAGAATCTCAACAATCGATTTACCATTTTATCCTTCTAAGAAATTAGTTCTGAAACTCGTTTTTTCTGCCCAAATCACGATGTGCAAAACAAGAATAATGCTTGCTAAATCAACCACAGATGAAAATTCAATCATCCTTGCTAGCCACGAGAAACAAAAAGAAAAGCAGATGAGTGATGCTTACTAAACGAGAGATGTATGATGCAAGTTCCCCATCCTTTTGACGAAGTGTAGCTTCAAAAGCATTCGGTGTCATGCTCTTCAGAAAATAAGGAGTCAGGATTGTTTCACCAGGAAGTTTCCTTTCTGAGGAGATAGTATCGGATGAGTCCAAAGATGCTTGGAGGAAAAAGCTTTCCTCCATGCTGCTTAAACTTCCAGCACTTGAAAGCTTCCTAATGGAAACATTTCCTGCCATGAATTGGAGGTAACCAGTAATACAAGTAACCATAGGGTGATTTAAAATGATCGCATGAAACTAATTAATCTAAGCTTTACCATTTTCAACAAAAGGGCTTGGGTGCTTTGTATTCTGTGCTTGATTAGCTACTGCAAAAGTTTCATGGTGGCTAGTCCTCTCCAAATCTAACCTAGCGGTCCTTTCCCGTTCTAGCTCCTGTAGGATACCAAAAGTTCAAATTAGGAAGGCTGTCTTCACTATTCAAATAAAAGTTCATGATTAGGATGCCATATATAGGAAAATTGGGAAACAAAAACAATGACCATAATAGTCTACATAGTTATGCACCCATGCAATAAACAATATTTCCAAACGCATAAATTGCATATAAGAGGGGATCATGCACAACCGCCCATATTAAAGTGCATACATCATAGATTTCAAATCCCAATGAGTGTAATATTTTGGGCCCACTTCCTGTCAGTATACGAGCTACAACTTTGATGACTCTTCAGTTGATATTAAGTGCTCAACCCATGCACCAAGGGCAGTGCACAGGTCAATCTCCCACCACAAATCTCAGGAGAGGTATAGATATCTTGAGCGCCAAATCAGGGAAGGTAAAAAATGTAGTCCCTTTCTATCATTGCTTATATATTATTTTCATGAGAAACGGTCAAAACAAGAGTGGAGAGACAGGTATTCTTGGAATATGAAAAGAAAACTTGTTGCAGTCTTTTTCCCTTACGATTTCTTAATCTTTTGTTTCAGTATAGGTGTTGTCACTTGTTTGATAAACTAGGACTCTTTTCCACATAGTTTCTCGAAAATCAAAGATCCAGAAATCATGAGAAATCACTGCACAAATAAATTTCTTTTTCTAAATGTTACAAAGAAGTTCCTACCAACAAACTTTATGACCAAAACTGAATTCAATTAATTGAGCCCCTTACAGACTAATTACCAATATGTCATATAAAACATAAAGTCAGTCAGTGTTTTTATTGCCCCTAGGATCCCAGCAGAACAAGCAGATAAAAATAATAAAATAACCGTAAAAGGTTTGTGTTATTATAATATGTTCCATTAAAATAATTAGATATTGAATTTTGAGAGCAAACATGCACAACATTACTTGTTCTAAGAGTTCTCTGTGTGTCAGTTCCTGTTGCAACTCATGCTTATGTTTACTCCGGAATTCCCTAATTTCATCTTCAAGTTGCTTGGCACGACCTTCATGTGTAGCAACTGCCTCTAGTGCAGCAAGGTACTCTTGTCTATTTTCAGAAGCCCTCTGCCTCTCCTTTTCTAGCGACCGGCTCAGCTGTGTTTGCTCTGCTCTGAGACATGAGATCTGTAATATTTTGTCTACAGTTACTTAATGCATAGTGTAATGCACCAATGAGGTGTGGATCTGTACCACAAAGCAATGCTTGGAGAAAAACAAGAGAACCTGGGCCTCTAGAACAGCCATTCGAGATAAAGTCTGGGAAAGGCGCTCATTCATGAATCTCTCTCTTTCTTCAGCAGCAGCTTCTTTAGCCTCTGCCTCCTGTCAATTCAATGACCAGAAACGATTAAAAATATAAAGAGAAAATAAGAAACCATCGGCAATAATTTCTCAAAAATTCAAGAACCTGGAGGCGAGAATTTAAGGATCTCTCGACGCCAGCCCAGGCTTCCGCTCTTCTGGCAGCTCTCTCCTGTTGGCATTCAGAAAAGCACCAAGTTTAAAGCTATAAGAAAATGTTTATGCAAGAAGCACATGCAATATCATCATAGAGTAGATTCTAACTTTTAAAAATGGCAACAAAATGGATAATTGAAAGAAAGAGTTCAAAACTAGAATCTCCAACCTGTATATCTTGAATCTGCCTCAAAAGCGGCCTAGTCGATTCAGGAACTTGTGTAATCAACTCCTCACACCTAAGCTCACTTGCCTGAATCAGATACACCAATACCGCAGAGGTCTTAAAAATCATAAATAGAGGATATGTCCAAAATACAAGAAAACAACTGATTAGTTAGCACTTAGCAGGATGACTAGAAGAAGTAAAACTCACTTGATAACGCTTTTGAAGATCATCAATGTCTCTTCGAAGCATATCTTCTCTAAAAACTGCCTAGAAAATCATACCCCCAAAAAGATAAATCTTAGTTTGCTACTATACCAAAAAGATGAAAAGATCAAACAAGCACCTGCTGTTCCGTTCGGCTTAGAGTTTGCCTCAGTTCCTCAAGTGTTTGCACCAATGTAGCTTCACGCTCCCCAGCTTCTCTCAAACGACTCTCAAGTTCAGTTCTGGCTTCGTTATTAGCTCGTGCCTCTGCCAACGATTCTGCCTCCTTAGCTGCATTCAGAGCATTAGTGTAAAAATCTTTTTGAGCAGCAAGCTCTGCTTGACTTTTCTCTATCGTTTCTTGCAGTAATTTTTCTGTGGCCGCCTTGTCTCGCTTCATACTTTCTACTTTTGTCTCTTCTACCTAGAAAACCAGAGAGTTAAGGCATAAGCTGATGATCAAAGACTTAATTATCTATGATTGTAAATCATTACATCAAAGAATGATTGCTACTGAAGTACAGATCTTCATAAAATTATACTTTGTAATCCAACAAGTAGAATTTGCATTAGAGCATATGTGGTTGTATATGGTTATATTGTATGTATGTAGTGTAGTGTATGTAGTGATAGTGGTTGGGTGTGACTGTAATAATGTGTGTGAGTTGTAATCAAATTTAGTATAAATATGCAAGTAGGATTACACTAATCCTAACTATTCCATCTCCCTCCCTCCCCAGTGTTACCTTGGCACTTCTACTTTCAGGAATTTTTCCGTGCCGACACTTGGTGGCACTTGGACACTCCTTAAACAACACATAAGTTCTAGAAATGTATGAACATATACCACATAATACCATCAAAACGCTCATCGTATACTTTCATTTAGGTTCATGACATATACTTTGTTCCTTTTCATTACATATCTCAATTAGCTTTCTAAGATTTCCTTTCAATTTTTTTCTATATACATTCTATTTATTATTTTTCCTAAGGCCGTGCCGCCATATTGAAATTTTTAGAAATTGGCATGCCAAACATCTATTGGCACCCATGCCACGTGTCTAGGTAACATTCTCTCTCTCTCTCTCTCTCTCTCTCTCTCTCTCTCTCTCTCTCTCTCTCTCTCTCTCTCTAACATTTCTAACAAAGTCAAGTTGGCATCAGAGCCAATCGGAACCCTTGGAATTCACTGCTCATCACAGATCTGTGTGATGTCAGTGCTGACATCAGAAGTCAAACTTTGACTGATCCCAGAGATCGGGATAGCCACCAGTATGATCGAAATTGTTTAGGGCCCATTTGGATCCCGTGATTTTTTAATCCATGAAAGTTTAATCCAAAGACAAATTTCTTTGTGAACTATTTTTTTTGTGAACTATTTTGTTTGTTGTTTGAGTATCATTTGGGCTTTCCACAGACTATAATTTTATTGTTTGGATAACATCTAAAACTTCTTAACGACTCATTTGTTTACTATTTCATAGAGGTGAAGAGGTGTGTGATCATAGTGAAGAAGGTGGTGGTGGTGGTGGGGTCGTGCGGTAGTGGTGGAGGAGGTGGTGGTGATGTGGTTGGATGGTGGTGGAGCCAAGGTGGTGGTGCTGGTGTATTGGTGGTGGTTGGGAGGTGGTGGTCGGGGTGGTGCGGTGGGGTGGGGTGATGGTGTTGTAACAGTGGTGGTTGGGTGGTGGCGATGGTGGAGGGGAGGTTGTGCTGGTGGTGGTGGGACGATGGTGATCATTGTAATGGCGACAGTGGTGGTGCTAGTAGCATTGGTGGTGGCGGTGGTCGAGTAGTGTGAGGTTAAGTTTTATAATAGATACAAATTTGCCTCAAATTTTGATTACAAAAAAATTCCACCTATTTTTGGTGGAATAAAAATATCCTCATTTTGAGTCAAAATGACTACTTTTTTGTCAACGGAAGAAAAAGTCACAGACCTTATTTGATACCAAACACGGTACGGAGACTATTTCCGAAGAAAGAAAAGTCTGCGACTTTTTAATTTGGAGATCCAAACGGGGCCCCTTATGGGCCATCTCTGTCTATTGTGTCGGAGACATTTGAGATCATCTTGCTAGAATTCTTGGAGGTTTCGTAATCTGTCGAAAGTCATCTTCTCTGATTAGGAATTACTATAAAGCCATTATCATCATATTCGTCAAGACTTGTGAGGATTGGATCAATATCACAGGGAATCACTATTTTTCTAGGATTCGAGCCAAGTTGCATCAGTTGTTTAAGTCATTACAGTGTCATCGTCACCAATTGAGCTAGGGTTGGAGAGGTCAACATTTTTTACCATCTCAGATTTGACCCAAACTTTAGGGGTTTGATTGGAATTTGTTGAGGAGCTTTTTCCCCTCTTGAGGCGAGATCTAATCTGAGCACTCTAGCATCATTTTCGAAGTAACTTTCTCGCATCTTCCTCCATCGCCCAGATATCATGGATCTCTGAGCAAAGAAATTTCCCAACCTATTTTTCGCGTTGATTTGGATCGGAATCGCAGTTGAGGACACATCAGTTTTTTGCATTTTCTTTCATCTTCTTGAATATTTTTTTAGTGCTATCTTCTTCCTCACACCTATCGGGTTGCTACTGGGTTGCATAAACATTTGTTTATCATTTGATTGTGGAGGTCTTTTCCAATAATAGAACCAAACCATCTATTTCTCCTCACCCAACTGGCATTACTAGCATCAAATTGAAAAGACAAAACTTCCCCCCAAGGTCTTGGGCCGTAAAATTTTAATTGGGTTGCCATGGAAAGCTAGAGCACATCCTATTCTGATGCTACATTTTCCCAATGGGAGATTGACAACTATATTGTGTCGGGCTGGTTGGTTGCCTCGATGGAGGAACCCATATATACTATGTTCATATTTCATGAGACTACGGCTCAGCTTTGAGATGCATTGACTCAAACGCATGCCCATGCGGAGAACAATACACACACACACACACACACACACACATATATATACCAGTTGTTTATGGAGGTAGCAGGTGTTGAGCAAGGTAGTCGGTCAATTTCAGAATATGTTGGTTATCTTCATAGTCATTGGGAATCTTGGGATGAGCTTTGCCAGCATGAGCCCCCATCTAAGTGCTCGAGTGAGGGACCCTAGATTGTTGCTCGTTGATTGGAGCGTTAGCAGATTCATTGTTTTTTATGGGCCTTCGACCCGAGTTTGAGCAGCTACAAGCACAGATTTTAGCTTTTGATCCTCTTCCTTCACTTCAGACCATTTATGTGACTGGGGATCATGGCAAGTGACATCGTGCATTTGTTATTCCTCCTTCTTTCACTCATACAGAGCATACTGCCCTTGCTTCATACACTCAGGGTAGGGGAGTGATTGTGGAGGCCCTGGAGATTGTGGTGGTCGTGGAGGTCAAGGAGGCCCTCTTACAATTTGTTCAAATTGTTTTCGAACGGGGCATGACCGTTCCAAGTGCTATAAGCTTCATGGCTTCCCTCCATGTCATGGGTCTTCTACTGCACGTGTGGTTGATGCTTCTGAATCTGATTCATTTAAGGCTATCCCTTCCGCTAAGATGACTGTTATTGAGCCTTCATATGATCTATACTGCAGCTATGCCCGTGGACGTCTTCCAGTTCCACAGCCTACTCTGACTCATGCGTCAGGTAACTCATCCGCCTGTACTGCAGCTATGTCCACATCATTTGCTTCTCCCTAAATCATTGATTCAGGTGCTTCTGATCACATGACAGGTGAGTCTGATTTATTCTTATCCATTTTTTCACTTTCATCTCCTAGGCAGGTGTACGTATTACTGATGGTTGTTTTACACCTATATATAGTCAGGGTAGTGTTCCCCTGTCAATTGATCTTACTCTATCCCATGTGATGCATGTTTCGAATTTTATAACCAATTTATTATCTGTTACTAGGCTTACAAAGTCTCAAACTGTTCAGTGACATTGCTCCTAACTCATTGTGTTCTCTAAGACCTAACTACGAGGCAGAATTCTGGCATGGGGTTTGAGCGAGGAGGCATCTACTACTTTGGTGTTAATTTTGTGGCAGTGCTTGCATCATCTACTTTCAAGTTTGCTTTGAGTAGTCATGTCTTGGAACTTTCGCATGCCTTAATCTAGAGAGTTTGTGCTTGTTGTTTCCCGAATATAAAAAGGATTCCAATTGCTTTAAATTTCAATGTCAAACATGTCAACTTTTTAAGCATATAGATCATCTTTTACTTCTCATTTCACTCGTAGTGACTCTTTGTTTGCATAGTGATATGTGAGATCTTCTTCTATACCTTTCTTTGATGGTTTCGATATTATGTTACTATTATTGATGATCATTCTAGAAGTTTGTGGATTTACCTATTAAAGTCTAAGGATGAAGTACTTAGTACCTACACTACTTTTTCCACCATGATTCACGAAAAACTATTAAGGTTCTTTGATCTGTTAATGGTGGTGAGAATTCATCCTCAGCCTTTCAGGATCATCTCCGGAAGGTTGGGACATTGCACCGGTTTACATGCCCTTATACTCTTCAACATAATGGTGTTGTTGAGCATAAGAATAGGTATCTTATAGAAGTGCCTTGTTCACTCCTTTGTGGCATGCATGTTCTGCAATCTTACTGGTCTACGGCACTTCTCATTGCGGCATTTCTCATAAATTGCACACCCACGCACCTCTTAAATGGTAAAACTCATGTGCATATATTGAGACCTAGTGTTCCTTTGTTTTCCATTGAATCTAGCATTTGTGGATGCACTTGCTTTGTTCATGATCTTAGCATTCAACAACAAAAATTAGATAATAACTATTCAATGTGTTTTCGTGGGATATTCAAGAGTATCCAAAGGATATAGGTGCTATGATCCTAAGATTGGGAAGCTTTTCACTATGATGGATGTATCTTTCTTTGAGGATACACCTTATTTCTCTGAGCAGTCTTCTACTCCTACATTACCTTCGCCTACAGTACTTCCAGTTCCAATGCAGTACCCTCCTGCTGGGCCTAGTCCTTCACATATGTGCTTGCCTATCCACCTTAGATATCAGCGTCGGAGCCAGTCTATGCCACCTGCACCTACATACTTGCCAGAGGTACCCTTGGGGTCATCGCCCTCAGGTATACCTACATCTTCTCCATCTTTGGATTCTCTTGGTGTTATTCCTTCTTCTACTATTGATGATTTTTCTATTCCTATTGCATATCGTATGGATAAGAGGAGTTGTGTTACCTCTTGTCCTCTTGCTCGATATGTTTACTATCAGGGATTATCTCATTCTTATTGAGTTGCCATTGAGAGAGCTTCTTTTCTCTCCATTCCGCGTTCTGCTGGAGAAGCCCTCAAAAATCCTTCTCGGGCGGCTGCAATGGATGAGGAAATGGCCACTCTTGAGAGGAATAGGAGCATGGGAACTTGTTGATCTTCCACCAAGTGAGCGGGTTGTTGGATGTAGATGGGTCTTTGTCATCAAATATCAAGAAGATGGTGCAGATGAGAGATATAAAGCTTGATTGATTACTAAGGGTACTCAAGTCCCTAGATTGGATCACACTATCACCTTTACCCATGCGGCAAAGCTCACTTCAGTTCGTGTTGTTATCTAGCAGCTCATCATCATTGGCCTCTCTACCAGATGGACGTCAAGAATGGATTTCTCCATGGCGATTTGGATGAGGTATACATGGCACCTCCTCCTGGCTTTCAGCTTCAAGGAAAGTATTTATGGAAAGTGTGTCGACTTCTCAAGTCGATCTATGGACTGAAGCAATATTATGGTTCCATCACTTCAGTAGAGTTGTTCTTGCCATGGGATTTATGAGGTGCCACTCAGATCATGTGTTCTTCATTCACACCAGTTCAAAGGGGCTTTGCACAATTATGTTGGTCTATGTTGATGATATTATCATCATTGGGGATGATATTGCATTTATAGCCTCTACAAAGGCAGGTCTGGGTAGAGCCTCCGATGTGAAAGATTTGGGGCATTCTTCTTAGATATTAAGATTGCGAGGTCATATCATGGCATCTCTCTATGTCAGAGAAGATACTCTCTTTAGTTACTGAGAGCCACTGGCATGCTTGGGTGCAAGGTTGTCAGATCTCCTATGGATCCCCAGTTTTATCTTCATGCATATGTTGGTGATCCTCTTCCTGATCCCCTAGCGTATCAGCACCTTGTTGGGAGTCTTATATACCTCACCAACACTTGTCCCGATTTGGAGTTTGATGTCTCTTTGGTAGCCCAGTTTATGCATGCTCCTAGGAGTCCTCATATGGCTACAGGTCATCGGATACTTTGTTATATTAAGGCCTCTCTTGGTCAAGGTCTATTCTATGGAGATGTTGGCACCTCCATCTTAGTTGCTATAGTAATGTTGACAATGCAAGGGCTCCCACTGATCATCGCTCTACCTCAAGATACTATACCTTTCTTGGAGGGAATGTTGTGTTGTGGAAGAATAGGAAGCAGGATATTGTTTCCAAGGCTAGCATTGAATCTAATTAGAGGGCCATGGCACATGGGACTTGTGAGCTTCTTGGAACGCTCTCTTCTTACTAAGTATGGTTTTCCACCATCACTTCATATGCCTCTTCACTTTGATAACCAAGTTATTATTGATGTTGTTGGTGATTCAGTTCTCCATGAGACAACTAAGCATATTGAAGTGGGCATCCACTTCCTTCATGAGAAGAATTAGGCTGGCCTCATAGAAACTTCAAAGGTTTCTTTTCAACAACTTGTCAATGTCTTCATCAGAGCGCTTGGTCCTTCACACCTTCAGGATATTATGGTCAAGCTGGGCATAATAGATATCTATGCACCAGCTTGAGGGTAAGTAGTGGAGCATATGTGATTGTATATGATTACATTGTATGTATGTAGTGTATGTAGTGATATTAGTGGTTGGTGTGTGAGTTGTAATTATGTTTAGTATGAATAGGCGAGTAGGAGTTACACTTAACTATGCCATTTCACTCCTAATCTCTCTTTCTCTGTCTATCCTTCTCCTCCTATCCCCTACCTAACCCTAACCCTAACATTTCCATCAAAGTCAAGTATTTTTACACTAGGCTGGAAATGAAAGAAGATCTTGAAAGATATAAGCTTGCCAAAAGAGAAGCTAAGAAAGTGGTGAGTGAGGTTAAGAATGATGTGTATGACAATTTGTACACTAGGGAAAGAAAGGAGAGAATGGAAAGCAAAGTTACAAAGGGATAAGATAATTTTTTAGACAAGGATTTAGCTATGGTGAGAGGGTGGCTTCTAAGAAATTCAATAGCATTCTTGTAGAGAGGAAGATTTTGCTCAAAGGAGAGAACGAGTACCCATACTTTAAATAATGAAGATGAGCATTTATGCACATATCTGAAAGAATTTGGAGACATGGTGGTGGATTATTTTAAAAATATCTTTGCTAGGAGTATTCCTTTGAGAAGAAAATTATCTTAATTGCAAGTGGAGGATCTCACAATTCACAAGGGCCACCACTAATCAAGAGATAAAAGATGTTATCAATAATTCCACCAAAAATAAAAACCTGAGATTGGATGGATTCTCAGCCAAGTTCTACATGACTCAATGGGAAACAATATGACTTGATGCTCTTGAAGCTGGTGCTTACTTCAAAGAAAAGAATAATTCTTAGATCCTTTTTTAACTCTACTATTATTAAGCACAATTCTAAAGAACAGGGTGTGGATTCTCTTGATAAGAATCAGCCAATTTCGCTTTGTAATTTTATTTATAAAGTCACTGCTTTAATTCTTTCTAACCAATTACCATTGTCCTTCCTTGCCTCATTTCCCATAACCAATCAACTTTTGTTAAGGGTAGGACAATTTGTTATAATATTCTTCTAGCCCATGAATTTTTTCGAAATTCCATAGATCTAATTCTAGTAGAGCCATTTGTGCCTAAGATTGATATGAGGAAAGACTATGATAAAGTCCGGTGGGAATTTAATGCATCTCTTCTCCTTAGTTTTCTATTCCTATGACCGGTTCACCTGTTGGATATTTTTAGAGTACCTGTAGTATTAGACTGGGGGACCCACTACTCCCCTCTTATGAAGCCCTCACCTGTTGCTTCATGAGAAAGTTATGCAAGGTAAAATTAAAATCCCCCAACATCCTAATTGTCCTGATGTTTGTCATTTCATTTTTGTTGATGATCTTATTTTTTCTAGGGAAAGTAATGAACTTTCTTTTGGAATAAGAGAGAACCTGGGTTTGTTTCATTTATTCGGGCCTAAGTGTTAATAACCAAAAGAGCAAAACCTTCTTTAGCTCGTCTTGCACCTCAAAATTCTGATTTGTAGTTATCTGGGATGTGAAGGAAGTATCCTTCCTATATTTGGGGCCCCTTTATTTACCACAAGACTCACTCTGACTGTTAGTCTCTCATTGAAAGAATTTATCAAAAAGTGGAATCTTGGAAAGGTCTCTTTCTTTCCTATGTGGGAACATATTGGAACTTATTAAATTGGCCCTATATACCTATCAAATTATTTGGTCATCCACTTTTCTCATTCGTAAAAAAGTTCTGAAAAAAAAAAATTGAATTAACTCTTCTTTCTTTTCTTTGGAAAGGTCTTTCATTTACCCAATCTATGCACTGTGTTAATTGGAATAGGATTTTGTAAGTTAGTACATGAAGGAGGTCTCGGTCTATCCATCTATGGAAGCTTAAGCATTGGAATGATGCTAGATTATTGAAGATCTTGTGATCCTTAATATAAAATCCTGAGTGTTTATGAGCTCGATGGCCACTAGCTAGATATATTGGAATGGTCTTGTTGTATTTAAAATAAAGTTTCTTGGGCTTCGCAAGGTATTATGAGAATTAGAGATGTGGCGAGAACATAGATTTAGTTTGTTGTGGGAATGGGAAGAAGACTAGATTTTGGAAGGATCCTTGGCTCCTCAATGATATTTGCTATACCATTGTGGGAGGAGAATTATGCTGTATTCGACCATTGATGAAAACGATTATGTTGAAAGTGTGATTAGAGATGGGGAACTCGACTTTAATGAAGAAATTAAGGTTAGGAAGTTAGGGCTAGGTTAGGTGAAGAAGATAAATGAAGAAGAAAGACAGAGAGAGAGAGAGAGAGAGAGAGAGTAGAATGGTAATCACAAATGACCTAGCTAGGGTTGGAGTCCCTACTAGCCTTTATATAAACACACAATGACAAGAATACTTCTTAACAACAAAAAATATATTACGACTAACACACCATAGTTCTACGTATACATCAATATCCCAATAGGGGAATGGCTTTTACTCTCCCAACAACTTATCGCCTCAACGAGTGAGGAAGGAAATTCATAATATGGGCCTCTGAATCCATGGTTAATAATGAGAATTTTTGGGCTCCCAATCCAATTAGATAAATTTCTTTAAAACAGCCTGAGAAACTATTAGGGTGCCGAGCAGTAAGGCAGATTGCATAACTTTGTGGGGCATCACAATTGGTATCCTGGAGCATAGTTTCTGCTCTTGGATGGTTATTGACTTTGGAGAATTTGATGAATATGGTTTCTCATACGGTCTCCGTTCGGTCTCTGTTTGTGTGTTGTGTTGGATTGCTTCTGAAACTAATGACCATTTATATTTTGACTGCTCATATAGTAGATGGATAAAGAAATCGATTTTATATCGGCCTAATATTTTATTTTTTTTATCAGTAAAAAGTCATATATTGAAACACAGCAAGGCGCTGAGAACCCAATACAATCAGAAAAATTGGCAAAAGAAACCCGCAAGGGGCGAGAAACAGAAAGAGGAGAAAGGAAAATAGGAGATAAGAAAATATACAGACAAAATAGAAAGGGGAGCAAAAAGGCGCAGCCACTAACAAGTATGAGACCACCCCTCAGCCTGGATCCCATCCAGTGAAAGCATGTCCACTCCCCCTCGCACCATCCCTTCCCCAAAAGCCGACAAGGTCCTTATCGGCCTAATATAAAGAGGAACGATTGAGGAGGAGCTTCATGATTTAAATATTAAAGCCAAGGGAAATGGGAGAGCGGGTTGCTTTATTAAGCTGACCTTCTATGCCATTATATGGCATATTTAGGCCAAAAAAATAAAAATACTAGAACTGAAAATTCTTCAAAACACAAGGTACTACTCTTGAAGGCAATGGTGCAGGATGTGGTCCTCACTGACAAGCATAAAACGAAGATGGGTTAAACTAAATGAAAACTAAAAAATTACATAATTTGGTCCAAACATCCATCAAAAGGTAACATATTAATTTTGAAATATATTACTAACACCCAAATTTAAATACCTGAAGCTTGGAATTAAGCCTTTGCTTTTCTTCTTCAAATTCTCTGATCTAGATTCCCCAAATATAAAAACACAAGAGAAAAAAATAAAGCGTGACTGATTAAATGCGTGCAATAAGAATGGAATTAACTTCAAATAATTGAAAATATAGAGATATCTGATCCCATACCTGTGCCCTTAACTTTCTGATTTGAGATTCTTGAGTAGCTTGCTTCTTGGAAAGCTCTTCACCTGCATGAAAAACACATATTAAAACACCAAAATATAGCAGCTAGGCCTGCATTAGAACATAACAATATAATAGAATGGCCTGATAAAATCTGGAGAATTCTATCTTACTTTAGAATTATCA
Source organism: Chloranthus sessilifolius (assembly GCA_021018995.1). Classification (NCBI taxonomy): domain Eukaryota; kingdom Viridiplantae; phylum Streptophyta; class Magnoliopsida; order Chloranthales; family Chloranthaceae; genus Chloranthus; species Chloranthus sessilifolius. The sequence goes on along the minus strand of CM037590.1, from coordinate 56,686,344 downwards.
ACAGGTCCCTATACTTCAGTGGATGAGCAAACAGCTACAATGGAAAATAAAAGTTACAGTTGAATACAAGACCACTGAGTCATGATGGTATTAAAATTTTCACCATATCTGACAAAAAATGCTTGTTATGCAGTTCCGTGGTGGTCTCCAATGGCCAAAATCATCTCCTAACTTGTAAGATGATGGGACTGCCCTTTCTCCCCAGAATCTCTGGTGCAGCTCAACCCTTGATATTCAGGCGGGTATGACTGCATTTGGGCTTCCAATTTATGAGATTCAAAAGCAAAATGGATGTCTACTCTCTGGATATAGATTTTAATTTAGAAATATATTCAAATTTCCCATCAGTTAAGGAGTCTATTAAGTAAAAAATGTGATTTTATGAGTACCTAACGTATTCAATAATTTGCATTATTAGTTTCTTAGAATTGGTATTTTGATTAAATTAGGTTTCCATATTGCAGTAGGACTAGAGATTAGTATTATAAACATCTGCTTAGAGAGTCTGTAATTCAGATTTCTGTTGTTCGTATATTGTATAAGTATTAGTTTGTAACCTTTCCAGTAACGATTTAGATTGTACACTCCCCTACATCTTCTTGGCGTTTATCCATCAAGCCCTTGCAAGAGCTGGGTTTTCCTCTAAAAAAACTTCCTGGGATCGTAAATTTTTACTGCATCAACCCATTATGTTGTGACGCCCATTTCAGGCTAGAAAGCCAAGGACCAGAGAATTACCCCAGTAATTTTTCCAAGAAAATGACATTTATTGGGCAACGACCTCTAAACGTTTTAGATCTGAATATTAGACATACTATTTTACCAAATTTGCATTGCTATATTACTAGGTTACCTGAGAACTAACAAACTAAACAGGCTCTTGGTTGGTGGAAGGCTCGTCCTTTGACCACAAAATATCTTTTTTTAGTTGGTAACTAGAGAATGTACTAAATTAATGAAAGAAAGAATACAACAATCTGAATAGGGAACTCTTAATTGAGATACTTGAGTACCTCCAAACAAGCACAGGGGGACAATACTCAAAAGAAAGCAAAGAGAATCAAGCTTCGACTAATGCTATCAGTGTCTGCAACCCAATTATTCCTAAGATCCTCCCCAGAGATTGAGGAAAAGACAGGAGAAATGAAGGCCCAACATACAATTCGATCCTTGATTTGGTATTTCAAGGTATCAACCAAGCCACCTTTACATAGGAATATTCTGTTGTTCCTTTCAGACCAAATGCTCCACATTATGGCAGCTGGCACAAATTACCATAACACTTCACCTCTCCAGTTAAAGGGACCCAAACCTAAAAAGCTAGGAGAATAGCGCAACAGTAAGGAAAGAACCAATCCACACCAAATAAGCCCATAAAAAATACACAAATTGCAATCGATGACACCTCCACCTAGCACATAATACATCTATTAGCCAAGGACATTCCTTGTCGTTGGAGATGGCTCACCATAAATATTTTTGTCCCAACTCCCAAGCCACTATCCACAAAAAAAGAGGGCCCTTGATGGCACAAGAGACTTCCCCAGCTTAGTCCAATGATTCTCAATCAAATCCCTTCCACACAAAAATCTATAGGACTTAAGATGACCCCTTAGCCTTCCTTGACGACACCCTTTTATCTGTGGATAACAGAGCATGTACTTCTTCTAGGATACCTAATAGACTGGCGAGAATAATACATGCCTCCTCCCTTCAAACTGGTGTACGAGGATGGTCCAAAATACATGACACTCCATAACATCCATCACCACCACTTCCTTGGAAGTAGCAATCTTGTACAGAGGCCCCCAAAAGTTGGAAAACTGAATCTTACCTCAGTATAAATAAGTCCACAACTTAACTTCATTACCCAATCCAACTTTACATAGTACACTTCTCAAAGGAGTCCTTTACAAAGCACCTTTTTCCATCACCCGGATCCAAACAAAGCTTACCGGAGAAAATTCCCCAACTATCCCTTAAGTAGCGATACTTGAGACCTCCATAAGTTTCTCTTTCCTCTCCCTCTCCTATCCTCCATAGCCAAATTCATCTCCCTAAGCCTCCTAATTCCAAGGCCACCCTCCTTTTTAGTAGACCAAACAGTCCAATTAACCAAGTGGAATTTTCAACCAAACCCTCCAGTGCTCCAAAGTAATTTCTTTCAATTCTTTCTAGTTTCTCCAATATGCTTGCCAATCATCGGAACATAGACATATATATACCACTATACCAGTATGTTGGTGAGAGGTTGCCTTGATAAAGTTAAGCTTCCCCCACTGATAGGAGGTTACATTTCCAAACCACTAACTTCCTTTTGAACCCTTCCACAATCGGATTCCATAAAGACTTCAGAGGCTTTCCAATACATAGAGGAATCCAAGATAAGTGTTAAGCACAAACCTAACGAAATGTCAAGACAAGAACCTAACTATATCAAGGAATATATGGAATTAATTATCAATTTTATAGAAGTTAAAAAGAAAACAATAAGAAGTTATTTCAACAATGTTTACTTTGTACGCAACCACACTAGAGAACAAGATACTGTTGGATAATCAAGGAGCATTGAGTGCCCAAGACTTGGAACAAGTAATCTGTAACTTTATTTTCGCTTGGAGAGCACAATCAGTATTGCTTGAAACAAATTAGTATATTGATGATGGAAGGCACAAAGTTTGCACAAGGCATATTCATGTCCATATACCAAAACAAAGATGTTCTGTATGAGCTTTGAATTAAGACTTCAAGATTCTAAGATTTAATATGATAACACCAAATGCACACGAGATTCTTCACAGCTCTACCTTCGGCCATGACTTGATTGATTATCTCATCTTTTTCTTTTAAAAGAGCAGCTGCATCAATCTTCCTACTTTGTTCTCTCCTTAATGCATCTCTTTCCTTGGTAAGAGTATACACCTGAAACCAAAATGTCAACATGAAACTATATACATGATGTTGCCAGCAAAAGAAGAAAATTCAATACTATATCCCAATACATCTTATTTGTTCTAGGGAGATAAAACAATGTACCGCTACTATAATCATTCGTATTAATGATATTCAGAAGCATCTGGTATTGGAGAAAGGCCCCCATACCTCACAACAAATATTTGTATGGCAAACCAGCACTTTAATTTCAATTCATAAAACAAAGTTCAGAATTCTTTCCCAGTTAACTACAACAGGAAGACTGTAATGGCTAACTACTATCACTTTTGACTGGTAGGTTGTTGGCACATATGAGTTATGATCTGCAATCATTGACGTTAAGTGCCGGGTGTCCAAATGTATGGTATAGAAATGGAAACCCCTAAAAATCCGGAAATGGCAACATGTCAATACATTATATATAAACACGTTCTGTGTGTCGGTGTGGTGGTTGGGCATGTGTGTGCGCCAGGGGAGGGGTGGAGTTCACAGGTACAGTACAGAGTTGGTGGAAAGGTGTTTGCAGTGCTCCTTAGTCTTTTTCTTTGTGTATTAGATTTTGGTTGGACTGTACGTGTGGTCCTTTTGCTCTGTGACTAGAGCTCACGAGTTTGTTTAATCTTGCTTCATCTCCAGGGACTGCAGTAAGCAAGGTGTTGGTCAAGGATGGTTTGGGTGTCTTTTAAGATGTGCAGGTACGTAGAGATTTGAATGAGTGAGATTGTGATTTTCATTTCTCTTATGTGGGTCAGTTAGGTGTTGATGTGCAGGTATGCAGTGATTTGAATGAATGAGAGATTGTGATTCTTGATTTGGATCGATCGATCTAAATATGCATTTGCATTTCTCTTATGGGTCAGTTAACCCCCCCCCCCCCCTCCCCCCCCCTGAAAAAAAAAAGTCCAAATTATCAATCTAGGAACGTGATGTGATCCCAATGGTCTATTTTCAATTCAGTCCTACTATTTTTTTGTGTTAGCAATCCCTTGTAAATGCCCCTTGGTCTAAGTTATGGCGCTCATCTGCACCACCTTGGGTTCTTGCTTTTATTGGACTGCAGCTGGAGACAAAAATATCACCATTGATCACCTTCAGAACAGAAATTTCTAGTTTTTTAATCAGTGGAGTATGCTTAGGTTGTGAAGAGACGTAGACCAGCTTTTTTTGCATTGCACAGTCACCTACAGAATTATTTTTTCTCCTTATTTTCTATTCATACAATTTGCCAGCCATGGTGGCTGAACTTTTCGCCTGATGGATATCAGGGCCTTTCTGTGTTGTGGATGGCTACTTTGGAACCTTGTCACTGTGCTATTTTGTGGAAAGTCTAGCTATAATGCAATAACAAAACCTTCAAAACTTTCAACAGCAAGGATATGTCATTAAAGAGGCTTATTATGGAAATTAAGGAAAAAACTATTGGCTCGGCATTAATACACAAGGCGGGTAGAGAAATTCACGGCGCAACTATATGTAGGAGATGATTTGAATGTTTGTAGTTTGCAAATTTGTTCAAAATAGAAATTTTGGATTTTGCAACGAGGTTTTGAGTTTTGACAAATGGCTAAACTCTAGTCACTTCCATTCTTGTGTCAATACAGTTGAGAGAACTAGAAGATGCATAGAAAGGACAAAGAAAGCATCCCTCAAATCATCAAAAATGCAAGCTCAATGGAGCTGTACATAAGTATTGTCTAGTCCATAAATATCTTGCAATTTCAAACTACAAAATTTAAACAAGCCCTTTTAATTGATATGTTACAAGTAGAAAACTGCAAGAAGGAAAAGTACCTTTCTTTCAAGAGACCCCACCCTTTGCTGGTATTCGTCCCGCAGCGATTCAGATTCAGCTTCCATTGATTTTCTCTGTAGGAGAATAGTCAACAACTGTCAAATGACTTAAACCATACAAACAGAAAAAGCCTTTTTTGAAATTACTGAGTGACCACCAAATCTGGAGAGTGATTTAAAAGTATAGTTATTTGGACACTTATAATCAAGTTTCAGAAAGAAAGAATAAAAATGTCACTCCTCTTAGTTAGTTTAAAGCTCAAACTATTTACTAACTGTATGATAATTCAGGTAACAATAAGCACAACCATATAAGAAGACCAGAGATGGAATTATGAAGTATAAAATGAGGGACTGCCGTTTATTAAGCGGATGAATGCAAAGCCCAAACCCCCAACTTATGAATTCTCAAAGAGCTGCAGAACCAGGCCCATGGTAGAAATCTTTCTAACTTACTTCACAGTTTAAAGATATATCCTACTAAATTTCAGTGTAAAAGAATTTTAGAAAAGAAGTGACAACTAAAGAAATGAAACAAAAGCTACAAAAAAAAAGAAATCAGGCTACTTCAATGACAGATATGATGTGAAAAGAAAAGGCAAAACATAACTATGCAAGCAATCATAAGCAACAAATAAATTGCATTGTACTGCAAATATAAGAACAGTATTCAGGTCCATACCTACCTTCAGATCCTCAATTGCAGACTTAAGCTTCTCGTTTTCATTCATCAACTTTGCAATCTCATCAGCTTTTGCCTGCAAAAGCAACAAAACATTGGAGATGTAATGAGTAACAGAATAAAGGATAAACAATAACAGATGATAACTGGGGCGTTGCTTTAGGATACATCAAAAGGCTAATTAGTGAATATTTACTAATGATATAAGGACAAAAAAAAGGGATGCAGAGATTAAATTAAATTTTTTTTTAAAATCCAGAATATCAGGAGTCATGACGTGTATTAGAAACACTGAAACAGAACAAATCCAGAAGCACGATTTCCAGAATTGTTCCCCAGAACATAAAGTAGGTAACTTAACTCCATGTCTTAAAACAACAATCAAACAGAAACTATGTACACTTTTAGGTGCAACCAGTGTTGTCATATGTCATCGCACATGCAACTCTGGACCTTCAAATCGCATAAGCCATGATGGATGGCTTATGCGATGCAGTTGAGTATGTGATCGCATATTGATGTATGCAATCACATAAGCCATGTTTTATGGCTCATGTGAACGCATAATGCTCCAACGGTCATAAATATGACCGTTGGAGCACTTTTTTTCCTTCTCTTTTTTGGAATTGCATACTAAATATGACGGCATAATGCCGATGACGACGGCAATGCTAATGATGATGGTGGCAATGATGGAGGAGATGCCCTCGCAAAGGGATATGCCCTCGTCGGTATTGCAGCATCGGAGGTCAGCTACGGCGGGGAGCATCGGATCAACGTCGGGGGGCCATGGTGCTGCTTTTCGCGACTTGGAAGGAGAGGTGGAACCGTGGCTGAAGTCTCTAGTGGATCAGACTCAGATGGAGGCTGTCGGAGGTACTGGAGCAGTTCGACGACTGTCGTCTCACCGATTTACCCGATCTTCCACCGCTGAAGATTTCGACGATCCGGATGCCACAACCGCTTCCTACCAGATCAACAAATCCTTTTTTGAAATTTGAATATGGGAAGGAGGATGTGGCGTCGTCTTCTTGGCTTGGGCTCTTAAATCGAGAAGACCCAATGCTCCTCGAGTGGACATGTGGTCATCGTCAGGCAAGTGGCAAGATCTCGGTGGATAAGGGTGTCTCTGTGTCTTGGGCATTCGACACGGGTGTGAATTCAAAACCTCTGGTTTCAACCTACAGCCCCGAGGCGGTTCGGCTCCATCTCCTAGGGTTTTGACATGTGGAAAGGAGCACCTGCAGATCTTGTCGGTGTCTTGTGGTATGGTTTTCCCACCCACGGTTTGCTATGGCGGCTAGCGGAGTTGTAGGGCAGCTGGCTAGAGGAATGAAGAGATGGTGACACGGGGCCTTTGTTGGGGGGATGGCGCACATGTTGCTTGGTTTGTAAGGCATGGGGATGTAGAGTTGGTGTACATGGGTTCTGCATATGGGTCGGGTCTACCATTTGTCTGGTCATCCTGCGATGGGCCGGGAGAGCCCCATTCGGGCCAGCGGGTCCAAGAGAACTTGGACCGTCTACTGACGGTTAATTTGGGAAGTTGGACCGGTTCTTCTTTTACTTTCTCTTTGCCTTGTTTCTCTACTTAGTGACCAAAGTGCTTCCCTTGCGACTCGACCTCGCCGGCTTCTTCCTCGGGGCTATTTTGTTCTACCCCTTCCCTCGATATGGATCCTGTCGAACCAAGTTGCTCGTCTTCGGATTCTATTTCTTCATTGGGCTCTTCCTCAGAGGAGGTTCGCCACATTAGATCCATGCGTCGGGATGATTCAGGGGCTTGGATTCTGTACTTTTTTAGATCGCCTTGTGAATCCGAATTTGCATTTTGCTCTTCTTCCAGGTCTGGCGGCAATTCCGACAGAATTACTGGCTCCGATGCAGTGGATAAGCTCATTAGCTTTGGTCAGGAGCTCGGGATGTCTTTCCAGGGCTCGAACGATGCACTCATGGAAGTCTTCAATTTTATCATCTACAGTCGGGTTGTTGGCGCTGGGAAGAAGAAGTGATCAAAATCACAGGAGCTTGTGAGGCTGCATTGGGGGATGTCGGATGGAAGGGACACCGGGGGTTCCTAGAGGTTGTCGTCATGATTGGGCGGGCTCTCTCTTTTTGTTTTCCTTATGAAGTTTTTCTCTTTGAATGTGAGGGGCATTTGTGACCCCAAAAATGGACGGGTGTTAAAAGGGTAATTGCTATGCATAGCGCGGCAATTGTTACATTACAGGAAACTACGTGGGGAAATTGTGATCATGGAAAGGTTGTGTCTGTGCTGAGAGGAAATCGATGGGGCTGGATTGGGGTCAATTCGATGGGGGCTTCCGGTGGCATCCTAATTGCTTGGAACTTGATTATCTTCGACAAAATTGATGAGGAAGTGGAGATTTTCTCTGCCTCAATGGTGCTCAGGAATAGAGACAATGGTAAATGTTGGATGCTTTCGGGCATTTACGGGCCTTGCGGGGACTGTTATCGCGCCGAGTTTTGGTTCGAGTTGGCGGCCGTGACGGCTCGATGGAATTTGCCGACTTGTTTTGCGGGTGACTTCAATGCTATTAGATGGTCGTGCAAGAAAACAGGGGTCCCCGTAGATGTGGCGGTAATGAGGGACTTCAACTCTTTCATCTAAGATTGGGAGTTGGTTGATCTCCTGCTTTCAGGTGCCCTCTTTACGCGTCAAGTCTTCAGGATGTTTCCTCCTTGAGCATGTTGAAACGGTTTCTCGTTTCGTCGAATTGGCTAGACCTCTTCCCTGTTGTACTTCTGCTTGGTCTGGCCAGGGTTGTTTCCGATCATCGTCCGCTTCTGGTTTGGTGTGAGTCCCGAGGAAAGGGTCCCTCACCCTTCCGATTTGAGAATATGTAGCTACTCGACGCTGGCTTCCGCGCCTCTGTTCCGCTGTGATGGAATGAATTTCACACATCTGGGACTGCCACCTTCAGATTCTTATCCACCTTAAAGCATCTCAAAAATTGCATCAAGGAGTGGAACAGGGATGTTTATGATATGGTTTATGCTTCTAAGGAGATGCTACTTGCACGTCTGAAGGAGTTAGATGAGAGAGAAGAAATCCGAGACCTCACGGCTTTGGAACGCGAGGAGCGGCTCTATAAAAAGAGGGAATTCAGCAATATATGTCTGGCTGAGGAGGTATGCAGGAAACAAAAGTCGAAAGATCAGTGGCTCAAGGAGGGGGATAATAACACCAAGTGTTTTCATGTGGTTGTTAACGCTTGGGGCAAAGCAAACTTTTTGGGGCAAATTTCCGTCGATGGCCGAATTTTCTCGGATTCGGACCAAATCAAGAATCAGGTTGTGTCCTACTATGAGGGGTGGTCTCCGTTGGAGTTGGACAGGGTCCCATTTCAATCTATCTCTTCGAAGGATAAAGACATGGAAATGTCGTTCCAGGAGGATGAGGTCCGGCAGGTCATCATGAGCAGTGGCAAAAATAAAGCACTAGGTCCTGATGGCTTCATGATGGAATTTTATCGATGTTTTTGGCAACTTCTGAAGGAGGATCTCATGGTTGTGCTTCAGGAGTTCCACACGGGTAGCTTCATCGGTCGTAGTTTGAACTCCACTTTTATTTTGCTAGTCCCGAAGAAAGAAGGTGCGGTGGAGCTTAAAAAATTTCGTCTCATCGGCCTGCTTAACTATCTGTACAAGATTGTTTCGAAGGTGCTAGCCAATCTGATTAAGCCGATCATGAGAAAAGTTATTTCCCTTAACCAAGGGGCTTTTGTGAAGGGAAGACAACTTGTGGATACGGCTGATGTAGCTCTCGAGGTGGTGCATTCGGCTCATCGAAGTCGTAGCCCTGCTGCCCTTTGGAAGGTAGACATGGAAAAGGCCTATGATCAAGTGAGCTGGGTGTCTTGACTACATGTTGGGCATACTCGGGTTCGGGGGAAGGTGGATAGGTTGGATGTGTGTGTATTACTCGTCCGCCTGGTTCTCGGTTATCATCAACGGGTCTCCAGAGGTTCAGACAGGGAGATCCCCTATCCCCCTTCTTATTCAACATGGTGGGGGAAGCTTTGGATGGTCTTCTCTCTCGAGCACGGCAGCTCGGCTTTATTTCAAGCATCCCAATGGGATCCTTGGGCCATCGTTTTACGCATGTTCAATATGCAGATGATACGATCTTGTTCTGTAAGGGAGATGTAGAGGAGTTTAGAGCCTTGGCGCATGTGTTTTCTATTTACGAGGCAGTTTCAGGTCAACGGGTTAATCTTCACAAGTCGACGGTTTCAGGTATCGAGGTTAACAACCAGATTATGATCGGTTTTGCTGAGGTGGCAGACAGTGACACTGTGCCTCTTCCCATTTCTTATTTAGGGCTCCGCTCGGGACCGGCCAGCCTTCAGCTTCGGCCTGGGATCCCGTGGTTTGGAGGTTCAACCAAAGACTGGCCTCGTGGAAGGGTAAGTTGCTTAGCAGCGATAGTCAACTCCTCCTCGCCAAGTCAGTTTTATCGAGCCTTCCTGTGTTCTTCGTGTCATTGTTTCGGTGTCCCTTGAGCATGATCCATAGGCTTGAGCAAATCCAAAGAAATTTCCTCTGGGAGGGGTCCGGTTTCGATAAGCGTTATCACCTTGTAAATTGGGACAGCTGTCAATTGCCCTTGACTTGTGGGGGTTTGGGCATTAGAAGGTTACGGTGGATTAATGTCGCTCTATTGGGTAAATGGTCATGGCGCGCCGGTTTGGACAGTGATAGAGAAAGCCTTTGGACGCAGGTGTTGATGGATACATACGGTAGTTAGGAGGGCAATTGGGGAGTCAAAATTGTTGTTAATAGCTCTGTTTCTGCTTGGTGGAAAGGAATTTCTAGGTTTTGGCCTTTTTTTCCCGTTGGGTGCGGTTCATCTGGGGGAACAGGCATCGTATCCTATTTTAAGAGGATCCATGGGCGGAAATCAAGCCCCTTAAGGAGTCTTTCCTAGTCATTTTCTCTATTGCGGCTGTTCCAGGCGAAACGGTGGCTAACTATTACTCCAACGAGGCTGGAGGGGCCGTGTGGAATTTAACCACCCGAAGGAACCTTAGAGACAAGGAGGTTGTCGTTTTCTTTGGCCTGATGACCACGCTTTATGTTCAGTCTAGAAATCAGCGTCGATCAGACATGCGAGTTTGGGTGCCTCATGGGACTTTCTCTGTCAAGTCCTATCGAATTCTCTCTAGTCGGCCTTTGGTTAAATGTGACTGGGTATGCTTGTGGAAGGCTGCCATCCCCCCAAAATTAAATTTTTCTCGTAGACTTTGGTTAGAGAAAGGATTCTCACTATTGATCAGTTGATCCGGAGGGGGAAGAATCCCCATAACATCTATTCTATGTGTCTGCAATCGGAGGAGTTCATCTCCCACCTTTTCCTTCATTGTTGGATGACGAATAAGATCTGAAGGTCATCTTTAGATGTTTCGACATGCCATGGGTTATCCCGTCTTCCATTTCTCAGTACTGACTTGCCCGGTGGTAACCTGGAGGGTTGGCTGAGGACTTTCTGGAGAGTTGGTCTCTTCACGGTCGTCTAGAGCATTTGGCTTGAAAGAAATGCTCGTATCTTTGGACGCATGCGCCGCCCGATGGGGATGGTTCTTAAGTCGGTTTGGGATTTAATGTGCCTATGGGTTAATTTGGACCGGGTTGGGGCTGGAGGGGATGCGTTGCCTTGGGGTCCAAGCTAGGTCGGTTGTGTCATGGTGTGCCTTGGGTCTCCCCCCTCCTAGTGGTTTTTTTTTTGTTCACTTTTATTTCACTTTGATTTTTCTTCCTTTTGGCCGGTTTGGTTTATGTTTTTCAGCTTCTCGATGTTATTTTAATACAATTCTGCGTTTTACTGATCAAAAAAAATGGAGGAAATGTACCACAATGGGTTAGAGATCAATGGGTAGAGTACATTGCCGGTACTCAATATCAAAACTAAAGTTGTAATTTTGAATATTAGTATGTACATTGTAGGACACTTTTTTATTAAATATAAGAATGTATATTTTGTCATTTACTCATTTCCAATTATATAGTTTTTTTGTTTTTAAATTTATATAAAATAAATAAATCATTGAGTGCAACAGAAAATTCGAGGTGAAATGGTAGGACATTGAAATTATGACAAAACTACTATTAAAGATTATGTAAATTCTTGTGAATATATCATATAATGCTCTCTCGGAGAACCAGTTTTGTCACAATTTAGGAAAGAAGAAATAGTGTGAGGGGGAGAGAGAGAGAGAGAGAGAGAGAGAGGGGGGGGATAATTTGCATTTCATAAAACATGAGTGAAAGCCCATTCTATGTTACGCATTCTCTTGGGATTTTTTATTTGCACAAATATATACCTTGGAGTTCCCCATATAGATGAGATAAGGCTATGATAATGATAATGGTGGTGGTAGTAGAAAAATGCCTTGGAATTGTATAACCATATATAATATGATAGGTGAAAAAAAAAAATAGCATTCCCAGTTCTAAGATTAGAATATAGAACATGCTCAAAACATGTACATTTAATCAAGAAGGGCCCTAGAACTCTCATATTGATGAGAGAGTGTGTTAAACAGTTATTCACAGCAAATGCAAGAAAAAGAAGTAGTAAAGACATTTTCATTCTGCTAGTCACATGATATATGAGCAAAAGTAGCAATTAATTCTAGAATCTCCCCCGTAAAGGCGAGCTGATTTGAACTGAATTCCAAGAAGGGAACAGAGCCATGCAATATCACTTGAAGCAGATATCTACACACAAAATTTCGATTATGTGCTTGACCTCGGCACCTTCTAGTGTCACTATAACCTCCTCAATCTGAGTTTAACACACACCATTAAGGCACACATTCCCTTAAAGGCCATATGAATCCACGGGCTAGGCATGGAAAGATGGAATCTTATGGTCCTGTTCATATAGTATGGAAAATATCTAAGAGAGTGGTTGTCAAATTAATTATATTGTCCACATGTATCCGATTTAAAGTAGGATCGCAGAGTGTCACCCATTTCAATAACGTACTTCACACTCAACTCAATCAGTGTATTAACTTTTTCCTAGTCTGTCAGAGTTCATGACCAACGACGCCAGTGTGTACCTAAATCGTGACAAGCAACCTTGGGGAGAATATGCAACCTTCAATCCTAGGAATATTCAATGGAACCAGATCTCTCATGTGAAATTGGCATTGCAATTGACTTCCAAGTGATGACATAGCTTGATCACCATCCTTTAAAAAAAATTGTTTGATGGTAATCTACACTAATGATTATATCATCCACATATAACAGTAAATACATTAACCAGATTTAACAAACGAAGAGTAGACTACACTGCTAAAAAAAAATAGATGTGATGGCAGCACTAACATTTTAAACCAGGATTTTGATACCCCTTTGAGATCACAACTGGCTTTCTTAAGATGAAAAACATGACCCTACAACAAAATTGTGAGTCTAGGTGGGGTAAAGTCATTGTAAACTTTTATAAAAATTGTGAAACCATAAAGAGAAGATGGTGAGAAAAGAAAGAGAAGGCGAGATAAAGATAGTTTACACAAATGGAAAAATTTCTATCCAGACCCATTCAAAAGTTATAGATTCCATCACACAAATTGGCTCTAGACAGCAGCACATTATGGAAAATCATCATCAAAATAGCGAAAAACACAATGCTAAAAAAGAGTTATCACGCGATCACATTGACAAGGACTGCAATGCATACTTCATCAAAAACAGAAAATTGGTCACAAAAACCCCTCAGCAACATAAAACCCTTCATCAAACATATATAGAAGAAACCCTTTAGATTGCAATTGCAATACTATTAACACATCTTTCTTTCTTTTTCTTTTATTTTTTGATAACCTGGGTATCCGGGCTTCTTAGAGCACCCGCCTAATCCCAGGGGCACATGCGCACCCCAAATTCAGCACATGCTGAGTCAGCACAGGATATAAATCCCTAGGGTGGCCTCAAGGGAGGGAGGGGATTTGAACTCAGGTCTCCTGCTTTTGGAAGCAGGTACCTGGCCAGCTCACCTAACACATCAAATGACACTTGGCAAGCTTTTGATGCCATGAACAATCTGAGTATCAATGTACTCAGTGAACATCAACAATCATTATTGGACTTAGCTGATAAAACTGAAGATCAAACAATGAAATCCAAACTCATTGAAGCATGTATTACTATGGCTAAGAAAGAAAATAAAAAAGACTTGATCATTGAAAATCCCTATTCGATTAAAGAATTATTTAATCGGTTAGAGACTCAAGGTTCAACTAGACATGTCACAATCACATGAAATTAATTCATTAAAAACTGAATTAATTACAATCAAACATCAAACTGCTAATGAAGTTAGCGCAATTAATACTAGCTTGAATCTTCTTGAAAACAAAGAAGCTTCTTCTAGTAATATCTTGATTTCTAATTCTTCCATACCACCTAATAATTACTTGAATGCTCTGCAACAAGTAACTTCTCAAAAATGGTATATCAAGATCACATTGGTTATTAACCAAGAATTCACTATCAAGGAAGCAATTGATCTTGTTGATAGTGGAGCTGATATGAATTGCATTCAAGAAGGATTAGTTCATACTCAATACTTTGACAAAAGCACTCAAAGTCTTACCAATGCAAGTGGTTACAAAATACAAATTAGATATAAACTGAATTATGTCTCAATTTGTAACAATAGAATTTGTATTCCTGCCAATTTTATTCTTGTTAAGAATTGAACCCAATTGGTTATTTTTGGCACACCATTTATCACTTCCATTTTACCTCTAACAAAGTTAGATTCTACTAGCATTTATGCTGAGTACAATGGACATGATCTTGTCTTTGAATTTCCCACACAACCTCAAACTAAATTGGTTAATCAAATGGAAACCAATTTATTGTTCAAAGAACAACAAATCAATTTTCTTCAAAAAGAAGTATAGATTTTATCTTTACAAAAACAAATTGATTCACCTCCGATTCAAGCAAAAATTTCTCAATTGCTTAAATCATTTCACACTGATATATGTAGTGAAATTCCAAATGCTTTTTGGAATCGAAAGAAATACATTGTTTCTTTACCATATAATTTTAATTTTAATGAACGACATATTTCAACCAAAGCAAGAACAAGTCAAATGAAACTTGCTTATTTGAAACTGTGTAAAACTGAAATCGCTAGTTTATTACAAAAACAGCTAATTAGGCTCAATCACTCCCCATGGAGTTGTACAGCATTTTATGTTAATAAGCATGTTGAACGAGAACGGGGCACCCCTCGTCTCGTTATCAATTACAAACCATTAAATGATTGTTTACAATGGATTCGATACCCGATTCCTAATAAAAAAATATTTGCTGGATAGATTACATTCAGCCCCAATTTTTTCTAAATTTGGCCTCAAATCAGGGCATTGGCAAATTTAGGTAGCGGAGAATGACCGTTACAAAACGGCTTTCACTATTCCCTTTGGGCACTTCGAATGGAATGTTATGCGCTTTGAACTCAAAAATGTCTCATCTGAATTTCAAAATATAATGAATGATATATTTACCCCATATACAGATTTCTCTATTGTGTACATTGATGACATAGTCATCTTTTCAAATTCCATTGATCAACATTTTAAACATTTAAAAATATTTAAAGAAATAATTCAAAGAAATGGATTAGTTATTTCTGCTCCAAAAATTAAATTATTTCAAACTAGTGTCAGATTTCTTGGTCATAGCATTCACCAAGGTCAAATTATTCCTATTGATAGAAGCATTAAATTTACCTCTAAATTTCCAATTGAAATCATCGATAAAGTCTTAAATATGTTTATCAACTATTACTGGAAACTAACAATTTGCTTTCCAGTTGGAATATCATGGATAAAGATGCCATCCAGATATTCCATCAGTCATGAAATGATGATGTTCAATTAAAAGTATTTGGCTTATACATTTTCACTATTTATGAAAGAAGTATCATGTTATAAACTTATTCTGGACATATTTAAATGCATGTCAATTTTTTAGATTTATTGGATATTTTTTTGCAGATTTTTTTCTTATTAAAAAAATGATTGTGCATCTCACGATTTAAAGATTTGATTCACAAATTCCATAACGATTTTGCGATCCAATTCGATTTCTACAACATTGCCCTAAACCTAACCATATTACCGTGTGTACTCCTTCCTCTTCCTTTTTTCTTCTTTTCTTCACGAAATAGCTGAGAGTAGAGGTGAGCTGTGAGAAGAATCGAGAGTGTCGGGTTTTCCTTCCAAGGATACTACTATACTAGTATAAAGCGGGTTAAGTTTATATCCCAACTTTAGTAAGATAAGATCTTGTAGTAAGCACTTTATGGTTTAAGCTTTAAAAAAATAAACATTAACTAACACTTTTTTTAATGAAAATGGGTCATTTCTTAAAAAGTCACGCTTTAAGGGCTTTTTCCGCCTAGGCGGCTGCTTCAGTTTTTGAAGTGGCCGCTTTTTGTAACCTGCTATAAGCAACTCGGGGCCTAGGCGCTCTTGGTGCTGAAGCCGCGAAGCGGCCGCCTAGGCGGGTCCTAGGCGCTGCATCTGACAGCAATGGTGTATACTCTTCAATTATTGATGACACCTCTCCTACTCCCTCAGCCCTTCCAGCAACTCCTTCTAGAGTTACTGCCCTTGTTACTCTTACAAAGAAAGAGTATCAAGATCTTCTACAGCGTGCCTCCAGTTATTGGGCTTCTTCCTTTCATGTGGTACAGTCAGGCATTATTGGATCTGTCCATGCATCCACATCCTCCCAATCTCCTTGGAGCATCGATTCAAGGGCGACTAACCATATGTCTCAGTATTTTCATTCTATGTACCCTGTTTATGATCCATGGCACATTCAAGTTGCTGATGGGTCTATAGTCCCTGTACATGGTAAAGGGACTGTCAAAAGTAGCCGTCTATCTTTAGATTCAACATTGCATGTTCCTAAAATGCCTATTTTATTGTTTGTTAGTCAAATTACTAAATTTCTCAACTGTTGTGTAACCTTTTATCCCTGTCGTGTTATTCAAAATCTGATTTGGGGAGGATATTTGGTCGTGGTCTTGAAGAGAGAGGTCTCCACCTGTTTGATAATGGGATGATTTTAAGGATGATTGTTGATTTTACTATGCCATTGGATGATGCCCACCTATGACACGTCCGAATATGGCTTAAGTTGTGAGTGTGGTGGGTTACATTATGCATGCGCCAAGGACTACTTACTTAAATGTCGTGTATAGAATTTTGAGATATCTGAAATGGAGTACAGGGAGAGGGCATTTTAACGCTGAGGTCTTTAACGATGTCATTGGGTTGGATCTCTAAGCGATAAAGAGATCCACTTTGGAGTACTGCACCTTCCTTGGCGGGAACTTAGCCTTTTTTATATATGTGACTCCAATCTAAACTTTCTTCCTCTGCGCTCATCATCGGCTCGAAAAACTAGGCATGGAATTTCTTCATGCTTGTCTTCATTGCATACAAAGGTGTTGACAAGTGCATTTTCGATGTGATAATGCGGCGGTGGGGGGGGGCATGGTACAATGGTGGGATGGACACCTATATAATGAGTGATATGGGATGGATGAGAGGCAGATGGAGGGATAACGAGATGATAGGAGGACATCATCCGATGGTGCATCAGCAAGCAGCTTGATGACTTCTATTCCTCATCATCATCATCATAGCTATCATATATGAGGATTAATATATGAGACTCCATGTGTCAAGGATGGGTGAGTTGTGTTGATCTTCCATGCCTCATTATTGTTGATCAATGAGAGTTCCCAAGGACAGAACTTGCTCTGATACCAAATAACATAGACAGAGAGATGCCGGCTTCTTTAGTGGCTGATTTTGGCTCCTATAACCAGCTAAAAGGGGTTATTTCACACAGCCATCGACTATCGAAGTCAATCTTAAAGACTTTCACAGTTTCTAGGAATTCAAGAAGAAAACACTCAAATAAAATAACTTCTCTTAATCATCAACTGAAACTTATAACAATAAAAAGGTTTTTATAGCTTTAATTAAATAAGGAAACCAAACCTATCATAACCTTCTATTTTGAATAAAACCTATCATAAATAACATCCTAATATATCCTAATGTTTTGTGATAGCCACACACTAAACAAACTTTCTAAATCTAAATATCCCCTCTTTTTAGAAATTAGAAACTAACACACCAGACTAACTTGTATAGTTGGCACTAACCCTACATAATAACAAAATAAGGAAAGCCACTACATAGTACATCCTACGTTGATGTGCGTGTATTGCACCCAAATAAATCCTCAACTTAAACTCACCAATCTCTCTCTTTCATTTCTTCTCCCTATTTTTCTTCTTCTTTCTTCTTGCCCTATTCTAGACCATATCACTCACAATACCTACTGGAAAAGGAAAATTTAAAATTACAAACGGGCAAGCTGGGAGTGTCTTATTTGCACTCTCCATCTTGAGAGCAAGTATTAGAGAGTCCATGTTTTGTATAGCTGCAATATTAGAAGCATATACAAGACAAGAAAATGTTATAGAGTTAACAACATTTGAAGTAAGATAGTCATTATTATATGTTTCCTCTTGCATAAATGTATAAACAGCAATGTGAATGTGGGTATCATGGGTCAAAAATTCGGAAAACCGGTACGTATCGTCCAGCTCCAAAACCGATATGTACCAGACGATATGTATCGGTTCCGACGATACATACCGGTATTTTCCCTTCGTCACTTGAAGTTGGGGGCCTCACTGGACGTTAATTTGAAATTATCGGATGATAAATTGGATTAAATGGACGATACGGACGATACAAATGATAAATTGAACGATAATTTGACTGTTTTTAAGGGGCCCCGAGAAATACCCAATTTACCATATCGTCCAGGTCCAAAATTGATACGTATCGGACGATACGTATCAGTATCGGACGATATTTTGATCCATGGTGGGTATGTGTGAGTAAATCTTCCTATAAAAAAAGTAAATGATTTTCTTTCTTGTTTGAATTATTAAAACAGTAAACGAAATATCAGAAATACAAAATACCTGGGCTTGTCTAGCAGCTCCTTGCAGTGCAGCTTCCATCATTTTCATTTCAGTCTTCAACTTCTCTATTTCAGCCCCAGAATCCTTCTCCAATTTAATCCTAGAATCTACAGAATCAGAAATATTGGTTTCTAAGCTCAAAGATTGCTCTCTGTTATCAGTTTCAACATCATTCATCTGTCGACCTGCTTTCGTTGATTTAACGGGTGATTCAATTTCACGGGAAACGGACTCAGAAGCCACATCAGGAGCCTGTCCTACAGAAGGAACATCTAGCAAGCGGTCATTAAAGGGCTCTATGGCAGATTCAACCTTTACAACACCCGAACTTGACTCGGGCTCAACAGTGAGTTGCTTACTTTCTAGCAAATCAATGTGCCTGGGAGAACCTTTCTCAACAACCCATTCTGCCTCCGTCTTCTGTTCACCCTGGCTTTGTTGTGATTCATCCGACGTAGAAAGAACACTATCCCTTAATTGTTCTGCTATGTCTGAATCTATTGACTCAGATTCTTTTGAGTGTGTGTTTTCGATAGGTGCAACTTCCATGTCCCCCTTCTGCTGTGTCAAGTAATTTGAGTCTGCTGTTTCCATATTTTCAGTGTGGGTGACATTGGTTTCACCATCCAATGGATACAAAGCAGCTTCAGTTTCATTTTCAGCTTCAGCAGGATTGTCGAGTGTGTTAGATACACTTTCTGCATTACAATGATGCTCTTCCCTGGTTTCAGGTGCTTCATTTTCTTCCTTTTCAGCATCAGCAGTCTGTTGGGATAAGGATGGTGATAACCCTTCAGAAGAAATCTCAACCGGCTCTTCAACTGAAGATGAAGGCTGAGAAGATTCCAGTTTTTCTGAGGGTTCAACAGCACTATCTCCACCTTTATGCCCCATAAAAGCCATTACAGGTTCAAATAGGGTCTTCGTATCTGATGAAGGCCATATTCCTGAAGCTAAAGTCCAAACAAGAAAACATCTCAGAAGTTAATTCACCACTAACAAGTCAGAAGCACGGTTGCCTTCATTATTAAATAAAAGGATGGATAAGAGAATGAATATCATATTTTTATTTGAAAAGGATAGAGATAGTAGATATAGGCGAAATTATTACTTGCCACCCATTCCTCAATAACAAATTGAAACCAAAGATATAATTCCAAAATCTAAAAAGAGGGAAAAAAAAAGAGTACAGATTATAGTGAAAGCACAATCGCTGCATTTCCCCATGTCCTTATACAAGGCTTATGAAAATTCCAAACATAACCAATCATAAATTGGGAATTGGGATTAAATTTGGCCCGATATAACCTGTAAATGGGAGGATGAAATATGAGAACTGAGATAACAGAATTTTTTACCAAGTATATGTACCTTCTTCTCCCTTCAGTCAACATTTGCTACAATGCACAATGCCATCGATGGTACCATTTTACAGTTCTGCCACTACCCAGTGCTCGTCCATATGTACGGGGTGCTAGGAGGGGTGAACAGGATACAGACCTAATCTTTGGCTTTTTACACACAAAAGTGGCTGCTCTCAGGGCTCGAACCTGTGTAAGCCTTTTACCATCGCACCAAGCAATAGCCCCTTAACAAGGCATTTTAAAGTTTCCGAAAAACATAAGGGTTCTGAAACCTTGATCTCAAGTGATTTCTTGGTTACATTAGAACACAATTGCATTTTAGCATGAGTTTGGTAGTGCTTTTTCAAGTGAAAATGCAGGCATGTTTTCAAGTGAAAAGAGTACAGACCTCAATTAATGTTTTTCTTTTTTGTTTTTGAAGGACTTGAAACAAGATTGATTAGGATCTAGTTGGACCGGGATCCACATGGCTTGTCACTCCAAACGAAACATAAATTATTACGTGACCTGAGTATGGCTTGGGTTCTAGCTTACAGTTTACTGTTTCTTCGGATAATTTTGAAATTTTCAATATTAAAATTTATTAATGAAATATATAACTAATAAATAGCCTAATTCATCAATTCATAATCATCTAAATGAACAATAAACTGAGAATAAGTGCATTTTGCTTAACCCAAAAAAAAAGATTATGTGCCCAATTGAAAACAGTAAAGTTACCTTCTCCAGATTCAGATTTCTCCTCAAACCCAAGAGCACTATCGAAATTTTTCTCGATATTTTTCACGCTTTCGCTCAGCTTGGTCACTGCCCCGGCCAGATCCGAAAAGCCCCCCAAGGAGACTTTCCCCAACCACGCCATTCTCCACTCGAAAACCGAAACCCCTCTAGTTCTATACTCTAAATTCCCAGCTCAGGCACAAGCAAATCCCTGTAATTAAATATAATTTTTTTCAATTACACCAAGAAAAAAAAAAAAACAAATCCATAAACAAATCCCTAAAAAGATATCATAAATCACATCCCTATACATCTAAACCCCTTGCATAATGAATTCAGTAAATTCAAAAGAAAATAAAAACCAAATGCGTCGATGCTAATCGAGCATTCATGATTCTTGGAATCAAGTCGAGATCGAAGCATCAATATGATCATTACAATGTCAAGATCTAAATGAAATTCAGATAAATCTGAGAAAAATTAGATATCATTCGAAGAAAATAACAAATTTAAAAATTAAAAATACCTTGGCACAGATCGCAAATCCAAGTCACATTTTAGATCACATGCTCCCCATTAAATCGAAAGACTTCTCGAACATGACCTGCGCGAGATTTCGAATATTAGGGTTTCTGATAACTGGGGAGATCGGCAAAGCAGAGCTTTCTTCCAAACTGGAATGCTACTGCTCCGGAGAGGCGTTTATGGTTTTGGCCTCTGTTATTTACTATTTAATTAATTAATTTTTTAATCTGCCCAGCGATTCCCATTGCGCTATCAACTCACTGAGTCGACTCGCATAAAAAGGAGTTCATTCAGGGAGCTAACCTGCTATATGTGCGTCTGCTACCAACTCCGTGAGTTGTTTTACGCAAGTCTCGGAAAATCAGCTCCCGCTTTCCTAAGGTACTATCACATATATGGCGGTTACATTTTTATCATATATGCATATCAGCATATGATAGATCTAGTGGCTGAAGAATGTAGGACTATCTACGGGCCGAGTCGGGACGGGATGGTCTTTTGTTAAGCCCAAGCCTGACCCGAACTGGGATCCGGTCGGGCGGGATTTGGACCAACCTAACCTTTTCCCTTAATATAATGGGACTTGGATGGGTCAGACTGGGTTCAGGCCTAGTTTTGGTCAACTCGATTATTTTCGATTATTAAATAAAAAAAAAAGATGGACCAAACCTACTCGAATACCAATCAAGACAGGCTTGACTCGATCACTTCGGCTCAAGAATTTTATTTAAGCCTAAACCTGAACAAGCTAGGCTCGAGATGAAATCGAGATCATCGATGTAAAAATCTGTATACTATTTTTTCCATTGGCTTTTCACTTCGGATCTCTCAAATCAAACTAGTGTTAGATCTATACACGTGGCACGTATGATCATTAAGCTGAGATGTCTATGTTGCCAATGTGTACACTGGACTCAACATAATATCATATCTAGTGGTCACTTAATGGGGTGATCAATTAGCCTAGAATACCAGAGTTGTCATGATTAGAATTATTCTTTAAAGGAAAGACTTGGTATTTGGAGAACTTAGGCTAAGTGAAAACTAGAAAAGATTTATTAATTTCAAAGAAATTAATGAAATTTCAGTGATTTAAGAGAAATCATAAAAATTTCGTCGAAAGTTTCGCCCAACCCCTGTTTCAATAAATTTCTAAGAAATTTCATAGAATTTGAGAGATATTTGTCACTATGCTTATAACTATAATTATAATTTTCAATCTAATTTAAGAATTAGTTAAAATAGATATGGATGAATCAATATTAGAAGTGCAAGATAAGGTTCTATAATGCATGTTATTTATAGACGGTAATATACTTTTAATGAGTCCGGAAGGAAAGCAAGTCAATAATAGGTTAGGGGTGTAAAAAAAAAGTAATATAATTTAATAAGTTTGAAAAAATAACAAAACAAATTTAAAACAATATGGAAGGTAATTTTTTTTTTAATTATGGGTAAGTTGGGGACAAACCCGCAATCTTAAGGTTGAAATATTTTTAACCTTCCATTATACTATAGTGTCACGACCTAAAATTCTATCCCATCCTGAGGGCTTAGAATTTCGAGTTATAGCTCGCGCGCGTTTCAAATACGCTAAGCGGACATACACATAATCAAAGTTCTCATGCAATTAAGGTTCCACAAAATCCGTGAAAATCAACAAATAAAGATGGAATAATATAACAATTATAAATATGAATAAAAGCGATAAATCCAATAAATCCTCAAATAAATGGTAATGAAAGTCGGAGATAAATCCGATACAATAAACTATAGAATCTGCAATACTAATATCAAATGAAACTCGGTATCGAGTCCACAACGGTTAATAGCCGGCACTCAGGTCAAGTTCAACACCGAAGTCCTCCTGGTAACCAACTACGTCTTCCTCTGAAGGCTCCTAGTACTCAACGTCCACATGGTCAATGAAGTCAACGTCAGCAAAATCTGAATAGTCGGTGTCTACTCCACCAATATAATCACCTGCAACTGTTAGATTTTCGTGTGATGAACCAGTCACGTAAACTCAATGGATACACTACCAATCCATCTTATACTACTCAGGTGCATTATGGTGTATCATGTAAGTGATAAACATAGTGTAACAATAAAATCTGAAAGAAAAAGGGATAATCATGTGCATATCGTAAAGCTCATATCATAATCATAAATGCAAAATCATGATCTAAACACTCATATCCTAACGTATCTTACCATATCTCATAACATAATGTAATATATCTTATTATTTTCGCATATACATCTGTACATCGCATGAGCGTAACTAACATACTCATAAATTCTAAACGGTATATGTCAGAGTCACTACTCGAATTATCATATGAGAGTGACCATAATATCATATCACCATATCATAATATCTTTCATATCATACACCTCATCCAATCACAGGGGTGGCCGACAACTCATAACTTATACTGTCTCTAAGAGACCCGTCTTGACTGAAGATATTGTTGCCTTTACAGCGGCTATGTAAAGAATGACACGTACAGAGACTTAAGTTTTTAATCTTTTGTTGCCCTAAACAACGATGTCTTATTATAATCATAACATATCTTATCTTACTGACTCATGTCTTATCATACCTCTATGACCTGAATCCCCAGCGAACCATGGTACAGTAAGTTTTACAAATCACGCTTCATAAGGGACGAGTTTCATAATAATCTGGATGTACTTCCTGTAACAGTCCATACAATCATAAAGGTATTGCATCCATATATGGATACCTATATTCCAAGTTTTCACGTCACCGTGAAAAGAATTCCACCATGACTATAGCCTAAAGGTTCAAATTTCGTACTTCAACTCATATCTTATCTTATCATATTAAAACTCAAGGGTGATAGGGTCATCGTATATGAGGCTACACTGAGTTTGCACTCACCCTACTCGTCATGATGTCTTATACTATCATGAGTTATAAGGCATGTGAATACGATGTATTTCTTGCTTCGATACTATCTCAGCGAATCACCACGCCCAAGCATAGGCATGATTAGGCTGCAACCGAGCTAGGTCGAGCCCAACCTTGGGTTAACTCTAACTCGGCTCTACCTTATACGAGCCAAGTTGAAATTTGGTTCTAGGCCCTTCGAGCCTAAAAAGTCTGGGCTCCAGCTCGGTTCTATCAAGCTCAAGTCAGTCCGAGCCGAGCTTCGACCTAAATAAGTTTTATTATAATTTTTTTTGCTAATGTTGTTTCAAACATTATCTTCTTTTTTTAATAGATGAAAGCTTTAATAAAATTTATAAATGAGAGCCCTTATATCTTCTAATCCCTTAATCTTTTTGGATTTAACAGATGGATTGGAGAAAAATATGTTTAAATTTTGAAAAGTAAAAAAGTGTTTAAATTTAATATGTTAAATATTGATTAAGAGTATTGGTATTGATTGGTTGGTCAATTGCCATGCTAGTGATTGTTCATTGAAACGAGTGAGAAAGAACTTTAATGGTTGCAAAGAGAGAGAGAGAGAGAGAGAGAAAGAAAGCGCAAACTTCAATAGAGGATCATAAGGATTATATGTTAATTACATATTTATCCATTATAAAGTAATTATTAGATGAATCTTATTATGTAAGGAAAAAAAAGTTTTTCTTAAAAAAAACTATCAATCGATAATAAGTGCCGATCGATCGAAGCAAAAAAAAAATTAATTGATTCGGTATAAGGAATAATGTCGTGCCTTCACATTAATATAATATTATATAATAGTAGCCTTCAATATCGGTTGAGGTGTCAGACTTCATTTAATTACAAGACAGAAACCATATTCAATCAGTGGGTCAATCGATCGAACATAAGGGTCGATCGATCGATGCACAAAAGTTCGAAACAAGGAGTCAATCTGATGCCTGAATAACACTTGCTTAATATTTTATTATAATATATGTATACAGTGAACTAAAGTACATTATTATTATAAAAAGAATAAGCACTCAAGTATCCATGTTTTATATAAATATATAATAATAATATAATATAATTATATAATGCTTTTATTAATTTTATATCACCATCCATATCGACTTCCACTTTTACTATAATATAATATATATAAAATAAGGGGCTTGAGATATTATAATAATATCTAATGAAATGCCATCATTAGACATACCAACCCATTTCAATGATCATTGGGTGGGCCAATCGATCAAGCATAAGTTTCAATCGAACAAAGTAACGAATGCGGAACAAGGAGCCAGAGTCTCTCGCTCTCTCTTTCTCTCTCTCTCTCTATATATATATATAATGAAGTAAGTATATTATTAAAAAAAAAGTACTTGAGTGTTTTTGTTTTATATGGGCTTATAATAACATTATAAAATAAGTTATACTAATTTTTATATTACCAATTTCTATCCTTTTCTCACTTTTAAGTATATTATAATGTATATTCAAAAGGTCCTTTAATATTATAATCAAGGGTCAAAATCTTGCTTTTCCGATACGTATCATCCGAGCTCCAAATAAATATGTATCGGACGATACGTATCGAAATAGTAACTTACAGGACGATACATTGAATGTATCGTCCGGGCCTTCCCATACAAATTGGACGATACGGTACATCAATGTACCATATCGTCCTAGTCTAATACCAATACGTATCGGTATTGGACGATATTTTGATTTATGATTATAATGGCATCCTATTAGAGTGTAATAATTAGACAAAACCCAATGCAGAGGTTGGTGGATTGAAGAGTGGGTCGACAGATGGAACAGTGGATCCATCGATTGATATATAAGCGTTACAGGCAATTAAGAATAGTTATAAAAAAAATAATGATATAATATATAAAGATTTCAATTCAGAATCGATTGACCGACCATATTAATCGATCGATTGATAATATATATATACTTTAATAGGTAGTTTCTATCGCGATTCTAAATCAATTGATCTAATGAAAGTGTAAATCGATCGATCGGATGTTGAAATTTTTGAACAAGCTAGGTTCCGAAATAAACTCAAAATATAACAGAAAATAATTAAATAATATAAAAACGAGAATTAATCATATTTTTTAATCATAAAATAATATTATATAGAAAACAAATTTAGGATTCAATTTATTAGTCCATCGATATGCGAACGAACGTATCTTACATGACGGGATTTGAGAAGGACTAGATGGATTGACGAGTACCCACCTCTGAAAGCGTGATCGACAGATCTACAACGATTAGGGAATAGAAATCGACGTCCATGCGATGGCTTGAACAAGATTACTCTGTCTTCTTCCTCCCCAATCTTGATGGCGTAAATATATCACGGTATTTTTTATGAAAAAACACACAAACTTTTTAGGAAGTGATTAAGGAATTTTAAAAAAAAGAGTGGGTGGACAAGAAAAAGTTGTGAGGACTACAGTTTCTTAAGAGAAGTAAAGACAAGAGACGGCTAGACGTTAAAAGAAGAAAAGTGAAAAGAGTTGTGCGTATCTTAATCTTAAATATTTTTTTTTCAAATGGGATAGATTTTGATGTGGAGCACTAACACCGTACACGATGTAAAATACATCTAACACCATTAAATAAAATAAAAAAAAATCTGAGTCATTACATATAGGGCCAAGCCCTTAGAGTGCAAGCTTAGTACATGAGACAACAGGGTGGTATGGTGGAAAGAGTTTAGCAAATAGTACACTGATTAGGATATGTATGCTAAGGTTGATATGTATAGTAAAAGAGTTATAGAATTAGGAATGGTTGACTTATTGCGTTCCCCACAAAAAAAAAACTATCATCTAGCGACTAAACTGCCAAGCTATCAACATAATATGACGATTCAACCACAGGATTATGGAACTTGATAGTTTGAAATTCATAATTACTCTTGTATATTGACCGATATACTGCGAAGTTACAAATATTAATAGATTGTTTAACTGCCATATTAGGAGTAATCTTACATTTGATTATGACGATATGATCATACCTCAATATTCGTGCCAAAATTTTAATAACTGGGGTCCAAATGTCAGTGCACAAGCAAAAGTTCAAAAGTTACACCACGTCACGGAAGCGATTCCTATAAGTCTTTATATGAGTGCGTTTATAAATATATAATTTATTTATTTTTTATATTTTTAATTTAAACTGATTATATCCATGCATACTATATAGTACATTAATTGCCAATAACAAAAATATTCCAAGAGTCCAACAGTCTATAGTTCATAATTATAAACTAAGTTCAATATAATTACACTAAAAACAAACCCTCATTCTCCATGCAATTTACGTGCAAGAAACTTGACAGCCTCAGAAGTTATTGCTCATATTCTATAACAACCCAGATTTTTATAAATCTAATATTGCAGTGCTAGATGTATTTTTGCATCGTTTGTAGTGGTAGTGCTCTACACCGAAATCTAACTTAATTAAAAGAACTCTATTTAAGTTTTAGATACTTAACACACTTGTCACTTTTCTTCTTTTAAGAAAACTTTACTACTATTCGTCTCATTCTTTTCTTACTCTTAAAAACCTTAGCCGTCATAGCTCTTCCTCCACCCACCATTCTCTAAAACAACACATCTTAATATTTTTCCTAAAACTATTATGTGTTCTTTCACAAGAATCGTCGTGGTTTATTTTTCCGTTATCAAGATCGAGGAGGAAGAAGAAGGCGAAATCGTTAACGGGCCAGACGTCGATCTCTATCGCTCTAATTGTTGTTGATCTGCTGATCACGCTTCAAGAGATGGGTACTCGACATTTTATCTTGTTCTTCTTAGATCCCGTCATGTAGGTTACGATTCGATCGCGTATTGATGGGTTATAAAATGAACCTTAGATATGCTTTCTATACAATATTGCTTTAGGATTTAATAAGTGGCTAAATCAGATTGTGATTTAATTTTGGTTATACTTTTATTATTATTTTGGTGTTAAAATATTAATATTCGGAACCGCTCTAGAAACCTTTTTTAAAATATATAATCGATCGGAGAGCGATTTTAAAGTTACCAAATAGTAATTGCTTCACACTCGATTTTTAATCGCTGAATAAAAACCCACGAGAATCCCCACTTTTATGTACAACCTCTTTTCTTATGTTTTTGTTTTGCAAAATACAAAAAATAACAGACAATACAAAGGAGAAAACCGGCACCAGTGCCAACTAAATTTGATTGCAACGCATGGATGACAAGATGTGGAATCACAACTCCCAAGTGGGGCACCCATACCATAGTGGTTCCCCTTTCCATCTTTTATAGACTAAGATCAAAGTTTGATCCAACGGTGGATCCAAATGAGGTCATAAACCCAAATGTTGCATTAGAATGTTAGATATCTGTGTGCAATGTCGATGATAATCCAACGGTGGGATCTATATGTACCACCATATTAGGGTACTATGGTAGTTACAACTAGGTACATAGCATCATGTCCCATGAGTAAATATATTGTATCTTCTCTTTTGATTAATCTACTACCTTCCCTTTTACCGGTTGAAATGCATGGGTCTCTTTTCTTCTAATAAATGCTAGTTTTTATGATTTGACTCTTTTGCCCTTAAGAAAAATGAATTTTTACTATTATATATATATATTTGGAGATTGTAGGTACGGTGTGATGGGTGGCTGTAGATGATGGCTCCTGGCCACCTGATTTTTGTAATAATAATTGAGAGAAGTTGGGGTCGTTGGTTTAATTAATTATTTTCAGCATGTATAGTAAGTAATTGGTTTTGTTGAGATGAGATGTGTGGTAACCATGCCTAGTTTCAAAACACTATTATTATTGCACCTAAAAATAAACTATTGTAAGTGAAATATACCATATCAATCTGGTTGTAACGGAACCCAACTACGTATTTGTAGATTTACTATTCATGGTAAACCATCGATTGATAGTAGGTTTCTTAATATATTATATTTCATTAAAGGTAATGATGCAATTGATTTTATTTTATTTTTAATAAAATCAATGTGTTATATTATATTTTATATATATATATATATATATATATATATATATATATATATATATATAGGGAGCCGGTTAGGTCCTCCAATGGAGGACGGTCACCGTCCTCCAAGATTCTCATGGAGCTCCACGTGGCATCCAAAGCACTGTTTGGGTGCCACGTGAAGCACAAGTGGACGGTATAGATCAATATTAAAAAAAAAAAAAATTAAATATTTTTTTTAAACCCACAAGTCAAAGTTTGACAGGTTTCATTGATCCACATTTCACGGTTTAAAAAACACACGGTGGAGATGAGTTTTCAAATTATTTTTTTTACAAAGATGATCTAAGCAATGCACCCGAGCTCCACGTGGCATCGAAACAATATGTTGGCTGCCACGTGGAGCTCCACGTGGAAGCTTGGAGGACGGTGACCGTCCTCCCATAGAGGACGGAGGCCTTTTCCATATATATATATATATCATGTAATTATTATATGCTATATAGGTTAATAACACTCAAGTGCTTTATTATTATATTAATATAATTTATATACTGATTTAATATTATTAAATTGGACAGTTATGTGAGATGTTTATTTTGTTCTTATTATCGATTGATCGACCTTATGACTGATCGATCAATTCCAAATAGAATCGAACCACTGTATTTTAAATTATTTTAAATTCGACCCATTGACTCCATTAATCGAACGATTGATTTTGGACCCACGCTGAATAATTTATATATTATATTTTCGACTGATTGATTTCAAAACCAATCGATCGATTATCGTCCGAATATACGACTGCACTTACCTTTTTAACTCACTTTACTCACGATCAAACTTTAATACACCATTCGATCGATGGTCGTGATTCACTTAATCATTAAACTAATTATATTTTTCTATTTGGACAGTTAATAATAATACTATATATATATATATCACTTTTATTGCTTCAACGCGACCACTTCGATATCATGAAGTGTTAGAAATTTAATGTTTTAGGAAAATTGAACTCTGACTTTCATCACACTTGAACCACCCTATCCTATATTATATTAAGATGAGGTATACATAAATTATATGTATAAACATAATAAAATCCGATGTAAATCTTTCAATACGCATGATATTTTTATGTTTACATCTTTTTTCACATTATATGAGTTGTGAGTAAGCTAAGGCATATGTACTAGAGTGTATGAGATCATATCTACGCTTGAGCATGGTGATTCGCTGAAATGGTATCGAAGTAAGAAATGCATCGTATTCACATGTCTGACAACTCATGACGGTATGGGACTTATGACGAGTAGGGTGAGTATAAATTCAGTGTAATCTCGTATATGGTGACATATACGGTGACTCTATTACCTCAAGTTTTAATATGGTGGGATAAGATATGAGTTAGGATATGAGGTTTAACTCTTAAGCCTTAGCTGTGATAAAGTTTCTTTTACGATCTTGTGAAACTCAGAATACTAGCGTCCAGTGGCGGGGATTTTATCCGTTCATGATAGCACAACAACTATAAAACAAGATCTCATATTTTAATCTTAAATTTATATTATTAGAAGTACATCCCTCGGATGGGAATCATTAGATCCTCATCCCTATGAATTTAGCCACACATATTATAATTAAATGACATAAATAAATAAGGAAGGGAAAATAACATTAATTTAATGAATTAAAAATACCTCAAACTTCAACAGAAATTACTTTGATCCAAAAGTACGATGATCTTCAGAAACGAAATTAATACAAGAATAAACTTGAACAAAAATAATAATAAACTGAAGAAATGAATACTAAAAAATTTTAAGAACAAAGCTCTCAAAAAGGAATAATAAAAAACTCTCTAAAGCTAATCCTATTTCCCTAAAAATTAATTTCCCTCCTCGAAGTGTTTGAGTCGGCTTTAAATAGATGCACGTCACATAGGTTTCCCAGCCGCAAGAGTGTCCCAGCCGCAAAAGTTGGAGTCGATTAATCAACCCAATAGGGTCGATGCATCGACCCTGCAAAAGAGTCCTAAAAATCAGCCTTAAAGTGTCAGTTCCGTGTCTGATACTCTTTTCTCCTCGATTAATCGACCAAAAGGGTCGATGCATCGACTCCCAGAAATCCGTGAATTTCAGCCCACTTTTTATATCAGATACTACTTCTGTATTTTGGTCATAACTTTTTGTCCTAAACTAGAATTGAGGTGATTCTTATGCCGTTGGAAAGCTGACAGAAAGATCTACAACTTTTATGTTTTGACAATTTCATGATTCAGCCGTCTTGAAGGTCCAAATTGAGCTGCAAGTTACACTAAGTTCTCGATGACCCAAAGTTGCAGTGTTTTGACATTATTTTCAAAATTCTTGGGCTGTTTTCTATACTTGGCTTGTATTTACCTGAAATACTTTAAATCTAATAATTCTTATCAAATAGCCTTCATCGGACAACTAAATATAGGTATTTAGGGGTGAAATATCATCATATTTCACTACTCATCACACCCCCAAACCTACACTTTGCTAGTCCTCGAGCAAAGCAAACTAAAGAAAAATAAATTGCCACTTTCGTAGGGAGCACGATTGCACTTAGCATGTGCAACAAGCCTTTAAACCCCTAGGTGATCCCTAGTGGAGGAGTTGTGTCTCCTGAGGGTTTACAGTGAAGTTACCCACAAACTTCAATACATTTTTGAAATCATCGATAAAATTGAGTTTTCGAAACATGATTTTGATAACATATATACCATTCAAAAATAAAAATTATTAATCAATTCAACATGTGAATTCTCAATTTTAAATAACAATGTTATACTAATCATATTAGCATCCATTCAAATTAGGCTAATGCTCAACTCGTTAGATAATTCATCCATTCATGCTTAAATGTGAAGTGTGTGCATACCCAAACCAAAATTCATTCATCTCAGAACTAGTTCAAACGGGAAACCGTCGGCTCTGTTGTTTTGACTCAATCCTCACTTTAGGTATACTCTTGAAATAAAATCACTCCAATAATGGGTAAGTTTTCGCACACATGTGAGAGATCAATACAAAGCAAATAAAAAGGTCTCACATGATAAATGAAACACGATGCAATCAATGAACAAAAATAAATCTCATAAGAAGATACTTGTATATCCTAAGCATGTCATATCAAGTGTAATGGGGCTCAGGAAAGGGTAAGAAAGAAAGGGAAGTTAGGATTCAAAATTTCTGAGAAATCGGAAAGGAAACACCTTTTGATTTTTCTATTTTTTTTTTTTTTTTCTTTTCTAATCTCTCACTATTTTTCTCAACTTTCTTTTTCTTTTGAATTTTCTTTTCTTGAAGCACCTCATATTTTTCATTATTTTTCACAATTTTCTTTTTCTTTTTCTCCCCCTTTTTGTTCTTTTTATTTTTACCATATACTCTCAGTAAACACCACAATTCAGTATCTCTCCACTTACTCTCTTTTCGTTCATTCTCATCCTTCGTTCTTAATTTCTCAGAAATAAGAAGGGTAAAGCTGAATTTTCATAAATGGTGAAGGGTTAAAGGTTAACGTGGCTTATCAAAGAATGTATAAAGGTAAATTTTTCAGTAGGCTCAAAGGAGTACTAGAAGGATAAATTTATATAAGGTGGGTTATTTTAAGTACAAACGAGCCAAAGATGGCCTTCAATTATGTCCTTAAAAGATGATAACCTTACCTATTTGTCTTGAGTAGATATACAGTACGTTCTAACATAATGATATGAATTTGATTTCATGCAAAGTCACAAGTCAAAATAAAATGTATGAGATTATACAAAGTAATTCGTATTCAAAGAAAACTCCGAGTTTATGTATTCACTTATCAATGACGGAAAATTAGCTCTAAAGCTCACCGGGTTTCGTCTCCACTAAGAACCTAAGATTCAGCGTTTAAAACAGTTCATCGATTTCTAGGTCTTAGCTTGGTATAAGTGTAAAAATTCTAAGCATGAATATCAAAATTATCCACAAAATATCACATTAAGCTTTATCATCTTAGATACAAGTAATCAAAATATGACATCAGTATTCTCAAAATTAAATTCACATGCATCATCAACTAAAGTTTGAAAACAATCGCCAAATAATGTGCATGATGACTTATTATATTTTTTTTTCCAAAAATTTTTCTACTGTCGATTAATCGACTCAAAGGAGTCGATCGATCGAGAGTGGGTTCTCGATCAATTGACCTTCATTGTCGATTGATCGAATTTTTTTTATTTTTATTTTTTAAATATAAGTGACGCAAAATAGATAATCATACTCCCAAACCCAAATATTACAATGTCCTCATTGATTGAAATAAGTAGCTCACCCCCAAACTTGTTGAAAAGTACCTCAACACAAAGATCAGGTGCAAAGAATATGTGCATCAAATTGGAACATGACCAAAAATTTATTAAAGGGAATATGGTTACTCTATTTTAGGGAATTAAAAACAACCTAAACTAAAAAAAAACTAATATGCTAGAAATAAACATAAGAAAAAATAAATAAATATAATATAATAAAACCTAAATCCTAAACGAAACATGAATCCAACTCCGTTAATCATTGTTAAGCGGACCCATCCACCTCGGTTCACTTAAAACGATGTTCTTAGGCACAGGGAATAATTTCTCCCACAGATTAAGGGAAAATTGATGAGACACCACCAACGGTATGGATGGAGGCGGTGAGGCGAACGTAGGAGATGGAGATGGGGGAGATGGTGACGGCATCACATCAATGATCTCGATATCAGTATAGATGCACGGTGTAGGAGATTTAGAATGATTTACCTTCTTTCTAGATGGTTCTCTCCAGGAAGGAATGATCATCGGATCGAGGTCGATGATTTCAACAGTGCTAGGCGCAAAAGGGACCGTCCGATGAGAGCAGCGCTCCCGCTTTTTAGCAGTCTCCTCCATCTTTGATAACCGTGCTTTGGTGAGATAGAAATGTCGTGCCATGAGAAAGGTGTGTAAAATGTAATGAAAAGTGAGCCTAAGGGTGAATATAAAGGAAAAAATTATAGAGTTGGAGTAGGAGTGGAAAGAGGGTCCCACAAAAAAGAAACAATGAAAAGTGTGGCGTTACACTTGAGGGATCCCAAAGACGGAAGAAAAGTGGAAACTAGAGTCCCAATAGGAGTCCGGTCCCAAAAAAAAACAAAAAATTTAGGTCGATTAATCGACAATGGGGTCGATGCATCGACACCCAAAATTTTATTTTATTATTTATTTATTATTATTTTTTATAACAGTGGGTCGATTAATCGAGTATAACCCTTGATTAATCGACTCCAAGTTGACAGAGAGTTGAAAAATCGAAAAAATGGCATTTTAATTATGCTCTTCAACTCCTCTAAATGCAACCGGTAATTAGCAGAAATATTAGCAATCCCAAACATGTTAGAAAACACACTATTTCATTGATAAGCACAATGATTACAAGGACACTTCTGATTTGACACCT
The DNA here is from genome assembly GCA_021018995.1 of Chloranthus sessilifolius. Lineage (NCBI taxonomy): Eukaryota > Viridiplantae > Streptophyta > Magnoliopsida > Chloranthales > Chloranthaceae > Chloranthus > Chloranthus sessilifolius. Next base: position 56,651,824 of record CM037590.1, on the reverse strand, counting down.
AAAATAAACAGCCTAAACGAAAGAAAGAAAAACAACACAAAACGGAAAAAAAAAAATCCTAATCCTAGACTAAACAAACTAATCATCCCCATCCGCCTCGGCCTGGCGGGCCCTGGCACACATTTCATCGTAACTATCAGGCCACATGCGCTGCCCGATCTGATGGAGGAAGGTGCGATCATAGTAGCTTCGGCGCAAGAGTGCACCATGTTGCCGCTGCTGCTCCTCTTGTAAAGAGGTAATCTGTGCTTGGAGCGAACCAAGAGACACACCCTCCTCTGGTCCTTGATCAGGTGCATGTTAGTCATCCTGGCGTACGCGGCGGCGCTGGCATGGTGGAGCAGGTTGGGCCGGCGCATCAACGGGGGCATCCGAAACATTTCCCAAGAGACGCATACTGCGGTTCCACTGGGTTGCACCATAACAATAAAATGCGAGGTGTCCGATATCATCATCCTGGTAGAACAGGAAACGAAGGAAATTAAGCAATTTCATAACATAATGGGGGAAGTAGATCAACGGGGCTTCACCAGTGGCAGGGTTGGTGAGATCGTCATGGCATCGCCACATGCCATCATGAAGAATCTTGGGCATGTTGATCCATGAATTTCAGTGGGCACCATAAAGCGCCTAAACCCGATCACCGGTGCGCTTAGAAACGTAGCCACGGGGGCAGAGATTGCTGCAGACCACACTATCTCAGAACAAAAGTGGGCGCGGCAATGTCGATCGCCTAGTGGCGACCCCTGAAGAAAATATGCCGCGGCACATCTCGTTGATTATATCCTCCTGAGACTCGTCGAGCTCTTCACCCAAAGTGTGATTGTGAGGGCGCTCGCAGGAAATGTTAAAAACCTCCGCAATTGTGTGCGGATAAATAGGGCGCGATCACCCATCGATTGAAACAGTGAAGTGGGCGGCGACTTGATTCTCGACGGAGGCGGTCACCCACGCCATATTCTGATAGAATAACTGAACGACACGTTTAGACACTTTGATCACAGGCGGAGTGAGGAGAAAATGGACGTTGAGAGCCATTGTATAGGCGAGGGAAACGGCGTAGACAGGCAGGGCTTGAAATGCAGCGAGATCAAAAGCATATTCGAAACACAAGTCTCGGGTAGCAAAGCGACCACTTGGCTGATCACGTGGATGACCAGCAGGACGTTGGGAAAGTCATTGCGGCGCGGTAGATGTCGAAGCCATGATCACACTGTCGGAATGTCAGAGGCAGTCCGGAGAAAAAGAGGAGACAAATCGAATGAGAATCGAAGAGAGAGTGTTATCTTTAAATAGGCACAAAGGCGTCCTCTCGGGACGGACACACCTCAAAATAATTGATTAATCGACCAAAAGAGTCGATTAATCGACTCCATTGAAAACATGCGCGTCATAAATCCAACCGCATGGAAACACGCAACGTCTTTAAGTGAAAAGACGCAATGGTCGAAAGTGGAAAAGTCGATTAATCGACTTCGATAATCGATGAATCGACCTAAATCGAGGCAGAGAAAAAAAAAACGCAAGCCCCGAAATAAAAGTCGATTAATCGACTCATAAAGAGTCGATTAATCGACACCAAATAAAACAAAAACTAACAAAAATAAAAAAATAGCACAATTCTCAAAGTTAAAAGTCGATGCATCGACTCAAGGAGTCGATTAATCGACTAAAAAAAAGGTCAACACCTGTCATAAATGCAGTCTCCTAGAAAAAGGAGACACCAGAATTACTGTCGATTAATCAACCAAAAGGGTCGATTAATCGAGGTGAAGGGTTGATGCATCGACTCCAAAATTATTATTATTATTATTTTTAACAATGAAAAACAAAAAACCAACGAAAAAGCACACAAAATTGGGTTGCCTCCCAATAAGCGCTAGTTTAATGTCGATAGCTCGACCATGTGAATTGCTCAGTCAGGGTGAGCCATCGGATCACTCAAGGAAAGAGTGTTAGAGAATGCAATTGCATTCTCAAGGAATGGTTTCAATTGGTGAGCGTTAACTCGAAAAACGCTCCCATATTTCGGGTTGATAACATCAACTGCCCCATTGGGGAGTATTCGAGAGATTTTGAAAGGACAACTCCAACGGGTTTTTAGTTTCCCCAGAAATAGATGAAGTCGGGAATTATAGAGTAGAACCTATTGACCAACAACGAAAGATTTTCGCAGAATAGATTGATCATGAACCCATTTCATACGGTCCTTACACGATTTAGCGCAGTCATAAGCATCAACACGGATTTCTTCTAATTCATTTATTTGCAAACCCCTTTGGGTACCAGAGTTCAGAAGATCAAAATTTAATGACTTAATGGCCCAAAATGCGCAATGTTCCAGCTCAACCGGGAGGTAACATCCTTTACCAAAGACCAACCGATACGGCGACATGCCAATCGGAGTTTTAAATGTAGTTCGATACGCCCATAGAGCGGTATTCAACTTTAGCGACTAGTCTTTACGGTTCGGATGAATTGACTTATCTAAAATCTGCTTAAGTTCCCGATTAGAGACTTCAGCTTGGCCACTTGTCTGAGGATGGTTTGGTGTAGCAACTTTGTGCGTGACACCATATTTCTTCATTAATCGGTTGAACACTTTATTGCAAATGTGCTTTCCACCATCGCTGATTATCGCCTTTGGAATGCCAAAACGTGAAAACACGTGATCCTTGAGAAATTTGCTCACTACTTTGTGATCATTTATTTTACATGCCACAGCCTCTACCCATTTCGAGACATAATCAACACCGATAAGAATGAATGTATTTCCAAACGAATTAGGGAAAGGACCCATAAAATCAATCCCCCAAACATCAAACAATTCAACTTCTAAAATTGGATTGAGCGGCATCATGTTGCGCTTTGAGATTTGGCCCAACATTTGACAGTTGTGACAAGATTTGCAATGCTGATAACAATCCTTAAATATCGTCGGCCAGCAAAAACCACTTTGGAAGATCTTTGCTGCAGTCTTTTTGGAACTAAAATGACCTCCACAAGCTAACTCATGACAGAACGAGATGATCCGTGGTTGCTCAGATTCAAGAATACATCTTCGTATGATTTGATCAGGACAGTATTTGAATAAGTACGGATCTTCGAAAAAGTAGTGTTTCACCCGAGCTAAGAAAATGGATTTCTCATTCTTCGACCAATGGTGAGGTAATTTCTCGGTAACTAGATAATTGACAAGATCCGCATACTAAGGTTGGCAATCAATCCTGAACAACTGTTCATCCGGGAAGTGCTCCAAGATCGGAACAGACTCGTCAGATCTCTCAATAATTATTCGTGACAAGTGATCAGCCACCACATTTTCTGAGCCTTTCTTGTCCTTGATCTCCAAATCGAACTCTTACAACAACAAGATCCATCTGATTAAACGTGCCTTAGCGTCTTTCTTAGCGAACAGATAACGTAGAGCAGCGTGATCTGTGAATACTACGACTTTAGATCCTAATAAATATGATCAAAATTTATCCAATGCGAAAACTACTGCCAAAAGTTCCTTTTCAGTGGTCGAGTAATTCAACTGGGCATCATTGAGAGTACGACTCGCATAGTAGATTACATGCGGTAATTTTTCTATTCGTTGCCCGTAATACCCAATTGCATAATCGAGGCGTCAAGATATGATTTGAGCAGGAAGTCCCAGTTCGGAGATTGAATTATTGGAGCTTTTATCAATTCGGCCTTAATGGTTTCAAAGGCTCGCAAACATTCATCATAAAAAATGAACGGGGCATCCTTTGAAAGTAAACTGCATAGCGGTTGCGCTATCTTGCTGAAATCTTTAATAAAACGTCGATAAAAACTGGCGTGTCCCAGAAAAGATCTGATTTCCTTCACTGTCCTCGGTGGTGGTAGATTGGCAATTAAATCAACTTTGGCCTTATCGACCTCGATACCCTGGGATGATATAATATGTCCCAAAATAATGCCATCTTTAACCATGAAGTGACATTTTTTCCAATTAAGAATAATGTTCTTCTCCTGGCATTGTGCAAGCACTAGCGACAAATGATTCAGACAGTCAGCAAAACTGTTCCCATGGATCGAGAAGTCATCCATGAAGACTTCGAGGAATCGCTCGACCATATCCGAAAAAATACTCAGCATACATCTTTGGAATGTAGCTGGTGCATTACAAAGCCTAAACGGCATTCGTCGGTAGGAGAAAGTACCAAAAGGACATGTGAAAGTGGTCTTCTCCTGATCCTCAGGTGCAATGACTATTTGGTTATACCCGAAATAGCCATCGAGGAAGCAATAGTACTCATGCCCAGCCAATCTTTCCAACATCTGATCGATAAACGGAAGTGGAAAGTGATCTTTCCTCGTCATCAAATTTAACTTTCGATAATCAATACATACTCTCCACCCTGTTTGAATTTTTGTAGGGACTAGTATGTTTTCCTCATTCTTCACCACTGTGACTCCCGATTTCTTAGGGACCACTTGTGTGGGGCTGACCCATTTACTGTCAGAGATGGGGTATATAATTCCAGCATCTAGAAGTTTGATTACCTCATTTCGGACCACGTCCTGTATTATAGGGTTCAGTCTCCTCTGTGGTTCCCTAGAAGGCTTAGCATTGTCTTCCAAATGGATTCGATGCATACACACTGTCGGACTAATGCCTTTGATATCATTAATTGACCATCTGAGGGCACTTTTGTGCTCTTTGAGTACATTCATGAGTTGGCCTTCCTGATTTGCATCCAATGTTGATGATATTATAACGGGTTGAGTTTCATTCTCCCCCAGGTAGGCATACTTGAGATTTTTCGGAAGAGGTTCAAGTTCTAAGGACACTTTTTCCTCCTCTTTCGATTTTTCCTTGATTAATTCAATATGAGTTCCACACTCTATTTCCTTTTCTTCTCCCAGACGTGGTGTGGAGTCCAACATGTGATTCACTTCTTAGATCAGTTGATCCACATCAAAATTCTCTCCAAAATGTGCAAGACAAGCTGCTAAAGGATCTTCAGTCTCAGATGCATGAAATATTTCTTCTATAATTTCATCGAGTATGCATGCTTGTGCATGTTCATCATCCTCCATGGGCTGCTTGGCAATATTAAAAATGTTGAGTTCCACTGTCATATTCCCGAATGACAGATTCATGATCCCGTTTCGACAATTGATCAGCGCATTAGAGGTAGCTAGGAATGGTCTTCCTAGAATCACTGGAATGTTATTTTTCAAATTTGATGCTGGTTCAGTGTCTAGAACAACAAAATCTACAGGAAAGTAGAAAAAATCCACCTTGATGAGGACATCTTCCATAATTCCACGAGGGATCTTTACGGACCGATTAACTAACTGAAGAGTCATTGTAGTGGTCTTAAGCTCTCCCAATTCGAGCTCCTTGTACACAGAATAAGGCAACAAGTTGACACTTGCTCCTAAATCCAAAAGGGCCTGATCAATACGGTTATCGCCAATGATGATCGAGATTGTAGGACAACTTGGGTCCTTGTATTTGATCGGGAGCTTTACTTGCAACACTGAACTAACTTGCTCGACTAAGAAAGTCTTTTTCTGAATATTTGTCTTTCTTTTAATTGTGGCCAATTCCTTCAAGAATTTAGCATAAGCAGGCACTTGGCGGATGGCATCTAGGAAGGGAATATTAATTTTTAATTGCTTAAAAATCTCATTTATTCCTTCCACATCGCAATTTTTTAGTGGTGCCATCAATCTTTGCGGGTACGGTGCTTTAGGAACAAAACTTCTCTTCTGTTCACTCTTTTCTTCTGATGTTTCTTTTGCTTGCACTTTGTCCTCAATTTCTTTTTTCTCTTCAGAGTGCTTCTCTCCATCAGACTTTTCCTCCTCCTCTGGCAACACTACCTTGTTATCGACCTGCTTTCCAGATCTCAATGTTGTAATCGCCCAAATTTGTTGTTGATCATCCTCTTGTGTTGAGGTTGATGTTTGTTCAACAACCATTTGGCCCCTTAGGTTAGGAACTGGTTGGCTAGGAAACGATCTTTTTTCTCTTTCACAGAGAAAAGTTGCTAATTGCCCAATTTGGGTCTCAATTTTGGAGATTGAGGATGTGTGAAAATGAATGAGTTTCATCAGGTCCTCAATAGAAGGAGTTTATGTATGAGGACGTTGGGCAGCATTCCCCTGTGGATTGTTAAATCCAGGTGGTGGAAATGTTGACACAAAATTTTGTTGTGGTTGATTTTGATAACCTCCCATTGGTTGTGCAAACTGAAAATTCTGGTTCATTTGTCGTGGCTGCCCAACCTAATTTTGATTGTATTGAAATTGATTTGGGTTATTGAACCCTTACTGTTGAAATTGCCCTTGACCGTAGTTCTGCTGCGGTCCTTGATTGAAATTTTATTGGGGATAAAAGTTTGTCTCCTGCTTCCTGGGCTGTATTCTTTGATTATCTTGTCTCCATGAGAAATTTGGGTGGTTTCTCCAACTATTTGGGTTATTCTCATTAAAAATATTTCCTTGATTCCGCCCATAATTATTCACAACATTTAGCTGTTTAGATGTGTCTTCATGGTAGTTATGCATTGAAGGACAATCATCTGCCATATGCATGGGACTTACACAAATTGAACATGGCTCAGGTTGTGTATTTACCATATGCACATTCTTCTTTAATTTCAATTCCTCCACTTATTAAGTGAGGAAATTAATTTTATCCATCAGATCTGGGGAATCCTTTACTATGTATAGTCCTCCCTTCTTGGTTGAACTCCCGGCTTGATCACGGGCATTGACTGGTTGTTCCCGAGTCTTTGGGAAATTCCAGTGCTGAGAATCCTCAGCCAGCTTTTCATGGAAAGCATAAGATTCGGTTTCCTTAAGGCTCAGGAATCCTCCACCATTCATTGACTCCACCAGATGTCTATTTGGTTGACTCAGTCCATTGTAGAAACACTGGACCAATCTCCACTTTGAGTATCCATGGTGTGGACATTTGAGTAAGAGATCCATGAATCTATCCCAAGCTTCATATAATCTCTCATCTTCCTCTTGCGTGAAATCCGTGATTTCACGTCTGAGGACATTCGTCTTCGCCATAGGGAAGAACTTTGACAGAAATTTTTTAACCATCTGATCCCAGGTGGTTATGGATCCCGATGGTAGAGAGTTTAACCAGGCTTTTGCTTTATCCTTTATAGAGAAAGGAAATAAGCGCAGCCTAACAGATTCTTCGCTAAAAATTTGGTAAACAGATGAGCAGACTTCGACGAAGCCTTTAATGTGCTGGTATGGATCTTCTCTCTCCATGCCATGAAAGATTGGAAGGATTTGGATGACATTTGTACGAATTTCAAACCGGCCACCAGGTGTGGCGGGGTATACAATGCATGAGGGGGTATTTGTAGTGATTGGAGAAAGTAGTTCTCTCAATGTTGTTCTTCCTTTTGTTCGAGTTGCCCATTCATGTTGTCAGTCATATTGACTTCAGTGGATGATTCACTTGAAAATTTCTGCTTTGATCTAGCGCCCTTATGATTTGACCGGCAAGCACGTTCGATCTCGGAATTTAAAGGCTCTAAAGTTCTTTCTTTAGAAGACCTAGTGTGCATGCAAATGACACACAGAGTGGAGGTTTCGGGCAGGAAAACCTCAAGAATTTTTATTTTTTTTTAAATTAAAACTTTTTTTTTTGGAATCTCGATTGATCGAGTGTGAATCTCGATCGATCGAGACAGGGTCGATTGATCGAGCTTACTGCTCGATTAATCGACAGATTTTTTTTTTAAGGCAGAAATACTATTTTAATCCTCGAAAATTCCTAAAATTTACTGTCTACCAAAAATTCAGATTTTCTTAATTTAGTCCCCGGCAACGGCGCCAAAAATTTGATGTGATTTTTAATTGTGATGTTTTACTTGCAAGCGCACGAATCAGATTGTATATAGTGGGTGCAGAGTACGAGATCGTTCCCACGAGGACTATATTTGAAAGATCTAAAAGGACAAGTAATTCCAGAAATCTACTAAGATCTAACAGTATTCTATCAGTTTTATGATTTAGGTGGTTTGATGAGATGATAATTACTGACTACAAACTAAAGCTTAACTAATAATTCAAAAATAAAGATAAAGATGAAGATACTAAATCCTCCCATCTTTGGTCCGTTCTTCTCATAATATAAATCTAAGGATTAAGCTATGAGATATACCATTAAAAACAAACATCTTTTATGGAAGATAAATGGTCAAAACCCTAATAGGTTCCACATTGCATCCCTGCAATCAGGACTTAACTTCAGAGATGATTTTCATATATAGATCTGGGATCAAGGGCATGGCTCGGCTCACATGATCTCAGGTTCAAATAAAAATCATCCCCAAAGTGGGTGAAAATTCCAACAAGAATACCACCATAGATATGAAATTAAGGGCATGGCTCGGCACACTCGATTTCAGATTTGGGGGTAATTAAGATAAACTTGCCATTATAGATCCAAGATTCAGGGCATGGCTTGGCACACTCGATCCAAGATCATAATCGTAATTAGATCTACACGATGAAAGCAAAAAAACCATATAAAAATGATTGGGTAAAATTACCGTCACAGATCTGAGATCCCGGGCATGGCTTGGTACACGCGATCCCAGTTAGTGGCGATGATTTTATCCGTTCATGATAGCACAACAACCATAAAATAAGATCTCATATTTTAATCCTAAATTTATATTATTAGAAGTACATCCCTCGGATGAGAATTATTAGATCCCCATCCCTATGAATTTAGCCACACATATTGTAATTAAATGACATAAATAAATAAGGAAGGAAAAATAACATTAATTTAATGAATTAAAAATACCTCAAACTTCAACAGAAATTACTTTGATCCAAAAGTACGATGATCTTCAGAAACGAAATTAATGCAGGAATAAACTTGAACAAAAATAATAATAAACTGAAAGAATGAATACTAGAAAATTTTAGGAACAAAGCTCTCAAAAAGGAATAATAAAAAACTCTCTAAAGCTAATCCTATTTCCCTAAAAATTAATTTCCCTCCTCGAAGTGTTTGAGTCGGCTTTAAATAGATGCATGTCGCGTAGGTTTCCCAGCAGCAAGAGTGTCCCAGCCGCAAAAGTTGGAGTCGATTAATCGACCCAATAGGGTCAATGCATCGACCCTGCAAAAGAGTCCTAAAAATCAGCTTTAAAGTGTCAGTTCTGTGTCTGACACTCTTTCTCCTCAATTAATCGACCAAAAGGGTCGATGCATCGACTCCCAGAAATTTGTGAATTCCAGCCCACTTTTTGTATCAGACACTACTTTGGTATTTCGACTATAACTTTCTGTTCCAAACTCAGATTGAGGTGATTCTTATGCCGTTGAAAAGCTGACAGAAAGATCTACAACTTTTGTGTTTTGACAATTTCATGATTTGGCTGTCTTGAAGGCATAAATTGAGCCATAAGTTGAACCAAGTTCTCGATGACCCAAAGTTGCAGTGTTTTGACATTATTTTCAGAATTCTTGGGCTGTTTTCTATACTTAACTTGTATTTACCTGAAATACTTCAAATCTAATAATTCTTATCAGATAGCCTTCATCAGACAGCTAAATATAGGTATTTAGGGGTGAAATATCATCATATTTCACTACTCATCACGTTGTCCATTCCATTCAAGTATAAAAGCTGCGGGAGATGGGTAGCCTGAAATAAATCGAGTACATAAACACTAAGTACATGACCTATAGATGAGAAATAAATTAATAGATTAAATGACCCACTTATTTTCTTATCAAGGCATGCGAGTGCTATTTTTATATGCCTAATTCTAGCTTGGTCGATGGGTCTAGTAGAAAAATTGCCTTCTCTTTGAGGTCGACGCTGGCTAGCGCATAGTGAGAGCCAGAATCACTGTGTAACGGGATTAAAACTTATAGATGTAATGTCTAAATTATCATTAGCAAAGAGTTAATCATATTACAGAATATTAATTACATGAATAGTGAATAATAAATTTCTTCGAAATAGCGAATTACAGTTACCGTTGCACAACGCGCAGCCAGATATTAGAGTTTACTGAGAAATGGAAGGCAAGAATGATGAAATCTTTCATCGCCCTCTCAGACCGCTATTTTTTACTCCTCGTCCTTAATTGCACGGTATACATCATCATTTTTTTGGGCCTCCTCAAATTTCAGTACCTCCTCCTTCAGTAATTCTTGCATGAAGATGCACTCAATTAACGATTACCAGTCACATCTTGTAAGACCCAAAGAAATGAGTGTACGAGAGGAGTACTCACCACAAACATAACTGACAGAATGTACATGGTATGCGAACCGCATTTGCGGTATGTGCCCATCATCATTGCGTTTAGCACGTCGTCCTCCACCTGGGTTTTCGGCCTAAGACTCTTAATGAGCTTGGCAGTTATCTGGCGCTCTTCGACCTTAGACCCCAAGCATAAGATTTGTGAGTGGTTCATTAATATGCAATTGCCAAATTAAATTTCAACTTGATTAAGTATTCGATAATTATATATCACATGAGTCCGGCAAGCTCTAAGAAAAAGAGGCAAACTCATTTCTATCCTCCACCGTTATAACCTCCTTTTTCTTTGCGTCATCAATTTTACGCCACATATGGGCAGCCAGATGGGCCTCATCTAACCAGACATAGTCTTTCGATAATTTTTTCGTCGTTTTCTCAGCAACTACATACTCTTTGCCTATTGTCCCCTGCACTTTCCCTTGCCTTTTCAGCATAGTCTTTAGCCTTTCAGTTGACCATGTAGTCATGTCAACCTGTCTTTTAGGCTTTTTATCTCGTATTAGACGCTGCTGAGCAAGGCTAACCTCAGCTGGGCATGCCCTTTTCGTTGCAACCTATATTTATACAAACCCTAAGTTACTGAAGGGACAATAAGCGCAATTAATATATGAGAATGCCGAGTAAATTAGAGGACTGAATGAGCAATTATATATAATTCAAAATGAATACTCGCTCTCCTTCAACCTGTATCGCAGTTGTTTCTTCTCTCTCTTCTACTACGACTGTCACAGTCTCAACTCTCTCTCCAACTCTATCTTCTTGGCCCTCTCCCTTTGATTGTAATGCAGCTTCAAGTCTCCTCACACGTTCATATAATAACGACTTATGTTGTTTCAAAATGCTGATCAAGTGCTCTTGCTTCTCAACAATCGCGCGAAGGGGCCCAATCGACCTCGCCACAGCTTCTAATGCATCAACTCTTGCAAGAAGCTCGATAATAACAACAGATTCTCCAACACCGGTGCCGGCTGCTACCAATCTCGGCCTCACTGTATACTCATTAATATCATTGTCATCTTTTTCTTCTTCTTCATCTTCCTCATTTATTTCTTCTTCATTAGGCACGTCATCTCCTTCTTCTACTTACTTTTTTTCCTTTCTATCCCTTTTAGGCTGCTCGATGTAGGAAGTTTGGGTCCTTTAGGTGGCTCTAAATTTTTCGCCACAACTTACAATATTATACATGTGTACATCAGTCAAACAAGGCATAATAGACATACATAGTATGTCTATTATAAAATCACATATTTCGTATCTATTAATTGATTAAGAAATATAGAATAGTACTTTAAACTTCTGAAACTTCCGCCAAAAGAAGTTTGCGTCCAAACGCGAAATCTTCAGTGGCATATATTTTAACAGCAACAACCACTTGTTATTGACCTTCTTTACGAATTTCGGTAAAATTTGAGAAACGTGCTCAAATGCCTATACATATAAGAGAATTGTGCAACCTAGCACACAATACCTCGCCCTACCAATAGAACGTGTGGTTGCATGTATGGAATCGTGCAAGTAGGCATAAACCACATCCCCTCAATTATGGCCATCGAAAGTGCGAAGACCATTCACGAGATCGATGTACTCCCAATCAATCCTATGATGAATGTTGGGGAGGAGGAAGTTCGCTAACATATATAAGTTCCAAAGCCGGATGAGGTCGTCATCAGATAGGAGATGTGAAGAGAGGACTGACTCAATCAGGGCCCTCATGACCAACTGCCCTGTTGCCACTCCGCCAAATAAGCGCTCTCTAAAAGTGGGTGCACCTTCAGAAGCTGTCGACACTGAAGGACTGGCCGATGCAGAAGGGGACTCAACTTTCAATCCTAAAATCTTTCTCACGTCGTTCCGGATGAACGGAACAACATACTCTCCTATCGTGAAAGTCTCATTCTCCGAATCAAATCCTCAGATAATAGCGTGTATAAGCTGCCCGGATTGCATGACGGATTTGCTAATCAACCACAAATACCGAAAACAACTTGACAAGAGGAGGAGCTCTTTCTTGGCACTGTTTAATTGACAGTACCATCGACCCAGTTTCCCACAGTTTATTACACCTTTGATGGATTGCTTGTCATCCTCATCAACTTTCCATTTTTCTTTCCTCAATCTTTTTATCATTTTCTTTTTAGTTTTAAATCCGAGTTGAAAAACAAAAATAAGAAGATTTTCATATATTACATGACTAATACAAGATCGATATAAGACATTATAATACATTAAAGGACTTATGTGAGAATAATAAATGACTGATATCATATAATAATATACTAATGTCAGACAGTACATGACTGATATCAGACTCATTGCCAATATTGAACTATATTATGAGTAATTACTAAATACTATAAATTATTGATGTGAGCACAATAGAGGATTGATATAAGACAATAATGTACTCATGTGAGATAGTACAGAACTGATGTTAGACTTCTTGTCAGTATTGAACTAAGTACTGATGTGAGCACATTAGAAGACTGATATCAGACAATAATGTACTCATGTGAGATAGTACATGACTGATATCAGACAATAATGCCAGCATTGAACTATATTATGAGCAATTATAAAATATAATAAAGTACTGATGTGAGCACATTAGAGGACTTATATAAGACAATAATGTACTGATGTCAGACAGTACATGACTGATATTAGACTCATTGTTAGTATTGAACTAAGTACTGATGTGGGCATAATAGATGACTGATATCAAACAGTACATAACTAACATCAGACTCATTATCAGCATTGAACTATATTATAAGAAATTATAAAATACTATAGAGTACTAATGTGAGCACATTAGAGGACTTATATCAGACAATAATGTACTAATGTAAGACAGTATATGACTGGTATCAGACTCATTGTCAGCATTGAAATAAGTACTGATGTGAGTATAATAGAGGACTGATATCAGACAATAATGTACTGATGTCAAACTCATTGTCAGCATTAAACTATATTATGAGTAAGTATAAAATACTATAAAGTACTAATGTGAGCACATTAGAGGATTGATATCAGACAATAATGTATTGATGTCAGACAGTACATGACTGATATCAGACTCATTGTCAGCATTGAACTAAATACTTATATGAGCATAATAGAGGACTGATATCAGACAATAATGTACTAATGTCAGACAATATATAATTGATACTAGACTCATTGTCAACATTGAACTATATTATGAGTAAGTATAAAATACTATAAAGTACTGATGTGGGTTCATTAGAGGATTGATATCAGACATTAATGTACTGATGCCAGATAGTACATGACTGATATCAGACTCATTGTTAGTATTAAGCTAAGTACTAATATGAACATATTAGAGGACTGATATCAGACAATAATATACTCATGTGAGACAGTACATGACTGATATCAGACTCATTGTCAGTATTGAATTATATTATGAGTAATTACAAAATACTATAAAGTACTCATATGAGCAAATTAGAGGACTGATATCAGACAATAATGTACTCCTCTGTTCTAGTACAAGACTGATATCAAACTCATTGTCAGCATTGAACTATATTCTGTGCAATCACAAAATATTATAAAGTACTAATGTGAGCACATTAGAGGACTGAAATCAGACAATAATGTACTCATGTGAGATAGTACATGACTCATATCAGACTTATTGTCAGCATTAAACTACATTCGGACTTGTATGGGTAATCTTAATCTATAAAGTTTTGATATGAGGATATTAAGGGACTAATATTAGACAATAAAGTCGTTATGTGAGACAGTACATGACTTGTATCAGACTCATTTTAAGCTTTAAATTATATTCTGAACTGCATGAGTAAAGTTATCCGATTCACATATATTACACATTATAGATCCATGCATATTACACATCAGAGAAGAAGGACAGAAGATTATCCAATAATATAATAAAATACGATGGTCGTACAGTGAGAAGCTGTATATTGTCCAACGATATACTTGTTACAATTTTTTAATATTCCTCATCACATTTCTCATTTAGTACCCTACTTATTACAACAAGTTTGCCACTTATTAAAATTCATATTCTTTCTGCATTTTTTTGCCCTTAGTCCTCGTCAATACTAACAATTGTGTCCCTCGTCAACTTTCCAATTATTCTCAATTTACTTTTAAAGAGACCTGAATATCTGAAATCAAATCCACCTTAAGACATATGAGTGAGTAAGAACAGGAAGAGCTGATGACATTGTAAGAACTGGTATGAGAGAATAGAGTGTCTCTGTTAGACAATAAAGGACTTATATCATACTTAAAATTAAAATTAAAATTTTATTTATCCGCTGCATGAGTAAACTTCAAGAATTAGATATATATATTAATGGACCGATGTGAAACATATTAAGCAATTTACATGAGACATAAGAGAACCACTTATAAAGCTGGTTGGACTGATATAAGCTGTAAATATTCCAACGAATGATACATTTATTAGACATCAGAGATAAAAGAAAAATAGTAGATCATCCATATAAATAATAAGATACATTAGCTACCGTCTAATGACTGATACATGACTCAAAGAAGCTGTACATTGCCTACCGATGTACTTATTATAATGTTTTATACATTTCTCATCATTTTAAAGATTGAACACTCTACTTATTACAAGAAGTATCTTACTTAGAAAAATTAATTATTTTATTATGTATTTTTTTTACTATAATCCTTGACAAGTTGACTGATTATGTCCCTCCTGTTTACAAGTTGTACAATGCATTCTCCGTTACTTTTCAAGTGCGGATTTCAACCTTCTTTTCTGTGGTCGACATGGACTTGGAGGGTTCCTACAGTAAGGCGGGTGAATAACAGGATGAACATGCTTGACGTGCCATTGAAATTCGTTTAGAGTCGGTTCGACTACCCTACTATATGTCTCACAATACCGTACAGATGTATATCATTCCTCACAATATCTCGACGAATCTGCATTACTCTAACGAATGGCAGTCATGGCATGGATACAAAGGAGGCCCAGAATGTCAAAATAACGACGAGAACATGACCTCTTATCTAAATGTACATTGTACTTAAATGTCGATGTTGATACCTCACAAATATTGGGTGATGATGGTAGAACTTGACAAAGCCTAGCTGCTTTGTTAGCCTCTTCCAAGATATTGGATGTGTATGGGGTTAAAGCCTTTGACATCTTCTGACCTTTTATAGCTTTGTCATGAAAAAGTTGGGCAATTTTCTTCCTCGTTGCTTCAATAAGAGCTATTATTAGTAGACCTCTAACATGAACTAGGATTTTGTTCAAGCACTCAGACATGTTTATAGTCAGAAGATCGTATTTACGACCAAGGAAAAATGCTCTAGACCACCTCCATGGTTCAGTCTGCCGAAGATATTTTACACCAGCAGGGCTTACACCCTCAAGTTTTGTCGTTAGCTCATCATGTTCTTTTACGGTATATGCCCGAGTAATAGGCCAAAGTTGACTCCACAAAGTCGGATTCCTAAACTTCTCCCTAAAGTTCCTGACAATGTGAAAAAAGCAAAAGCTATGAGTGGCATTGGGAAATACTTTTACAACCGTCGATTTAATTGCATCCGCACGGTCTGAAATTATGACAATTGCTCTATCATCATCCATGATCGCTTCTCGAAGAGATCAAAGAAATTATTTCCAAGCATCTTTTGTTTCATTATCAACTACAGCAAAAACAATGGAGAACAAATCGTTGATGCCATCGACACCTGTCGCAATTAGCATCGGGCAGGAAAATTTACCTGAGTGTGTTGTGTCAATCGAAATTATGGGCCACAACGTTCTTCTATATCCATCGATAGAGGAACTGAATGCCCAAAAAAATCTAAGTCATTATACAAACATTATAGTTTCATGAAGGTGTCGGGATCTGATCTACGCAATTCTGCAATATATGAAGGGAGATTAGCATAAGACGACTCCCAACCGCTCCTAATATTAGCCAACGCTATCTCTTTCGCTTTCTATGCTTTACGATAACTTATTATAACCCCCTAATTTGTTTAAATTTTAGAGATAATTTTGACAGGCGCATAATTAGTAGCGTCCTTCAACATATTCATTATTTTAGAAGCTACCAAATCACTTGAGGTTTATCGATGACCTCCCTTTTTTGTATAGATACACTAAGTAGACCGTGCTTATGCTTGAGATTCATTGTTTTAATTACGAAAGAATCATCACCAACGTTGCCCCTACTCACGCAAATACGCTATGGACAAATATTGTCCGCTCATCTAGCAGCAACAACCTCTTAGTTATCTTTATTGATTTCAATTGAAAGTTCCCCAGCACAACATTATTCTTCAAGGCAATGATAAATTTTTCTCGAGAAGAAATTTTTTTTTCGACAGTCAAAGATGTATTTCCAATCCTATCAAATCTCGGCTTCCTTGTGGAACTCTCTCTTTCTAAGTTATCACCTTTAATTTCAAAGTCTACATCTTTTGACTTATTCCCAATAATTCGTCCCTGAAATCCCACTCCAACTAAATAACTCGAGTCGCTATCTGAGCCTATATGCTCAGTAATCTCATTGTCTCCTGATAGTTCCTTGATACTGTAATTTTGGGTACTAACTGAACCGAAAATCCATATCTTCGATGGCAGAGCACTCTCGTTTCTTCAATTAAAATAAATATACAATGTGTCACTCATACGTAAGATATGACTATAATATTACACGTGATTATGTAAAATCTCTATTCATAGTCACTTTTAAATTGGCGGAGAATTTTTCACCGAATTTGAGTCTTCATATACTTGCCTCTCTTCAATTACTTTATCTTCTACACGAGTATCGAGGAAGGGATATGAAAATAGACGTGCATGCTTGAAACTGTAAAATTACTCATATGTATCAACCAAAGGATGTGAGTCTTTATTAATAAAACTCGTCTTTTTTGAAGGAAATGAGAAATCAACCCACCTAAAATTGGTACTCTGTTCATGCTTTTTTTCGATAATAGGGGGCGAAAAACTAAACCATAAATATTGCGAGAGGTTGAGTACTATGTGTATAAGAAAATAATTGTAAACAATATAAAAAATTATATAAAATACTCATTGTCATGAGTCGGATTGATAGCACGATCGGTGAGTTTGATGGGCTCTTGAATTAGGAAACATGCGGTTATGAACAATTCTACGATTGAAAGCATACCAGTATATATCAGTCAACTTATTGATAATTTCTCAATTAATATTAAATAAAAACTCACACATATAACTTCATTGACTTACCTAAATGTCTCTGTTTCCTCCCATTACTTCACTGTCTCTAAGTAGAGATTGTGTCATTCATTACATCCAACACCTTTACTCCGCGAGTCATCGGGTTTCTTACTACCAAATAAGTAACATAAAGCATGAAATATTTGACTACTAAATAAATTTAATTATAATTACTTTTAATCTACTAGCAATATCTCTCTAGCATTCCTGTCTCCAGACTTTCCTTTCTTTTATGCTCGTTGAACTTTTTTGACTCCACGAACTTTTCATAAATATATAGGACAATGTGAGAATAGTCAATAGGGCATAAGGCCATCATGTCATGAAATTTGCTCTTATTGTCTATGTCAAAAATAAAACTCCCTTCGATAGTCGGGTATCTATATCTAAACCTTAGATCCATCTGCTCCGATATTGAATTACACAAGTCATACATATTTCCCATAAATTCGTTATATGTTGCATCCTGACTTAGCGATTTATGTTTACATTTTCGGCCATTATACATCATATTATTTTCTTGGATTTTCAATAGCCCATTATAGTGACATACTAGTATAACTGTATCAGTACTCATAATGCACCTGCATGCAAAGCCTACATATATTAATATATAAGGTATTATCCAACTCTGTAAAGATTAAATAGCTCATTATAGTGACATATTAGTATAATTGTATTAGTACCCATAACGTAACTACATGTAAACCCTACATATATAAGGATTATCCAATTCGGATTGGTACAGAGAATACAACCACGAACAATTAATTGGTGATCTGTATATTTTGTGTCATACTTCTACGATGCGTCTTATATAAAAGCCAAATAAGAAAAGAAATAAATTTTTAAACCCTAATGTCTTAAAAAAGATACTGATTGGTACATCACTGTCATCAGTGTATAACATGACTGATCTCATTGACTATCATGAGCCTTCCTTAGACTTATAAGAGTCACTTATAAGACTCAATCATTTAAAATACATATTAGTATATCACTGTTATCAGACTATAACATAACTGATCTTATTGACTATCAGATTTGGATCCTACCGGACTCACATGAGTCAACATTGGACTTATAAGAGTCAATAAATGACTCATATGAGACTCAACCATCAAAAATATTTATTGATACATCATTGTTATTAGACTATAACTTGACTAATGTCATTGACTATTAGATTTGGAGCCTATATGACTCACATGAGTTTCCCTTTGACTTATAAGAGTCAGTACATGACTTGTATGTGACCCAGTCATGTGAGATCCACATTGGTACATCATTATTATCAGTGTATAATATGACTAATCTCATTGACTATCAGATTTGAATCCTACATGACCCACATGATTCATTCTTGGACTTATAAGAGTCATTAAATGATTCATATCAGACCCAGTCATGCAAAATGCATATTAATACGTCACTGTTATCAATCTATAACATGATTGATCTCATTGACTTTCATATTTGGATCTTACCGGACTTACATGAGTCATCCTTGGACTTATAAGAGTCAGTAAAGAATTCATAAGAGACCTAGTCATAAAATAATAAATAAATCTTTTAACTGTTTTTCCAATAATTAAGAAGAAAGAAAATTAATGGAAACAAAAAAAAAATATTATTATCATTTATAAACATCTATTTTACCTAATTAAAATAACATTCTTCTCATTTATAAGCTCGCACATAATTATAGCAGAACATATAAATAGAGAAACAAACCCTAAAAAGGTAGTGAGTTTTTATTTTAACCAGCTCATAAACCTTAACCTAGAATCATAGACTCTGAAAAGAATCCAAAGCCAATAAAAGTTCAAACAACAATTGATAACAAGAAAAATATCGAGCTTGCAATGAGTGGATTATCCAATACGAATTTTAAACTGAAAAATGATAAAAATAATGATCGCATTTGTACCGATTTAAGGTAAAACTCTACTTCAATTCCAACTCACAAAAATCATAGCTTCAAACCCTAAAGATTAGAGTTTAATGAAAAGGGAAAAAAAAAATCTCTACTTGTAAAATGGAGATGATGAAGAGTGATAAACTTAAAAAAATGATAAAAATAATGTCCATATTTGTATCGATTTAGGGTAAAACTCTACTTCAATTCCAACTCACACAAATCATAACTTCAAACCCTAAAGATTAGAGTTTAACAAAAAGGAAACAAAAAAAAACTCCATTTGCAAAATGGAGAAGACGAAGAGTGAAAGGGAGACAGAGAGTCCACCTCTGCAATGGTCGGCGACAAACTTTTCTCTTCAACGGCGACAAGAACCGGTGGGGATTGTGAATGCCTTATCTTAGCAGGCCGGTGAGTTTGAAATGAAGAGGAAAAAAAATGAATGCCCGCTTCGTTTTCTTTTTTTTTAAACGAAGGGCATTTTCGTTATTTTTACTGTCATTAAGTAATGACATTTTCGACATTTCATCTTTTTCAACTATTGGCAAATTTCTCTTTTTATTATGCACGTGTTCATTCTGTTTGAAGTTAAGACCCACAAACTGATAAGTTTGATAGTCTTAGACCATGCTGGGTCGTTTCATGAAGTTGGAACCCCGTTGGGTAAATAGGGGGATAGTTGGGACTCCGGTGGGTATTTAATTGTTATTTAAGCCCTCATCCAAAACCTCGTAATCCGTTTATTGAAATTCCAACTTGAACGTGACCTGGCCCGTCCTGTTTAGCAAACACTTGAGTTGAGTTAGATTGGGTTCGACAAACTGGAGTAAATATTTCATACATTGGGCAAATAATAGAGTAAGGTCGGGTGGGATAGGGTACGGTCAATAACCTTCAACCGTAATCCCCCCCCCTTTGAAATAAATGGGCCAGATATTTGAACAAAAACCTTACCCATAACTAAACGGGTCTAGGGCTGTCAATAGGTTGAATGAGGCCAAAAATTTCCCAGTTGCCGCCCAATGGGAAATTGGCATAGGTCCGACCTGACTCAATGGTGCACTGCTCTATCATGGGTCAAGCGCATATGCCCTGCTTGAGTTGAAAACCTGATCTGGTTAAAACCCTATATTTGTCTTTGATTTTGTATAAAAAATATTGGGCTAGTCCACCCAACTTGATCCGACTTTCAGGTCGGGTCGGATGCCTCATGTCCAACCTGCTCTGACGGGTAAGTTTAAATAATTCGGGGCGGGCGGGTCGGGTATCAGGTCAACCTACCCGTGGTCGGCCCTAACAGGGTCGCTCGTTGGATTGATCCGACCCATAATCATAGTTGTAACTTATTAGAACCCTTTCTGCGAAATAGATATCGTTCCTGGAATCTTCAAACTAGGGTTTTGAGAGAGAGAGAGAGAGAGAGAGAGTAGAACTCTTTCTGCCAAATAGATATTGTTCCTGGAATCTTTTAACGAGACGCGCGCGCGAGAGAGAGAGAGAGAGAGAGAGAGAGGATGGATTCCCGCGATAGGGATCGAGAAATGGGTTTTCGTGATAGGGATCGAGAAATGGGTTTTCGTGATAGGGATCGAGATATGGGTTCTCGCGATAGGGATCGAGAAATAGGTTCGCACGATAAGGATCGAGAATTAGGTTCTCGAGAGAGTGATCATCGTCAACCGACGGCGAATAACCTAAGCAGCCTGATCATACGGCCAGAAGAGAGCGGTGGCGCTGGAAGTGATTACGAGCCCGGCGAGGTCCGACCAGACCACCGCGAGCCCTCTCCTCCCTATTCTCGACCCCAACGTTTCTCAGACAACCCAGGTTCGTCTTTTTACTAATCTTATCTATCAATCTCCCCTTGAAACCCTAAATTTTTTAGTTAAATGAAACCCTCGATGCCTTCATTAAATTAGGTTTGAGGCTTGGTTGAATTTAAGTTTCTTAATATTAGGGTTTCGTATTCGCATCTTAGGAAATACTCGGGTAGATAAGAACGAAATCGTTATTTTTTTTTCTTATTTTTAGATGTCAAAAACAGATATCGGGTTGTTTGTTTTAGTCTCCGGGAGATTCTTGTGTAGGGTTTGATGGTTCGATGCGTTTCTGGGAAAATTTATTAGCTTTTTATGGTTTAAATGCCTGAATCCAGGACTGAACGATATGTTTTTATTAGAGGATACGTTTTCTTTTTATATCAGCCTAACCCACATTCTTTTTATATCCAGGACTGAACGATATGTTTTTATTAGAGGATACGTTTTCTTTTTATATCAGCCTAACCCATATTCGAAGTTTAATTTTTTATTTTTTTTTAATCGGTCCCTTATTCCTTGTTGTTTATTTTAAAGAATTTTCTTCCAGTTCTGATTTTGATTATTTTGCACACATCAGATTGACATATTAGGAAACCGCGTGTATGGTAATAAAAATAAAGGGAAAGAATAGCAGGGCCTCCTAGTTGACCTTTTAGTGATGGTCGTTCTCCAAAGGAATTCTATTCCCAATCTTTAAATAAACTTCTCCTAACTAACTATACCCAACAAAAGGTCCCAAGTTTTGAAAGATAAACATTTTCATAAAACTTGAATTTAAATATCACTTGATGAGATATCTCAAAGCTTGCATTCAAAAAACACTCGTTCTACTGTTGAGTTTAATCCATTATAGGATCATGGCTTTTCAATAATCAGATTAAAAATCAATAATCCGAATAAAATAAATCTATACTTGTATGTCTTGATCTTTGATCTTGTTTATGATATTGAACCTTTGCTTACTTTGAGCAGATCCAAAACTGAGCCTTCTTAATTTTGAGAGCACTCTCTCTCTCTCTCTCTCTCTCTCTCTCTCTCTCTTATGCCAAAGATGGGCTACGGCAATCTTAAGATGAGGGGACAGTGTCCTCGAGATATATAAATCTCCTAGGTTTCCTAACCCATCACGGAAGCCTTAAGAAGAGGGCATCACTTAAAATAGAAGTTGGATAAAAATAGAAGTTGGATGACCAGAAACCACATACCACAGCCGATTCAATTAAGATTGCATTGAATTGGTTAAGCCTCACATCATTTTTTTTATATAAGGAAAGTATTGGGTGTGGATCACAAACACCAACAATCTCCTACTTGATCCAAACCTCATAAACTAGATATACTTTTGAAAATGACTCTCTAAGTTGACCGATAAACAAGTCGGATGGCCATCCTTTTAAACATAAGCATTGACCATTACAATTGACACAAATAAATTCTCTTGGATTAAAAAATAATACTAATGAAGGATTATGAATGTTCGTAATGTACTATTTTTCATAATTGACACTAGAACAATTCTAGTCTCTAAATTAGAACCATTATAGAGCTCAAGAATTTTACATGTGGTTTTCATTGTTGTGTGCATTCCTTTGCCCTTCCTGCTTCATACCCTAAGGTTTGTTGTTCTGATATATTACGACATCCGCCTTGTGAAAACCATCACCTACCTATTAGAACAAAGGCTACATAAGACGTGCTGCCTACTTACGCTAGCCCAAACAAACCTTATTTGAGAACTTATGCTTTCAGACAATAATATCATTGTATATGCTGGATAATAACTATGAGATCAAATAAAGATGCATCAAAGTAATATAATGTCGACAATAATAAGTAAAGCACAAAAATAAGTACATTGTGACATAACTCCCACTCAAACAGAGTCCTCAAAAGACTCTAGTATTCCCAAGCTGGTCACACTCGTTTTGAACACTTTCGATAAATTTCGTAGCAGCTTCATTATGCCAATGGACAGTCATTGGTCACCTTGATTTAAATGAATATGCTGATCTTTAGTGAATTTTATTTCATCTTTTATTTTTGACTCCCACTGTTTGTGTCATCTTCAAGAAAGAGTTTTGAGAGTTCTTTATAGGACACTCGATTTAGGATGTACACAACAGTTTGATAAATCTTAAACAATTCGAGGTCGTCATTTTTTTTTTTTGATGAATCAGATAGACGTACATAACAGAGAGAAATTACCTTTAAGGCTAATGAAGTAACACTTACCACCTCGAGAAGGAATAGGAAACTTATCACAGATATTTATGTGAGTTAATAATAATAGTGCTTATAGCTATGGTAGGTCCAAATTTCGTTGTTTGGTCATTTTCCCTTTCACAGATTCGACACATGTATTAAAATCACTGAAATCTATCTTTGGAAGAATAGCATCTATGATCATTGATTCTAGATGTGTCTTAGAGATATGACCCAATTATCTATGCTGAGAGCGTGAAAAGTTCTTCAGCCAAAAAGTGTACTTGGACCCATAAATAATAGAAGTCTAGCACAACGTAGAATGGACAAATGAATTATCAAGTATTAATTAAAACAAACTACTTACTAGAGAACCATATCCAACACTAACAGAATCCAAAGTCATAGTCAAACTATCACCTAGAAAAGTAAAAATAAAAATAAAATAAATAAACAAGTCTAATCAGTCTAACAATAGCAATAAAATTCCGTCTGAAGGAAAAAAATATAAAAGGGAAAAAAAAGTCCTCAATAAATAGCTTTTCATCCAATCTGGGGCCCCTCCTGCTGATTAGCCCCTCCTTGCTACTGCTTCTTCATAATATTTTTTCATAAGTAGCAATCTTTCTTGATGTAACCTTTCTTCTTGTAAAAGTAACAACCATTATCATCGTCGATCTTTACAGGTGTTATAGTTAGTGCCATTAAGTTTTTCAATACTCGCCATTTGTGTGTGTAAGACGGATCCTTCCATAGCTGATATGAAAATGAATCACTATTAACACATTGTTCGATTTGAACTTTACAGAATAAAACTCATACTTGGGTCAAAGTTGAATGATTCAGAGTGTTCACAAACATGTGCAAACGAACATTTACTCTGAGAGACAAACCTTACTCATTGCCTTAGCATCACCTTTGGGCAGAAGCTTTGACTCATTGTAAGTCTCCCTAAGTTGTGTTTAAGAGGACACATAGACCTAGTCAGATGTAGTTTCGATTTAATCCAAGCTATCCATCAGCTTAGGCCAGAAGTGTCGCTCTTCTCTCACCGAAACATACATATGACTATTCTACTCATTCTATCTATATGAATTTTCTAAATCAGCTTTGACAAAAAATTGTAGTTCACACAGACGAATGCACATGCAATCTTAATGAAATTGAATCTCAAAATTTAAGGATAACACATCCTCCATAGGCCGGTCACCTTTGGGCAGACTACAATCCTACTTTGGCTACGCATCCCTAAACAATTGCTTTACCGGTTTATTTGCGGTCTACCTAAATCCCTTTAATAAGTAGAATCTAGAACACCTACCCATTCTATCATGTGTAAACTCAAGGATTTACCTTCCCAGGAAGGAAAGACCATGCACACACTAACCATCCAAACTAAGGGTAAAATAAACAGTTTATGAATGTGGTAAAAGCTATGTGATTAATTTGGATTGAATGATATGTGTTCACTCTTAGTTTTAGTCCTTAATTGCACATGTTAAACCAAGAATATATACATGATAGTATAAGTGTTAGAGTTGTCACAGGTCCATAAATGAATAAATCATGTACAAAAGTACCAAAAATGAAACATAGAATAATATTAAAGAGGTAATGTATATGTAAATGTTTCACGGTCAATATCAGTACTTTAACAATCTCAAAAAGGTTCAAAAATTTGATCAGTATATAGCTATCGTCGAGTAAATCAGAGAAGGCTGGTTATTTACACGAATAGGAGCTGTACTCCAGATATCGCATTTTAAAGTTTGAGTCCGAATTAGGTTCTGTCTGGTTGCAGAAACATTTTCTAGGTTTAAAATTTTTATTTACAACTAGCGGATGCATAACAATTATGAGGTTGCAAACAGAGATTAACTGTTTTGCAACCAGGCCGGATCATGAGTCTTCCATAAGGTTTTGGGTCAAAGACCAAGCCAACGATCGAGTCATGGGTCATGATGGATCCAAATGGAAATTTATTTTATTTATTATATATAATGGGTCCAAATGGAAATTTATTTTATTTATTATGTTTATATAGGACATTAAAGAACCAAGTTTGCTGCCCCCCCCTCCACATGGGATCCCCATTAAAACCAAAAGAGCTTGTATGCTGCACATTAGTGCAGACACGTCACCGGTTCAAGTCCCACTAACCTTTATGTTATATATAATTTGTCCTTTTGTGGGGAAAGCACCAAGTGTGGTGCTCCCCTTACTCACAAGAGAAGCACTCCTGGAGCCTTTTTTCTCATAGTTCTTCAAACAGAGATGGGTTCATGGGTTAAAATATCGGGTTTACCGATACGTATCGTCCGAGCTCCAAAACGATACGTATCGGTACTGGTCTGTATCGGATGATACATTCAATACATTTGAATGTATCGAACGATACATTTAATGTATCGTTCGAGTCCAATACCGATATGTATCGGTATCGGACGATATTTTGATCCATGGATGGGTTACACATTATGGCATCGGTGGTGGAACCATCAATGTTAACCGGCACGTTACTAACCATGCCGGAGATAGACATCGACCGGTTCCGGTCTGGTCATCGGATGGTGAGCCAACGAGTCGTACCGGCGATGGTAAGGTGAGAAAATCGTCACCGTCGTCTTCTCCAAAGCTCCGGAAACAGAGGTTTTTTTTATTAATTTAATAAATATTATTATTAATGAAGCCATTAACAGAGGCTCTGATACCAATTGTTGAGTTTAATCCATTATAGAATCATGGCTTCTCAATAATCAGATTAAAAATCAATAGTCAGAATAAAATAAATCTATACTTGTATGTCTTGATCCTTGATCTTGTTAATGATATTGAACCTTTGCTTACTTTGAGCGGATCCAAAACTGAGCCTTCTTAATTTTGGGAACACACTACTACTCTCTCTTTCTTATCCCAAAGTTGGGCTACAGCAATCTTAAGATGAGGAGGGGACGGTGTCCTCGAGATATATAAATCTCCTAGGTTTCCTTACCCATCACGGAAGCCTTAAGAAGAGTATATCACTTAAAATAGAAGTTGGATAATCACAAACCATTTACCACAGCCGATTCAATTAAGATTGCATTGAATCGTTTGAGCCTCACGTGTAAACAACTAATGGTCAACATTGGTCAAACTCAGTATTGGGTGTGAATCACAAGCACCAACATCTACATCTCGTATTATCAGTATTTGAATAAATTTTCCGCATATGTTTATCTGGCATAACATGATTTTAAATATTAAAATTCTGATATGGTTCGGCCATGCCTGAATGTATTGTATGTTACAAACAGATGATATCTATGTCTCCTGTGTTTGGGTTTAGTAATAATATCTGTAGATTTTGTTATTTTCACCGATTCATAAATAAAGTTATGCACAAACAAATGTGAGAATAGTGTGAAAAAATCAGTGGTCTGTTTTGTATTATTGTAATTGGGTTTAGTAATATCATAGAGTGTAAAAAAGATCAGCAGTTTCTTTTGTATAAATAGAATTGGGCATATTGTTTATTGATAATAGAGGGATGATAGCTATGTCTTGTGTGTTTGGGTTGTGGAGTTGAAAGCGTGGTACCATGCTTAAGGGTGCAAATGGTCGCGTCGACCCAGACTTGACCCGATCAAACCTGACCAATAATTTTCAGCATCTTGCTGCTCATCAATATATTTCTTTTACTGATAAAAAAAAAAGACCTGACCAATTAGACCTGATTGAAAACCGGATTCGGGTCTGTATACATTAGAAGAGACCCGATCCAACTTGGACCTGATCTGAGTTATATTCTGGCTGGGTCTGGTCGTTTGGAGTTTGGACCTGTATTATCAAGCATGTGCTTGTAATATACAAACTAATGACAATATAAATATCCAGAGCTGAGCTATGTAGAATGTATTCAAATGGATTCATGGATCAAAAAATATATGTTGCAGCAATGTTGCATTAAAATTTTTTGAATGGAGCAGTCTTATTTTATTGATATAGAATAAAGGAAAAAAAAACATGAAAATTCTTTGTGGCACTCAACTGTCGTCTAGACATGTCTTTGTTCTGGTTCTGGCAGCCACACAAAGCAACAGTATATTAATGTGCATCTCATTCCTCATAATTAGCTTAGATCATAGCAAATTTGACCTCATTTTTCACAAGTTTTCTAAATTTTTTAAGGTGGGAAGGTGGTTACTCTTTTTTTCATCTTTCTTCTGGAACCTTTTTATAGTGTTTATTCATACTTCATGCAATAAAGAACAGTGTAGGTTCCTTTGCCTACACTTTTTTTGGACACCATATCATTTACGGAGGTTCCTTTTCCTGACGTGTAATATATGGTAAATTATGTTTCAATGGGAGTTTTCTGAGATGGAATATGGGAAGTTGCATTTATCAATTCATAAAGCAGTGCTAATATTTCAGAATACTTCCTTCTGATGAATTATATGCTGATTATATTACAGAGTTGATCCTGTAGTCTATGCATGTGTTCCCTGTTGGGTTTTTTTGTCCACCAGTTCATGCTCCAGACGACCTCAAATCAAGAGTTAACTTGCTGTTGTGTTGTTACCGCTATGGAAGTTGCCTGGTTTGGGTGCAAAAACTCTGGTATTGGTGAAAGCTTTTTTTATGTGTGTGGACATGGAACTTGGGTGAGTAAATGCTAATATACTGCAGTGCGTCACTAGAAATATTTATATATGGGTTATGAAGGCGGGTCTTGGATATCTGTGTGCAATTATGGACTTTTTGTTGGGTGCTGAAGTGACTAAAAAGTGACGTTCCGGATGGTTGCCAGAGGTAAAGGTGGGGTGTTTGTGTTTGGAGTGATGGCCGAACTGGAGTTGTGCTTAGGGCTTCAAATTATGGTTTAATTGTTCACTTGCACTACAAAATGGATTTTCGGAATAATATAGAAGTGTTGTTGTTCGTAGGGCTAGGTCTGGCAAAAGTTGGTTGTCTTCTATACATGTTTAATAAAAAGAAAGCTACTATATAGGATTGATTATTTTCAGGAATATGAAAAAATATTCTGCAATATCATACTAATTCCATTGGAAATGCTTATGATGTAAGCTGGGATCTTCACTTGTCAAAGCTTGTCTGTAAAGGTGTTCTTTTGAAATTGATTAACCGTAATTTGGTTACTTGTTGAGCTGCATGATTTGACTTCACAAGGTGAAAATTGATTTTTGATCTATGGCTTGGTGAGTTGTTTGCAACTGTAGGAGAAATGGAGATTTGGTAAAGATCTCTAATAGTCAACACAGTGGAGTGTTGAGAACTTCTGTTGCTGCAAATTATTTGGCTTCTGCTGAAAATTTGGGATATTTTTCTATTGTCTGAGTATTGATGGTTTTATAGAAATTGATGGCTGATTGAGGAGGAGTAGTTTTGGGGGGCACCAATACAATGAGCAGAAGCGTGAATTGTGCATGTGTGTGTTGGATTGGGGTCCATTCAGCTTTCCTGTTTGAAAGAAACTGTACTTTCCAGAAATGATGAGGAAATGATGTTATGCTTCTGGCCAACATTGCTTTATTTTTCGTAGCGAGAGGTTTGGAATGGAAGTAGATTAAAATCTGTTATTGGGGCTTGGACTCTTTAATTTGTCAAAACATTTTTTTTCCCACGAGGCCACGGAAATACCGTAACTATTGAGAATGGCAACCAGGGCACTATGTCAATTGTTCGATCTGTTGTCGTTCAATAATATTTGGATGCTGCCTTCTCATTTGGAAACAATGTGTTGGGTGTTGCCCTTTTATTTGGAATTTGTTCTGATGCCCTTTTTAGCAGGTGATTCTTCATTATCAAGATGGCCAAACTCCAAACAAATAACTACCAGGGTCAGCTTCTTCTTAGGCATTGGAGTCACTTCCCTTTTAGAAGGAAGCCCATGGAAAAAAGGGTCTGGGATGGACTTTTTAACAGTTAAACTGGATGATTGGCAATTGGTCATGTTAATTAAGGGTCCAACAGTTCTTTCGGAGAGAAGTGGACAGAATTTAGTTTGAATTCAAGATCTCCACACTAACTTGAAATGGGGTCTTGATTTTAGGTATTGGATATATAAATTGCTTATAGGGAGGAAATGAGATACAAAGCTGTTTCCTGGTCGACATCTCTGATTTGGTTGGGATCTGCGGATACGTAGTGCTTAAGACTAATGAGCTGTGGGATGGATGGATTTAATTCTTGAAAATAGGATATTGAACTTGTTTTATCTTTATATGCTGCGGTTAGAAGTGATTTGCTTCTTGCACTTAACTTGGGTTAAATTGCTCACATTGTGGTTAGTTGCTTCTGAAATCAAATGACAGCAGCAGGCTTCTTGTGAGCTTGTTGCAATCTTCTGTTAGCCTTCTTGTATATGTGGTTCACTTGCTTATATGGAGAGGTTCTATCATGACTCTTCTCTGAATAGAGACTATGAATGCAGGTAGCTCTCTTTCTAAATTTATATTGCCAATGACATTATTGAGGTCAAAGAAAGCGGCTTTCATGAACATTCGATTTCCACTGTTATTTTATAACATATTTCATATTATTCAGAGACAATTGACATTCTTTTCAGGATATGGGATGCGTGCAGCCTCTGGTTCGCCTTTGCGCCAGAGAAAGGTGGATCGTCATTATAGTCCTGATTTTGATCATTCTGTTGGGCCACGCCGTGGCCGTGGATTTAGGGGTGGGAGGGGACCCGAAAGATTTCGAGAGTTTTCACCCCCTTTCAGCCGAGGAAGGGGTGGTCGGTCATTTGGGAGAGGTGTTGGCGGAACAGGATTTGGTCCTGAATTATTCAGAGGCGAAAATAACACTAGAACTAATCCAAATGTATCTCCAAGAGAAGGAGATTGGCTTTGCAAAGACCCCTCGTAAGTCTCATCCCTTCTACTATATCTCCTGCATGAATATATGAAAATTTTCGTTGGGGTTGATTTGCGTATGAAAAATTCTGAATTAGTTATCTGCGATTCTAATACCGCCCAAGCGGGCAATTGTATATTTGATTTTCAGATGTGGGAATTTGAACTTTGCTTGGCGATACCATTGTAACAACTGCAACAAGCTTCATTTTCCGCCTGGTAGCAGCAGTCCTCGGAGGAGATATCTGAGCCCACCTCCAATGGGTCGCAGTCGGGGAAGAGACATGAACAGCTACAGATCCCCACCACCTCGTGATTGGGGTCGAGAGGCACCTAGAGATTTTGGGATAGGTCGACCGCCACCTAGGCACGGAGGAAGGTTTCCTGACCGCAATGTACGAAGAGAGAGATTGGATTACCAGGAAGAACACGAGTACAGAGGGAGGGGCAAGTTTGATAGATCGATGCCTCCAGTCTGGGACAATCCTAGAGACCGTGGAAGGGATGAGGATGAGTTCTTATTACCCGAACAGAGAGGGTTTGATGATAGACCAATGATGCATAATCGTGGGCGGTGGCCACGCGAGTCGAGGGAGAGGAGTCGATCCCCAATGCGGGGCGGACCAAAGGATTATCATCGGGATTCATATGTCGATTATCATCGGGGTTCTTATGCAGGTAGAGGAAGGGGTCGACGAGGTATGGGGCGAGGTGTGTACTAGGAACAGTGGGGTAAGGTGGCAATTTGGGTGGTCTTTTTTTTTCTTTCCTTCCTATGTTGATACTAGGCCGCGGCTGGGTCTAGACGCAAAGGATTTTGTTTTTGTCCCCTGTGTACATGAGTTGAGATTGTCTATGGATTCGATACAACCCGGAAACCACATCTGTACACTCCTGACCGGTTCGATCAATAGCCAGTAAATGAATTGTTAAACTGAATATGGCAGGACAAACATGCTTGGTCAGATGGTTAAGATTGGAATATAATCTCACTTCTGCTGTTTCATTTGAATCGATTGAAAAGGAGATTTGGTGGGTGTTCTAACTTCCAACTTGGTCACTTCTTTTCAGCCGAATTACTGTAATGGTAACTGATGCACGCATGGATTTTTCATCATGTGTTTCATGATGATGTGAAGGACCCCATCTGAAGATCTGGTGGGCTGCGTCAGATTGCATAGAAATGTTTTCTCGATCGTGGTTTTGACCTTTAAATGAACGGCTAAAACTGATGGAGATTTATATTGTTATTGTTCTTGTTAAAGTAGTTCGATGGTTTGAATAGCATGATCATATGTTTATGTATATGAGGCTCATGGACACTACTCACGAGGGTAGTGGTTTAGCGCTACATTGGATGCAGATGTTGCCATGTGGCACCCAACCTGAGAATCGGGTGCCATGGCAACTTGCCCAAGGTTGGTCTAGATCAGAGTCATGTAGCACAGGATATTGACTTACACCACATCCTTCAAATCACAAGTCATTTGTCCTGGTTCGCAGCCCAAACTTTTAATGTGGAAAATAAACCTTTTTTAATATATATATATATATTCAATGATTATTTAGCAACCTTGGGGAAGTTTTTTAGCATCTGATCTTCCTGTGAGGTGTCATGTAACACCCGGCTGGCATGAAAATGCTACCTTGGAGGGTAGCATCTGAGGCCTCATATATAGGGTTGGTTAGCATAGACCAGTTCTTTCGCATTTGGTTTATAACGAACAAATTCTCATAACATACTTGTATGCCAATTTTCATATATATATATATATATATATATATATATATATATATATATATATAAGCTCCACCCTGCACCGTTTGAAAATTGCACACCATTGAATATCATTGATTGTTAACTTTGTCAAGGAGACGAGATTTTAATTGTTAATTAATTTTTCAAATGATCCAACTATCCAAGTGATGGTCTCTTGCTCCACATGCTATTCAAAATAAATTTTGAGGGTCCTGTGGGTGACATTTAATAGATCAATTCTAAAAGAAACTTCGAAAGTTGCCCCCCCCATCGCGTGACTTATATCGTTTGAAATTTGGATCAGTTAATGTAGTCAATTTTTTATTTTCTCATAAAGTTGAGTTTTTAATTTTATTTTATTTTTCCTAAAATGATTCATGCAATGCTCTCTTTCTTCAATTGTCACCCAAAATAATATTTGCATGCCATGTAGAGCCGAATATTAAATAGAGTTGACCCCACGAATCCAGAATTACTTATAGGTACCTGTAAATTCATTGACCGGATCTTTGAATTCACCCAGGCTAAAACCCATTGCCTGCTTTGAATCAGATGGTGGAGATCAATTTTTATCCCAATCTTTTCTAGGATGAATCTTGAGATCATGCGTGTACCATCAAACGGTCAATTTTTTAATTCACGTGACGTACTTCCCAAAAAAGTGACCTTAAAATTAAGTTTAAGCGTGATGGGTTCCACATAATGTTAAGGTCACATTTTTGGGATGCGTGCCATGTGAAATAAAAAATTGACTTTCTGATGGTACGCCGATGATCTCAAGATCCATCGAGCGAAAGAATGGGATGAAAAATGATTTCCATCGTCTAATGCAAAGCAGTCAATGGGTGAATTGAAAGATTCAGTGGTGAATTTAAAGGTACCTAAATAACACCGAGAAAAGCGGTCCTCAGGTCCCATAAGGCTTTTCACCTGGTCAGGCACGTAAACTTAACCTATCAGATCAACTGAAATGTCAGGTCGTGAAAAAATTGGGTTAGGTAAGTGGGGTTTTGAATCAAGTCTGACTTTTGTGTTGGACAAGAAGCTATTTGAGTTTTCAGGACGGGGCAGGCGTATGCCATTGACCCGACGGGCAGCCAAATATTTTATCAGACCCACATATATATATATATATATATATCTTATCCTATTCGCAAGGGCACAGCTTTTGAAAGCATATATATATATATAATTCAGTCAAAAGTTTTACGAAGTCAAGGGCCCAAAGAATAGAATGGAATCTTGTTGCAACCTCAAGGTCACATGTTGGTCTTAGAAAAGCCCCACACCCCCACTCGCTAACAAGTAGCTGAGAGTACGCAAGCTTTCCTAAAATAATAGGGCATTATACATATTTCTTACAACACTATAATAATAATAATAATAATAATAACAATAAATGGATTTGATTGTAAAAATCTTACACCTTATGATTCGTTGCGTACTCTAGTGAGCTGCGATTGATATTCGCACCCACTTTCTATTTTGATCATCGACCACCGCTCAGATTTAAAAGTTAGCCATTACTTGCACATTTAAAGTGTCTACTTGCAGACAAGACTAAAAAACATAGTACCTCTAAATGCACGCCAACATCCCTCACCCCCTTAAAATCATTGATTCCTTCAAATCAGATCCTGAGATAATGACGCAAAACGGTCGATTTTTTATTCCACATGTCACAAGTTCCAAAAAAATTGCCCTAAAATCATACTTGAGAGTGATGTGTCATATCATTTAAGGCCCATTTTTTAGGGATCTGTAATACATGAAATAAATAACTGACCGTTTGATAAGTACACCATGATCTCAAGATATTCGAAGGAATCAACAGTTTTGAGGGGAATTGGGAAGTTGTCACTTTCGGTAAGCATTTTGGATCGTTTAGAGGTACCAAAAAAAAAAAAAAAAAAAATTTAAATGACCGTTATACCCTTAACAATTGTGGGAGCAATCAAGTCATGTAAAGGTGCAATGATAATTTTTTTAAAATTATATTCAAATTCAAGGATACACAATGTGTGTACAACTATACAAGTAATGGCTCCCTTAGTAAAGATTTCTTTTGGTAGGGTATAAAGGTATAAAGGTTTCATAAGGTTTCAGGTTTCCTATTCCTTTAGACTAGATAAGTTACCTACACCCATGCTGGTTGGATGAGTGAGCCGATGATCGGGACCATTCGAAAAAAAGTTTCAAAATAATATATATATTTACACGTGCAACTATAACAACCTGCAAAAAATGCACGGTTTTATATTATGTCTTTTGAATTTATTTTTTCAAATGATCTTGACCGTCAGGCCGCGCTCCTTCGTACGGCATCCAACCGATGTGAGACTAAGTAACTTATCTAGTCAATAGGAATAGGGAACCAGTACTCTTTGGTAGGTGGGAGTTTTAAGTTATACCAACAGTGTTGGGAGGGGCAGGCACCATTCTTTTATATTTGTAATCCCCGGTCTGAAATAAAGAAGAAAAACATGAATGGTGTGAACTGTGAAGTAGAAGTCAACATGGTTGCATACAAAAAAAAAAGACATTTTATAAAGAGTCAGCACATGGAGCACGACCAGTCCACTGGTGAACGGCATGCATTCTGGGCACCTCGAGCTGCAAGGTAAATCAGTCAAAGGTCCAAAGCTTGCTTTCCCTGATTTGCATGCTTATGAATAGTTGTGCTGCCTGAGTCTTGACCATTTTGGCAGGAGATCGACCCGACCACTGCTGGTAGTGCTCGGGTACTCTTTGAATGATCAAGGTAGTATTGCAAGCTCCACTCTGTCAAATGAAAAGAAACTAACTTGCCCATTTTCAATATGATACACCTTCAAGGGGATGCCTTCGCACTTTCTCTCCAGCGATTCTATTTCTGTTTTTGAAGGGGGGGTGTCTCTGCATATAAACACCATAGAAAATTCAGAGACCATAAATAATTATTATAGAAAATATTGCGAATATCTACTGTTTTATGCAGGACATAGGCAAGGATGCTTATATCAGGGTTTACCCGATTCTCTCGGCTCCCAACCGAACCACAAACCGCTTTGTATTGAACCCATTTGCAGTCTGGCCAATTAAATATATATATATATATATATATATATATATATATATATATATATTTGAAAAAAGTGCAAATTTGTAAGAGGATTTGAACCTCATTTAGTTTTCTAAGGAGATGACTTCACCAAGAAGCTATTTAGTTCTCGTTGCATTAAAATAGCTAAACTGTTACATTTTAGAGCTCTGGGACACTGGGAAAGTGCCCCACGTTTTGAACACTGTGATAGTGCAAGCTGAGTGCTACAGACTCGGTGCAAAGTCGATCCATTTACCCCTTTTCCTATACTTTATATCTTCACAAAAACTCACCAAAGTACTTTATATTTTGATATTAAACTCGCTCAGCCCCTAGCGAACCAGGTTAGCATGACAGTTCCGAACCGGGACTCTGAATTCGAACTGAGCGAATTGAGAACCTGGTAATATTGGCTTAGAGTGCTTGAAAAGATTATAAAATAGATGTGAGATTAAATGAAAATGAAAAACTCCCAAAAATGCACACATCTTTGATAAGAATTCTATGGGCCTAACTCAACCTCAGAAAACCGGCTTGTAAGGTGAGGTTTGCCCAATTATATAAAACCCAAGGCCTCCAGCCCACAACCGATATGGGACGATTCTAACACTCCCCCGCATGTGTTTGCGGCCAAGCCAAATCACGTGGACAATTAAATTGGGTGATGTGGAGTGGAGAAATACCTGCTCTGATACCATGAAAAAAACTCAACGGGCCTAACTCAACCTTACAAAACCGGCTTGTAAGGTGAGGAGTGCCCAGATTAATATAGCCCAAAAAGGGCCAGCCCACAGCCGATGTGGGACAAATCCAACACGCCCCCGCACGTGTTGGCAAGATTGAGCCAAATCATGTAGACAAGAAATGGGTGACATGAGAGAGACTGGCTTTGATACCACGATAAGAATTCCATGGGCCTAACTCAACCTCACAAAACCGGCTTGTAAGATGAGGTTTGCCCAGTTATATAAAACCCAAGGCCTCCAGCCCACAACCGATGTGGGACGATTCTAACAATCTTGTCCTCTTTTTGTGGAGATTTCATTGAGAGTGAATCATAGTAAGAACATAGGTGGAGCAAAATGACTAGAACAGTTTACCATTGACTCGCTTTCTTTAAACAAAGTATGAAGGGGCCCATTACTTGCACACGAGAAGTTAACCTTTGCACATAGCTTAAAAAAGGACTTGGTATTTTGGGGACATGTGCCATGTGCAAACATACTTGATTCAACAGTTGACTGCATTGAATCATATGATAGAGATGGTTCTTCGTACCAATCTTTTGCACCAAAGAACTTTAGATAATTGCCTTCCAATAAGACGGCTTAGATGGTGTTTTCACATGGAACATATGCATGCATGCTGGCTGCAGTTGACCACTGCATCACTTTCTTAAAATAACATAGAATAAGATGGAAGAAAAAACATTAATCACACATATGGGCTCAATATTTTCATATAAAGGTAAGAAAAGGATTTTTGGGAAAAGAAATAGTGGAAAGCCACACCCTTTTCCCATTATCCCTTCCCATGGTCTCTGGAAATCTTTCCTTCGAAAGTAACTCTGCAGGGGGCTTTCACGGATGATGTGGGTGAATGTTGCTGCTAAGTAAGGATTCATGTGGAGAATCTTTTTCTATTGTGTGCTGCCATCTACCCGAAGAAACTTCATCAGATGGGAAAATTTCTGCTTAATGCGGTTCATTCGTTTATTAGTCCATAATTAAAGACTAATGTTTCAGTAACAATGGAATTTTTAAACTAATTACCATGTGCCCTTCAGACATCTTTGCAAAAGGCTTTTGATATATCATTTTTTGATGCATTTGATCAATTGTCATATCAATGGTCTAAAGGAGGACCAGTGTGGCATGAGTATGGTACGAGGTCGGCGTATACTTTAAGTTATTGTGTACCAGGTGATAGATCTTACGCACACTAGAGTAGTAGCTGCAGGAATTAGGGAATTTCATTGTGTATATATATCGACGATCTACAAGAAAGATGATGAATATCATCAGATTGACTGCAAGTGGGTTGAGAATTTTCAATGAGCCCTACTGCTGTGGAAAAACTGCACTTTATTTACAAGGAGCAAGCCGTTACGGTTGGATCCTATGCGTGTGAATCTAGCTAGTACTGTATACTTTGCACTTTTTAGAGGTTTCTTACAACTTAGCTAGGGCATAGATTTTATAAATGAGGGAAAGCCTTAGTTGTGGGCTGCATCACAGCCTTTCAGTGTTGTCTTTTCTTCCATAGTTTATTCATTCATTTGTTTTTAATAAGAGAGAGCAAGTTGAACAAAGTAGTTCAGTTAGATGAACTGATCAGAACCAAACAGCACATGAGCTAATCCGGAACTGGCTGGCCTAATCAGTTCAGTTCAATGAAGTGATCAATTCAATTTCAGTGGAAGGAGTTGACCTTGAACTGAACAAGAACGGAACGTGAATTGATTGTGAAATGATGGTGCACTACCATAAGAAGATCAATTTGATCATTTTGAAGTTTCAAGCTATTACTCAAAACCAATGGGATCCTAAGAACTTCAAACCATAATCATAGCGTAACCTACAGTTATTTGATCAATTTGAAGTTGTTAAATGATCAAGCCAATGTAATAGTCTAATCTTAGGGACCTTCATGAGAGAACTGCCCATCATCTCTCTTTTATTGTCACCTGTGCACTAACACACTATCTACAGTATAACAAAGACTTCGCCCTTGATCACCTACCACAGCTGTGAACAGAAACATTGGGAGCAAGAAAAGAACAATGGAGAGGATTTGGGGAGCAGAACCAAGGGGCTAGTAGGCCTGAGCCTGTAGCACAATGGAAGGTTGACAATATTGCAACCTCAAGGTCGCAGGTTCACGCCCAGTTTACCTATTAAAAAAAAGGAACAAATGAGCTAGCAAGCAAAGACTATTAAAGAGGATCTCATCCATGCCAAAGCATGATATGAACCTATTTGGGCAATATTTTAAATTACATGGATCAAAATATCGGAATTCCAATACTTATCGTCCTGAACTCCAGGACGATACGTATAGCATATCGTCCTGAAGTCCAGAACGATACATATCGTGTATCATCCGATACATTGAATGTATCGTTTTGATACAATTTTTTTTGAAAAAAATCTCAAAAAAACTCATGCATCAAATTATCATCCGTATCGGATGATACGTCCGATAATTTGGCCAAATGGGGTCCCTGTCAATCTGCCAAATTATCGGACGATACATTCAAATCATTGTCCAATAATTTGAACTTATCATCTGATAATTTGAAATTATAATTATCGTCTGTATCAGACGATAATTTCAATTTATCGTCCAATAATTAGGTTATTTTGGGGGGTCCCGATAAAAACCATTTTTATCGTATCGGGGACCCTAAAAAACGATACGTATTAGTATCGTCCGATATTTTGACCCATGATTCAGTCAATATATGAAACATAACTTCCGCTGACAGCATAAACTAGGAGACAACCAATTTCTCCATATTTCCGATGAAACAAACTTCGGTACATTATCGATGGTGTAACACTTTATATAAAGCATTAAACAATAAAGATATAATCCAAAAATATAAATTCTACGTCGAAAAAATCCTCAATGAGAAAGCAGTAAAATCGGTCCAAAAACTAACAAACAGTTTAGCATGATAATAGTGGGAATTGTTAGACAAAAAGCACTCAAGAACATAAATATAGGCTATATATTTGGGATTTCAACACAAATTGCACAAATTTAGCGTTGATTAAGCTACAGATCATTTCAATGAACCAATTAGAATTAAACCAATTTCATAATCAGAAACTTATAATCCAAGAAATGCCCCTAATGATCTTGCTTTTTTGTTTGTTATCATAAATTATATTAAGAAAAAAGGAAAGGAATACAACAGCTAAGAGAGGGTCTTAGCCGAAAAACAAGCCCAGCCCACTAATAAAATGACATGAGGACCCCCATGGACTGACCAGAATAAGATGATGGCCCAGACATAAACGACTCCAAACAAGGGAACCTCCCAAATTCAAGAGAGCAGAGGAAGGCATTAGGAGCCTAACCAGAATGTTGAACTCTGCTATCCACATCCCAGCAATATCAGAAATGGAGAACGACCCCAAACCTTTATCTGCCACAGCCGCTATCAACAGAAAACTTGATCATTCATTTCCAACCAAATGTACTATATCATTGCCAAACCAACACACCTAATTTTCAGTAGCCTTCACACCATACCAAGCCACAAAGATATCAACATGGAAAAAGTCAACCACCTAAAACCAAATAGTCAACACATCCCTACAGTGGTTGAGAAGACGATCAACACTTTCCATAGAGATCAAACACATCAGGAAAATATTTATCAGTGGCTCAATGCCATTCGACTCTTAGATTTTCAATCATTAGGTTTTTTTCCTTATCATCCATCCAGAAAAAAATTCCGGAAAGGGACCCCTGACCTCCAAAGTTGAGCCCAATCATGCACTAAACGCGCTCCTAGGGTGATGGCTGATTAAAAAAGCCAGCACTATAAAAGAATGCTTCTTATTCAAATTCCATCTCCTATGCTCCACCCTCTCACCATCAGGGGAACAATTGTAAAGTTAGCCAAGCAAATCGGCATACAAGTTGACTTCTTCGTCCCGAAGGTTGTTTTGAAGACGGATGTCTCACACTCTAACATCATTGGAGACATAAACTACACCCGAGATTAATGTCTTTATCTCACACCAAACTATATGTCATTTCCAACCTTTCACATAAATGGCACCTCACCAACCCTCATGTCTTTCCATAAGGACATTCTATCACCTTGGGCCCATACAAAAGAGAAAAATGTATTAAAGACATCCTTAACCAACCAAATGCCCTTCCACCAGGCTGAGTCCCTACCTTGACCACCGTCATTCACCTCCCAACCATTCTGAGAAATTCCATGTTTGGCGCCAACACCCTAACCTGAAGGGCATCCCTTTTTCTCCTATCCCCCATAAGCACTCCCCAATGGCAGAATACTCATTTCTTTCAACCGTCTAATTCCCACTCCTCCCTTGTTTGTAAGGAAGCACTCATCCTACTTAACTACGTGGAATTTTGTATTATCCCCCTTTCCATCCCACAGACAAGGTAGCTTTAACGAGGGTCAATCTGCCAACAAACGAAAGAAAGTTTTCTTTACAAAGAATTTTCTTTCAAACAGCTCCAATAACGGATTCCAAACAGCCCTCAGGTATACAATACATAAGGGAAGACCCAGATCAGAAGAAGGTAGTGTGCCCCAATGGACCTGGGCAGCTCGTGAATGACATTCTCTTCAACCATTACTTCAAACACTGGTTTTCTCAATATCATAATTTTTTAGCCCGAGATTGCTTCGTAGTAACGACGAGTAGCCTTCAAGTTCCTCAGCTCATTACCCCGCAAAATATGATCGTGTCATCAACATACTGTAAATGAGAGAGATTTTCGGCCTGTCGTTACTAACTTGAAAGCCACTAAATGAGCCGCCTTTCTGAAAAAACCTATTTAGTACTCACATACGATATTGAATAGGAAACGGGAAAAGGGAGTCTCCTTGTCTAAGCCCCTAAAGCTATTAAAGTAGCAACGGGGAGTGCCATTCACCATAATAGAAAACCAGGCCAAAACATCGCAAGCACGCATACACCATCTCCAAATATTACCAACAAAAATCCTCACCAGCATATAGTTCAGGAAACCCCCATCCACCTGATCAGAAGCCTTCTCCATAGCGACCTTGTAGATAAACCTTACATATAGAATCAATAACCTCATGGGCAAGAACTACCACGTACCTAATCTGCTTTTCATGGACAAACGCCCTTAATGATCTATTAGATCTACCGTGCAATTAGATCTTCAAATGCATATACCTGAAAACAACCGTTCGCAGATCTATCAAATGCCTGAACTATGCATCTAAAACTAACCAATCCATCTCTTGATTTATTTATTCTTTTTTTTTTTTGAAAAAGCAAGCAAAATATATATTAAATGAATGGAAAGAATTACATCTGTAGAATGAATCTAGGATTCCTCAAAATTCAGGAGCTCCGGCATTGCCATCACCCCTAGAATAGAGAGAAATCCAAAATCCCTAAAAATAAAAGAATATAAAGCTTTTCAAAATTCATCTTTTCCGCTAACTATACAGCTCCAATTCATCGCCCTTGAATAGAATCTTTATATTTCAAAAGGTAGCATACTCAGCCCATCATACACTGCCTGAAATTTAGCCTCATTGTTGGTATATTCGCCATAGAAGTTGCCAAACGCAGTAATAAACCACCCATCAACATTCAAATTGACCCAACGAGCATGAGGTTTAAATAATAAATAAAAGCAATTAAAGAGAGTGTCAGAATCAGGGAAAACAAAAAAACAAAAACTCATGCAAATAAAACAAATTAAAAAAAAAAAAGAAATTAAAGAGAGTACGCCAGAATCAGGAAAAAACAAGATCAGATCACATCTGAATCATGACCCATGCAAAAACCCTAGGTAAAATGTTTTGCAAGGATTGATGATGTAGATGACATCGCAAACGATGAAGAACCAGGTATGCAGAGGGAGTCGGATTCATACACAGGGATGAAAAGGATGATCCCAATAACTTTTCACTTGCTTTCTTGGAAATAAAATTCC
The DNA here is from genome assembly GCA_021018995.1 of Chloranthus sessilifolius. Lineage (NCBI taxonomy): Eukaryota > Viridiplantae > Streptophyta > Magnoliopsida > Chloranthales > Chloranthaceae > Chloranthus > Chloranthus sessilifolius. The sequence goes on along the minus strand of CM037590.1, from coordinate 56,609,920 downwards.
CCATGGGCGAGATTCACATTAACAACATCCCTATATGCATGCTTGCATGCACACAAGCAAGCATATATATCGCCGCCTTAACTCTTATGCACGACAACTAAATGCACCTCGAAAGTTAACCACAATCTCAATGGAATTTGCATCATCACAAAATATTGTTATGCTTTGCTGTTTTACTAGGCCAAAAAAAAAAACACTGTATGCACCTTGAGGTGCCATTGAGGAAAAGGGGAACTTTCGAGCACAATAGGCAATTCAGAAATATATCTTGTTACAGGGAATAAATCTCTCCATAAAATAGAGCTTATGTCCACCACTTGGTTTCTTTCCTAAGGTGGGTTGGTTTGGCTTCCTCTCTGGCAGTTGCTTTCCTTACATTACGACTTACCCACTCCCCACTCCCCACTCCGAGACCAACCTATGCTTGCTGACAAGATGCATTTTTATACCCAAGACAGGAAGATATGATTTTTTTCTTCTCATAAAGCCAAAGATGCCCCAACACAAAGTTCAGTTGTTGGGAAAGGGCACAAACAATAGAATTGGTTATTAAAAGGGACGGGTTTAACCATTTTACCAATACGTACGTTGAAAGCAGCTCTTGTCGAATAATAAAAAGTAAAAAAAATGTAATAACAGTAATGGTTTAGGGTTTAAATGACATGGGAACACAATCCAAGCTGCAAGGAAAGTGAACTAATCGATTATATATCTCCATTGAATAGATCTAGTAACATGCTATCTTATCCCATATTTAACACAATCCAAGCTGCAAGGAAAGTGAACTAATTGATTATATATATTCGCCATTGAATAGATCTATGGACATGCTATCTTCTTCTTGTTGAGATCCTTGGGTCTAATCCATTTAAAAAGATGTATTTTCATGATCAACTTGATAAGGCACAGGCACCAGTTTAATATAATAATCTGTCCGAGTGATTGTGCTTCATAAGGAGAAAGTAGTGAACCTCTGTGAGACCCTTAACCAAGATAATGGTTTTATTAAAATATTAAGAGTGGAAAGCAAAGGAAAATAATTATAGAAAGCCAATAAATGTAAGCTTAATACAGTATATAAAGCACATACATGAGAAACAGCAAATATTATCCATTAGCTTCCCTTAATTGGGAAGAATTTCTTAGAGACAAACTTTAGTAATCTATTGGATCAAAGCAGGAGAGAATAGCACCAAAGTTTCCCATTGAACAGCATTTCCTTCTTATATTGGAGGAAGATAATTTTTTTGAGTAAGGAGTTTTAAAGGAGGTGCCAAATGAAGCTTTTGAAATGAATGGAGATAAATCCTATCTATAAAAAATGAATAGAGATAAATCACCTGGTCCTAATGAATTTCTGGCATTTATGGCCATTCTTTTGAAGAAATTTCCAGCTAAAATGTGATGTTCTATCAAGGATCTCTATTACTGATTTCTCAGAGGTTTCAATGTTTCATGATAACATGATTGCCCAAACCCCAAAAACAAATATTCACACTTTTGTGTGTGGGTGTCTATATATGTATGCATGCATATATATGATTCTACAGCATGACAGCCTTTATATGGCACACTGGAGCTGACAAATCAAATCGTTGGCATCAATACAATGCTAGAGCAAATTTTATTATAATTTACAATGCATAATTGGGTCATGTAAAAACAACCATTTTCAAAAGAGCTGGACCTTTCGCACAATGTTTAGTGAAAATGTAGTTAATTTAATAGTACAAACCATTCAAAAGGAAGAACAAGAAAAATGGATCCCAATTCTATACCAAAATGGGGGTTGCACAAAATGTCAACAAACATTTATAAGACAATTAAGTATTAACTGTTTATCTTCATTTATATGTTATTTTATTATTATTTCTAAAGAAAATTGAAATTTGAGAAAAAGGTAGTTGGGATCATATCAAACATTTGTTAACCTATATTTTAAATTATCGATAAAAAATAGCAATAAGAGCATATATATTTGATAAAACACACCCAAGGATTAAACCTTGGTTACTGTTAGGGACTCGCCCCAGACTGAAACTGGGTCGACTCGTTTTGACTCATCCTTGTTGTGCTGTTAAAGAAAAAACTCGGTCGAGTTAGTTTCAGTCTGGGCTAAAATCGGGTCGAAGCAGCGACATTTTTACACCTTTACTATATAGATCCTACGGTTGAGGATTACCTAGATTGACAGAGGATGAAGCTAGGATCACCAGGAGAAGACTTTCTAAACTCGCTGTTAGGAAGATACACATCAAAAGTCGGGTTTATTTCATTAATCTGCATATCGTTGAGGAGGTTGATGATGGAAATGTTATCTTCCAGTTCCCTGTTTGATTTTCCAGAGCTTTCTGATGTGACTTGATGAGTACTAGAACTAGAGCAGCCCCAACTCTTGTCGCTCTTCAAAGTCCAAGGGAAATTATGGCGACCAACTATGTAGCCAAGAGACTTTAAGTGTCGGTAAGCCTCAAAAGACTCCCACGAACAACCATTCTTTCCGTCTGCAACCTTTTCATATATGGCTTTTAAGGGAAGGACAGTATCATTGACATCGTAAAGAACTAATGCCCCCCTTTCTGCCAGAAACCTGCATTAGGATGTAAAACAGAATCAGAAACACTCAAAAATATGCAGTAACAAGAGGTAAGAATGGACACACTCATGTCCACCACCGGATAGTGGACGTTTACTAGGATAAGCCAGCAATAATAAAAAAAAACCAATAACAACTTATACTTTTATAAAATCTGTATTCTTTTTCTCTTCTTTAGAGTTCATTTCCAGTAAATTTTATGCTTCCTCAGGCTAAGTAGGTTTTTGTGTAGATTGGCAAATCAGATAAGAGAAGACAACAAAAGGAGCTAAGCATGACAATGTTTTGATACCACGAACAATTCCAAAAATCCAGAAAATTTTGCTTAAGAGTCGTAGTTCAAAATTTTACATTTTAAGTCAAATCAACATGAAACCTTCCAAACATCCTGGATATACAACTTTTATGTAAGAATTTAACGTTATCATTACTTTTTAAATTTATCATTGTAATTTCCATTTTATGTCTTATAAAAGTTTTTTCATTCAAAGAAGAAATTAAATAACAGAAGGTTTTTCTATGGAATCCAATCCAACTATATGAATTGAATTGAAATTCGCAGGATTAAATTTCAATCGTACTATTCAAATCATGAACCGTATGAGTTTGACTACAATAGATCGCACAAGCTAACAGAGTAGGCAAAATCCGGTCAAACAATAGTGAGGGAGATCAATTTTTTGACCAATCTTGATTCATTTAAGGATTAATAAGTATATCTCCTCCTCAAGCATGGAGATGGCAGCTTTGTCAGATGGCTGGATCATTCAGCTATTTTATGGTCTCTCTAAGCAAGTATAGCACCCACTTATATTTGGAAACAAATATTCCTTACTTTTTTTTTTTTATCGGTAAATGTTCCTTACTTGGAATGAGCTACTTCGATCCACAAGGATTTTGTGGGCCCACTGTTTTATATCAACCGCCCCACCTACAACACACACACACACACAGATTTCCTTGTTGGCATAACACTGCACAGATCCATTTTTTGCACAGCATTGTTGAACCTATCATACGAGGCTCATGAAGATTCTTTGAGTCCATTTATATGTTTCTTCACTTGCACACACTATTTTTTTTTCATTGATCTAAGAAATAAAGTGGTGGTGCCATATACACTTCTTTCCTATAGATTCCCTTGAAGAAATACATTCCACGCATCCAATTCGTACAAAGGCAAGGTACATTTAGAACAATTGACATAATAACACTCATAGAGTTCTTTTTAATAGCTGACAAAGACTTTTTTAATAACAATGAAATGAGAAAAGCCAAAGATAGTCATATAACTGGTATGGGGTGGACAGCAACTTATTTTAAAAGGTGTGAGCCACGAATGATTCACATGTTTCACTAGATACAGTTAGGGTGTCTGCCTTCAGGTTCATTCCCTGATGAACATGAGAAAACTAACATTTCTATCAATCCATAGATTCCATGCCTCCATGATCCAATTGAGCACCCTCTACAATCTCACCCAAGATGATTCGACCACCTAATTATGTAAGATGAATCCCCTTCCACGATTAAGAAGGGATCTCCATTGAGAACAAATCCAGCATAGGACTGCTCAAATTTAGCTAGAAGAGAGTTGCAAGCAACAAATGAGCCCAAGTACCATCATCATCGTCTTCATCATTGCCTTGTCCTTTAAAAAAAGCCCAAACATGCAAGAAGAAAAGCCTCAACTCTTTGGAGTCGGGGCATAAGCACGCTCTTGCTACCCATATGTGAGGCACGGTCTTAGCTCCTTGACCAGGATCGCTCCCACACCTGTAGCGTCCGTAATCGGCCTCCTCAACTGTGTATCGACCAAAAGGCAGGGAAACACAGCCCCCAATCAATGGAGTTGTTGAAATCAAGTAGTAAGGCTAGCTCATTCCGTTTCGGGGCTCTAGGTGGTCTTAGCTCCCTGACCAGGATCGCTCCCATACCTGTAGCATCCGTGATCAGCCTTCTCAACTGTGTATTGATCAAAAGGCAGGGAAACACAGACCCCAACCAAGGGAGTTGATACGTCCATTATGTCTCACCTTATTTCAACATGCTATGTTGCCCCAGGGTGGGCAGTCACATCCGTATCGCCAGGGAGCAACTACAGCGTTCGAATATGATCAATCTACTTGGCAATTCATCCGGTGACTTCACGGTCACCAAAGAAGCCCCTAGCGGGTCGCCTTTTGAAGATAGATAGCCGCCCCATTCACGTTTTGAATTCAGTAGATAGAAAAAAGATATTAGATAGATAAGGAGGTGAGTGAGTCCTCATTGACCTGAGCGATTTGGATCACCTAGCAGGCAACTGAAGTCGAGGCTGTGTTAGCTCACCCCCATAGATCGCGACCGTTTGTCCCAACTGTTCTAGCATGTGTGCCACCCAGGGCATAAGGGGCATGATGATGTGACGTCATCCTCACCGTCCTCCGGCTTAGTCTGCCCTAGCTTCTGGTTGGGCCGGCTCAATAGCTCGATACGAATTAGCAGTTTTTTATTGCATTCTTGATCCAATGTGGCTACTAGATATGTTTGTTACACCCTTCATGACTCGTTTAGGAATAAACAATTCATGGGGTGGTTGGAGTATCACAGGAGGAACTATAACAAATCCGGGTATTTGGAGTTACGAAGGTGTGGCCGGGGCACATATTGTGTTTTCTGGCTTGTGCTTCTTGGCAGCTATCTGGCATTGGGGGCATGAGACCTACAAATATACTGCGACGAACGTACATGAAAAACCTCTTTGGAATTGCCCAAGATCTTTGGCATTCATTTATTTCTCTCAGGGGTGGCTTGCTTTGGGTTTGGCGCATTTCATGTAACAGGCTTATATGGTCCTGGCATATGGGTGTCCGATCCTTATGGACTAACCGGAAAAGTACAATCTGTAAATCCAGCGTGGGGCGTGGAAGGTTTTGATCCTTTTGTTCCGGGAGGAATAGCCTCTCATTATATTGCAGCGGGAATACTAAAGATTGTGAAACTCTTTGAAGACTTCTAACTGTAATTAAATAATAGCTTAATAACTCGATGGTTTCTAGGGGCCAGGGCCAGGGCATGGTAGGGATAGTACAATTCAAAAGTCAGTACCCGATGGTTTTATGATTAATCCTTTAAAAGGTGTTCTTGCTTGGCGACTCATGGTTTCATGTCTAATGTCACTCCCCAATACGGGTTTTTCACCTTTTCCTCATGGTACTAGTTCATTATCGGTCACCCAGGAATATTTAGCGTTGCACGGTGGTACTTGCTGATTCACACGAGATTCCACATGCCAGTTAATGATGCTTTCGGCTACCGGCCTCTAGCCATCTTGGATGCAACACTCCATCGCTTCGCGAAATTCCTGGAGAGTTATACAATTGTGGATTGATAAGACAACTCACTATTTCTTGAAGCTCGCTCTCTAACCCGGATGAACCATATAGGCAAGAGAAATCACAATCCTAGGTTTCTCATTAAACAACCATCAACACTCAGCTTTTGACTTTCAGGAAATGAGAACGACCATCTCTCAATTGACTTTAACTTTCGAAAAGCACTCAAGACAATATTCTTGATGCATCTTCGTGAGTCATCACCTCTCAACCACTTGAAAATGGTAGCCATAGGAGCCCAAAAGAATGGCTCTCTTTAATTTTTCCTATTACCTTTCAAAGAGGAGAACCAACTCCTCTAAATATTTGATCATTAATGTCGTTTCATAAACTCTATAAAATCAAATTTAGGCATAATCGCCCTAGAATGCAAATATTTGAATCAATCAACTGAGGATTCGTTTGAAAGCAAGCAACGTGGATCCAGATCCAACCAGATCTCAACTAAAGTTTTTCAGGTAACCTAAAACAACTTTAATTACCTATGCAGCTAAATGTGCTCCTCATTTCGTCAGAGGGATGCCGCTTCTTTAGCTTCAAATAGGTCGTTAAGAGGTTTGAAGTTAAGTGTTTTACTACATATGAATAATAAATATTACCCGTATTATGGTTGTTTTATACTTGGAACATAGGATTTTAGGCTTTTTTATGGTTACAAAAATATGAGTGATGGTGACATCAACCGATATGCTTTGTATGGAAAGCACAAGAGGAAGATTCAAAGCCTCAGAACATCTCGAAGACCCATGTGTACGTATGTGACATATGAGAAGACCCAACAATAGAATGATTTCTCGTGGGAGAAAGGAAAAGTCGTCATATGAAGGACGTCCGTGGCTTTAGAACGGACGTCAGTGAAATAAAGGTGTCTGAAAATTAAGGCAAGGGCATTCATGATTTAGACCACATTATGTTTTTGTGCACATAGGACAGACATCCGTGAGTGTCATCCCCGAATTGGTGGCTACACGAATTTTAGGCAAAACTTGTCGTTTTAGTGTTTGTTTAGGTTTAAGACTTTCTTATTTCGAACTTTATGCTTAGTTTTGGTTTGCTTTGTGCACAACCCTAGAGAACTTATGAAGAGTTTTCACCCGAAAGAGAGAATCTTTCAAACTCGGAGAGAGAATCTTCGATTCCATGTGCGGTTTGGTGTGAAGCCAGTGCGAGGCCTTGGAACTTCTATTCATTTTCTATTTTTCTTTTGATTTTTGTCAAGCAATTAATTTAATTATTTCTTCTACCGAAAAACCAAACCTAAATTATCTTTTCTTTTAGTTATTGTTGCTGGGATTTTGATCTCTAATTTTATACCCTAATCCGTTGTCTGTGAACTATTTAAACCCTTCGGGCCTTAAATTATTCAAACCCTAACAAGGAGTCAAGAGACATCATCTTGATAGTCGCTTGGTGCCCTAGACTAGATGAAAATCCGAGTTCTTTTAATAAGACCTTATTTTCTAGATTGTGAAAATCATATGCTAACAGACGCTAAATTGAATCAATTAAATTGCCCTAATAAAGTTAATAAATATTTTGTGTTTTGGGATTAATTTATATATCTCTACTGCTTAATTAAATCTTAAATTGATTTCAAAATTGCATAACTAGGGTTTTAGCGTTTTGTTTTGCATCAACTTGGTATCAAAGCACAATAGGTCTAGGGTTTGTTTTCATTCTAGGTTTTTTAGGTTCCATATCCCTCATCGCATATAATTTTCTTTTGCGTTTTATTTTATTTTTTGATCACCATGAATCCATAACAGATAGAAGCTTTCATAAAAAGTGTCCAAGCTCAATTTGAAAACTTTAATACCTAGTACCAAACGTTGTCGAACCAAATTCAAAATATGAATAAGACACATGAGGATGATTATGTTAAGAGTTAATGATGGGAGAAGAGATCCTCCACGGCATGATGCCCAACCCAACCCTGATGACAATTTTGAATACCGTTAAGATCAAGGCTCTCCAACCTATGATGGGAAGAGAGAATCCAAAGTCTTCCTTGATTGGATATCTCACATGGACACCTATTTTGATTGGTATGAGATGTTGGAGCGCAAAGTCCAATGTGCTAAGATGAAGTTGGTCGAGGCTTTATTGGACCGGTAGCGTTCTCATTGCGATCTCATTGCCACGTACACTTGGTAGCGATCTCATTGCCACGTGGCCTGATATGAAAACTAGTTGCATGAGAATTATGGTCCTTTGGCTTATAATCATTGTCTCTTGGATCAATGGCTAATTCTCCGACAGGGAAGTATGTCGGTCTCGGAATACATCACTAAGTTTGAGGGGCATATGTTGCGCGTCGATGTATCGAAACTTGAAGAAATCACCCTATCTAGGTTTAGGACGGGCCTTCGCCTGGATTTGCAGAGGGAACTTATTCCACACACTGCGAATGATCTTAAGGAGTGTTATGCGAGAGTGCGAGAGTTGAGAGGTAAGTAGAAACCCCGACTAGTAGGCACTCTTGTTTCCCCAATCTGGGACATCAGATTATCCCCAATGAGAAGGTGAACAATTCCTATGATCAACCTTCGAAACCCGTGACTTCCCAAGTTGACAAGGGAAATGGAAAATTAATTGAGGGTCCTAAGGGTAGTCAAACTCAGTGTTATAAGTGTCAAGGGTTCGGGCACTTTGTCGCTCAATGTCCAACAAAAGTTATGATTATTAAAGGAGAACAAGACAAAAGGCAAGGGGCTCTTGAGGTAGAAGTTTATGAGCCCGAAATTCTGAGTGATAAAGTGGTCGAAAAGAGTCTAGGTTGTATTAGATAGTTCCAATGAAAAGGATGGTATTGTGTCCACAATGCATAAGTCGTTAGAGTCGATAGGAGATCATCATCATGAATTGCATGAAATAACTAAAAAGGTTATATTGAGCAACGGAAGCATGGAGAATTTTTCTAATGCTCAAAATTTATTTAAATGATTTTGCCCCAGGTAAATTTATGATGGTTTGGTTTAGACTTGAGCAAATCCGGCAAGAAATTGAGAAAGGTTTGCAAACTTGCAATGCTGATTTTTTTTTCAATCTTTAAAATGGGTCATTGTGATAGCCTAGATTTTCCTCTAGAAGCCTTTTCTAGGTCCAACAACAAAATCCCCAGACCCATTCCTCATTATCGATTCATCTGAAGCCACTCCTATCTACCAATTTATTCCCCAAATAATTCCTGAATAATATAAGAAAGAATTAGATGGAAAAGTGTTGGAAGATTCGGATTTTGGCAAGAGTACCTCCGAGTGGAAAGGAAAGCCGAAAGTTGAGAAGCAGGTGTCTGCAATGGGTAGGTTCTTCAACTCATTAGAGACGAGTTTCTCCCACCTGGGGAGAATAGATGGGGACATCAACCGATACGCTTTGTATGGAAAGCGCAAGAGGAACATTCAAAGCCTCAGAACATCTCGAAGACCCATGTGTACGCATCTAACATGTGAGAAAACCCAACACTTGGGCATAAATGTGGTAGCAAAGGAAAAGAAGGAAAAATCAGTATATGACGGATGTCTGTGGGTTCAAAAGGATGGTCGTGAAATAAAGGTGCTCTGAAAATTAAGGCAAGGACATCTGTGACCAAGGACATCAGTGATTTAGACCCCATTCTGTTTTTGTGCACGTCGTCAAGGACGGAAATCCGCGACCTTCAGACGGACGGACGTGAGTGTTGTCCACGAGTTGGCGGCTACACGAGTTTTAGGCAAGACTTATCGTTTTTAGTGTTTATTCAGGTGTAGGACTTTGTTATTTCGCACTTTATGCTTATTTTTGGTTTGTTAGCCTATATAAACGCATGTAAAGACTCTATTTTAGATAGTTGATTGCTAATAGAATTGAGATTTGCTTTGTGTAAAACCTTAGAGAACTTGTGAAGCGTTTTCACCCGAAAGAGTGAGCCTTTTAAACTTGAAGAAAGAATCTTTGATTCGGCGTGATATTGTCCACTATTTTTTAGGATGATGGATAGTAAGGATCTTATGTCATGCATGCTACAAACAAGCTGTAAGTAAAGACATTTCTACACAACCCATGTGATTGTAGCAGAAACCTTCCTTGTCAAAAGGTGATTAAACCTTTAATGGAGAAGTTACCAGCATCAGCCACCTTCCAATAAGGTCTATCAAACCATTTCTAAAAATGTAAATGGAAAAGAGTACCTAAACTTCCACGAATAGAATGCATTCATTGTTCTTTAGGTTCTCTTGAAACATGATGTTTCAAAACACCAAGCAATTTACTTCATTTTGAAAGAACTTGTTAACTGGTATATTTTTATGGACGAAAAAGTTATAGAATCATTCATAATGGTAGTTGAGTGGGTTGTCGCCACACAAAGAGTTATCGTCCATCGACTACACCTTTTAAACTGATCTTAGGCCCTGACTCACCCTGCGTAGACGAACCTTGCGGAGGAACCTTAGGTTTTCGAGGCATTGGATTCTCACTAATGTTTGTGTTACTCAAGCTGACATTCTCGCTTGCGCTTCATCCACACCTGCTCACACAGATGCTTTCATCTTAGCGGAACACTCCCCTAACAATCCATTTTTACAACATCTTCAGTAAATCATCCAAAAATGTATCATATAAACGACAACACACCATCCATTCCCCACATAATAAAGACTCTTGGTGATGCACATACCTTCCGATCCAGTAGCACTCCTTATTTCTCATCTGCATCAGTCACTTGGTATTTTTCATTGTCAACTATGAACCAAAAAGCTATGATATGTCGTTACTTGCAACAACCACTTTCTAAGGAGAGCCACAACATCTCTTTCAATTTTCTAATCACAACCGTGTAATGGTGATTAGATGATACCCGATGTTCCGATAGGCAATGCTTCTCTTTTGATTATCGTTCCCATTCCCAGGAAAATTACTTTCAAGTTTTTCAAGATGATTGTATACCCAACTTAAACATTAGAACATCAACGCATAATATGGTAGGAGGGAAGCTAAGATTGATTTTATAAGCATCTTGGGCAACTAAACAATAATATCTTGCTTTTCCAAACTTATAATTTTAATTCAACCCACTCAATTACCAAGGCCTATAATGCTTTCAATAGTTTCCCCACCTCTAACGCTATCCTAATCTATGTAATCAGAAATTTCTCTATCTTGCATTCCAAAAAGAGAAACTATTATGTTGAGCCATGGTTCCTCAAGATTAAGCCCAAAAAATCAACAAATTTGGCAAATTAATTTGTTTTTTATTTGAAGCTACCTCAAAGCATCGCAAAATAGCTTGTTAGCTCTTCACTTATTCCAATGAAGGCTCATAGAATAAAAATAAAAATGTATCATTGGTTATTTAAAGGTGAGAAATGTGTGCACCATCCTCCTAACCTTGAAACCACCAATGAGACCTATGAGGATAACGTTGGGCATTAACCAACAATTTTCTCATCTTCATCCATGTCTTTTGAGTAATCTTTGTGTTACGAACCAAAAGTAATAAGGGATTAACTTTCCACTCCACTAATGCCTAGGCATTTTTTAAGGATTGGTTAGGACCTTAACAAAATTGTAATCAGAGCCAGCACTACAACTTGAGCTCGAGTCACGAAAGGGCTGACTTGGGAAAGGGCTACCTGGGAGGCCCAAAAGAGAGTTTCGGAGTGAAAGCTGCCACGAAGTGGGCCATTGTGGAATCCTGGAAGGGGTGACCTGAGGAAAGAGCTACCTGGGAGCTCCAAATGGGTACCGGTATGCGAGCCGCCATAGAGTGGACCTCTGCAGATCATAGTCACAAAGTTGGCAGCATGGGTTAAAATTTCGTTCTACCGATACGTATCGGAAATTCAATGTACCGGACGATACATTGAATGTATCGTCCGGGGCTTCCCATACAAACAGGACGATACAATACATTGAATGTATCGTATCGTCCTAGTCCAATACCGATACGTATCGGTATCGGACGATATTTTGACCCATGGTTGGCAGTCAACAATAAATCGGCAAGGGTCTAAGTCGGGAACAATCGGAAAAAATCGATCAAAAAAAAAAAAAAAATGAATTGAGGAATTTACAATATCTAAAAATATAAAATATATATTATAATTTATTTCAAGTTAAAAATAATGGTTTTAATGAACAAAATAGTGCAAAATAGGCAAAACCCAGAGATTTTTTATGAAAAAAATAATAGAAAACCTAAAGGTTTTTTTCCCCGTTATGTATAAGTGAATAAAAAAAAGAAAAAAAATTTGAACATCACAAAGAACGCCAATTAATCAGCCGAGTCGTGACTTGAGAAGAATACAAGTTGCTGACTTTTTCTGATTTTTTGAAATAAGTAGGAGGCTTTTGTGACTATGCCGCAAATGTCGGCTAAGGAGTGTGATGGTGTGTTATGACCACATACTAATAAGGGACTCACTTTCCGCTCCATTAACGCCTAGGCATTGTTGGAATATCAATTAGGACCTTAACACTTTGATCCCATGCCCTTGAAGTTAAACGAACAAAACTTTGGACCACAAAATAACATGGGTGATTGGCAATTTATTACATATAACCCATAGCAAACTCCATAATTTCGAGTTGATCAAAATTCTAAAAAAATGGATTAAAGTTATTTTTCACCAAAAACAAATGAATGTTGAAATTTCTACAAGTTAAAAAACATCATAACCAAAGTTACCTACAAGATCTCTTCAATAAAGCAATAGAGCTTGCCTCTTCGTGTTACCCCTGTGGTGGTCCACATGCCACCCTTCTGTTTAATGACTTCACCCATCCCTATCTCCTCCTCCCAAAGAGTAATTGATACATCTTTCCTACAAAATTCAAGAAAAGAAGAAAATTATTCATTAGAGTTCTTCTCACCTTGAAATATAACTATTTCTTTTAATTTATGTGGAAAAAATTCAACCTGAATTGCAACTTGGGTGTGGAACCAAATTTGTAGGGGTTTCCTGCTTCATCGTCGGAGTCTTGCAACTCGGTATCAGAATCAGTCTTCGCACTAGAACTTGCCCAGTCATCAGGTCCCATATTTGTTTGGGTTAATCTGGCAAGATTACTGGAAAATGAACTTACAAACAATGAAATTTCTTTGATAAATTTTATAAAACAGGTAGCTTGCAGCTTTCTAGCATATATTTTCCAATAGAGGGCATTCCATATTCAAGCTTTATATTAATGGCAGGCCGAGTTACATCTAGACAATTCAAGTAAACAAACGTGAACTACCTCTTCAAGAGAGAGATGCTTCAAGTAGGGCTCTCAATGGGCCAGGCCAGCCTGGATTTTGGCCCACACCTGGCCTGGAAAAAGTGGTATTTTTTATTAAGCAAATCCGGCCCGGTATCCGAATCGGGTTAAGCATGTTGCAGCCCGGATAAATCCGGGCAGGGCTTGGGTTGAGTGTTGCAACATCCGGCCCACACCCGGCCCGGATGTTACATATATATATATATATATATATATGTCTCTGTGTGTGTGGATTTGCTTGGATAATAAACTTACAATCAACACTTAATATATGTATAAGGACCAAATTTTATTACAGCCATTTAGTTATGTGATTGATATATTGGAAAGGAATAATGGCACATGACCACTCCTGTACAGATATGCATGGTCGTCCACTTATTAAGCCAAGTGGCATGTGGGTTTGAAAAATCCAATTCATCAATTGTAGTTCATATATTGAACTAAAATGTACCAAAAGATCACAATGATTGGAGGATCTTAACCATCCGACCTATCCTTTTAAAATGAACAGGTGTTTACATTTTTTAATAGTCGAAATCCAAGTGCACCAATAAGATGGTTAGAATGCTCTAAAACAGTAATGATAGTCATCATGGTGTCTGCCACAGACCTCCGCTGCGAAGCAAGGTGGTTTGCTACGACCCCAAAGTTCTTTTATGGTTTTTTAGGTATCTTTACCACCAAATGCTATAAATTTTGGCTATTTATAGGGCAGGGCATGATTTTAAAATAATTACCAGATAACGCATTTTACCTCATAAGCTACCAATGTAAGTAATTTGGGCTACCTCATAAGGTATCAACTTAGGTAATTACCTTATTATAATTACCTAAGTTGGTACCTAAGGAGATAACGGATGACCCTTTTTAGAATTATTTTTGTGTGGTCTGCTCGCTGATAAAAATCCTTTCTTTGATTTGTCTTGAAACACAAGCCTTTGGAGCAGTGGCGGAGGCAGAATTTTGCCTTTGGTTGGGGGGGGGGGGGGGGGAACCAATCCGTAGTCGATATATTCTAATATTTTTTTTCTGCCATTAGTTGATGGCTACTGATCACCAAAGTGAGCCATCAACTAATTTTGGGGTTGTGATCTAGATTCTAGACAATGGTCCTGTACACCATATGTAATTGTCTAGGTTTTGTATATGGTGATTGAATTGCTCCCAATCTAAATTGAGGACGGTCACTGCGTTGAGACGCGTGAGTCGTGACACAACTTTTCATTAAGTGCAATGTATGTGCATTCTGTTAGTGTAAACAGTAAGGGATAATGGTTCCTGGTTGACATTTAAACACCAAAATGGTGTTTAAATAATCTTACATCATTAAAATTATACTTTTTAACTTAAACCATTGAAGTGTGATTTATCATTATGTCATGTGGGGCACATCTTTTACTAATCTAAACTGCCCAAGTGGCAATCCATTATTCAAACACATTTAAGCTCAAAGAAACATCCTATAGGCTATATGTAGATGTAAACCATCCAATTGATGAACTTTAATATCCGCCATTTAACTAAAAAAAATTAATTGATAGTGTAATCAACAGATCGGATGGTTTATATATCCCTAAAGGCCATTTTTGCACTTGTTGCACTTCAATCTATGATCGGTCACATAGACGGTAGGGATCACCCACGTCTTAAACCATTGGTGGTGTAAGATCATTTAAACACTATTTTAGTGTTCAAATGACGGCCGGGTCCAAATAATTAGCACGACCATCAATAATAAAATCAAAATTTACATAAAAATAAAAAATAAATATTATATATAATCTACAAGGGATAATGGCTCTTGACCATAGGTCAAAATCTCGGCCGATACCAGTACGTACCGGTATCAGCTAGCTCTGGTACAATACATTCGTTGGGAGTCACCCAACTAATGTATCGCCAGGTACGGCCAACATACCAATTGTACCGGGCGATACATTGAAATTCAATGTATCGGACGATACCTTGAATGTGTCGTCTGATACATTCACTTTTTTTTAAGCCCCCTTTTTTTGCTAGAAAGGGACCCATGAGCCTTCTCTTGTCTTCTCTTCTTTAGTGCTTCTCTGTTCTCAGTGTATCTTCTCTCTTCTTGTCTTCCCTTTTTTCCCCTCCGGTAGCTAAGAATGCCTTCGTAAAAATATCAAAAATTAGGTACAAAGCTCAAAATATAAATTAAAAAATAGGTACATAACTTTAACAAATTGAAAATATTTTAAATAAATAATTTACATTTTTTTAGTGTTTTTTTTTTTATTTTTTCAGATTTTTTTGAAAAAAAATTAAAAAAATACAGGCTGATACATTCAATGTTACAGCCGGTACGTATCGTTCAGGACCCTAAATGACACGTACTGGTAATCCGAGATTTTGACCCATGCCCTTGACTGACATTTAAACAACTAAATGGTCTTTGCATTATCTTACACCATTAAACTTAGACTTTTTATCTCACATCATTGAAGGATGATTTATCATTAGGTCATATAGTGTACATCTGTGATCAATCTTAATTCTAACATTTCCGAGTGACAATCTATAATTGGAATATGTCTGTTGACTCGAAAATTTTGGAATTTAGAACCTTTTTTTCTTCCACTTAGCCTTAAAAGTCCGATAGAAGGAATTAGGGAAAGAGACTATTTATAGTTTTTTTTTTTAACAAATCCTAATCTAAATAGGATTTAAAGTCCTAAGCTATGCTTAGCCACTAGAAAAATATACGTAGCCACCTAGGGTGGATAGAAAAATACTCATCCACCCTGGGTGGATAGAAATATACTTATCCACCTAGGAGGCTAGAAAATATACGTAGTCATCCAGGTGGCTAGAAAAATACTTATCCACCCTAGGTGGATAGAAATATACTTATCCACCTTAGGTGGATAGAAAAACACTTATCCACTTAGGTGGCTAGAAAATATACATAGTCACCTAGGTGACTAGAAAAATACTTATCCACCCTAGGTGGATAGAAATATACTTATCCACTTTAGGTTTCACCTAGGTGGTTAGAAAATATACGTAGTCACCCAGGTGGATAGAAATATACTCATCCACCTTAGGTGGATAGAAAAATACTCATCCACCCTAGGGGGATAGAAATATACTTATCCACCTAGGGAGATAAAAATATACTTATCCACCTAGGTGGCTAGAAAATATACGTAGTCACCTAGGTGGATAGAAAAATACTCATCCACCCTAGGTGGATAGAAATATACTCATCCACCCTAGGTGGATAGAAAAAATACTTATCCACCCTAGGTGGGTAGAAATATACTTATCCACCTTAGGTGGATAGAAAATATACTTATCCACCCTAGGTGGATAGAAATATACTTATCCACCCTAGGTGGATAGAAAAAATACTTATCCACCTTAGGTGGATAGAAAAATACTTATCCACCTAGGTGGCTAGAAAATATACGTAGTCACCTAGGTGGATAGAAATATACTCATCCACCTAGGTGGATAGAAATATACTCATCCACCCTAGGTGGATAGAAAAAATACTTATCCACCCTAAGTGGATATAAATATACTTATCCACCTAGGTGGATAGAAAAATACTTATCTACCTAGGTGGCTAGAAAATATACCTAGTCACCTAGGTGGATAGAAAAATACTCATCCACCTAGGTGGATAGAAATATACTCATCCACCCTAGGTGGATAGAAATATACTTATCCACCCTAGGTTATGAGAAAAGAATGACGTACGTGAGAAGAATCTTCTCAATCCGTGTGAACACGAAAACTTACGCAGCTCTCTCAACCGTTCATTTCATGAAAACCTTACGGAACCATAAGATCGTAACTTCTATAACCGCTACCACAAATCTATAAATAGCAGATCCGTCCTCATTGCAAAGGATCCGAAAATTCTGACACGAGAGCTCTGCCGAAAATATCTTCGACTCTTCTAAAAAAGACTTTAGGGTGATCTCCGAGATTCTGATTATTCTTTTCTTCTTTTTTTATTTTCTTTTAAAGTGGACGGGAGGAGTAAGTTAGGATTAAAACTTTTAGGATAAGGGCTACGGCCCTTACCTAAAGGAGATACGCTTAAGATAAGAGCTACGGCTCCTCGTAAGCAGGATTTATGGTTACAATTTGGGATTACACGTTACGACTCGTACCCAATCTCTTGCGTACTTAGAAATAGTTAAGCCACGTGGGTACGACCCTGGGCATAACTCCTAGTACACTCGGATTGCAACCACAAATTCAATGCTCATACGGGTTGCAATCACGAACCCGAAGAATAATTTCGGACTATAATATCTAAAATATTCACCTATGATAATTAAAGTTTCCCCCGCGGTTCGGATCATCAGTCCCTCAAATGAGGGTTTGAACCTTAACCTCGAGATCGAAAATTCTTTCACAGTGGACTCGTTGACTTTTAAGTGAGATTGTAATGAGATCCAACGGTAGATTTATTACATATTGATCAGATCTTATGATTTTGGTCAAATCCAATGGTGGATTCATTGACTTTTAGTCAAATGATCATAATGTGAGATCGTAACGAGATCCAATGGTGGATTTACTATGCATTGACCAGATCTTGTGATGATGGTCAAATCCAACAGTGGAATCATTGACTTTTAGTCAAACGATAATAATGTGAGATCATAATGAGATCCAACGGTGGATTTATTACATATTGATCAGATCTTGTGATTATGGTCAAATCCAATAGTGGAATCATTGACTTTTAGTCGTACGATCATAATGTGAGGTCGTAATGAGATCCAACAGTGGATTTATTGTATATTGACCAGATCTTGTGATTATGGTCAAATCCAACGGTGGAATCATTGACTTTTAGTCAAACGATCATAATGTGAGATCATAATGAGATCCAACGGTGGATTTATTACATATTGATCAGATCTTGTGATTTTGGTCAAATCCAATGGTGGATTCATTGACTTTTAGTCAAATGATCATAATGTGAGATCATAACGAGATCCAATGGTGGATTTATTATGCATTGACTAAATCTTAAGATATTGATCAAATCCAACGGTAAAATCATTATAAAATCATTTATGATCATCAAATTTTAAGAAATTTGACGATATCTAACTCATGATTAGACACTATCACTGAAAGTGATAATTATTCTGATAATCAGTTGCCCGAAAAAATGGATTTGGTATTCGAAGTCATCTTTGAGGCCAGAGAACAAGAATTCGTTTTAAGACTTGTCCACGAGTTTCTTGCTCCAGTAATGACTCGTGCTTTTCGATCAATGGACCCGACTTTTGGAGGAGGGGTTCTCCCATCCGTCGTCCCCTATTTCATATTTCTCAAATCTCCGATGAAGATAGTCTGCTATCCATCTATCTCATGACGGATTGAAGATGTCGATGAAGACTTAGAATTAGAATCTTAGTTTGTTTATTTCAGAGATGTAATTACGTTATTTTTTTAGTAGCTTTTAATCAGAGGTATTCAATTTTGATGTAATTAACGGGGAATCGACTGCGATACCCGGAAGTGTAAGGTCCGCCATTTTAATAAAACCCTCTCCTAGCGAGGGGAAATTTGTTATGATTGATTTGTGTTAGATTTATATCCTATGCAAATTTGTTGTTTACAAATTTCTGGCACGCCTGGTGGGACCCACTTCTCCTCTCATCTTTAAGCTACTTAATAAAACAAATTCTCTGAAATAAAATGTGGGTATAACAAACTATAAAGCTTTGGTTATTTCATGATTTTTCATTTTAATAGCTGGTTCTTCCATGCAGATATTCACCGAATTTACTACATCAAACATTTCAATGGCCTTTGGAAAGAATGTTGCTCACTCCTCTTCATCAGGAATTCGTCGTGTGATGCGGGCTTGACCTCAGACTGAGGAAGCCATACTCCGCCGATCAACCCGTCTTATGGCACGAGCCAATCTGGAGGAGAAATACGCTCAGCAGGAAGAACTGGATTCTCCCAAGTCCTTCACCAGTATTGACAATCCACTTTATGGGGATTCAGACTCTATCTTTTTCGAAGATGAGTTCCCTGAGGTCCTATCGCAATCAGCCTCGGTAAGCCGGCCAAGAAATCCGAGGTCTAATCAGTCTCATCCGACGAATTCCCTGCAATTACCTGAGATAGCCAACCTGACTAAATCACGTGTCCGGATTATTTCTTCATCACCCATCACCCCTCGTTCCTCGAGCTCCCTTCAATCCAATCTCGACGGATCATCCGTCGGATTAGTGACTTCAGACATCCCTACGGTACTTCCAGTGATGGTTTTGGCAACAGAAGAAAGCCAACATCCTTAACAAATTAGAACAGATCGTCCAAACAATCGACTCGTGATGCCTGAGATAGTCAGGCGATTGAGAGAATAATCGAAAAGAGATTGAAGAAAATATATCCCTAAACAAAGTACAGAGCCTAATTTCTGAGAATCTTAAAGGTTATCGGAAAGTGTCGGATAGTTCCCAGACATATCGCAAGCCATATCCGCCAGAAATTGATGAAGTCTCGTTTCCACCTGAGTACAGACAACCAAAGTTCTCCCAGTATAGCAGTGGTGCCCCACTTGAGCATTTGGCCCACTTCCTCTCAGCCTGTGGTGACACTTCAAAATGCGACGCTTTGCTTTTGCGACAATTTGTGCAGACTCTTAAGGGAGCTGCATTCACATGGTACACGAAGCTTCCACCCGAGTCAATATCGACCTGGAAAGAGATGGAAGAGGCATTCCTGAAGAGATTCTTTAGTACTCAGAGATCCGTAGGGGTCGCCGAGTTATCACAATTGAAACAACGACCAAATGAAAGGGTCGTCGATTACATTACGCGGTGGAGAAACCTTAGCATCCATTGCAAGCACAAGTTTGAAGAAGAAGAAGCAGTACAAACGTGCCTGGCTGGTATGAGACAAGAATTAGCAGTCCCTTACTATGGACATTCCATGAGTTTCGAAGATCTCGCTACACGAACTTCAGAACTAGAAAGTTTCATCGGCTTAAACTCAAGGGGAAACCGAAAGGATTCTCCCAGAGGAATGCGAACGGCGATGTACATCTTACATCTTATCCGCACAATAGCAATTGCTAAAGATCGTAATCAATTCACTGTAACCAAACGAATAGAAGAATCCGGAAACAATCGATCAAACAAAGCAGGTGGAGTCAACAGTAATTTTGCACCCCCTCAGAGATCAAGCTGGTCTAAGGGCCAATCTCTGAAAGAAAGGAAAGATAAAAAGTATTCATTTAAAAATGAAGACGTCGAGGGCATCTTCGATGACGTCATTGACGGTGGGATTATATAGCTACCAGAATCCCGCAGACCTGAAGAGTAAAATAAAACAGATGATCCACTATACTGTAAATATCATCATGTGCTATGACACACGTTGAAAGATTGTTTCATATTTAAAGATAAGGTCCAGAGTCTTCTCGATTCTGGAGACATTACTTTTACTCCAGAATCTCCTAAACAAGACAATGATAGCATTGCTACGACAAATATGATCACCTTCGGGGGTTTTCCACCAGTTCCTATCCTTGAAAAAAATTCGAACTCTGCACTTTCGGAACTTTATGAGTTCATTCCATCCTGCAAGGACTCTGATTCGTCGTTATCCGAGGATGAAGTAGGCCCAGCCCACTATATTAGCTGGCGCAGGAAGAGAGAATGGAAACAGAGGGATACTGCCCGAAATAAGAAAGTACTGATAGAAAGTGAAGCAACTTGTTTCTTAAAAGAACTGATGCAGAAGAATGGCTTACCCGATTATCAACATCTTGTTACTGGAGGCACATCAGGATGGATTGACGATGATACCCGAGAATGGAGGAAAACACCACCACCACCTCGTCCGTTAGGTTCAGTCCCTTTACAAGATTCACCGACACCTCATCCGTCAGGTATAGTTCCTTTGCAAGATGATCCATGGGAAAAGGCGCTAGCATACAATAGGCGGCAAGCACATATACAACAAGCAGGAATCAAAGACTTATGGAAAAAGAAAACTTCTCTCCCAGAATGGAACTGGGGTTGTGATACCAAGTCCTTAATAGAAGAAGCTCAAGGTAAGCGACGCGAGTTTAATTGGCAAGGGTCATATATGACAGAATCGCCTGATTCTGAGGAAGGGAGTTGGCATGTGATTCCCAAGAAGAAGAGAGCGCCCGAAGTCGAAGTTCCATTAGAAACGTCTGCAAATTTAAAGAAATCTGTGGAGAAGGTAAAAAGAGAAATAAAAAAGACTCCTTCGAATTATACTACACTCCAAATGCTTAAGGATCGTAGAGAACGGGAGAAAGGAAAGAAGATTCAACCGGAACCTATGAAATCGTCGGAGAAAGTACAGAAGATGAAACTTGAACCGATGATAATTTCCTTTTCATCGTCATCATCCGAAGTGGAAATGGAAGAATTACAGCCACTCACGTTGGGAGATTACATACCTCTCGAATGTTCTAAAACGTTCAGGAACCAACAAGAACCAGATGTTGTTGATAGCGATGACAAAGCCCAACAGAAAGAATCAGAATCTCATATCAATGTTAACAAGAGTCAGATTAAAGATTTTCGCACGAAGGATGTCATTAACTGCTCATCTTCACCGGATGCTTCTGAAGGCAACTTGTCTGATAATGAAGGTTGGCATAAAGTGGTTATTCCACAAAAAAAAGAGTCAATCGAATCTAATAATGTTGCTCCCATGGGTTAAAATGCCGGAAAACCGGTACGTATCGTCCGGTCAAAAAACCGGTACGTACCGGACGATACGTACCGGAACAGTAAAAAACCGGATGATACATTGAATGTATCGTCCGGTATTACACATAAAAGGGCGATACGGTACTTTTAATGTACCGTATCGTCCACCTCCGATACCGATACGTATCGTCCGATACGTATCGGTATCGGACAATATTTTGATCCATGGTTGCTCCTTGCAACATGACTCAGATTGAAGAGGTAGATGCTATAGAGCAACGTACCGATCGTCCAGTTATACCTTATCAACGTAAGACAAAGAATCATCATGTTTCGTCTACAGAAACTGTATCACCACCCAAGGGTGCGGAAGGTGCCGATAAGACAACCAAGCAAGGAGAAACGTCGTTATTCGACAAAAACTCCAAGAATACCGATAAAGGCAAAGAAAAAGAAAATCCTGATGTAAATTATGATGTACTCTCATTTAAAGAAAGTGCCTGCTTTGCTTTCGGTGTATGATGCGCTTTGTCTATCTAGTAGTTTAAGGAAAACACTGATAAAAACTCTCTCTAACTTGGACAAGTCCATCGAGGAAGTTTGTCGGGTAGAGACTAGCTTGGAAGACTTAGTTTGTACGATCACATTTTCTGATGATGATCTCGAAACCAAATTTAAGTCACACAATAGACCCCTCTTTATATCGGGTCTACTTGAAGGCGTTAAGCCTATGCGAGACTTATGATAGATGGGGGTCTCGTAGAATTTATTGCCACTACATGTGTTACATAAAGTGGGACGAATAGTTAAAGACCTCTCACCCAGTACCCTCATAATTCAAGGTTTCAATCAAAATAAACAAGGAACCTTAAGATCTATTCACTTACGATTAGATATCGAAGAGCTTTCCTCTAAGATCCAATTCCATGTGATCGATGCTAATACATCATATAATGCGTTGTTGGGAAGACCCTGGTTACATCAATGTGGAGTTGTTCCATCCACACTCCATCAATGTTTTAAATATTTTCATAATGGCGAGCAAAAACGGGTTGCAGCTGATCCACGACCCTTCCACCCAGATGAAGCTCATTTTGCTGATGCAAAATTATATGAGATATCTACTTCATCTACACACACTACTGACTTCGAGTTATTAGATGAGTACTCACCATTATCAGAGTCCTCGCCACCTAGACAAAACTTACAGGAGGCAAGTTCTAAAACTCCTGTTAAGTAAACTATCCCTTTTAAAAGAAATCGATCTAAAAAGAAATTTGTTTCCTTTAAAACCCCGAAAGAAACCTATATACCCTTCATCTCAGCTCCTTATCCCCATCCTCGGAGAAGAATCATTCTTAATAAGAAAACAATCCCTCCGAAAGCCAACTCTCGTATCAAGATTGTTAAAAACTTACCCCAAAACCTGAAACCTAGTTCCCCTCTACTGGACTCTTTCACCAAACCACTCACCCAAGTTGATTCGGTACCCATCCAGTCAGATTACAAGGATTCGAAAGAACCTCTTCAATTTACACGATACAGCAAAAAGGCAGCGAATATGATGAAAAAGATGGGATATGATCTCTCGAAAGGAGGAGGTCTAAAAGATGGAATAGGGATGGTCGCACCTTTCGATGCGATACCATCTCGCGTACGTAAACGGCAGCCTATAACGATGGATATTTGCATCCATTAAAAGGAGGTCTCGGGCACAGGCCTATAGTGATTCCCACAAAATATCTCGGATCCTATGTGATCTCTATCCCAGCCTTGGAAGAGCCTATTCCCGCACCTCATCAGTTTGAAGAAGGAATACAAACCACTGTTGACGGCCTACAAGAGGTCAACTTGGGAACTCTTGAAAATCGTTAGATTACTTATGTGAGTGTCGCACTCTCTGCAGAGGAATTAACAACTTATACCAATTTTTTAAAGAAGAATCGAGATGTGTTTGCATGGACATATCATGATATGTCAGGATTAGATGTCAAAATTGCCGCTCACAAATTAGCTGTCAATCCTGACATCAAACCCGTTAAACAAGCTCAAAGGTGACTTCATCCAGATATAACCGTAAAGGTAGAAGCAGAAATCGACAAGTTAGTCAATGCCGGCTTTATCCATGAAGTCAAATATCCGACATGGGTTGCTAACGTAGTCCCGGTCAAGAAGAAGAATGGTCAAATTAGGGTATGTGTTGATTTCAGAGATCTCAATGCAGCATGTCCCAAGGATGAATTCCCCTTGCCTATTTGTAACTTTTGATTGATTCCATTGTTTGCCAGAAGCCATGTCCTTCATGGATGGATACTCGGATACAACCAAATCGAATGGCACGGAGATGAAGAATTAATTCAACCCCAAGGGGAATCTTTTGCTATAAAGTCATGCCATTTGGGTTAAAAAATGCTGGAGCTACTTATCAACGTGCAATGACGAAGATATTTAAGGAATTGCTACACGAAACAGTCGAATGCTACGTAGATGACCTCGTTGTAAAATCAAAGAATAGAGGTGATCACTTGACCCACCTATATCAAGGATTTTGTAAACTCCGAAAGTACAACTTGAAAATGAATCCGCTAAAATGCGCTTTCGGAGTCACTTCAGGGAAGTTTCTCGGATTTGTTGTTCAACATGGAGGTATACAAGTTGATCCAGCGAAAACCAAGGCCATCATAGAAATGCCACCTCCAAAGAACATTCGTGAATTAAAGGGACTACAGGGAAGACTCGCGTATATCCGACGCTTCATATCAAATCTTCAGACGATGTCAACCATTCTCTCGTCTGATGAAGAAAGGAATCCCATTCGAATGGAATGAAGATTGTCAAAAGGCTTTTGATAGTTTGAAAGAATATTTATCATCGATCTTGTGCTCAATTAAAGGGAAACATTTAATCCTATATATAGCGTCATGGATAACTCGCAGGGCTTTGTTAGCTCGGAGAGCGAAGAGATGAAAACGCCCTATATTACCTCAGCCGAACACTCGTAGGGGCCGAAGGAAATTACTCATTTATCGAAAAGAATTGCTTAGCTCTTGTCTTTGCCTCGCAAAAGCTACGACATTATTTGCTAGATCATCCAATCCGCTTGATAAGTAGAGCGGATCCGTTAAAATTTCTCATGACAAAACCAGTTTTGTCAGGGAGACTTGCTAAATGGTCTTTACTCTTGTCAGAGTTTGACATAGCTTTTGTACATCAGAAAGCTGTAAAAGGGCAAGCCCTAGCCGATTTTCTAGCCGCTCATCCGATTCCGGGGAATTTACCGTTATCCGAAGACCTACCAGATGAAGAAGTATATTATGCTGAAATAACACAAAGATGGAAATTATATTTTGATGGAGCTTCTCAAGCGGCAGGAGCAGGCGCTGGAATTGTATTTGTTACATCAAGTAATGGGTTGCTTCCGTATTCCTTCACATTAACAGAATCCCTATCTAATAACGCTGCCGAATATGAGGCATTAGTCATTGGTTTAGAATTAGCCTTAGACATGGCCATTTACACCCTTGATGTATTTGGGGATTCCCAGCTTGTCATAAGACAGTTAGAAGGATCTTACGCAGTTAGAAAAACAGAATTAATACCATATCATCAGAAGATCCAAGAACTCCTTCCACAGTTCGAGAATATACGGATTATGCATATCCCATTTAAGTCAAAATAATCAAGTTGATGCTCAAAACTTTAAAGATCTCCGCTTGTAAAAATGATGAAGTTGTCGAAATAAGAGTCGCAGGAAAAGGGTCTTACCTTCCTTTATGAGGAGATGCCAACCTAATGCAAATTCGGTCAATATTATATCCGCTTTGAAGTTGAGAAACTAGATTGGAGGCAAGAACTTATAGAATATCTTCAACATGGAAGATCGCTTTTACGAGGCACGCCACAAAGCTGAAATTCGTCGAAGGGCGAGTCGATTTGTATATTTCAATGATACTCTATATAAGAGATCGTTCGATAATATCCTATTAAGATGTCTTTCAACTGAAGAAGCTCAACAAGCCATGCAAGGGGTACATGCCGGTATTTGCGGAGCACATCAATCAGGCCCTAAGCTACATACCCGATTGAAACATTTAGGCTACTATTGGTCGACTATGGTGAATGATTGTATAGATTTTGCTAAAAGATGTCGGGTTTGCTAGATCCAAGCTGATTTCATTCACCGTCCACTAGAACCCTTACACCCTACGGTCACGTCATGGCCTTTTGAAGAATAGGGTATGGACATCATAGGTCCAATACACCCCCCATCATCTGCTGGACATAAGTTTATATTAGCTGCAACCGATTATTTTTCGAAATGGGCAGAAGCAGTAGCACTCAAAGAGGTTAAAGCCAACACAGTTGCAGACTTCATACGTACACATATCATTTACCGGTACGGGATCCTTCTCGTATCGCTAATGATAAAGGCACACCATTTGAGAATAAAGTGATAAACAAGTTTTGCGCTAAGTATCAAATAAAACAATGTTGCTCTACGATATACAACCCATCTGCAAATGGCTTGGCGGAAGCTTTTAACAAGACATTGGTCAAATTATTGAAAAAGACAGTTGCTAAAAATAAACGTGACTGACATGAAAGATTACAGGAAGCCTTATGGGCTTACAGAACGACTCATCGTACTCCTACACAGGCCACTCCATATGCATTAGTATTTGGAAGTGAAGCATTGTTACCCTTAGAGGTCCAAATTCCTTCTTTAAGAGTAGCATTAAGTCACAATCTCACCAAAGAGCAAAATGCCGCACTTAGGTTCTCAGAACTTGAAGCCTTGGATGAGCGTAGGCTCAAAGCCCAGCAAAGCTTAGAGGCATATCGTGCTCGCATGTCAAATTCATTCGAAAAAAAGGTGAATGGACGATCCTTTAAGAAAGGGGACCTGGTCCTTACTGTTCGTCGCCCTATGATTGTTACCCGAAAAACTCCAGGGAAATTTGAGCCTAAATGGGAAGGACCTTTTGTAATAGAAACTGTCTATTCAAATGGCGCTTATATATTGGTTGATGCAGAAGGAAATGAATCTCCTCCTATTAATAGTCGCTTTCTAAAGCGATACTACCCTTAGGTGTGTTTATATGTTATCTCCTACTCGCATGAGGATAAACTGCGTAAGGTTTGTACTTAGGTACATTATTAATGTAAACAACATAGGTATGCTTATATGTTAGCTCCTACTCGCATGAGGATAAACTGCGTAAGGCTTGTACTTAGGTACATTATTAATGTAAACAACATAGGTACGTTTATATGTTAGCTCCTACTCGCATGAGGATAAACTGCGTAAGGCTTGTACTTAGGTACATTGGTAATGTAAACAACATAGGTATGTTTATATGTTATCTCCTACTCGCATGAGAATAAACTGTGTAAGGAATGAAGCAATAACAGTTGACTTCTTCAAAATCTGAGTATATATATATATATATATATATATATATATGTATGTATTAATTATTCAGAAAATGGGAAAATGTATAACAAATATGAAATTCAACCAATCAAAAGAGTTCGTGAAATAAACATGAATCTTATTAGTCAAATCTGCCTAATGAATTTATCGCGGCATCCTTATCAGTCATGAATTGACGCAAAATTGAAAGTCGTTTCTCTTTCTCAGCTCTTATTCCTTCTTGTCTAGTCAGCAGATGATTCTTCTTTTTCTCTAGATCTCCTAAGAATAGTTGATCCTTCTTAACCAGTTCAGAATTGGCCACCAAAGTTTGTCTTGAATCGGCAATACTCTTTTCAAGCTCCTCAAGTTCAAGCCTCAGAATGTTTGCCTTATCAATTCGAACCTTCATAATTTCTTCAAGAGTTGAGATATCACACAATTTGTTTGTTATAGCAAAACTAATTGTATTATGATCCTCTTCGATTGTTTGCAATTCCTTCGCAATTTCACCTTTGATAGCCTCTTCAGAAGCCCACAACTCGGTTTTCTTTATTTTTTGAGATAAATCCAGAATATATTTAACTTCAGACTTAAATGACAGATCATCACTGCCAATTCTGGAGATCTCATCACATGCCACATATAAATCTTGCTCCATTATCGTAAAATCATCTTCACTCTCCACATAGGGGAGGACTCCCTTCAGAAGTTCGACAATATTCTTCAGATGACTCCTTATTCGATTCTTTTTAAAGGCCGATAAGATAGGCTTATTGATTAAGTCTTCAACATCTACGAAAAAAAAAAAGATATATATATATATATATATATAAATATAAAAACATAAATATATAATAAAATAATAATAGATGTATAATTGTAAATAATGAGATGAAAACTCAGTCTTTGAAGAAACTCTGCTAGATGAGGCGAGAATAGTTGACACGGATAGATCTGGAGGATTGAAGGGAATGACGTCCGTATTCATTGTCACTAAAGAAGGTTCTGGTCCAAATAATGGGTCTTCCCTTGAAAATTGCTTGTTAGGTGACTCTGCTATAATGGGTGTAAGAGAAGTGGTCGAGGCCTGCGAGTCAAGTCTTGGGGGCAAGATGAGATTAACTTTCTCCCGCGGAATGGCCTCAATGGTTGATGAGATCTTTAATTGAGATTCAGCAAAGGTAACTGTCAATGGTATCTCTGAAATTTGTGCATCTTCTTCAGAAGAGGAATACTCCTCAGAAGAACACAAATGGCTAGCGTCTGACTCTCCATCGCTACTATTCTCTTTCCTGAATGTCTCCATAGTTTTGCTACCCGAAATGGGACAATTACCCCGATCACTATGTGTTTTTTCTAACCCTGTAGTCTCATTTGGTTCCATGATGTGAGGAAGCCCAAACTTAAATTCCTGATCATTGAGGTATTTTCCAACCCCAATATTTGTAAGAAACGAATCATCAGCCATATCTTCAGTTCTGAGTAAATCGTCCATAAACTCTTGTTGGTAATGCATATTAGTAGCAGTGATTTCTTCTTCTATACACCCATCTGGCGTTGGAAGATTTCCTGATACAAAATATTGTTTATTAAAAAAAAAAAAAAAGAGGATAAATTTATCCATGTTAGAAAAGTGTGAGGTCGTGGGTACACTTTCTAACTCCGCAAGAAAAGCGTAAGGAGAAGGAACAATTGAACTTTCAGCCATATGCTCTTGATTCTGATTGGGTAGGAGCGGAACATAACATCCCCTTGAAGGACTTACAGAGGCCCCTTGAGCTTTTGAAATTGCATAAGATGATAAGATACCCTCACCTCTCCTATCGTTATGTACCATCGATTTTGGCTTTTTGTTATTCTCCCCTCTTTTTGGTGACATGACCCGTTTCCCAGATACATTGGAAGGGGGCTTTTCTACCTCATCACGCTTATCTTCGAAAATCGTGTATGGCTTGTCAAAACCAACGCATGAAGAACAGTTGAAGACATTAATATTCCCAGGACTTCTCGCAAAAGACGTCTTCATAGGCCACGCCTCTCGAAAAATATCAGTAAAAAATTCAGAGGGAATATGCATAAGTGCATTTAGTTTTGCAACATCGCCATCTTGTTTATTAGGAGCTAGCTCTAATAATCTTTTGGAAAAATAAACATTGGTATTCGCATGCCACAATAGCACCACATTAAGGAAGTACGACCAGAAACATGAGCAGGGCGAGTCGTAAAACACGACTTAGTTCCTCGCGCACTATATGTATCGAATGCCATCACTAAATCCTCAACAGTAACATCTTTGCGTGCATCCAAAGAAAGAGGGGCCGGGGGAATAATTTGATCATAACCTAATTGTCGAGCATATCGGGCCGGATAATATGGTACGAGCGATTTATGGTTGCCAAGACGTAATGGCAATAAATTTTGTCGTAAACTCAAAAAATAGTGAAGGATTTCGACGGGAAACACAGAGGTATCTCTGCCTGGATTAGCTTGATCTTCCCATGAATTGTCCGTAAGAAATGCCCAAATGGTCGAAACTTGAACGATCGGGGATTCCGCATTAAATCTCGAGCCCCTTTCAAACTATGAGCACCGATTGCTCGCTCCAAAATACTCAGTAAGAAGGGGATTCCTGACCTAAGTTCAAAATCCCTCAAATTATAAGTGGAAGGAAAATGGGCTCTCACCCATCCAAAGAAATAATGAATAGGGAAATGAGCTCCCGAATTCCCTGGATCACTACACTTCTTTAATTGGTCAAAGCCATAAAATATGTTAGCAAGGACAGCTGGACCGACGGCATAAGTAGCTCCATTTGCCATCTCCCCTGCTATTATGAACGTTTCAACACGGACACTTTTTTCCTGAGTCGGACGTGCAAACCTGCTTTAAAAAAGCCGAGAAATAAGTCCCGCGACTAATCCTTAAACGAAGACTTTTTTTCAATTCGGGCTACTTGAAGAACCCCCCTTTTTGAAATAAAAGGGTGGATAATGTCGCCGCTCTGACCATAAAAAACTAGGAAGTAAGACATCCATTGTCCATGATTTACATTTCTCTTTTTCACATCAGGATCATTCTTTATGATTTCCTTTACAATCTGATCAAAAATTTCAAACAAGTTAAGTGTTTCAGGTTTATAGAAAGGTGTCTCTCCGTCTTCCTGTATTCTGTATAGAAGATTATTCTCAGGAATGCACTCATCATACATAAAACCTGTAAGCGGTAGACCACTAATGTGGAATAATTCCTCCAGTGTTATACCAGCTTCCCCCCAAGGAAAGATCTAAGAGTTGGTAAGTGGACAAAAGGCTTCAATTAGAGTGCGCATCATATTTTTGCTACTATCATATCGGCCCCGTGCATACGCAACTGCT
Organism: Chloranthus sessilifolius; assembly: GCA_021018995.1. Lineage (NCBI taxonomy): Eukaryota > Viridiplantae > Streptophyta > Magnoliopsida > Chloranthales > Chloranthaceae > Chloranthus > Chloranthus sessilifolius. The sequence goes on along the minus strand of CM037590.1, from coordinate 56,579,216 downwards.
GTCAACAACTTACATCTTTTCAATTCGCTGCGAAACTCTGATAACATTTGTACGACCCAGAGGTGAAAACTTAAGTTGGTCGATGCTGCTCCTCTCAAACGAAAACCGTCACTCCATCTGACGCCTGGCTCTTTATCTATGAACCCCTGAGCAAAGGTAGGAAAGGATTGTGGGTTATGGAATTCCTCATTCGATAAAAAAACACAACCTGGCTTCAAAAAGATTAAATCAATACCATCCTCTTGCCGGGGTTTAGAAAGATGTGACCCCAAACTCCCAAACTTCAACGATCTGCTTGAACTCGTTCACCACTCGTTGGTTGGTGATGCATGATGTCTTCTGTGAGCTACGTCAGGGCTAAAACAAGGAAGGTGTCTTCGCAAGGATACCCCAGAAAAATCATTCTCGATATCACCCGATCTTCTAATTCGATCAGCCTTACAATCAGAAGATTTCTCTTTTGACATGATTAATAAGAGGAAATATGTGAAAATGAATAAATAAAAAGGGGATTTAGATTACATTTCAAAATCCATTCAAATCATGTTGTTGATCAACTTCATAATTTAGAAAATATTAAGGACGTTTTGATCTCTGTAAACGTCCCAAAATCAGTCAGATCTGCCCGGGTAGCCAAAGTAGATCCTTCGGATTTAATTTCGACCACCCGATCTGCATTGGGATCAATGGTCAATATAAAACCAACCTTATAATTTTCGTTGATTTTTAGAAAATATTTTTAAGGATGTTTTGATCTCTGTAAACGTCCCAAAATCAGTCAAATATGCCCGGTAGCCAAAGTAGATCCTTCGGATTTAATTTCAACCACCCGATCAGCATTGTGATCGATGGTCAATATAAAATCAACCTTATAATTTTCGTTAATTTTTAGAAAATATTTTTAAGGACGTTTTGATCTCTGTAAACGTCCCAAAATCAGTCAAATCTGCCCGGGTAGCCAAAGTAGATCCTTCGGATTTAATTTCGACCACCCGATCTGCATTGGGATCGATCGTCAATATAAAATCAACCTTATAATTTTCGTTGATTTTTAGAAAATATTTTTAAGGACGTTTTGATCTCTGTAAACATCCCAAAATCAGTCAGATCTGCCCGGGTAGCCAAAGTAGATCCTTCGGATTTAATTTCACCAATTCGACCGCATTGGGATCGATGGTCAATATAAAATCAACCTTATAATTTTCGTTGATTTTAGAAAATATTTTTAAGGACGTTTTGATCTCATCGCCCCAAAATCATCGAGATATGCACGGTAGCCAAAGTAGATCCTTGATTTAATTTCACCACCGACCTGCATTGGGATCGATGGTCAATATAAAATCAACCTTATAATTTTCATTGGTTTTTAGAAAATATTTTAAGGACGTTTTGATCTGTAAGCGTCCCAAAATCGATCGAGATCTTGGGTAGCCAAAGTAGGTCCTTGATTTAATTTCGACCACCGATCTGCATTGGAATCGATGGTCAATATAAAATCAACCTTATAATTTTCGCTGATTTTAGAAAATATTTTAAGGACGTTTGATCTCTATAAACGTCCCCAAAATCACCGATCCGCTAGCCAAAGTAGATCCTTCAAATTTAATTTCGATCACCCGATCAGCATTGGGATCGATGGTCAATATAAAATCAACCTTATAATTTTCCTTGATTTTTTGAAAATACTTTTAAGGACGTTTTGATCTCTGTAAACGTCCCAAAATCAGTCAGATCTGCTCAGATAGCCAAAATAGATCTTTCAGATTTAATTTCACCAATTCGATTGCATCAAATCAATGATCAATAGAGAATCAATTTCATAATTGTTGTTATCGATTTATTAAGGTTCATAAATTTTAATCGGATCGTCTAAGAGATTTAGGAGATTCATCTTAGTAGTTGGAGAGCGTTCTCGTAAGAATCGCAAATCCAATCTAGGAGATTCATCTTGTTAATCGGAGAGCGTCCTCGTAAGAATCGCAAATCCTATAACCATAAATCCAAGATACAAGTATTCCGTAGGAATTACAGTCCGATTAATCTCGAAATAAAAAAAATTCATCTCCTGAAATCTCTTAGGTTTAAATAATATTATCGGATAGATCCAAATTTCAATGATCAAATCTCCGTAGAGAATAGGATCACTTGTCAGATTTCAATGAATCGAGTCTCCATAGAGAATACGATCATTAATCAGTAATAAAATTCTCATAAAAAAAATAAAATTTATATCAATTTTTTATCAATTTTTTATGATTTTCGTTTTTAAAAATATATATATATATATATATATATATATATATATATAATAATAATAATAATAATAATCGAGGAGGCACCTGTTGACTCGAAAATTTTGGAATTGAGAACCTTTTTTTCTTCCACTTAGCCTTAAAAGTCAGATAGAAGGAATTAGGGAAAGAGACTATTTATAGTTTTTTTTTTTAACAAATCCTAATCTAAATAGGATTTAAAGTCCTAAGCTATACTTAGCCACTATAAATATATACGTAGCCACCTAGGAGGCTAGGAAAATATATTTAGTCACCTAGCTGGCTAGAAAAAATACTTATCCACCCTAGGTGGATAGAAAAATACTCATCCACCCTAGGTGGATAGAAATATACTTATCCACCTAGGTGGTTAGAAAATATACGTAGTCACCTAGGTGGCTAGAAAAATACTTATCCACCCTAGGTGGATAGATATATACTTATCCACTTTAGGTGGATAGAAAAATACTTATCCACCTAGGTGGCTAGAAAATATACGTAGTCACCTAGGTGGCTAGAAAAATACTTATCCACTTAGGTGGATAGAAATATACTCATCCACCCTAGGTGGATGAAATACTCATCCACCCTAGGGGTATAGAAAAAATACTTATCCACCCTAGGGGATAGAAATATACTTATCCACCTAGGTGGCTAGAAAATATATGTAGTCACCAGAAAAATACTCATTCACTCTAGGTGGATAGAAATATACTCATCCACCCTAGGTGGATAGAAAAAATACTTATCCACCCTAAGTGGATAGAAATATACTTATCCACCTTAGGTGGATAGAAATATACTCATCCACCTTAGGTGGATAGAAAAATACTTATCCACCTAGGTGGCTAGAAAATATACGTAATCACCTAGGTGGCTAGAAAAATACTTATCCACCTAGGTGGATAGAAATATACTCATCCACCCTAGGTGGATAGAAAAAATACTTATCCACCCTAGGTGGATAGAAAAATACTCATCCACCCTAGGTAGATAAAAATATACTTATCACCTTAGGTGGATAGAAATATACTCATCCACCCTAGGTGGATAGAAAAAATACTTATCCACCTTAGGTGGATAGAAATATACTTATCCCTAGGTGGATAGAAAAATACTCATCCACCCTAGGTGGATAGAAAAAATACTTATCCACCCTAGGTGGATAGAAATATACTTATCCACCTTAGGTGGATAGAAAAATACTTATCCACCTAGGTGGCTAGAAAATATACCTAGTCACCTAGGTGGCTAGAAAAATACTTATCCACCTAGGTGGATAGAAAAATACTCATCCACCCTAGGTGGATAGAAAAATACTCATCCACCCTACGTGGATAGAAATATACTCATCCACTCTAAGTGGTTATGAGAAAAGAATGACGTACGTGAGAAGAATCTTCTCAATCCGCGTGAAGACGAAAACTTACGCAGCTCTCTCAACTGTTCATTTCATGAAAACCTTACGGAACCGTAAGATCGTAACTTCTATAACCGCTACCACAAATCTATAAATAGCAAACCCGTCCTCATTGCAAAGGATCCGAAAATTCTGACACGAGAGCTCTGCCGAAAATATCTCCGACTCTTCTAAAAAAGACTTTAGGGTGATTTCCAAGATTCTGACTATTCTTTTCTTCTTTTTTTATTTTCTTTTAAAGTGGACGGGAGGAGTAAGTTAGGATTAAAACTTTTAGGATAAGGGCTACGGCCCTTACCTAAAGGAGATACGCTTAAGATAAGAGCTACGGCTCCTCCTAAGCGGGATTTATGGTTATAATTTAGGATTACGCGTTACGACTCATACCCAATCTCTTGGGTACTTAGAAATAGTTAAGTCGGTTGCAAACACAAATTCAATGCTCATACGGGTTGCAATCACGAACCCGAAGAATAATTTCGGACTATAATATCTAAAATATTCACCTATGATAATTAAAGTTTCCCTCGCGGTTCGGATCATCACTCCCTCAAATGAGGGTTTGAACCTTAACCTTGAGATCGAAAATTCTTTCACAGTGGACTTGTTGACTTTTAATCAAATGATCATAATGTGAGATCGTAACGAGATTCAATGGTGGATTTACTATGCATTAATCAGATTTTGTGATGATGGTCAAATCCAACGGTGGAATCATTGACTTTTAGTCAAACGATCATAATGTGAGATCGTAATAAGATCCAACGGTGGATTTATTACATATTGATCAGATCTTATGATTTTGGTCAAATCCAATGGTGGATTCATTGACTTTTAGTCAAATGATCATAATGTGAGATCGTAACGAGATTCAATGGTGGATTTACTATGCATTGACCAGATCTTGTGATGATGGTCAAATCCAACAGTGGAATCATTGACTTTTAGTTAAACGATAATAATGTGAGATCGTAATGAGATCCAACGGTGGATTTATTACATATTGATCAGATCTTGTGATTATGGTCAAATCCAATAGTGGAATCATTGACTTTTAGTCGAACGATCATAATGTGAGGTCGTAATGAGATCCAACGGTGGATTTATTGTATATTGACCAGATCTTGTGATTATGGTCAAATCCAACAGTGGAATCATTGACTTTTAGTCAAACAATCATAATGTGAGATCGTAATAAGATCCAACGGTGGATTTATTACATATTGATCAGATCTTGTGATTTTGGTCAAATCCAATGGTGGATTCATTGACTTTTAGTCAAATGATCATAGTGTGAGATCGTAACGAGATCCAATAGTGGATTTACTATGCATTGACCAAATCTTAAGATATTGATCAAATCCAACGATAAAATCATTATAAAATCATTTATGATCATCAAATTTTAAGAAATTTGACGATATCTAACTCATGATTAGACACTCTATCACTGAAAGTGATAATTCTTCTAATAATCAGTTGCCCGAAAAAATGGATTTGGTATTCGAAGTCATCTTTGAGACCAGAGAATAAGAATTCGTTTTAAGACTCGTCCACGAGTTTCTTGCTCCAGTAATGACTCGTGCTTTTCGATCAAATGGACCCGGCTTTTGGAGGAGGGGTTCTCCCATCCGTCGTCCCCTATTTCATACTTCTCAAATCTCCGATGAAGATAGTCTGCTATCCATCTATCTCATAACGGATTGAAGATGTCGATGAAGACTAAGAATTAGAATCTTAGTTTTGTTTATTTCAGAGATGTAATTACGTTATTTTTTTAGTAGCTTTTAATCAGAGGTATTCAATTTTTATGTAATTAACGGGGAATCGACTGCGATACCCGGAAGTATAAGGTCCGCCATTTTAATAAAACCCTCTCCTAGCGAGGGAAAATTTGTTGTGATTGATTTGTGTTAGATTTATATCCTAAGCAAATTTGTTGTTTACAATGTCTCAACCCCAAAAAATGCCTATAAGTAGATTTGAACCATCCAATTGATGAACTTTAATATCAGCCATTAAAACTAGACACAACAACTGATATCATACTTCACAAATCGGATTGTTTAAAATCTACCTAAAACATCATTTTGAGGATGTTGCACTTCAATTTATGATCTATCAATATGACAATAGGGATCACCGACATAAACACCTTTTTGATGTTTAAATGATGATCAGGAGAGTCAATTCCAATCTAAAAATATTAATAATAAAAGGGAATGGGAAATGGGTTTAAGGTTTAGGGTTTAGGAAATTAGGGATATAAAACAATCAATGTTACAGCAGGTACATTTCGTTCAGGGCCCTGAACGATAGGTACCAGTAATCCAAGATTTTGACCCATGCTCTTGACTGACATGTAAACACCAAAATGTTGTTTAAATGATCTTATACCATTAAAATTAGACTTTTTATCTCACATCACTGAAGGATGATTTATCATTAGGTCATATAGTGTACATCTGTGATCAAACTTAATTCTTAAATGTCTGAGTGACAATCTATAATTGGAATGTCTCAACCCAAAAAAAATGCCTATAAGTAGACTTGAACCATCCAATTGATCAACTTTAATATCAACCATTAAAACTAGACACAACAACTGATATCATACTTCACAAATCGGATGGTTTAAAATCTATCTAAAACATCATTTTGGGTATGTTGCACTTCAATTTATGATACGGATATGGATCACTGACACAAACACCATGTTGATGTTTTGAATGATGATTAGGACAGTCGAATCCAATCTAAAAATATTAATAATAAATGGGAATTGGAAATGGGTTTACGGTTTAGGAAAATAGGGATATAAAAATTAGGGAGCTGAAATTAGTGTTTAAGATTAAATTAGGGATTTCAAAAATAGAGGCAATGGATTTAGGGTTTACAAATTTAGGGATTTAGGAGTTTAGAAATATATATATATATATATATATAGAGAGAGAGAGAGAGAGAGAGAGACCTGCATGTGGATAGTGGCTGGTTGAGCTTTTTGGAGGCCCAGAGCGGCGGAGCAGTGGAGATGTTGAGGAGAAAGAGGAGAGAGAGCGCGTAGAAAAAGAGAGAGGAGAGCGAGAGAGAGAGAGAGAGGGAGAAGAGAGAGATTGCAGATAGAGAAGATAAAGCGTGGATGACAAGAGAGAGGGAGGGGAGTTTTGCTTTACTTTAATTTGGTTCCATTCTCTGGAGCCAAAGATGCGGTCTCTACTCTCTACAATGACGTAACTGATGATTTCCAAGTTAAGGGCATGTTTGATTGCGCGTAATGGTACCAGCATACATGTTTCGGGATAGTCAAACCACAGTTTTGTTGTTTGATTGCACCTTTCACCAAACATGTAGTGTACAGATATCATAACGTGTCTTCAAAAACGGCTACCAAGGAAGCCCCTCGTATGCTAGAAATCCTACGCGTGAAGCGTCAGGACCCAACTTCTCAAATTTAAGACCCCACCAACTCTCTTCTCCTTCTCATTAATAATACACCGTCCGAGTTACAACAAACTCCTCCTTCCTAACAAAAAAAATTTATAGCTCTTAAAACCCTAAAATCTAGGATTTCCAATTGCTCTTAAAAGCTCTTTAAACTCCCAAATTAAAAGCTCTTAAAAAATTTCAATAGCCTGCAATAGCCCATGGAACCCTATTATATGTACGTCCAACCATATCTGATGAAGATCAGTGCCTTGATGAGCTTTCTTTCATGGAGAGAATCTGAGGCTCACGCCTGTTGTTGGAGGTGACCACTCAAGCTACAGTGCAAATCCCTCAAATATCTTGTTGTTCTCATTCAATGCCTGGCTATATAGCAAGGTCTAGTTCCATTGCTTCCACTACTCTCATCTTAGTCTCTTGCTTATTGAAGGAATTCATGTGCTTTGCTTACTTCCAGGTGAGTGATTTTTTTATTTTCACTTTCTTCTTTTTTCTTTTTTTTTTTAAATTCATGGGCGGGAGATTATTTTGAGCATTTAATTTCCTAATGAATATATTTTCAATTTGTATTTTTGGTCAAAAATTCATGGGAATTCATGGCATTTTGTAGTTCTTGTTAAAAAATCATGGCAATTTGTATTTCTTTTTTTTTTAAATTCACATGTATAATCTCCCGAGAGTAATAAAGAAGACTTACTCTGCGATGAAAAAATTTCTAGCTGGAAGTGGGTTTGGTTGGGACCATAACGCAAAGAGGATGGTTGTTGAGCCAGATGTATGGCAGCCATTTGAAGAGGTAGTCATCTAAATTAGACACATCTTTTAAATTCACCTACAAGCAAGCAATTTATAAAATAATATGTGATTGGTTTGGACTAATGCAAGCTTATCCGTGGGCAACAACTTACCGAAATAAGAATCTACCAGATTGGGATAGCCTTTGTCTCATCTTTAACGACTCTATTGCTAATGGGAGAAGAGTATTCTACCCAATGATGATGCTTACGATGGTATTCACCTGACCCAAGGTCTAAGGGACTCACCTCTACCCCCACCACCTACCAATGTGACGCAATCTGTGGGGTCGAGGTCAAAGATTACGATTCTCCCCTTACTAAAAAGGGTGGTCAAAAAGAGCCTAACGGAATGCGTTGGAGGATTGACGGTGCTTTTGGCTATGGTCGCAAGCAAGGCGACATCGGGGACAGTCTCCTAGAGGCAATACGAGAGTGCACCCAAGAAATAAGGGAGTACAGGACTCGCCCAGCTGTGAGCGAACGATGGGCAACAATATTAGATGATATGATCAATCAGCAACTGATCACTAAGATACAATACATGGGCGCATCGTTCCCGCTAGCTGAGGCTTTTCTGGCTCTTAACCAATCAAGGAGGCTGGCGTATGTGCACACATTGACTCAGCCTGACCCGTAGAATGCATTGATTTTATTTGTCTTTGATTATGTCAAATCGTGGAACTTCTTTAATTTCTATGTTTGGTTTGATGTTATCAATTTTAAGCTTCTTCATTTTTACTTCAATGTATACACCCTCACACCAATTAGGGAAAAGCAACTCCTATCATTTGTTTTTGTTGATCTTCATTTAGCAATGATTCTATCGTAGTTGAAAATGGATCTCGAAGAATCTGAAATAGAGTACTTGTATATGACGGCAACTACAATAATGATGCTAGCTGCTTGCTATTACTATATGGCCCACAGACAATGCATGCTTACATCGTCTTTGGGTGGTCACCAATTTGTCCAGGAAACTCTAATGGACACTCAGCTATATCATATAATCTCTTTTGAATGAGAGCACCTTTTTTCTTGAATAGTGTGATACGTTCAAGGAGAGGTGTCTCTTACAAGACTCGAGAGATTTATTGGTAGAGGAAGAAGTAGCGATATGTTTGCTAGTGTTGTCACATAATGAACGGAATCGGGTGGTTTAAAATAGATTCTAACACTCGGAGCAAATAGTGAGCAAGTATTTTAATCTACTGCTCGATGCACTGTTACAACTTAACAATAACGTCATGCTACCACCAAAGTGAAACACCACCTGAGATATAACATGATCATCAATTCTATCCTTGGTTTAAGGTAACTAGCTTACATCTTTGTTCTTATTTTTTCAATAGAAAATTGTTCAATTATTTGGATATGTATAACTATACTCATCTCATTTATGCATTTGAAAGGATTGTAAGGGAGCAATAGACGCTACACACATTTTGATCCGGGTGCCATTGTGTGACCAACCAAGATTTATCAATCGCAAACAAAGAGTCATCTAAAATGTACTAGCAGTTGTATCATTTGACATGCGATTCCAGTATGTTCTTGCAGGTCCGGATGGATCAGCAGCGGACTCAAGGATCCTCAAAGACGCTCATACAAGGCCACAGAACCCATTGCGAGTACCAATTGGTAAATTGTACCTCGTTGATGCAGGGTATGCGAACATGCTCAACTTTCTAGCCCAGTATTGCAGAACCCCGCTATCACCTCTCAGATTTCAACAATTCTAATCCTCCCACATGTCCAAGAGAGTCGTTCAACAAGTCTCACTCATAGTTATGCAATGTCGTAGAATGCACTTTTGGGGTGCTAAAACAACGTTGATCGATATTGTCGATGTAAACATGCCATTCGATTAAAACTCAAATCAAGATTGTCTACGCTTGTTGTATTTTGCACAATTTCATTCACAACTATCGTCATGATGACCCCATGTTCTGAGAATGGCGCAATGAAAGGGAAATTTCGCCCAATGAAGAGGGGCCACAATATGTAACAGAAGTGGATCACCGGAGGGCACAAATGCAGCCTCAACGTGCACTCGCACGTGAAAAGCGTGATAGATTGGCTTGTAGTTTGTGGGATGGTCGTTATCACTAGAGTTGTTACTACTTTTCTAGTTTTTTTTTCAAGTGGACGTGCTAGGAAATTTGTGAATTTTTTTGTTGTTAGTCTCTTTTTCTTATTTTTGTTGTTGTTGTTCCCTTACATATTGAGCTATATATATACACACATATAACCCATCGTGCATGGATTAGATGAGAGAATGATTTTTTCGGATCATAAGCAAAATTGCAAAAACAACTGCATGTGACTTGCAATTTAATGGATACAAAAGTTACGCTATTACAAGCCTGCGCTAAAAAACAATACAAAAACGTGTTTCAAGCCGCTACGGGTTTCACCGTCTGCGCTATCAAACAATAGGCTAATGCGCGTAATACCATTACAAGTGAAACGCGTATTAGCCTTGAAACAAGTTTCGCCAATACGTGCAATCAAACATTGAAACTCAAGAAAGCTATAAAACAAATACCTGGGGGGGAGGGGGGCTAAAAAGTCATTGCTACTAGCCTTTTGGTTGTGTTTGGGTTAGCTCTTTCAGGCCAAAGTGCAATTCTTTTGTTCTTTGTTCTAGCAGGGAATTGCTTTCACATTTGGTAACACAGCTCCTTGCCCCATTTGCTTTGACAAAGAGCTATTTTAAGTGATAAAACTGTTGTCAGAGCATATTTTATCTGCTCTGATAGAGAGCACGCAGAGAGCTGCTTCTGTTCTTATAAGACCTAACCCAAACACATCCAAAGGCTTTTACGGAGGCTTGTGTGGGCCTCAGGCCTGGGCGCGCACAAGGCAATGCGCCCCTGGTTTGGAGTTTCACCATCGGCAATTACAACCCAAAGCATAGCTACCAAAATCAGGTTTATTTTTTTAAAAAATGTGTTTTTCATAGAACGTTGTAAAACGTTTAAAATGGTTTTTTCGTAAAAAAAAAAGGTTTTTTTTTTATAAGAAGTTTCACTTTTTAAATGTGTTTTTTAAGAAATTTTCCTTATTTTTGTCAAAAAATATTTTTATCACTTTCTTCCAAAATTTTCTTGATTTTTTCACGAATTTTGCCAATATTTACCCTTTTCGGTTTTTTGCCTTGCAATTTTTTCCCAAATTCTGACTAGGTAACTAAATGGGGCTTAGAAATTAGGGTTTACGATAGAAATTAAAAAGAAATTAATTAATTGGGGCTTACAAATTAAATGACCCGAGATAACCGAAGGTATTGGAGGCCGGAGGGACATTCGGATGGCTCCATTTGCGTGTTGCGTCAAGAGAGAGAACTCCAGCCCTGAGAATTTGGGGGCCCAAAGCGAGTTTCTAAAATGGGACTCCAAAACCTAAAAAAAAAATTACCATAATTTTTTGTTTGATAAATAAAACAATATTCATCGCTCATAGAGCCCAAATATCTACATATTCCATTCTACTGTGTAATTTGAAAATGCAACTAAGAAATTAACGAAAATATATATTAAACGAAAACGCAACACAAAGAGAGAAAAGTTAAATAGTAAACCGCACCAGACGGATTGAGTAACTCAACTAATAATTTTTTGGCGTCTCCGAATTTCTTCTTCAGCATCTGAAAAACCAACAAAAAAACAAGGAGATTGGATTTGAGATTGGATTATGGTGCAAAAATTTAAAAACCAACAAAAGAAATAGCATCCCAATCAATCTTTGCATCCCAACAAAAAATTAATAGTAAAACAAGGAGATTGGGTTTGAGTAGATGGTGATTTATATGCATACATGTGAGACAAGTAATGTAACGCCCCGACGCCACATGTCAAGATATTATCCTCTTTGAGTGGCTGCACTTGGTCCCCCACCAGTAGCTCTTTCCCTTCAAGGTTCTATTTTTTGTGTGGGCCATTGCATGGGCCGTTGTACCCACCCAAAACTCGTCTTGACAAGAGTGCGGAGGTCATTACTTATCTCCCAGGGTTAGCACCAGTCGTTACATGGTGTGGGACTTTACAATCTCCCCATCTTGTAATTGAGGCGTCCTCTTCTCTGATACCATTTTGTAACGCTCTGATGCCACATGTCAAGATATTGTCTTCTTTGGGTGGCTCCACTTGGTCCCACCAGTAGCCCTTTCCCTTCAAGGTTTTGTTTTTGGTGTGGGCCGACCCGTCGCAAGGACTGCCGTACCCACCCAAAACGCGTCTTGACAATAGTGAGGAGGCCATGACTATTCTCCCAGGGTTAGGATTAATCGTTTCACGATGTGGGACTTTACAAGTAAGCATCCCAAGCAACCTTTGTATCTGAGATCAAAGGCGAACCCAATAATAAAAACCCATCAGAAATCAAAGATCACAATTCACTTAAACCATGAGTATTTTATAAAATAAAATAAATAAATAAAAACATTTTGATGGTATTATGTGGCATTTTCATAGATGTCTAGAAGTATCATGTTGTATTGTGTTGAGGAGTGTCCAAGTGCCACCAAGTGTCGTTACGTGTCCAAGTGTTAGTAAGTGTCGGCACGGCAAAAATCCCAAACGCAGAAGTGCCTAGGTAACACTATCTGAATGTCCATCAACACTGCTTGAATGAATCAATGCTTGTACCTATATAAGAGCATTATGGTGCAGCCATGCATAAGGTTTTCCTTTTCATATTTTTTATTGAACAGGTAAATATTATTTTAATTTTTACGGAAAGGAAAGGAAATACAGAACGAGAAGGCCATAAACTACAAATAGATAATGAGACGTAAAAAATTGGGAAGCCCCTCAAGAAGAACCGCATACCATTAAACTTAATTCGTTTATAACCAACTCCTTCACTTAGTAGTCAGTCCCTTACTGGCTAAACAAATTCATCAGATTAAATATACCAATCCTGCAAGTGATACGGGAAAATTCATTAAATCAAATAGCCCATAAATACATTCGAAAAATGTAAAACAGAGGACCCAGAAAATTAACATAAAACACCTACAAATATGTTATAAACAAATGAAAAGCAGAAAACCTACAAATATTTTCTACATCATACAATAGGTTTGTTTGGCTGCAACTTTGAAATTGAAGTGATTATACAAAATAATGCAATTTTGAAGATTACCCAATTCCAAATAGAATGAATTCTCTTTGAAAAACTGTTTGGCTGTAAATCAATTTTCTCTCATATTAGAATTACATTTGGGGGACAATGAAAAATTAGGTTTTCCTGATTTCACTTAATTCACCACCCCTTTTCTGTTTTCATTTTGAATTTAAAGCACATAGCCAAACACCCCTTTTAACAAAACTAATTTTTTGTACATAAGTTGTTCATTTTAAAATTGATTATAGGATCTTAAAATAGGTACCCAAACAGGCTTTATCCAATTGCAGAGCCAAAGAGAGAGAGCGCAGGCCGTCCGGCAGGCCACCGGCGCAGCACTGTAGCAGAGAGAGAGAGAGAGAGAGAGAACCCCTGGGGCCACCTACGAGTTTGAACTCCGAGTCTCCGACGTTCCTCCGGCTCCAACCCTCAGTTCTGCTAGAGATAAAAAGCTGAAATTTTTTAAGGTTTTAGTGAGAGAGAAGCTGATAAGGTATTTTTTTTCTTACAAGGAGTACTAATAATGGCTAAACAAAATTTGGGGCCCCTAAAAGTCGGGGACCCGATGCAGCCGCCTCGTTGGCCCCGCCGAGGGCCGGCCCTGCGCCGCTCCGTGCTGCGCTGCTGGCAGTGCAACGGTGGTTGTTAGAGAGAGAGAGAGAGAGAGTCGAATATAGTGGTATAGTATCCGTATCTATGTTCGCATCATTAAAAAAACACAAACAAAAAACTACCTCAGTTCGCGCCTACTAATTACTGTGGTAGCCTACGCTGAAGGTCCTGCGTTGATCGGGGTGTAGAAATGATCATATTCGTACACCGTTGATGGGCTTAAAATGGTGTATAAATGATCGTATACCGTTGATGGGGTAAGATAAAAAATTACAATTTTGTGATTATAGCTCACATAAACACCATTTAGTTTTTAAACATCTAGCAAAGCCATCATCTCTTTATCATTCAAATACAAATTGTCTAAAAATCATTGGCTGTTTCAAATCCGACCATAACAATCAATTTTCACCCCAATCTTCTACATGAACTTGAGACCATGAGTATATTCTCGATAATCTATTTTGTATTTCACATGGCACATATACCCAAAAAAACCCTAAAATCACATAGCACACACATTATGATCAAACAATATTTTAGGGACATCTTTTGGGATGTGTGACATGTGTAATAAAAATAAATCATGTGATGATAATATCATCGTCTTAAGATCTTTAGTGTGGAAGATTAGGGAGAAAATTATCTATATTGTCTAATTCGAAGGAGTCAACGAGTTTTGAGGGTTTCGAACATAGGCACCCTCAGAGATTGTATAGGCGCGAACAAAGGTACCCTTTTCATTCCAATCTTATCTTGGGTCCATGGGCATGCTATCATTGGGTTAGTTGTTTATTCCATGTAGCATATCTCAAATAGTGGCCCTAACTACGTTTGAGCATGATGCGTGTCATGTGATTAAAGGGCCAATTTTTTGGAATCAGTATAATACGGAAGCAAAAAATGAATGTCTGATGGGACGCTCATAATCTCAAGATCCATTCTTTGGAAAATTGGAATGAAAAATGATAACCATCATTTAATTCAACACAGTCAATGATTTCCAGTGCAAACCCCTAGCAGCAATCTGGCATATATAAATAGACGCATAACATACTCTAGAGCAAAGGCATGCTATAGAGTAAACTATAGATAAACGAGTAGTAATCAAGTCCAGGTAAGGTAATAAAATGGCTCCGGTAACTTTGGCATTTTCAGGGAAAGATTGGGAAATTTTCAAAAACCAAATAATATTAATATATATATATATATATATGTTTGGACAAACCCGAGTTTTAAACCGAAAAAAGGAAGAACACTTTTCTTCATAAAAAATGGGAATTTTTTGGGGAAATATTTTTCGAGTTATTTTCTATTTTCCAAAAAATACTTTTTAAAACCCTTTTTTAGGTAAAAATATAGTTTTGGGTAACCGAACAACTAACCCTTATACGCCCTTTTACTCTAGGTAAGGCTGTCAGCATCGACTACCGACCCACTCCATCCGAATTTTTTTCTTGATGATTGGGTCGGGCACAAGTCATCCATCACAACCTTCAGGTCGGGTTGGGTATATACCCTTGACCCATCCATCAGATCGGGTCGGGTCTGACATATACTTTTTGTCGATTTAGCAGCCAAATCCGAGCTGTTGACAGCCCTAAGTCTATGTCAAGCTCAACGCCTCTTGATTCATCCACTTTATATAAACTTTATATTTATAAGTTAATGGGAGGTCACCTTAGGCTTAGTCATCGACTCATTGGAGCACGTTTTGGTGCCATGTTGATCAACGCTGCAGTCAACGGGTGAGGTGGGGCTTAAATTTTGGATGCCCAATGAGAAAATGGCATATTCTAGACTTCACCAACGTGCCGCCCGACCCGCAAACCTGACCTAATGCATGACTCTGGGGATTTTATCGGGTCGGGGTTACTTTTATCTTTCCAAAAAACCATTAGGCCTTGTTCAAACCAAGCAAATTTTGTAGTCGGGAACTCATCAATAAACTATTCACAGCCACCATTAGGACACGCAAGAAATGTTGTCAAGCCAAGTAAATTTTGTCTCTAGTGTGGGGTTCTGGGCTCTTAATGGGCAGGATTAAGGTCGGGTTGAGGTTCAAGTTGGCCCTAACCTACTCAGGCCAGGTTTCCAAAATTTTCAGCCCGGCTCTAACTCGGGCTACGATATACTCATTCCAAGCCCGGCCCCTACCCGGTTGGGCCAGACTTGAGCGTTTTTTCAAACTTTTTTTTTACTGTTTTTTATAATAAATTTGGTTGGACTTTTTTTTGGGTTGTTTTTTTGAGCTATTTTTTCTAATAAAATTTAGTTGGGCTTAGGCTTTTTTTTCTTAATAAAAGTTTGAAGAAGTTAAAATTTTAATTAAATAATTATCTTAACATTATAGAGGCTTATATATATGCTTTTATTTAAATATTTTATTTTAGTTTATTGCACAATGATTATAACGGACAATGATTAATCTCAGGGCATTTAAGTAAATTATATTTAATTAAAATAATTTTTTATAACTTTAAAAGTATATATATATATATATATATATATATATATATATATATATATATATGCTCCGGGCTGGGTGTTGGAACACTCAACTCAAGCCAGGCCCGGATTGATATGGGTTGCAACATATTTTGTGACAGCCCGAATTTTTTATTCCAAAATTTATGCCGTCAGATCGCAGATCACAATTAAATACAATATCATCTTTAGCATCAATGTGAAAATCAAACAGATATTCTATATGTATTTATATAGCGGAAGCAAAATCTCCATTTCTATATAAAATACAATCCAATGGAGCCCAAAATAAAATCACCAGTGATGGCCATCCATCACCTAAACAAATGATATGCAATTTGTCTATACAAAACTAATCTTATCATTCATATAGTCACTTAATGTACTAAGTTCAAGATCCCCAAAACTCACCACTATATTGAATTCAAATCACTATCTATGAGAATAAATCCTTCGGCGGAAGATCTTCTTCTTCGGGTACATAGTCTTGGTCGTTCTCTAACTCTAGGTCTACATCTTCATCTGTATATGTGATGTCTAGTCGGAGTGAGCTAACAAACTAAGTTCAGTAGAGAAAATTAGTATCAGTTCACATTTTATCAATCAATGCGTAGATTCAATGACCATTCAAAAATCAACTCAAAAGCATTTAAATATCAATCAGACTTTCAAAGGCATTTCATATTAAACAAGTTTCAATATCTCATTTTCGTATTCAAACCAAATTGCAAAGAGTCATGTGAGGAACGGAATGCATAACGGAAACGAAATACATCAATGAATGATACTCATGAGTAACGAAAACACGTCAGAACGAGACACTTCATCAGTAAACGATACACATTTGAAGCACATCACATCGATCAATCATGAATATGAACCTAAGCATCCCATCTTTTGGGAGCCGAGCTGCCAATCTCTCAGGCACAAGGTAAATACTCCAGGGGCTCTGCCCCTCTTTGGAGCCTCTACTCCTCTTAGAGTTCAATTAGACAACTCATCAATTATGTACACATTCAAATTTGAAGACAATACAAGTGCGGAATTTAACGAATTCGAAGTTCACATACGGAGTTCATTTTCAATCTCATACTCAAATCTTAACGATTTCAGAAATTCAAGTTATGCAATTTCGAGTCAAACATGCGAAAACATTCGATCATATCAAATAATATATGTAATCAAATAAAAATGCATTTGTGTATAGAATTTTTCCTACATAAGTTTCGAAGTTGTATGCTTGCAATTGTAATGATCCAAAGCCCTTAATGACCCGCTTCGATCCTCAATCTAGAACACATTACGTTCATACACTATGTGTCAGTGACGGTTGGGCCAAACAATCAAAGTTCCACAAGTTTTATCGAAGAAAACTGAACCATCCAACACAGGGAAACTCGCTCCAGTGAGCTACAGTACCTCCCTCCAACGAGTGGTTCAGAAAGAACCTCGCTCCACCGACCTACAGTACCGCGCTCCAGCGAGTTACTATTCACTGCAGCGATTGTGTGCAGTTTGCCCTTCTTAAAAAAACTCATTCGCAACATCCAAAGCTCTAATCTTTGAGCACAATTCACACAACATAAACCTAGTCTAAAGCATCAATAATACGCGATATTTACCTCCTAAAATCGGGCACGCAATACTCATGATGATCGCATCCAAGAATCAGTTTCCACAGTTCGCGATTGCCCGATTGTTTGAAAACCACTTCTCTATCTATCGCAAGGAGTCGAAGATCAATCCACGTGACTTACAACGCAAACTAAAAACATCCTTGTGCAATTAGGGCGGAACTTGAGAGAGATCGATGGGGTTTGGGTCTCAAATGGAAAAAGAGGGTTTGAAATGGCCAAAGCTCTCTTTTGCTTTGATCGTAACCGTGTTAATGTCGACGCTCTCTTCTCTCGCGGTAAATCTACAAAGACAAAAGGGGATTGAGAGGGAGATCAACACACATGGAAAAGAGGGCAAAGGGGATGGAGACTTATTTTCTTCCTTTTCTCTTCTTTCCTCTCAATTTTACAAACAAGTGAGAAACCCATGTGAGGGCCTCACTTATATACATGGGGGTGATTTCAGTGTGAAGCCAATACACCTCATTAATATGTTAGCTCTTATATTCAAGGGCCCAAATTAAATCCCCATGGCAAACACATACACTTAGTTAGGTGTACGGGTGTCCGAAATTTTAGGACATTATCCGGACCGGGCTTCCTTGATAGAAAGTGTGCAACCGTGGGATTTTTGACGAACTTGTCGCGACTATGCGCACTCTTGAAAAAAAATATAGAGTCGCCACCCGGAGCTTTTGGTATCCCGAAAAACCTAAATCAATTTTATAAGCATCGAAGTGTCAAAAATGTAACTTTGATTCACCAGTCTATGCCAAAGGCTCTTGGGTAGGGGCTTCGATTATCGATCGAGAAGGTGTTAAGCACCCGACCAACCTGCTTAAAAGCGGTTTCTACTTGTGGCCAAAATAAATTAGAAAAATAAGAAAGAAAAGAGCACTTCCTCTTATCCTAAGGCATCTTGACCCTATTTGTGCCCCTTCGCCACTATCGAGATTTCGACGGCGTAACGGCACAAATTCAAGGGTAGAGCAAAAGCTAATTAAGAAGGTAGAGGAATAAAGGGGAAATTCAGAGGTCTCGGGCCCTTGTAGCATGCGTGTGGACCTTCGTGTAGGTGCACTTGATGAGCTTCCGATAGCGTGAATGGTTGGAGAATGGGTTCTAACCTCTAAGGCTTGATATCTAAGGGGTGGAGGAAGAAGGCTAGGGGGTAGTTCTCTCCTAACTCAAGGTTTTTTTGGTAAAAGATGGGTTGAAAGGGGGCTTTTAAATTCTGAAATTGGTATGGAATGGGTGCACCAAAGGAAGGAAAAACTTCTCTTTTAATTTTTTTCTCTCTTTGAAAATTTTTCAAGCCTTTGTAAAGGGAAGGGCGCCTCTCTATTTATAGGAAAAAGGGAGGTTAAGAGAGTGTTTAAGTGCTAATTAGGATTAGCAATTAGGTCATCTCCTAATCTAAGGTTTCCTAGGATTTTAAGAGCTTGGAAATGTGAGCAATGGGCTTCAATGGTAGATGATAGGGTGAGATTTCAAATGACTAAAGGATTGCAAATAGGATAATCAAGAGTGCAACAGTCCTAATAAAAATTATCCTAAATATTGAGATGGTCAACAAGTCAAACCCCAAAAGTGGATTTCGAGCGAAAACCCATGGTTACTGTAGCTAAGTCTGGCATGCGTATTACACACGCCAAGCATAGCTACAGCGTTCGAAAGTTCAGAGCTTGAGGTGGGTCCCACCTATATTTAGCGTGTGTATTATATGCACCAAGCCATTTTTAGAAAAAAATTGTTTGACGCATGTAATACATGCATCATGTATGCCCTAACCAAGTGCAACTCCTCGACATTGCTCGGATCGCCGTAACTTTTGACACACAACTCGGATTGAGGTGATTTTTAGTTTGTTAGAAAGCTGAGAACCTATACTTTTCAATGGTATAAGATTCATTTTAAGTAGAGGTCCTTGCCAGCCTTGGCACATCTCTCTCTAACCATGGCTCGGGAAGATCAACTAAGGGTTAGTGGAGGTTTCTAAAGGTTGGAGGTAATTCCTAAGGATTTAGGTAAGTTTCTAAGGGTTTGGGGGATGCTATCGGAAGCTCGGGGGTGCACCTCTCTCGAAGTATGTTTCGATCGGGCCTTGGGCCAAATTTGGGTGTCTACAGTAAGTACCATTTTTTCGGTCTGGGTGAGGGCAAAAATCCTGGCTAGCCTGACCCATTGAGAGCCCTAGTGGGGTTTGATTTTGTTTATTATTTTCTCTCGTGTGTGTTATTGTTTGAATCTATTTGAACGCTCATTATCTGGATCTCGATGATATTTCAGTGCTTCTCTATAACCATAAGCACCCATCCACCACCAAATCCTTTGTTCCCGTCAATTCTCTCAATCATGATCATGTCCTTTCATTCAAAAAATTAATAACATAAGCCATATCAACTTGTAGTTGATTCCTTGAAAAAATAGTAACATAAGAGCATCTCCAGCAAGGAGAGGTAAATTTGGGTAGCTAAACACCAATTTAACTACTGCTACAATATTTTAGCTACTTGTCACGAACCTAGTGTCGCACCTCGACAATTCATGCAGCTCTTGCATCAAAACGCTCCCTAGCTTCGCAAGATCAACCTTTCTCTAAAGACTCGCTAAGAGACTAAGAGAGTAGAGGAGAACTCAAAAGAGGGAAGTGAAAGAGTGCTCTTTGTATTCAACTTAAGAATGTTTTACAAGTTGTGAGAGGTGTCTTGCAAATGAGGTCCTCTACCCTATTTATAGGTTACATGGATTATAATAAACGGTATAAGATTCATCCATCTGTTGTTCATCCAACGGTTGGGAATGTTCTAAAGTTTTCTCTAGAACCTTCTCCATCCTTCCCTTGTTCTACACTCTTCCTACGTTTATTCTTCAAATCTCTGCACTCACTAGAATCTAGACTCTTCCTTATTCTAGAGTCTTCTTTATCCATATTCTTTCATGGTCTTTCTCTAGATTTCTGGAGGCTTCCATAAAGCCTCTCTCTACTATGTACAATACCATATATACATTGATTATTATACCAACAAAGTAGGAAAGATTTGGTGTTGTGTGCGAGACGTGACACTCTCCCCTCACCCATATTGGCGACGTCCTTATCGCATTCCCTTCAAATCATCGATTTTGTTTCTTAACTGCCATGATGTATCGGCATGTTCCCAGCTAGCCTCGTTGTTCGGTAGGTCTTTCCATTTCTCGAGATACTCCTTGTATAGACGTGAGCCTTTACGCCTTGTTTTATGCTTGGAGAGGATGATCTTGGCCTTCTTAGACATCCTTTCCTTCCCCAAGGTAGCCGACTTGCCCTTTCTTTCTCTACTTATGAGTCGTAAGGCAGATAAACTCTTTATACCTGCCTTTGTTCCTCTAATCGTAGGAACTGTGCATGGAGTTCCCTCTTCCATGATGCTGATGGTGTTGGTGAAGGGTATGAGCATAATATTCTTCTTATTGAGAAATTTCATCCCCAATACTACTTTATACTCATCCATGGGGACTATCGACAAGTCCACAGTCCCCTTCCATTCTCCTACTTGCAATGTTACTTCTCGAGCTATGCCATGGATGGGTCTCGCCTTCGAATTGACGGCTTTGAGTGACCCTTACTCCTTAGTCGTCTTTAGACCCAACCGCTTCACCTCTTCCTCCAAGACGAAATTATGTGTAGCACTCGTATCCACCATTGCACGAGTAGCCTTACCGTTGATGAGTGCCTCCGCGTACATTGGCCCTTGGTTTGTGCATTTTGGCATCTCAAGTTGTTTTCGAGCGGGTTGCTTTGGGGTCTCTGATTGCTTCTTGATAACGTTGAGGAGCTATAATGACCCTATTATTGTGTCCTCAACAACTTCTTTTTCTTCTAATTTGGCAGCAAGGGCAGTTAGTGCCTTTTGCTTAGGACACTCCCTTGTCATATGTGGCCCATCACATAGAAAACTCTTAAACTCTCGTGCCTTAAAATAATCATTCTTCGGCTTGTTGCCTCTTATGCTTCCAATGTGAGGATTTTCCCATTTCTTCCCCATCGTGTGAGGGTTCGTCTCTCCCACCTTGATAATGAATGTCCTTGAAAGTAGTCCTCCGAGGAGAATCTGATCGCTTGAACTCCACCAAGGACTCTGCGGTGGCCATGGCCGAAGCATGATCTTGAACTCCCCGACGTCGTAATTTTTGCTCCGCCCATGTTTGCAATCTGTCCATAAAATTGAAGAAGTGGTCTTTATCTGGTATATCTGGGATATCGAGCATTAGTGTGGAGAATTCTTTGACGTAGTCTCAGATTGATTCTGTATGCCGCAATTTTTTCAAACTCTTCCGAGCCAAGTAATCGACATTCTCGGGATAGAATTGTTTCTTTAGCATCTCTGGATCCATTGAATGCTTTGGGCTCGGGTGCTTTTACCTTCATCGGGGCATCCCGAGTCGTGACCGTACTACTGGTCACAACCTCTTTGCATAAATAGCATTGAAGGCATCCCATACCTTGACCTCGAGGATCTCGCGTGCCTCCTTTTCCTTGTGCACTATGACATTGAGTTGACCTTGCATCCACTCACGTAGCTCCTCGAGTCCCGCCTCAAGAGCGGAGATGTTTTGACCCACTTCCTCAAACCGATCATTCCCGTCGGTGACGGCTAGCTCCACCCTGCCTAGCTGTGTGTTGAAGTTAGCGACCACATCGCGGGACCTCTCCCTCCTTGGCTTGCCACCATTGTTGTTGCGTCCTCCCTCTTGCACAATCTTGAATGACATGGTGATCTCCTACTCGGATAAGTCTCCCCTTTCAACCAACGTGGTTTTCTCCTAAACCGATGTGGCTCTGATACCAACTGTCACGAACCTAACGTCTCGCCTAGTGCACTTGCGAGTATCACTTTTAAATTCACAACAACACCCCTAGTGAATGTTTAAGTTCTATTGTTTAGAGAATTGGAAAAACAATATATTAGAGATTTATTTTGATTTAATTGTTATATTTTTCATAGCTTGTTGATTGGCTTCGATAATCTATATGATTTTGCATCTAGTAAATTCCAACCGTTAAATCTAATATTGTGAATATTAAACTAAGGATGGGAGGATTTAGTATCTTAACCCTTTATCTTTTCTTTAGATTAAAGTCATTATTGTGTGAGTTATTTATCTTTCCATCTCTCAAACTTTGGTAAACTAGGTTAAGATTGTTTTTAGTTGATAAAATTTGTAGATTGATATGTTTATTCCTTTTAAATAATATCTAACATTTTTGTGGGATCGACCTCGTATTCTGCATCTATTTACTACGGTGCAACTCATGCACTTGCGAGTAACACTGTTAAATTAACAATTGTCTTTAATAGAATCATTGCGCATTGATTAAAACTACTTTCTAGATCAAGTTGGAGACTCAAATTTGGTATTTTTAATAAATTATTTTCAGTTTATTTCATTTATTTGCAATCTTTACATTAAAATGTGTGGCTAAAATTTTAGAGTTTTAGGATCTAATGAATCACATCTAAGGGATTCGTCTATAAAATAGATCTGTGGTTGGAATTTTAGTAGATGCATGTGTGATTTTTCTGTCTACGGGCTTTTACCGTTTTTGTAATCTAATCATCAATCCGAGATATGGAAACTAGTCATACTTTTCCCATGATTTTAGATTTGTTATTAAGAACCCTAATCTTGTTTTTAATGCAAAAATTAGATTTATTAATTCAATTTGATTAGATTTATTTTAATACAGTGAATGTTTTGATTCTTTTCATTATAGGATTTAGAAAAACACTACTTTAGATTTTTATGTTCTTTTAATCGATTTATTCATCCATAAATTATTAATTGATTTCAATATTTATGTAGTATTGCATATCTAATATTCCACCCTTTAGATCTAAAATCATAGATGATGAGCCAAGGATAGAAAGATTAGCATCCTAAACCTCACTTATTTTTCTTGAGTAATATCATACTGCTTAGTTTATTTATCTATTAAATTTATTATATTTGATAGGCTATATTTATAGTGTCATACTACTAGGAAACCCTTAGATTGATATTTGAATTCTCTTAAAATCTATTTAAAATTCTTGTAGGATCGACCTTGTACTCTGTACTCGTTTACTACGGTACAACTCGTGCACTTGCAAGTATCACTTTTAAATTCACAACAATAGCCCTAGTGAATGTTTAGGTTCTATTGTTTGGAGAATTGGAAGAGCAATATATTAGAGATTTATTTTGATTTAATTGTTATATTTTCCATAGCTTGTTGATTGGCTTCGATAATCTATATGGTTTTGCATCTAGTAAATTTCAACCATCAAATCTAATATTGTGAATATTAAACTTAGGATGGGAGGGTTTAGCATCTTAACCCTTTATCTTTTCTTTAGATTAAAGTCATTATTGTGTGAGTTGTTTATCTTTCCATCTCTCAAACTTTGGTAAACTAGGTTAAAATTATTTTTAGTTGATAAAATTTGTAGATTGATACGCTTATTCCTTTTAAATTATATTTGACATCTTCGTGGGATCGACCTCGTATTCTGCACCGATTTACTACGGTGCAATTCGTGCAATTGCGAGTAACACTGTTAAATTAACAATTGTCTTTAATAGAATCATAGCACATTGATTAAAGCTATTTTATGGATCAAGTTGGAGACTCAAAATTGATATTTTTAATGAATTATTTTCAGTTTATTTCATTTATTTGCAATCTTTACATTAAAATGTGTGGCTAAAATTTTAAAGTTTTAGGATCTAATGAATCCCATCTGAGGGATTCGTCTGTGGAATAGATCAGTGGTTGGAATTTTAATAGACGCATGTGTGATTTTTCTGTCTACGTACTTTTACCGTTTTTGGGATCTAATGATCATCAATCTGATATATGAAAATTAGTCATGCTTTTCTAATGATTTTAGATCTGTTATTAAGAATCCTAATCTTATTTTTAATGCAAAAATTAGATTTATTAATTCATTTTGATTAGGTTTATTTTAATACAGTGAATGTTTTGATTCTTTTTATTATATGATTTGAAAAAACACCACTTTATTATGTTCTTTTAATCGATTTATTCGTCCATAAATTATTAATTGATTTCAATATTTATGTAGTATTGCATATCTAATATTCCACCATTTAGATCTAAAATCATAGATGATGAGCCAAGGATGGGAAGATTAGCGTCCTAAACCTCGCTTGTTTTTCTTGAGTAATATCATATTGCTTAGTTTATTTATCTATTAAATTCATCGTATTTTATAGGCTATATTCATAGTGTCATACTAATAGGAAACTCTTAGATTGATATTTGAATCTTCTTAAAATCTATTTAAAATCCTTGTAGAGTCGACCTCGTACTCTGTACTCATTTACTACGGTACAACTCATGCACTTGTGAGTATCACTTTTAAATTCACAACAGCACCCCTAGTAAATATTTAGGTTCTATTGTTTGGAGAATTGGAAGAGCAATACATTAGAAATTTATTTTGATTTAATTGTTATATTTTCCATAGCTTGTTTAATTGGCTTCGATAATCTATATGGTTTTGCATCTAGTTAATCCAACCGTCAAATCTAATATTGTAAATATTAAACTAAGGATGGGAGGATTTAGTATCTTAACCCTTTATCTTTTATTTAGATTAAAGTCATTATTGTGTGAGTTGTTTATTTTTCCATCTCTTAAACTTTGGTAAAATAGGTTAAGATTGTTTTTAGTTGATAAAATTTGTAGATTGAAACGCTTATTCCTTTTAAATTATATTTGACATCTTCGTGGGATCGACCTTGTATTCTGCACCCATTTACTACGGTGCAACTCGTGCACTTTCGAGTAACACTGTTAAATTAACAATTATCTTTAATAGAATCATAGCACATTGATTAAAGCTACTTTGTGGATTAAGTTGGAGACTCAAAATTGATATTTTTAATGAATTATTTTCACGTTATTTCATTTATTTGCAATCTCTACATTAAAATGTGTGACTAAAATTTTAGAGTTTTAGGATCTAATGAATCCCATATGAGGGATTCGTCTATGGAATAGATTTGTGGTTGAAATTTTAGTAGACGCATGTGTGATTTTTCTGTCTATGTGCTTTTACCGTTATTGGGATCTAATCATCAATCCGCGATATGAAAATTAGTCACGCTTTTCCCATGATTTTAGATATGTTATTACGAACCCTAATCTTGTTTTTAATACAAAAATTAGATTTATTAATTCATTTTGATTAGGTTTATTTTAATACAGTGAATGTTTTGATTCTTTTCATTATAAGATTTGGAAAAGCACTACTTTAGATTTTTATGTTCTTTTAATCGATTTATTCGTCTGTTAATTATTAATTGATTTCAATATTTATGTAGTGTTGCGTATCGAATATTTCACCCTTTAGATCTAAAATCATGGATGATGAGCCAAGGATGGGAAGATTAGCATCCTAAACCTCACTTGTTTTTCTTGAGTAATATCATACTGCTTAGTTTATTTATCTATTAAATTCATAGTATTTGATAGGTTATATTCATAGTGTCATACTACTAGGAAACCCTTAGATTGATATTTGAATCCTCTTAAAATCTATTTAAAATCCTTGTAAGATCGACCTCGTACTCTGTACTCGTTTACAACGGTACAACACGTGCACTTGCGAGTATCACTTTTAAATTTACAACAACACTCCTAATGAATGTTTAGGTTCTATTGTTTGGAGAATTGAAAGAGCAATACATTAGAGATTTCCATAGCTTGTTGATTGGCTTCGATAGTCTATATGATTTTGCATCTAGTTAATTCTGATCGTCAAATTTAATATTGTGAAGATTAAACTAAGGATGAGAGGATTTAGTATCTTAACCATTTATCTTTTCTTTAGATTAAAGTCATTATTGTGTGAGTATCTTCCCATCTCTCAAACTTTGGTAAACTAAGTTAAGATTGTTTTTAGTTGATAAAATTTGTAGATTGATATGCTTATTCCTTTTAAATTATATCTGACATCTTCGTGGGATCGACCTCGTATTCTGCACCCGTTTACTACGATGCAACTCGTACACTTGCGAGTAACACTGTTAAATTAACAACAGTCGGGTTAAGATTGGCTTGGGTCAAAAATCTAAGACCCAAACACGCTAATTTCTCTAGTTACCGAGTTCAGATTTTAAAGCCGATTTGATGAGTTGAGAATTTGGAGTCACATCTGACTTGTGGGTGAGTTATGTTGAGTCTTTTGACCATTTTTCTCATATACCATCGCATAAGCGATTTTACGTTCACGTATGTCATGCTATATTATATGAATCGCATAAGCCATGAAGGCTTATACAATTTAGATAGTATGCCATTTTTAAGCCTATAATAATAATAATAATAATAATTATTATTATTATTATTATTATTATTATTATTATTATTATTATTATTATTATTATTATACTAATAATGAAATAAATAAAAAAATAGCCTTTATAACAATTTTAAACCTCTATTTTGCTCTCTTACGTCTCTCTCGTTCTATATTTTTTCCAAACTTTGCATCAATTAATTAACTATATTCAAGTATTTTTTTTAAGATGACTATATTCAAGTATAAATACAAAGAAACATTAAACTTTCTTTAAAAAAATATATATATCTAGAATAAAAATTTAAGATTGAAGAATAATTATTTTTTTTTCACCTTTTGTCATATAAAGTTAAACATATAATAAATTATATAATAATTTCTAAATTTTTAATAAAATTATATCTAAATTACTATATCCAATCATTCTCTAATTTCTATATATTTTTATTTTTATAATTTTTCTTATTTTCTTCTATTTTTAATATATAGTTTTTTTAAGTATGCCATCGCTTATGCAATTATACCAATTGCATAAGTCATTTGACCTACCTTTTGAAGTCCTATTTGGGAGTGGTAGCTATTTGCTAAAAGGCCCTAAAAAATCTTAATAGAGTTGATTTGATACAAACAACCTTTAGTATTAGTAGGCCATCACTACAAAATATAAGACTATTAGCGACAGTCAAAAATCGTTGTCATTAACAAAAAAAAGTACTGTTAATAGTCTTAAGAATTTTTTTTAATAGCGACAATATTTTGCTGCAAAAAAACTGTCGCTAATATTCTTATTTTTTGTAGTGCATGTTGAGTTAACATGTGTGCAATTTGATGGTCGGGAATAATTATTTAGGATTATTTTCTTTGAATCACATGATAGATATATTTTTCGTCCCAATCTTCAATGGCACAAATCGTTAGATTAGGGGCGACCGTCAAACGACACACATGTTGACTGCACATGGCACACATCTTTAAAAACAACCCGTTAAAAACCACCCTTTGGAACAAGACTAAGGTTGTCTATGTCATAGCTGTCTGCTAGCCACTGTCACAACAGAGTTCACCTGTTTTAGTTGGTTTTCATCAAGGATCAAAATTTTAGCCAAAATGATCGAAATTATCGATTTCGGTCCCCACCGAAATGATAATTTGGACCGAAATTTCAGCCCAAATTTGTATGGGATCCAAAATTTCAGCCAAAATTTTGGCCAAATTTTATGTTTTCAGCCGAAATTTCAATTCAAATTTTCCTTTTCAGTCAAGCCCGAAACCGAAATTTTACCCAAAATTTTGATCCTTGGTTTTCATTCTCTTTTCTAACGTCTTGTAAATGATGATTTACCTGCTCTAACATCAAACTCCATGCTCTCTACTAATTCCCTACAAGAGCAAATAAAATCAGCACTGGCAAGGAATGAGTAGAGAGGAGGGTAGAATTGGTGAATAGATAAATCTTGCATAAAATCTTGTTATGCAAGGAGTTATCCAGGAGAAGGGGTATTTGCTAAAGTAGATAGCATGATTTTAGCAAAGAGGATGGGAACCTGGTAAAGCAGGTGAACTCTGCTATGGCAGGGGCTAGCAGAGAGCTATGCCATACACAGCCTAAGTCCCTGGGCATGTGGCCAACAAGGGGTGGGATTCGAATTCAAGACATCCACTTCTTGAGACTTGGTCCTCGCCATTGTGCCAACCATCTGTTTGTTGGTGCTGTAGTAATCTACATTGTACGCTTGGCACTTGTATTCATTATTCCAAACATTTAAATTCCATGTTGTCTATAAGCCTATAGGTAAAGATGATTATGTTATCAAGACCATCCGATCAAGATCCAAAAAATGGACGGTTGATAAAGTTGAATAAGAACTAGTTGGAGGCTTAGGTTTGATATACATAAGGTGGTTCAGTCAGATATTTTGAACCGTTCAATCAGCTTGATATTGTTGTTTACTAATCCATACTATGGCCTGCTCTCAAAAGGTTCCGATTGATAACCACCTGCTCAAATCTATGGGACAGGATGACTCCAGCACTATGCATGGTACTCTGGATAACTACCT
This sequence comes from Chloranthus sessilifolius, assembly GCA_021018995.1. Lineage (NCBI taxonomy): Eukaryota > Viridiplantae > Streptophyta > Magnoliopsida > Chloranthales > Chloranthaceae > Chloranthus > Chloranthus sessilifolius. Next base: position 56,550,030 of record CM037590.1, on the reverse strand, counting down.
AATACAAACTATGGAAATATAATTATCTTTTAAACTTTTAATTGCATGTTTTCTATTTCGCTACCCTTATTTTCAACCTAAGAATCTTCCTTGTCAACTCTTGTTTCTCGTGTTTAAAACATTGACTCGTTTTTCGTCTTAATCTTCGGCACAATAGATCTTGAGATGATGGTTCTACCCTTAGTTAAACTTTGATTCCACACGGCACACTTCTTGAAAAGTGAGCCGAGAATCATGGTTGATATATGTCCATGATCATGTTCATTTTCAATCAAAATATGATAATGGTAGTCATGATCTCAAGCTCCATTGTGACGAAGATTGGGATGAAAAAAGATCTCCGCCATCTGATTCAAATCGGTCAATGATTTAAACACGTTAAACTTGGGTTGAAAAGGAAACATCTTGGATTGTAAATGAAGCTACCCTTTCTTTTTTTCTTCTTCTTTTTCCCATGACAAATCCCATCATCATTTATCAAGCATTCAAGCATTATGACTAGCCTTTCAGCCACGAAATCTTATCAGAATGTTTACTTTCACGTATCTTTAGGTTGTGTATGGCATAGCTCTCTGCTAGCCTCTGCCACAGCAGAGTTCACCTGTTTTAGTTGGTTCTCATTTTCTTTTCTAACTCCCTATAGAGGAGGATTATCTGCTCGAGCAGCAACGTCCCTTCTCTCTATTAACTCCCTATCAAAGCAAATAAAATCTGCTTTGGTAAGGCAAGATGTTAGTAAAAAGGATGGGAACCTGCTAAAGCAAGTGAACTCTACTATGGCATGGGCTAGTTGGGAGCTATGCCATACGCAGCCTTAGACTTTCTAAAATTTGTGAATATCTACTTTTGATGAAAATGATGTAGGGTTGCAACAGGGCCGAGTTGGCTGCGGCTCGAGAGCCAGAGCCGACTACTAGTATATAATATTTTTATGTAACAAAATATCTTATATATAATTTTAATGTTATTTTTTACTTTTTTCCCTTATAATAATTATTACTTTATAATGAATAAATATGTAATAAATATACAATCCTTATGATCCTCTAATGAAGTTTGCTCGCTCTCTCTCCACAACTATGAAAGCTCTTTCTCATTCCTTTCAATGAACAACTACTACAACGACAGTTGACAAATCAAATTAACACCTACGTCCAACGCCTATGTCCTTAATCAATAGTTAAAACATTAAATTTAAACACAATTTTCTTCAATCAATCTATTAAATCTAAAAGGACTAAGAGATTAAAAGATATTAGAGCTCTCAGTTATTAAGTTTTATTGAAGTTTTCACCTATGAAACAAAGAAGACAGTGTTTACAACAACAGTTTGAAGAAAAAAATTATAATAAAACTTGTTTAGCTGAAAGTTTGGCCCAACTTGAACTCGATGGAACAAAGCTAGAACTCAGACTTTTCAGATTCGAAAGGCATAGAGCAAAGTTCCAGCTCAACTCCTTTAAGGTAAAGCCAAGCTACAGCTGACCCAAGCTCAGGCTCAGGACAGCTCGGTTGCAGCCCTAATATGATCATTTTATGACCCCGGTGACGCACGCCTATATTTATCCTTGAGCACAATGCATGCGCCACATGGACGTGTGGTTCACGCAGCGCGGGGCCGCCGATCAGGTTAGTCTTTGCTGAGCCAATGACCCGGTCACCATACCACGGCATGCGAGCACTGTGCACGCTTCTGAAGTCCCTCTCAGATCTCCTCAGTGGATTTAAAAGCACTTTGGACAGATGTTTTAAGAAAAAAACAGTTCCATCGTAGGATACATATACTCTCGTTTTGCTCTTGGGCTCTTGTCAAACGTTCTGCTAATGGTGTTGCTGATGTGTTGGCCAAGCTTGCTTATCGATGGGTGTGGATGGAGGATGCTCCTCCACAAGCTTATGACACTATTGTGTCTGATTTCTCCTGATAATGAAATGTTATTTTATATATATAGATATGAAGAAAAAAGAGTAAAGGCTGTCAAATAAGTCTGGTTGGGCCAAATTTTTTATTGTTTAATGGAAAAATGGCATATGCCCGACCGGACCCAATGGTGCACTTGACGACGGAACACGACCTAACCCAACCTGACGTCCAACTTGACCCAATAAAAAACTCCTATGTGTGTGTGTGTGGCCGACCTAATAAAATATTGAGTGTTATCGTGTCATATCAAGTTGTTGACATTGTAGTTATTTCATATGTAGAGTTTTGGTTAGGTCCAACTCGTTGAAGTCTCAATGGTATTCAACTGATTTTAAAACGAAAGTCTCGACTTTAACTTTTAGGGCATGTTTGGCTTTAAGGGAAACAAGGGGAAATAAGAGAAAACTCATATGCTGCAAATGAATTGTCGAGATTCTCGTTGTTTGGATAATATCTAAAGGATCGAAAATTATCTTTACATTTTTCGTCAAAATCCGAAAAGAAATGCCGAGGGGGTCCCTTGGTTTTCTATCTTCCGAACCTTCGGATTTCTCATCCGTACACTCTTCTCATAATACAACACATTTTTTCACAAACGAAAACCATTGACTAATTTAAATAAGACGATAGAGTTTGTTTTTATTTTCAATCTTCCTCATGATAGATCTCAAGATTATGATGCCCCTATCAGACGGTCTGATGTTGATTCTATATGGCCCGCATCCCCAAAAATTAAAGGCAGAACCACATTATGATTTAGGTGGTCAATTGACCACCCAAACTTTCTAAAAATTTGTTACTAAGCTTTAGGAAAAATAATATATTAGTGGATTCTCATCCATCCAAAATTATCTTGACCACCCAAAATTAACAAAAATCTTCAAATAATTTTTTTTATGGTATTTGTTCTCATACCAAATATTTCTTCTTTGATTTTGTTTAACTAAATCCCATAATTTTGGCCTATTTTTAAGCTCCCCTCCATTTATATGCTCTAGTTTAATTAATAAAAAAAAAAAAAATTATTACATGTAACAAGGTTTGAACCTAGAACCTAAACTTCACAAAGCCCCAAGTCTACCATTAGAGCAATTTACTAAGATATATAAAAAGAGAAAAAAACTTAATACATATATAATTTTTTGGTTATTTGGCTTTTTTTTTTTTAGGATATGTTATTTTCTTACAATTTCTTACATATATATCCAAACACAGGATTTGGTTGATCCTGAGTTTTCCCAACTAGCAATGTGGTTATCCAAACAGCGAAAAATAAAGGGAAAAAAAAGAATACCATGGTCTCCTACAACTTAGGTATCAATGAGAAAATATAGGAATATTATTTCACTTTCCCACATTTCCCGTGTTTTTATCCAAACAGGCCCTTATTACTTTTCAACCACTCCGACGGTTTGGAAATCAATTGAATCCCATTTACACTTCAGCTTGTTGAACCTAACCAAAACCCTTATATATCCATGATAGGGAACAAAGGACAGATTTTATCTAGACAAAGTGCACAAGGCAAGTTATCAAATCGGTATTGATCTCGGGTATTGGTTTGCCAAAGACCGATAAGTATTGGCCCTTTTTTTTTTTTTTTTTTAAATTTTAAGTCTATATTTCGGCCGAAATCAAGACTTATCAGCCAATACCCGATACAATACATGCCCGTATCGGCCGATATGTTATCGGTACCCAAGTTGGGATACCGATACGTCACTACAAAAAATAAGACTATTAGCGACAGTTTTTTGCTGTAAAAAATTACCGCTATTAACAAAAAAGCTATTAAGACTATTAGCGGCAATAGTATTAGTGGCAGTTTTTTGTTAATAGCGACAGTTTTTCATTGCCGCTAATAGTCTTATTTTTTGTAGTGCGTATCGGTACGATACGAATCGGTATTGGTTAATTTTTGATACCTTGGCAGGAGCATGGTGGTGGGGCTCAATTAATGCAAGTTGGTGCAACCAATCACGTTGTGCCACATCATCCACCTGCACTTTGTCTGTATCAAATCTTTCCTCCGTTTATAATTTTTCATAATTTTATAACATTTAGCCCAAATATTACACATCAGTACTTGGTACACGCGAGCCATTACTTGCACCCAATAAATTTGCCCTTGCATATAGTTTGAAAGAAACACTTTACATTTTGAGAACACGTATCATGTGAAAACACCATCAATGTCATCTGATTTGACGGCCATGGTCCAAAGATATCTAGTGCAAAAGATTAAAATAAACACGATCTCTGTTATATGATTCAATACAATCAATTATTTAATTAGATAATGGCCTTTGATTGTAATAAAATATATGATAAAGACTACTTTCGTGCTAATCTTTTGTACCTAAGATCTTTAGATCATGACCTTAAAGTCAGAGGGCTTAGATGATGTTTTCATATAGCAGAGGTCTCTAAAATTCCATGCCTTTTTGTGCAAAGGCTAACTTCTAGTGTGCAAGTAAGGGCTCCCATGGAACGCTCCTAAAGGGTACCTCTATTCGTGCCTTAAAGATTAGTGAGGGTCCCTACCTCTTAACCCATTAGCTGCTTGGATTCAAACAATGGAGATCTCCCAGCTCTAACACAAAATGCATCTTGAGACCCATCAGACAATAACTTTGGATTTCGAGTGGCATCACATAGCACAAAATCATGACTTTAGGGCCATTTGATGGAGATTTGTGCCACGTAGAATAAAAAATTAATCGTTTGATGGTAAGCTCATGGTCTCACAATCCATTATGTAGAAGATTGGGGTGAAAAATTATCTCCATCGTCTGATTCTAAGTAGTCATCGGGTTTCAGACGTAGGCGCCAACACTGATACCCCAATCCTAATAAGGTACCTCTAGTCTCGCCTACCGGATTACTAATGGCAACTACATCTAGAAACTATTGACTACCTTGAATCAAACAATGAAGATATCGTTTTTCACCCCAATCTTCAACTCAAACGATCTTGAGACCATGAGGATATCATCAGATGACCAATTTTTTTTTCTTCATGGTACAGATCCCAAAAAGAAACTCTATGACCATGTTTGAGCGTGATGTATGCCACATGATTTTAGGGCCACTTTTTTATGATTCGTACCATGAGGACTAAAAAACTGATCATCTAATGGTATGGACATGGTCTCAAGATAGGGGCAAAAAAACAATCTCCTTCGTCTGATTCAAATCAATCAATGGTTTTCAGGTGTACTCAAGGTATCAAAAATCAGTCGATACCGATACGTATCAGTTTCTCAGCAAACTGATATGTATCGGTATCCCAACTCGGGTATCCGATACCGTATCCGCCGATACATCTCGATTTCGGCAGAGACGTAGACTTTTCCTTAGAAAAAAAAAAAAAAAAAACAAAGACCAATATATATCGCTCTTGGACAAACCGATACTCGAAACCGATACTGATTTTGATACCTTAGGCGTGGTCTCGGCAATTCGATAGACACGGGTAGTGATCTCCATCCTAATAAAGCGGTTAAAAAAGCCCATTGCCGAATGCAAGTCCCGTATATACAGATTGCTTGGAAGGGTGAGTGGGATACAACCTTAATTTTTAGCCTTTTTAGGCATATAGTAGTAGCTCTCTAAATTTAAACCCGTATTTCATGCTTGACGATCTTTTACCACCCGTTGTTAACACAGAGTGGCTTAATAATGATGATGATGGTGAAGAATTGAAAAATTACATACAACCCTTAAATGCTTCGACTAACCGCATGATAATGATTTTTGGGCGTTATGACTTTGATGACTTTGATTACTCAAAAACTGGCCTAAAATGGGTGATTTGTTCTCCATAACAGCCCTTCTCATAACCCATTATTCCTAATCAATTCTTTATCCTTTTCTTAAGCGGCCAACTCTCCTATTCATCATTAAAACACCAATTTTGTATTTAAATAATTTTATACTATTAATATTTTAAGATGTAGATGATTTGAACCATCAAAGTGACGGATGAGAGATTGAAGTGCAACAGGACCAAAGAGGTGTGTTACATAGATTTAAGCCATCCAATCTGTCAAAGTGACAAATCATAGATTGAAGCGTAATATGACCAAAAAGGTATTCTAGGGAGATTTAAATCATCCGATATTAATCATTGTTTTTAGTTTTAATGCCTGATATTAAAGTTCATTAATCGGATGATTCACATCAACTTATCGGCATGTTTTATTGGTAGAGTTGGAGACAATATTCCAATGATAGATTGTTGCTTGGGCACTTAAGATTGATCATAGATGTGTCACATGTCCTAATGATAAATCACACTTTAATAGTGTGAGATAAAAAAGTATAAGTTTAATGGTGTAAGATTATTTAAACAATTTTGGTGTTTAAATGAAAGTAATGAGCCATTATCCCTGTTATCAAATATATTACCTGTTTTGCCCAAACACATGCATCCTTTTTTTGAAGGAGCCAATGAAGGACCCAAACATGCATCCTTGAGGTGTATTTCTAAAAGTATCTCTCTTTAAAGAAACTAGAAAGGCGAATTTCAACCTTTGATTTGGCATCAACATCAAAAATCTTGTTTGTGCACGTGTCATATATAAAATCTTGTTTGTACACTTGTCATATATTATAGAAGATTTTACACTTGTCATATATTATAGATGGTAGATCATGTTTATGGCCCATTTGAGGAATTTTGATCGGATGGTGAGTATCATTCGATAGTCGTTCATTTCATTAGCAACAAATGGACGACTCTGATCACCTCAAGTATCAAGCCTTTTTTTTTTTTTTTGGAAAGGGAATGAAGCCAACTAATTTTATTTTTTTATACCGCTATTTGGTCAAGACAGCCTCGAAAATCGAGAAACATGGACGCATACACATGTGGACAATTGCGGAGCAACGTGAAAAAGCACCAACTATAGTGGTAAGGGTTAACTAATAAAATCCAATCCACACCTTGTAATGACAAGGGTGGGAAACAAGTGGAGCAAGGATCAAAATTTCGGCCGAAATGACTGAAATTTTAGTTTCGGCCCCCACCAAAATAAAATTTTGGACCGAAATTTTGGCCAAATTTTCAGATTTCGGCTTCGGTCATGCCCGAAACCGAAATTTCAGCCGAAATTTTGATCCTTGACATTGAGGATGAGTATCGAACTGCCGACCTAAGTGTATTCATGACAAATTTCATACTTTTAGCTTTGAGTACCTTTAAAATCACCCAATGAATTTATAAAGTTCACCTACGCTGAAACCAAGGAAACAAAATTGGTATCCAACTCGGGTATCGGTCTTTGGAGGACCGATACAACTCAGCCGATACGTATCGGCCTATTTTTTATTTAAAAAAAAATAATAATAAAAATATAGGTATTGGTCGAAACCAATACTATATCGGCCGATACCGATACGTATCGCTATCGGCCGATTTTTGATACCATGGCCGAAACCCATCGATTGCTTTGAATCAGATTATAGTGATAGTTTTTTGTCCCAATCTTTCATACGATGGATCTTGTGATTGTGGGCATATTATCATACGATCAATTTTTTTATGGTACATGGCACACATCTTAAAAAGTGACCTTAAAAATTAGGTTTGAGCGTGATGAGGTCCAGTCACTTTAACGTGGGTGAACGCAAAGATTCAATGGGTGAATTGAAAGGTACCCTTTCAGCTTTTAGGTGTTAATTTTATGCATACCCTATTTTTTTAAACAGTACCTTTATTTCCACCCACTGATTCTTTGAGTTCACCCACATAAGTGGGTACACGATTTTGGCCAACCAAATCTTTCGATCCACCCACATAATCAAATAATTTCCAAACGTCCAAATGCACCCACGCTTATCTTTTGCCATACACCCACATCGTCTTCTCTCGTTTGCGTCATATTTGAACTCCTTTTCTCCGAGGCCCTTTGAATCGCCTGATTTTTCGTGACTATACACCCACAACGTCTTCCCCCATCTTTTTCTCGCGCTGCGCAAGGTGAGAAAGGGTAGGTAGGGCATTTTTGTACTCGATCCCTCTAAAGCCCTCGGATTCTTTGAGTTCCCTTAGATAGTGCAAGAACGTGTGGAAGGATGAAGACTGAAATTTGAAGAGCGGCAAAGAAACTCTTTGAGTTCATATTGTTAGGGTTTGTGGGACAACGACAATCAACCGTTCGAGGTAATTTCATTTTATTTATTTATTTTATATAATATGCATGTCATTGAAGTTCTTGATAGGGGTTCGTTGATTGTTTAGCATATTTAGTTGTTTTAATATTCGGAGTTCCTTTAAATTCACCCACCAAATCTTTGAGTTCAACTAAATCAACATGAGTGGACTCAAATAATTATTTGGTGGGTTTAAAGGTATTCACTGTTTGTTATGGTTCCAAACCAACCATCAATAATGTACAACTTGACAGTAAAATGAATGATTTTCGTAAACGGCCTATGGCTTCCTATAGAAGAAGGCTTACAAAAGCTTGAATCTAATGAGCATCTGAAGAGAGGATTTTAGATTTTAAAATTATTGTTGATAATTATGATATTTTAGCAATAGTTGTTGAAGTTACAGCGACAGTGATATCTGAATCATAGACTGAAGTCTCGTCTTTATTAGATACAAAGATGCAAGAAGGGAGAATATTAGAAGAGAGAGTGGAGGAGGGGAGTGTGGTAGAAGGGATGATGGAAGAGGTTATTGGAGAGGGGAGAGCGGAAGAAATTATCGGAGAGGGGAGAGTGCATGGTGTGACAGTAGATGAGAGGGTGGAAGAAATTTTGGAAAAGGGGAGTGCAGCATGCATTCTTTGGGAGGTAGAAGGGATTATGGAGGGGAGTGTGATAGTGAGTGTAAGCGAGAGAGTGAAAGTGGGTGAAGGTGAAGGTGAGGGAGTGAAAGTGGGTGAAGATGAGAGGGTGGAGGAGAGAGTGGAAAGCGAAGAAGAAGTAACTCAAACTTCGAAAAAGAAGAGAAAAATGCAAGAGATCGACATTGAGTCAACCCAAACTAAAGTCGAGGATAATGTGACACAATTTTCCGGAAGCCCAACGGACACTTCACTTCTACGATGGTATAGAAACCATGTTGCACACGATCTATAATTAACAAAGTAAGCAACAACATTCAATTCATGTAATACATTTATCTTTTTCATTTAAAATATGTATAGATAATTATAATTTTCTTACTAATTTTATTATTTGTTGATGTAGGATCAAGGTACGCTTCATTACATATAATATTCAGCCAAACTCGATGTCTGGTCCATCGTTGAAATGTCTCGTAAGTTTAAACGTAGAATCAAGACGGCTGAGTTTTGGTTGCTTGCTAGGGTTGCATTCAGGATCATCAATCATGTGTTAGTATCTATCTGAATTGAGAGATGACACTCTGAGACGAATACATTTTACTTCGTTATCGGTGAGATGACTATGACTCTCGACGACGTTAAGTATCCCATTGGAATATCTGTAGTCGAAAAGACAGTTATTGCAAACCCTTGCAATACACCTGAATTGGTAGCCACGTGTGCACATGCATTCGGTATTGATGCCGACGATGAGATTGAAGAACTGAATCACAAAGGATGAAAGGAAAAACTTTCCGCTTTGAATGGTTGTGTGCTCGTTTGAGCCAAATACCTGACGATGCATTTGATAATCAGATTGACTGTACTATAAGGGGATATATTCTTTATCTGCTAGGTTGCACAATCCTTACCAATAAATTAGACAATATGGTGTCGGCTCGGTACGTAAAGTTGTTGGTCAATCTGAATACAGTTGGGGACTATGCGTGGAGAGCAGCTGCACTCACTTATTTTTATAAGCAGTTGGGCATCGCATCAGGAAAGAAGGTTGCACAAATTTCTAGGCTGCTTGCATTGGTTGAGGTATACTACATTTGCATAGCAATGTCTTGCAAATTTGCGTTTCTAATATTTAATAAATAGTTGATTAAACTATATGTTTTGTATTTTCAAGTATGGAGCTACGAGCACTTAGTTTTTTAGCATCAAGCGCTTACGTAAAAGTTTCTTTGGCCTTTAGATGACAAAAACCTATAAGTCAACCCCTGCATCCCGAACCAAAATTGGTTCTTTTATGTGAAGTATTGGATGACTTACGAATTGATCAGGTAATATCATAATTAGTTATTTTACGTGAACCTATATACACATTGCATTATAATTGTAATACCATTGTCTCTCTCTTTCTCTCTCGTACATGTTATTTGATATCCATATTATAAGATTAGATCATAATATTCGTTTACTCCTACAACGTTTTACGCTGAATGTCTGTTCTGTTTTAACATAGTTGAGCTGTATTATCCAGAGCGGGTGTTGAGACAGTTGGGACATGTGCAATCAATCCCCCAACCACTAGTAGCACCTTGTGACGTGGGGCCACTAGTGCGTCAGGCATTGGTGGATTGAAGCTAGGGCATCGTCGGCGCGTCACCAAGCCATGAGGGCTTCGCCATTAGTACTCCAAGAGCTTCGGTCGTGGGCCAAGAGGGCACGCGACGTGGTGGCAGTTTGGGTCGTGATGCAGTGCCAGCAGGACACGCGATGCGATCGCGACATGAACCAGATGGGTCAGCAGTACACAAGCATTACGGTATGTCAAACCAATAGGTTTGAGGTCCTCCTGTCATTTTGGCATTATTGATGTTTAAACCATATATATAGGGAAAGGATCTAACAGCCACGCGACATGTCGCTGGCCTAAGCGATCCCCTACGGAACGCGTATGATAGCCTTGTGGGCTTGAGTTCGCGCATCCGAGCCTCGTATAGGTGTTAGGTCGATCTTGTCGCGTCGTGCACTGGAGCCATCGTGTTGGTGTTCCACGACCACCCTCATGGTGTGGACCTAAAATCTAAGTGGGGATGCCCCTAGGAATGTCGCTGCGTATAGCTATATGAATTGCATTCGAGAATCCGCATTGTTTCTAACCTAATGCGTTACCATGTAGGTTTGAAACGCGAGTAGACTGATCTAATTCATGAAAAGTTAGTTGTCGCACGAGAGATTACATCGCAAAGAGTAACTCCGTGACATTTGGTATCAGAGCCTAGAGATGGCTGAAGGGACCAGTAGCAGTACACGCAGACGGACCAAGGAACGTCTAGACGACTTTGAAGGTCAGGGCGAATAGTTGGAGATGGTGGTTTCACTTGTGGTAAGTCATGCAGAACGGTTAAGCAAGCAGGAAGAAAACCACACTATGTTGGCTGAAAACCACGCCACGTTAGCTGAGAACGTGGAAATCCTTACAGAAGATACGAGGGGCACCGTTGAAGCCCTTCGTTTGCAGATTGATGAATTGACCACTGAGATGAACGTCCTGATGAGGGCGATTGGTTCTGGAGCTGCTCAGCAGCCAGAAGCCCCCTAACGAAAAGTTAAAATACCCGAGCCGCGGTGTTATGGGGGAGCTAATGACGCGAAGGAATTTGAGAATTTCTTGTGGGACATGGAGCAGTATTTTTGTATCGTTCCACCTGCCACCGAAGCGATAAAAGTGGTCACTGCGACCATGTATTTCGAGGGGGATGCTAAATTGTGATGGCGTACAAGCTACGAAGAGATTTAAAATGGTCGTTGTGTCATAGACACATGGGAAGACCTGAAGAAAGAGTTGAAAGTAAAATTCTTACCCGAGAACATCGACTACATCGCTCGGCGAAAGCTACGGAAGCTGCAGCACACTGACACAATGAGAGAATACGTAAGGCAGTTCTCTGCTTTGATGTTGGACATCAGGGAAATGCCCGAGAAAGATAAAATATTCTATTTCCTTGAAGGCCTTAAGTCATGGGCCCAAGCTGAATTAAATAGAATGACACTACTAGACCTAACAGCCACGGTGGCAACTGCAGAGCGATTAACGGACTATGGGCCCTCATATCAAAATAGGAAGAGGTCGCACGAGAAAAAAAGTGGCTTGAAGAATCCGCCAAAAGCTAATAAGAAAAGTAAGAGCGGCATGCAAGAAAAGAAGGCGCACAGAAAAGATTCAAATGCAAAGTCAGCTGAGTCCGCCAACTACGTGCCGAAGTCGGGTTGCTTCTTGTGCAGAGGGCCTCATCGAGTTAAAGACTGCCCACAGAAACAATCGTTGAATGTCCTTCGAGCTACTACTAGCGCTCATACCCTCCCTGCTAAGGAGGAACCAAGAATGAGGGCACTCAGGTTGCTGAATGCCATAAAGGGGCAAGTAGAAAAAGGAAAGGTAGTCGCGCCTAAGGGGCTGATGTACATAGAGTTGTACATTAATGGGAAAAGTACCCGTGCCATGGTGGACACGGGGGCGACGCATTACTTTATTGCTGAGAAAGAAGCACGCCACCTAGGATTGAAACTGGAGCAAGACTCTAGCCATATAAAGGCTGTGAACTCGGAGGCGCGCCCCATAGTAGGAATAGCAAAGGGGGTATCTGTATGGATAGGGTCGTGGAGCGGAGCAGTGAACTTTATGGCAGTACAGATGGATGATTTCAAGGTTGTACTTGGGCTAGAACTCCTGCACTAGGCTAAAGCAGTGCCCATGCCATACCTCGGGTCAGTGTGCATGTTCGAAGAAGAGACTCCTTGCATGATCCTCGTCATTCAGAAAGATAAAGAAGTGGAGAGTGATGGGTTTATCTCAGCACTTCAGTTAAAGAAGGGACTAAGAAGAGGGGAACCTATATTTCTTGCAGCACTGCTAAAAGAGAAAGCAACAGGGCTGGCAGAGATTGTACCAAAAAATGTGTCAGAAATACTCCAAGAATTCTAAGATGTCATGCCGTCAGAATTGCCTAAGGTGCTGCCACCAAGGAGATCAGTGGATCACCGAATTGAACTAGAGCCAGGTACGAAGCCGCCGGCTAAAGCTCCCTATAGAATGGCTCCTCCAGAGTTAGCCGAGTTACGTTGGCAGTTAGATGAGTTATTGGGGGTAGGGTTTGTTCGATCGTCTAAAGCTCCATTTGGCGCCCCAGTTCTCTTTCAGAAGAAACGTGATGGTAGACTTCGATTATACATCGACTACAAAGTGTTGAATAAGGTCACCGTCAAGAATAAGTATCCAGTGCCATTGATTGCAGATTTGTTTGATCAGTTGGATAGTGCGAGATACTTTACCAAGCTGAACTTGAGATCTGGCTATTATCAGGTGCGAGTCGTCGAGGGAGACGAAAGCAAGACTACCTGTGTGACCAGGTATGGAGCCTTTGAATTTCTAGTGATGCCCTTTGAGCTGACTAATGCCCCAGCCACCTTCTGTACCCTGATGAATGATTTATTCCATGCCTACCTCGACAAGTTCGTGGTGGTGTACTTAGACGATATAGTTGTGTATAGCAACACACTGGAAGAATATCTCAGCCACCTCCGTATCATCTTCAAAATACTTCGAGAAAATCAGCTCTATCTCAACAAGGAGAAGTGTTCATTTGCACAAGAGCCTATTATATTTTTGGGACACCGCATTGGGGGAGGAAACATCAGCATGGACCTTGAGAAAGTTCGTACAATCCAAGACTGGAGAGTGCTAGAAGGCGTGACCGAGTTGCGGTCATTTTTGGGTTTGGTCAACTATTACAGAAGGTTCATCCCCGGTTATTCACACCGTGAAGGATCGACTATGGCAGTGGTGGGAAAAATGTAAGAGGGCATTTGAGGATTTGAAGGCGGTGGTCATGAGTGATCCCGTGCTGAAGCTACCTGATCACTCCAAGCCATTTGAGGTACACACGGATGCCTCCGACTATGCGATAGGAGGAATACTCATGCAAGAAGAGCATCCAATGGCCTTTGAGAGCAGAAAGCTGAACGATACCGAGCGGCGGTATACGGTTCAAGAAAAGGAGATGATGGCGGTAGTATATTGTCTAAGGACGTGGAGGCACTACCTACTTGGGTCGAAGTTCCTAGTGATGACCGACAATATTGCGACCAGCTACTTTCAGACACAAGAAATTATCGCCGAAACAGGCCCGTTGGCAAGATTTCTTGGCCGAGTTTGATATGGACTTGGTGTACAAGCCTGGCAAGACCAACCAAGTTGCAGACGCTTTGTGTCGTAAAGCAGAGTTAGCAACATTGAAAGTTCAGTTAGCAGCGCTAAAAATTAAAGAACAAACTGCAGCTAGCCGCATTAGTTCGACTATCCCCGATAGATTGCGTGATGGATTAAAATTAGATCCACTCGCGAGGACCCTACTACAACAGATACAAGAGGAGAAAACACGGGGGTTATGGACTGAGATAGGACTGTTGGTGACCAAAGGGGGACGATTGTACGTGCCGAAAGTGACAGAACTTAGAAAAAAACTCTTGAAAGAGTGTCATGACACATTGTGGGCGGGTCATCCAGGAATTCATCGCACACTCGCCTTATTGGAAAGGAATTTCTATTGGCCTAAGATAGAAGAGGATGTAGAGGAGTATATCAGGACTTGCCTGATATGCCAGCAGGATAAAGTGAAAAGAGCTAAACTATTTTGACTCCTGCAGCCATTGCCAGTGCCATTCAGACCATGGAGAGCGTCTCTCTTGACTTCATCTCAGCATTGCCTAAGGTAGGGACACTTGGGTCCATCCTGGTAGTTGTGGATCGATTCTCAAAGTATGCTACATTCATTCCGGCACCATTGAATTGTAATGCAGAGCAGGCTACACGATTATTTGTCAGTAATGTTGTGAAACATTGGGGAGTGCCGCAAGTGATTATCAGTGATAGAGATCTACGGTTTGCTATTAAGTTTTGGTCAGAAGTATTCCAGCTCCTGGGGATGAAACTGAACTTCTCATCCAGCATGCATCTACAAACAGACGGATAGACAGAAAGGGTGAATGCTATTTTGAAATAATATTTAAGACATTTTGTCAGTGCCAACCAAAAGAACTGAATTTAGTTGTTAGACGTAACACAATTTTGTTATAATCTGCAAAAGAGTTCAACCTCAAATAAGAGCCCATTCGAATTAGCAACTGGCCAGCAACCGTTAACGCCGCATACAATTACTATAGGATATACTGGGTCCAGTCCGACAACCTACCATCTTGCCAAGGAGTGGCAGAGAAATGCAGAGATTGCTAGGGCCTATATGGAAAAGGCCGCTAAGCAAATGAAAAAGTGGGCCGATCAGGGTCGGCGGCCTATCGAGTTGCACGTAGGCGATGAAGTTTTGGTAAAACTTAATCCAAAGCAGCTCAAATTTTTCAGAAGAAAACACGCAGGGTTAGTTTGTAAGTATGATGGGTCATTCTCAATCACAAAAAGGATTAATGATGTCTCATTTCGAGTGCAACTTCCTTCCCGACTGAGAATGCATCTGGTCTTTCACGTCAGTTGCTCGAAGCCATATAAAAGAGACCTGAATAATCTAGGAAGAAATTTGTCAACTCGTGTCGCCCCAGATGTCGATTTACAGTTGAAGAGATAGGTTGAAGAAATCCTTACACACAGACGTAGTAACAGAAAAGATGGCAGTCAGAATGAATTTCCTGTGGAGTACCTTTTGAAGTGGAAGGGCCTACCAGAGGCCAAAATTACTTCAGAACTTGAGAGTACCCACCCGTCATTCAAATCCGCCCTAAAGAAGTACTGGAAGCGCGTCGACAGGGACGTCAACGCAACTAAGTAGGGGAGGAAGTAACGTGGGGCCATTAGTGCGTCAGGCATTGGTGGATTAAAGCTGAGGCATCGTCGGTGCGTCACCAAGCCATGAGGGCTTCGCCATTGGTACTCCAAGAGCTTCGATCGTGGGCCAAGAGGGCACGCGACGTGGTGGCAGTTTGGGTCGTGATGCAGTGCCAGCAGGTCACGCAATACGGTCACGACATGAACCAGATGGGTCAGCAGTGCACAAGCATTGCGGTATGTCAAACCAATAGGTTTGAGGTCCTCCTGCCATTTTGGCACTATTGATGTTTAAACCATATATATGGGAAAAGGATCTAACAACTACGTGACGTGTCGCTGGCTTAAGTGATCCCTTACGGAACGCGTATGATAGCCTTGTGGGCTTGAGTTCACGCATCCGAGCCTCGCATAGGTGTTAGGTCGCTCCTATCGCGTCGTGCGCTGGAGCTATCATATTGGTGGTCCACGACCACCCTCACGGTGCGGACCTAAAATCTAAGTGGGGCTGCCCCTAGGAATGTCGCTACGTATAGCTATATGAATTGCATTCGGGAATCCGCATAGTTTCTAACCTAATGCGTTACCGTACAGGTTTGAAGCGCGAGTAGGCTGATCTAGTTCGTGAAAAGCTAGTTGTCGCACGAGAGATTACGTCGCAAAGAGTAACTCCGTGACAACCTGCAAAAGGGAGCATTGGAGGGAGAACTGCGAAGATAAATACTGTATATTACCGAGCTGCTATAAAAAAATTTGAACGCCATCGCAATCACCAATTATCTGTAGAGGATCGTGGTGCTGAAACCTTTAGTGGGGCCACTGTAGAGGGTTATATGGAGTGGTATAAGAAGTTTTCTCATGTGTACCTCGTAGACCCCAACCACCGCAAGATATTGAGGTCATCCTAAAGTAGATATGATGTCGATGATGTCTCGGAGGAATGGGTACATCACAAAGATAGGGCATTTATGCTATTAAAGGATTCGATAGTTGTCGATGTAAAGCAAGACATTGGGTACATGATGGAGGTCATGAAGAGGGTGCGCGATGAGCTTTGATTCGACTCTTTGCCCTCCTCACAGGCTGTTACTACAAATCTGAGAGTCAATGCACCCATCGTCACTGATACCACAACAAGACACCGAAATCCACCACGAAAAAGGACAAATCTACCTAAGTGAAACTTGGAGTGAAGTGAAAGTTAGAGTGATATGAGATGTAGAGTTTTTTTTGTATATATATGTAGATTTTTTGATTTCTAGGGGTTGAAGATATCAATTTTTTGTGTATTGTTTGAAGATATCAATTTTTTGTATAAATGAAGACATTGACGTTGAGTTGACTTGTTAGAACGGCTTGTAAATGTCTATTTAAATTATTTTAGCTTAACACCTTCAAAAAATGCAAAGCTGGTTTGAACTCAGATCAATTTCCTTATCCCACCTTTCCCAATCCCACCATGCAAATGACTCTTTGAAAATTCCATCAACCAAACATTACAAATAGAATGAGAAAAAGATCACCAAATCAGTAGGGATATCATTGGTTAATTAATTATATAAGGTTTATTTATGGGGAGGCATATGCTATCATCTCACAAGGCATAAAACTCATATGTAAGAAATAACCTAATGAATACTTGACAGTTGAAAACACTCTTGCACTTCACTATAGGTTCATAAATAAATTAATCAAGTGTGTGATTGGATTTAACATATAAAAAAAGTGTTAGTGTTGTGAGGAACAAAAAACTATGTTGTCGTCCTGAGGGTTTGATTGGATTTAACCAAAAAAAAAAGTGTTAGTGTTGATAAAAAATAAATAAACTGTGTTGTCATCTTGATGGTGGGCACCCACTGTCACAGTCTCAAACCTGACAGTGGGCACCCACTGTCAGAGTTCCAACAAACAAAAAAAATTCCCTTCTGAAGGTGGGCACCCACTGCCAAAGTTCCAACAACCTCATAAGTGGGAGCAAGCACCCACTGCCAAATATAAAATTTCCTTATGATAGCAAGCACTCATCATGAGGCCATCAGAGGGTGAACTCCTGTGAGGAGCCTCACTCGAATGCATCCTCTAGTGGTCTCACGGTGAGTGCCTGCTCTCACAAACATGTACTTGACAGTGGGAACCCACCGTAAAAAAGAACAGGTTGCCTAGTGACGGTGGGAACCCACTATCACAACAAAAGAACCCAATCAAAATTTCCTTCTGATGGTGGGTGCCCACTGTCAGGTCTATATTTGTGATAGCAGAGACCAACTGTAAGGTCATCAGAGGATGTACTCTAGTGAGGCTCCTCACAGGAGTTCATCCTCTGATGGCGTCACGGTGGGTGCCCGCTGTCACACACATAAACCTAACAGTAGGCACCCACCGTCAGGAGAAAATTTCGTATGTGGCGGTGGGAGTTTCTTGTCACTTATACTTCTCTGATAGTGGGTGCCCACAGTCAGAGGGGAATTTTTTTTGTCTGTTTGAACTCTGAAAGTGGGTGCCCACCGTCATGTTTGAGACTATGACAGTGGGTGCCCACCGCCAGGACCACAGCACAATTTATTTTATTTTTATCAACACTGACACTTTTTTTTTGTTAAATCCAATCAGAGAGGCATGTGTATTTTTCCTTGGAGTTGCATAAGATTTGATTGCACATGCTAGTATAACACATGGAGGTGTACAAGTGGTGGGGGTCTATGGATTGGCTTTGCTTGTCATCTACAAATGGTGGGGTCTATGGATGTATAATTATGGTTGTAAGAAAATTATTATTAATTCTAATTGTTAAGAGATTGAGAAATATAAAGAAGCCTCTATGCAACCCAAACTAATCAAAACATCTTATAACATCTGATTTGAAAGCTATGATATAAAGATCTTGATAAAATAGATTGTAACAAAACACTATCTCTTTAATATGATTTAGCACAGCTAATTATCGAATCAGATAATAGCATTTGACTCCATTGAATTATATCAACTGTTGAATTGTGCTAATTTTTTGCACAAGGGTCTTTAAATAATGGACTTAAAATCAGACAAGGTAGATACATGACACAAGTCTCCCATTGTTAAATCTTTCTTTTAAACTATGTATCAAGGCCAACTTCTCACGTGCAAGTAATGACTCCCTACCTTATCTACAGTTGAAATCACCTTAAAGTGCCTGTTGGGAAAATTGAGCCAACATGGTTATAGAATTCTCGAACACCCTTAAGAATTCAAATACAACTCTAAATAGGATTATGACAGCTAATATGGAGCCAACATGGTTATAAAAATTGGGAGATAAAAAATCTTAGAGCTATGAATCAAGCATTGTTGGGGAAATGATCAAATGAAATATTTGCAAAAGAAACTAAACACTTTAATAAAAAAATTCTTTTCTATTCATTTCTGTATCGTTTCATAGTATATCTATTTATACCAATTACACAAAAAGATGCTAACATGATTATAATATTTCACCATTTACATGAATATACCTCACCCCCAACTAAAAAAACTATCGTTCGAGGTTAATGACCGAATAATCTTCGGTCATAACTTTCTCATCATCATTGACAGAGTTGAAGTTCTTAGATTGTTCAGCGAACTGAGACGGTCATCCAGTTACACAATCATTTCGGTATCGCCTCCATACAACCGTCGATGATGAAATAAATGAGACTATCTTTAATCAAGGAAACTAGGACGAAGTGACACCCGTTCACATGAGCAATACAAATTACCTTACCCGTTATGTCTGATATTGTCCACAGTAGAAAAAAGGTCATACAAAGTCTAAGAAAAACTAAAGGGGTACACGATACCACGACGCTATTAGGTATCCCATGTTTGGCACAGTCATCCAGTTGGCACTTTGAGCATGATCAGTGAAGCAGTTGAAGATCGCATGTATCTGAATCATTCGTTCTTGGATGTCAAAAATCAATAAATACTTCTCCGTGTGGGAGGTCAACTCAATCAAGAAATCTGCTTGCACTACCTTCCATCCATAGTAGTCCATCCCTAACCAATGTGCAACAATTCTAACCCCGTAGTGCCCATCTACCGTTACTTCCTTTATATCAGCTACGATAGGACGTACAAACTTAGGGAGTGTCTTTAGATATAATTTCATTCCGAAGCTTTCTGAAGCTTCGAAACTTCAACGACTGCAACCTTCTTCCCTTTTCTCCTTCGCCTTCATATTAACTTCTTTTATTACGTGCTCAAATATGAATTTCTCTCTTTTCGATGACGCATCACCTTTTCATTTGTTCCCCTTCCCTTTAGGCCTATCACGTTTACTCTATGACAACTTTGGCTCGACTATGTAAGTCTTAGTGGGATCTGTCATCTCATACAATTGTCTATAAATGTATTCCTAGACAGCAGGGTCGGACCTCTCATATCTGTGGTATATGCGACGAAAATATTCTAGCACTTTAACACCTCTTGAGGATGCACCAGCTTTAAAGTGGTAGAGTTTCTTCCATCGAGGATGAATGGATTCGAGAGAAATTCTGTCATCGACTAATAGCCATGAGGAGAGCTCATGCGAGCATGGAAGGCCATGTGTCTTGTGTAATACATGCCTGCACTGAGATTTTATAACAGGTTGAGACAACTCTGCTTGCTTCTATAATTTTCAGCACAACTCTGGACACGTGACCCACTATGAGCTTGTAGAAATAGGCGAAATAATGATGCCCCATCTTCAGTTTACTTTCCTCAAACTACGCTTGTATGTGTATATATTGCAGCTCAATGACGCCGTCAATCTTCTCCCACGATTGCAAAAGGTCAACGATAGAAGATCTCAACTCGCACTTGATTTGAGCATGCGGGCTCTCCTCTCGGTTTGAAGTTGTGTTACTGAAATGCATGTACTCATTCATCCATGTTGACACAAATTTTTCCTTGTAGGGCTCTGTCCAAGTCACATATAGATAATGAAGGATACTTTGATGATCCACGTACTGATGGACCATGGTACCTATCGCGACTTCGTATTCCTCTACCGACGAACTATACATGACACAATTTCATGCCTCATAGAAGACATCCTATTATTCTATAGTGTCAGACACTTTTCGATAGTTCTTCAATACACCCATGTTTATGTGTCATATACATAAAATGTGTTTGGCTTCTGAAAAAATCACATTGATCGCATTCATGAGGGCTTGCTCCTGATTGATGACGACTAGAGACGAAAACTCGTCTCCTTTAAAAAAAGATTTAAATGATTGCAATGTCCACACATAAGTGCTTTTTTTTCTCGGATGATATGAACGCTAAACTAACGTAATTTTTTTTTTTGTGGAGACCACTCCGATGATGCTCAACACCGAAAGTTCATATTTGTTCGTCTTGTATGTGCAATCTATTACAAACACCTGAGGGAAGATGTTGGTTAGCTCTATCGAATCCGGATGAATGAAGAAGATGCTAGTCAATTCATCTATTTTAGGATCTTTACAATGAAAACAGACGTATTTGTATTGTTGAAACCTGAACATCAACTCTTGAAGGTTTGAAGGTGAGTCCTTCCTTCTCTCTTAGTCAACCGCATCGCATGCCTCACATTGTAGATTGTTTAAATGGTCGTATAATATTTCGAATCCTTCTTTCGAAGCATATGCAGTACATGATTAGGCTTTACCCCGACAACTGACATCTATTTCAAAACCTCTCTCTCGTTTTCTTTTAATCATCCGACATACGAATGACCTTTCCCAAATTGCCCCGGGGGGTGGTTGTGAACTCCGCAAAGCACTTCTAACTTCATACAGACTTTCCTTCTTATTTAATCCTCGTTCCTCGTAATGAGAATGAACAACCTGACTTTTTCGTAAAAGTATTTCTTGTTGCTAGGGTCTTGGATTGTCCCTTTATACGCAGATAGAAATTGCCTCTTCTCTCGTAAGCCAACTTCACCCTGATACTGCGGCCTTGAAATCTCTTGTCGTACCTCTGTATCATAAGCATAATTTCTGCTTTATTTGCGACATTGCGAACCCACTCTATTATTTTCTCGCAGATACTAAATAGCTGATTTGTGATCATAAAGAGAGTAAAGTTCATATTCTGTGATTGCGTATCTGCTACCTGAACATAATAACATAACGTTTACAACATTATCACTATTGAAATGAACGAACTCGTGTACATAATTTTAAAGACAATGCTCCTTTAAAAATATGTATACTTGAACATAATAACATAACGTTTATAACATTATCACTATTGAAATGAACGAACTCATGTACATAATTTTAAAGACAATGCTCCTTTAAAAACATGTATACCTTATCGTAACTTACTTTGAAATACTTAATGATTCAATGACAATTTTCTTTTAACCAAAGTCAATTCATTTCGAATCAAAGTCAATCTATAAAAAATATATATTACTCTTTCATAAATAAATTCGATATAGAAATGGAATGGAATCCACCAGACCATTTTTTCATTAATGCATAGAAACCCTAAGTTTACTTAGATTAAAAAATTATATAATGAAAACAAATACAAATAGAATGAAAAATAATGTAATTAGAATGAAAAATAATGTAAATAGAATGAAAAATAACTAATTTACCAAAAATAATAAAAATAATTCATTTACTTATACAAGAAGTTGTGATTTTGTCTGAGAGACTTTCGTCAACTCCAAGTCATCATCATAGGATAACAGTTTTTCGAAGCTATTATCTGCGTCTTTCAAATTTATGCTCGATGTTCCCAATAACACGAAATCAAAACTAAAATGAGAGAAAGAAGAAAGTAAGTGAGTGTACTTAAAAAAAGTAGAAGACGGTCGTGAGTGTCTAATTAAGTGAAGAAAAGTGAACGTGAGAGTGTGAAAAATACTCAATATTCAAAAAGGTTGTAGCACGAGAACAAGGGGAAGAAAAAATGCTCAGGAGGTTTATATGAATAAGTGAGTGTATCGAAAGGAAACGATGAGCGTATTAGGCTTACAAATTTTAGAGAGATTTTTGATTTATTTTATGCGGCCGTGGGAGCGTGGGTCAACCCAAAGAATCTGAGAGTGAAAATAAATGTATTCTTTTTAAAATCTCAAATAAGGCCTTAGGACGAAACTACGCCTGAAGTCACTCTTCACTAATTAACCATTATGAGGGTATTTTCGTCTTATAAATTAGAAAAGGCCAAAAAGGTGTGGCTGTGTAAAGAACTAATGTTGTGTTCACTAAGGTTACATTCTCCGGTAGTACGGCCTTCCCAGTCTCCACTTCCACTTACAAATAAACATTTTTTTAATCTCTAATCCGACGGTCAATATCGTACCATCCAACCACCTATGAATTTCAACCGCACGATACGTCTATGAAATCTTCACCCTTAGATCTTACCAAGTAACCCAATCTATCCGTCCAATATTGGAATTCAATTTCAAAAGGTAGAGAGGGAGGAGAGAAAAGGCTTCTTAAGCTCCCCTCTCTCTCTCTCGCTCTCTCTTTCTCTCACCATTCCATTCAATTTCTG
Source organism: Chloranthus sessilifolius (assembly GCA_021018995.1). Classification (NCBI taxonomy): domain Eukaryota; kingdom Viridiplantae; phylum Streptophyta; class Magnoliopsida; order Chloranthales; family Chloranthaceae; genus Chloranthus; species Chloranthus sessilifolius. Next base: position 56,526,977 of record CM037590.1, on the reverse strand, counting down.
AAACTAGTCTCTCTCCAAAATCTTCTCTTTCTCTCTCTTCTTGCCGGTTTTTTTTGTTCCAGTGAAGATTTCCGGCCGACATTCTGCATATTCGGGCGTCATTTACCCTTCTCTGTGATCTTTCTACCTCATCGGATCCGAAAGTTTTCAAATTCCCGGCGAGCGCCGATGAAGAAGGGTTTTGAACTGAGGGTTTCATTTCGAGCGAAGGAGAAATCTCCTGAATCAATTTAATTATTTGTTTTGTTATTTTTTAAATATTTTTTTTTACGGAAGTACTGGGAGATATGGAGCAAGGGATTCAATCAGCGTCGTCGTCAGATTTCCCGCCAAAAAAACTGGCTCGGCAGCTGGATTTCACGTCCTTTTGTGGTGCATCGACGCCTGGAGTTTCAGAGCAGCCGCCGCCGCCGCCACCTGCACGGCCTTCTTTGCCACCCGTGGTCGTGTGAGTTTAAATTTTTTTTTTTTTTTTTTTTGAATTTAGGGGGTTTGTTGATTGAGGGATTTTGGAAGTTTTATTTTCTGTGATTTTTTCTTTTTTTGGGTAGTGCTTTGTAGATCAATTTCTTATTTTTTGGATTCTTATTTTTTTAAAATTTAAAATTTTGAATCTAGTTTTGATAGAAAAGGGGGGGGGGGGGGTTTGAGAGCTGGAGCTGAATTTTAGTTGGTTTGCATCTGATATGGATTTTCTTTCAGTTAACAAACAAAGGAATTAGTGATCGGAGACTGTGCAATGAAATACTGTTTTTTATATGGATCGATCCTTTTTTTTATTTTTTAAATTTAGGGATTTTGGAATTTTTATTTCTGTGCTTTATTTTATTTTATTTTTTCCCAAGTAGTATTTTGTAGATTACTTTATTTATTTTGGATTCTTATTTTTTAAAAATTTAAATTTTTGAATCTAGTTTTGATAGAAAAGGGAACTTTTTGAGAGCTTGAGCTGGATTTTAGTAAGTTTGCATCTGATATGTATTTTCTTTCTGTTGGGAAAGAAAGGAACGATTGATTAGATTAGTGCATGTACCATGAAGTATAGTTTTTGATATAGATCGATCCCTTATTTTTAGTAAAAGAAAAATATAAATTTACTTTGATAAAGTGATGGATTTTGGGAGCTGTAACTAAAGTTTTTGACGAGTAATCAAGCCATGGTATTTATTATTTGTGAATATAACCACTATTCTCTATGTTTTTGAATTTGGCTGGTGCGGAAATGTGCAGTGTTCCCTTGGAATTTTTTCTGTCAATTTTAGTTTAAAATGTAAAAATAACAGTTAAAATTGGGAAGATCAGGTGATTTTGTCTTCAATTATCTATTTCTTATATGTTATATTTTATACATATTCAAGCAGTAACTCTTAGAGTGAAACAAATAATACCACATGTTATTTAAAAGTTAATAGTATTTACTTAACTTATCTTCTTAATTAAGTACTGTAATTAATTAAAAACGCGCCAAAAGTCATACCACCAATGCTGGTCCCATGCATGGATGAAAAATATAGTGTTAGCGTCAACTAGACGGCCAGCTGTAAAACCCCCGCCAAAATTTTTTTTGGCAAGTCATATCTGCGAATCTGTGTAAGCCGACTCCGGATTGATGGGATTTAAGGCAAGGGAGATGCTGAATGAAATTAAAAGAAAGAAAAGCAAAGTATATATCTCAGGTATTCTATTAATCAATTATGTACAACTTGAATTTTGGATGCTATACAAGGATGTGAAATTGTCTTAATATGGATTTCTTTGGTGTAGCACCTTTTGGCGCCATTTCCCCCCTCAGATGATTCTATAGTTGCAAAATATTTCTGCTTCAGTTTCTGGGCATAAATTCTTATATGTTCTGTATCCTAAATTGGCTATTTTTACTTTTTCCACCTCTGGAACTAAAAACTAACATTTTCTCTCTGGCCATCTTTATGGGAAACCTTGAAATCTATTGAAATAAATGGCTATTTGCTATTTTTATACTTGTTCTTTCTGCTTCAAGCCTTTGCCCTTTAACTTTTCCACGACTAGTAACTAATGGTTAATTTTTCCTCTCTGATATTGTTATGGAAAACCTTGAAATTCATAGACATGCATGGAAGGGTATTTATATATACAAAATATTCTTTTCCTTATGAAGACAGCTGACAATCTCAATGTTCTTTTCGAGCAATTTATTTTTGTGTCTAACCATTCCGTTCCGTATCTTTCTTCAGAAAGCCAGAGTCTCCAAGGTCACGGTCTCGACCTAATTTTGAAGTAAAAGATGGTACTCCAAAGAAACAAAAACAGTGCAACTGCAAACATTCTCGATGCTTGAAGTTGTAAGTGGATCACCGATCACCTCTTTGTATCACTTGATATATATATTTTTCTTTATTTAGCAGGGAATGCTTTGAAAATGACATGCAATATTGTTCAATGTTGAAGTTAATATGGACCATTTTGTTATTCATTAATTTGAAGAGCTTGTTTCTGTTGATTAATAAGTGGAGACTGGCTGAGAATGGTGCACTTTACCCTTTTCCAGTCAAATGATCAGAATCTTAATTGGACAGATCACACATACAAGAGAATGATCACTTTGAGGAGGGGAAAGTTTTCAACTACAGATATTTGGAAGGTTCGACATTTTATGTCCGAGCTACATAATTACTTAGGTTGTTGGTAACTTGGTATGTTTTGCATGCGTACACACCATGCAGCATTTCCTGGTTCTCTAGGGTAGAATTTGTTCAGGTATGATCATTTGGTCCCCTATTGCAGCATTTCCAAAGAGGAGGCTTATGAAATTGACAATCCCAATCAATGGGCACACACTTGTTTGTAGCTAAAGATGGGTTGCATGTTTAATGATGGTACTTCACCCTAATCTATATTTGTTGTTTCAGAAGAAATTTAAAAACCAAAATTGGCTTGCTTGGTTTGGTGAAATCTCCAAATCACACCAACTTGTACCTCAAATTGGCATGAAATCATAAGTAATTTTCTGAGTTGTAGTTCCTATTCCCAAATAAGTAAACTTTGGACGTAGCTTATCTGAAATTGGACCCTTCTTTTTGCACTAAGAGAAATTAGAGGTAATTAAAATATCGTTGGAGATTCTGAGTTTCTGACAGTCTTTCCAATTAACATGTTTTCCTCTAGAGGCTCATTGTGCAACATATAGGAGAGCCCCAAACATTCATTATGCATCCATTAAAGGTGGTTTTTGACTTTATCAAACGTCAAATGACTGTTAAGTTTAATGCATCCTTTAGGAGGAGGACTCCACAACGTTCTTGCCTAGAGGAGGCTGGTAACCCTGGCAGACCAGTAATGAATCTAAAAGAAGAAGGAACACGAAACTCTTCTGATTTGAGGTAGATGGTCACCCTTTCCCTTCATTCCATTGAATCCGAATAATCAGAGAAGCACCTTTGTTGATGCATTCTGGAAGCTCAAATGTTCTTGTTCTCCAAATAGCACGCCAGGTCACTGAGAAGTTGAGGATCAGAGGAAACATGGAGTCGTGGACATCTATTTACCTAAACGTGCTCCTGATTCATCCATAATGGATTTTAAAATCATCGAACATGTTGCTATTAGGAACAATCCATCAACAGGTGAAACACTTCTCCTTCTCCTGAGCATACAAGGAGCTGAAGTCAGGATGAGGAAGATGACGGCTTGCAACCTGATCCATAGCAGGGGTTGCTCAGTAAGGAAATACTAATGCTTGTGGTGGAGCTACAATAGTCGATACCCTCCATAATGACCTCAGTGAAAGGACTTCCCCGAACCCCATTCAATTGACATAGTTACTAGATTTCTCTGTGTACTCTCTGAAATTGATACATATGCATTTCTATCAACTGTCAAATCCATGATTTCAAAAAAATAGTGTAACTTTATGGGACTGTAAAGATGCTTGGTTTCTTTCCCTTGTACGTTTTAGAAATATTAATGGTTTGTCTCACCTTGGTAAGATTGCATGTCAATTCAATAAATTACCCTACTTTTCCTTTTGCTAAATCTTGTTAACTAGATAAAGCTAATCAGGGTAATACTTGGTCAGGTACTGTGAGTGCTTTGCTTCTGGAGTTTACTGTGATGGATGCAACTGTGCAAACTGTTGTAATAATGTTGAGAATGAAGCTGTTAGGCATGAGGCCGTTGAAGCTACTTTAGAGCGTAATCCAAATGCCTTTCGGCCGAAGATTGCTAGTAGTCCACATGCCACTCGGGATAATAGGGTATGTGCTTGTGCTCCCTCTAGGTTTGGGACAGTAATTGAGAGATAGATGGTAAAATGCAAACACTTCTTTTGTTAGTGGCTGTAGTCATAGCAGTTTGACCAACTTATTATGTATTATTTTTCAACAAATATATTTTTTCCAAGAAACTGTGAGAAATAACAACATCAACCAATATAAAATATTTATTAAACCCAATTTTAATCTCTTTAGTGGCATTTTTCTGTTGTTTCCATTTTCTTGTTTTGAAAAATAAAAAAGGAAAAAAAAAATAAAGAGTTCGACATAAATAATAATAATACTAATTGTCGTAACTATGACCTTTATATTGGGAATAAATCATTGAACACATTTTTTTTTCTCATGTTAAATGGTTTGTGTTGAATTTCAAAAATTGGAACTTGTACTAGGTTCAACCAACTGAGAACTTTGAGTCGGTTGAGTCAACCAGGTGACTCGGACAAATTTTGTAAAATTTTGAACTTGTTATGGGTAACCCAAAATTTTAATAAGCTTATACAGAGATCGAAATTAGTATTTGTTTATTTATCGTTTATGTGTATATATAAATATGTATGTATGTCTTTGTGATATGGCGTTGAAGATAGATTTACTTTTTTTTGTTCTGTTGTTAGTTGTTAAGTAACTATTACCTCTCCCTAATTATATGCAATTTATTAGAATGTCAATGTCCATCATTCTATTATATAAAGCACTTGAAGCTGAATTCCAAAGTTAAACAAGACTATATTTAAGTGACAAGTGGCAACATGCGTAAGTGCTCGCCTAATCTAAACTTGCATCATAAACATCATCAAGATAATCTTGAGAGCAATAAAAATTTCAGTTGAATTTGATACTTTTGTTACATACTTTTAACATATTCCCAAAATTTTTACACATTATTAAACTTTCATTTTTTAATTTTTAGGAAAAAGGGTGTCCCTATGCAAGTTTGAAAGAGTGGTGTCCATGGGTGGGTCGACCCAGACCCGGTTCAATACACTTGATTGGGCATGATCCGGTTGGAACTGTAGGTCCGGATCGGTTTCGACCTTATTACAGTATTTCCCTAATCTAAAGTAGGTTGGTTGGAGTACGGGCTGGCCGGTCTATATAAATTAGGACCCAAACCGACCAACCTGGGACCCGTGACAAATTCACGTTGGGTCTGGGCCCATCTTGGTTGTATCGGGACTCTAACCTGACCCACACACACACACACACACACACACACACACACACATATATATATATATATATTTATGAGATTAGCATATGATATTTTAATCTTCTTATTATAAGGAGAGAAGACTGTTTAATATTCACTTAAATTTCCTGTCTAAATTTTTCATGAAAATGCATAAAATATTCATAATATTAATTTATCAAATAAATGACAAGGACATTTATGTAATTTAAATCCCCTAATATGAAATAGTCTTTTTGCTTTAGAGTTTCAACTAGTTATGATATATCCGACGTCTAAAATTTGTTTTCACGTTGACATTAAAATATTAAAATTTTAGTTTGATATATGTAAGATTGCACATACCGGAACACGACCCAAACCCGAGCCCTCTTATTAATTGGTATGGATCTTGCATGACCCAGACCCGAAAGGGGTCACATGTTTACACTAGGACCTGGCCCAGACCCGGCCCAATTCCAAAATGGGGGGTATGGTATAGGTCCTATTTTTATACCAGATTTATTCGGGTACGGGGAACCCCCGACCAGGGCCCGACCTTGCCCATGGACCCCCCTAATTTGATAGGAGTGGATTTTGTTCTCAGACCCATCCCGGATCAGAGCTGGTAATAAATATGTTGGGTATGAATCTAGTATGACCCAGGGTCGACCTGAAATCGCAAATGGGTATATGTGCATTTTGATTTGGATCGGACTTGGGACCTGACCCACTAAAAAATGGGTCAGGTTCAGGTCCAATTTTCTAGACCCGATTATTGAATTGGTCAAGTCGGGATCTACCCAAACCTGGACCCGACCTGACCCATTTGCATCCCTAACAACATGGGCCTGAATCATTATTTAGATTCTAGTTGAAAACTACCGTCCTGTATATTCTGGTTCTGACCAGTGGCGGTGTGACCCCAAAGGGTAAGTTCTGCCCGGCATCATACTATTTATGCTGGCAGGTATTTTGCAAATACCGGTCAGCATTTCCTATAGGTTGCATGTACCGGGCCTATAGGCAGTGACCGTACAGATCCAATATTTTAAACCTTGGTCTTAACACGTGGACTTCCAAGTTTTATCATAGAATCGCATAATGTCTCATCAATAGGGCTGCATGATGTCTCAACATTCACATACTCCTTTTTGTTTTTCCAAATTTCCTTTGATTACTAGCTAATAAATTATTGTTTTAATGATTATTTGAACACCATCTTTTTCTTTCATTAGTTCAATTATCAATTTCGTAGTTGTTAGGAGTTGGTACGGCATATTGGTATGTTATGGGGAGAAAATGTTTCGATTTTTTTATTTACTGGTGCAATATTGATATGCCATAGATACAAAACTGATATGACATACCATATGGTGTTAAGACTTATGTGTGTATATATCATATTTTTATTTGTAGCAGTATTATATTTAAACTATTGAACGCTAAATTATAAAAGTAGTGACATTAGGGGGGGCAACATATACACTATTTTCTATGATTTATAATGCATACACTATCTTTTTCATAAGGGGCCATTGCTTGGTGCAATGGTCAAAGGCTCGGTCTGTCAAGCTTGAAAACACGACTTTGAGTCCAGAGAGCAGCCACTTTCTGTGTGAAAAGCCAGAGGTTAGGTCAATATCTCGTCCACCCTCCTAGCACTGGGTAATGGCCTTTTTTTATACTATATTTTTAGTATGCATTAGTAATTTAAGCCCATTGATTTATGTTGAGAGCAGATAAGTTCTAAAACATATCTACCAGTTTTTCTGGATGCATTAATTAATTAAACTCTTTTGTTTGATTGAATGTTTATAAATTTTAAAACACATTTTTTTTTGTATACTAGTTTTTCTGGATGCATTATTTAATGGCCTTTTTTTATACTATATTTTTAGTATGCATTAGTCATTTAAGCCCTTTGATCTATGTTGAGAGCTGATAAGTTCTAAAACATATCTACTAGTTTTTTCTGGATGCATTAATTAATTAAACTCTTTTGTTTGATTGAATGTTTATAAATTTTGAAACACATTTTTTTTTTACTAGTTTTTCTGGATGCATTATTTAATTTAAACTCTTCTGTTTTAATTGAATGTTTATGAAATAAAAAACACATATATTACTTTTTTTGTGCGTTGATTATAGTCTATGCTATAACTTATACACGTCTTGTATATGTATATATATTAAATACATTTTAAAGAATAACTAATACTAGTACACACTGCTACTGTAACTATGGGCCAGCTAATGTTTTAGGGTACTTGTGGTAAAAAATGGATTTTATTATGGCCAGGTTCACAATTAAGACTTCCAGCAATTAAGGTAAAAGATAAAAGATTTTAGTGCAAAAAAGAACCTGCAATCCCATGTATGTGGATTAGATGGTGTCATGGTGATAATATGACCATTGTTAAAATTTTCGCTGATGAATTTGTTTGATGTTTAGACGTTTTGGAATTGCCCTAAGAAGGTTAAGTTGGTTAGATGAAATGAGAGAGAGAGAGAGAGAGAGAGAGAGAGAGAGAGTTTATGGGTAGTCAATCAATTAGATAATAAAGATTGAGGCAGTATAAGTTTATGGGTTTCCCCTCTTCTACTACTTATATTACCTCAACTGTCAATGAATATTGCCATAACCGCAGGCTTTTGCAGGTAGATCCGTGGAAAAGGTTCGTGATTATGTTGCGGTCCATTCGGGTCGTGTCATAGTTGGATGCATACCTTGCTTTTCTAGAAACATTTGACACTTCGCCTCACTTTTATAGTTAGCTTTCATGGGAGATACATCAAGCTTTGACCCCAACATCCCTGTTTCTTTGAGAAGATCAAGGTTTTACTTTGGGATATGAATTTTTTTTTCTTGGACCTAACAATTTCAATGCTTTGGAAGTCATGGAGCTTTCCCAAGTTATGTCAAAATTCCTACTCAAGTATTGCTATTGCTTTGATCGACTTATGTGGTCCTTATCATTTACTGTAGTAATAATATCATCTATAAATATGAGAAGAATAGTAAGACCATGCATATTTCTTTTGAAAATAGACTAATCAGACATTCATCTCTTAAAGCCAAATTCACAATAATATGACCATTTCTCAAGCTCTTGGGGACTACTTCAAAGGGACATATTTTTCCTTTCTCCCCCTTACATGCAAACTAGGAGGAAGATGCATATAAACAGCTTCTTGCAAATCACCATTCAGAAACTGAATTTCACATCGAGTTGTTGAAAGTCCCAATCCATGTTGGCCACAATCGACAATAAAAAGATGGATTTCACCTTAGCCACTGGCGATGTTTCTTCTTAACGAACCCCCTTCGTTTGTGTAAACCCTCTTGCAACTAACCAAGCTTTATACCTTTCAACCAAACCATTTGGTATTGTTTTGGTAGGCACTCAACAATTTTACGTCATACAAGTGGAGTAACCAACTCCTATGTACCATTTTTATGTAAGGCATTCATTTCATCTAAAATTACGTTCTCTCCACTTTAGGATCATCTAGGACTTCTTTTGATAAATCTGTGCATCCAACTCAAAACCAATTGGCAATGAGTGGAGGGGGCCGGGATATTATAAGGGGAGAGATAAGGCTATGATTTACCCGATGTGAGACTAAATTTCAACACCCCCTGCATGTGTTAGCGGGGACTGATCCAAATCACGTGGACAATTGAACTGGGTGACGTGGAGTGGAGAAGGGCTTGCTCTGATACCATGATAAATCTGTGCATCTAACTCAAAACCAATTGACAATGAGTGGAGGGGCCTGGGATATTATAAGGGGAGAGACAAGGCTATGATTTATCCGATGTGGGACTAAACTTCAACATCTTCTACAAATGATGGTGTTTTCATAGATAATACAGACGAGATGAATGCATTGTAGGAAGTAGATAAGGCCCAATATGACAAAAAACACTCAATGAGATGTTTAATATGTTGGCATTTCCTTTGGGCAATAGGAAGATCAAGGTCATAAGGCAAACTAGAGGAGGGGATAGTAGGTGAGGCATTACCTAAGTCCGGGGATTGAGTCCCGATGGGAATTAGGAGGCCTCAACCGTGGCAAAACAACTCTCTTTGGACCAAAATTATGGTGGTCCTTCATCTGCATTAGGTCTTGATGGTTTTTATTCCATATTTGCACCATGTTCTTGCATAGATGACAAATTCAGAGGCAACGGTTCCACTTGAACTAATTGGGATCATGCCTTCGTGGCATAGATACCTCAGAAGCAAGAAAAAGGAATGGATCACTAAATGTACCATCCTTCGAGACAAACATACGCCCAAAACTGGGATGGAAGCACTTATATCCTTTTTGAGTAGCAGAATGACCAAAAAATATTCACTTAAGGTTAAGGGATCGGTTATCAAGTTTTGTGCGAATGAGATCAGTATTATAGACAAACAACATAACCAAATACACGAAGTGGGAGATTAGACCTTTCTTCATTTGGAGCAAGGATAGAGAAGGGTGTTTTCCAAGTAGGACACATGAAGTGGTACAATTGATCAAGTAACATGCCATAAGTATAACATATTAACATCGGATCGAAAGGATTTAGAGACCATGGATCAAAATACCGGGTATCTTTAAATCATGGTCATAAATCGCACGATACTTACGATGAAACCATGTGGCACTTGTCATAAAAATGGACCCGTGATTTCAGTTAGTTGGTGCTTGCCGACTAATGTAAATACCAACTTATACTATCTCCCCATTAGTCCTATTTATAAAACTCAATTGTACTAGGTGCAAGGGTTATGACACATTACAAACATGCCAAGCACCATATACCAATTAGGAGTACCAATAGTCTCCCAAAAAATTGACCCCGAACGAGTAAATTGTCATTTTGGCTGCTTACCATGATGACTATCCAATCTCCATCATGTGTTTTAAACCATTTAATAGATTGTAAAATTAATGTCCAACCATGTAAATCGTTAATACTGTAAATGTTGCGAAAAAATCGCACGCTAATCCTAAAATAGCATAAATCTTGCACGATAAGGGTTAGGGTTCTCGTTTTTCAATTAAAACAAAAGTAAAAAAGAAAATAGGGTAGAAGAAGATCCAAGGAATCGCTCAAAGGAAGAAAAGTTGGCTTCACACCAAATCGCACGCAGAAGAAGAATCACTCTTCTAACGAAAACTCATCTCAAGTTTTCTAAAATTCACATAAAGCAAAACTCATAATTTTTTCATTCATCATCAATAATAATTCTCATAAAAGATTACAATGTGTATTTATAAAGAAAAGAAACCCTAGGAATACTACTTAAAATAAAGCTCATAATCAACTATTAAAACTTTCTAATCTAACAGTCATAATTAATCTCACCATTAATACCGTCTTTTTAGTACAAATAAAGCTCATAATCAACTATTAAAACTTTCTAATCTAACAGTCATAATTAATCTCACCATTAATACCGTCTTTTTAGTACATGGTCACTTTTGAAGGGTCAAACTATGTCCGATTAACGTGAAAGTGGTCTTATTTGAAAGCTTATCGAAGTAGTTTTCCAACAAGACAAGAATCACACAATTTCGACCCATATTGATAGGCTTATGAGTTATGACCACTTTTCCGATGGTTGCGTAGAAAGTGGCGAAATTAACAATCACATATCTATATGTGCCTGACCCTTAAATAATTCAAATAAGGAAATTAATCCTAAAATAAACCATTTATTAAAAGAATCCTAATAAAAAAAGAAACTAAACCTAGATAAAATATTGCCTAAAATAACGTGCACACGGGTCTTTAATGGGCCTTTTTAAAAAATTCATTCGTGGGTCCATTTTCTCTTTTGACGTTTTCTCTTTATCCGACCACGATCACGACGTGTAGGCTTCAATTCCACATTATTCCCTCCTACTTTGAAGAAGTTCGACCTCAAACTTTGGCTGACATAGATTTTCATGGCCACGATCACAGACAATATATAGGGAACCTCGATTGGAAACAGTTTGGACAAGTAATCCGGATTCAACTTGGGCGAGATCCGATTTATCTTTGGTACGCCGATGGGAATCAACGTCAACACACAACCAACACGATCTTGGGACCTGTGGGTCATGGGGCCGATAGACTTCATTGCGAGCCAAGATTCGGTAAGACTTGTTGCGGACACGTGCTCTTCAACGATCTCGAGCTTTTCCATGGTGTTGAGATAAGTACTAATATTGATCGTAAGAGGGTTTTCATCAACCAATATCGAATATTCGATCGATTTTGGTGCTATTACGGGTTCGGGTAGATGATCGATAACAATTTTGTGTGGGATGAGGCCAACTAGGGTAACTACGGTTACGGGCTTGGTTTCTTGAATGGGCTTTGGGTTGTAAGTTGTTACGGGAGTTGCAATCGGCATAGATTTTACACCGATAATGGAATCCGTAACAGGTGTAGGTATCACAACGGTTATGGGATTGAAATGGATGGTTGCTGATGGGGTTGGGTTAACGGACACGAGATTTGAAAGCTTAAATCTTAAGGCTTCAAAACTTGCCGATATGATTTCCTCTTGTAGTTTAAGAAGAAAATCCTTAAGAAATTGTTAAACAAAACCCCTGCTTAACGCTTCTGCTATCCGACGTGAAATTTCTAACTCACGTAGAATCTCAAAAGTGAACGTTAGCAAATCAAGTCTCTTTTATTGATATTGATCTACGAACGATCCCATGCTAGCCATTTGATCATTTAACTCATGAAAGGCTTCGATAAACTGCGCTTTACTCATGATGGACTCCACGTGCCAAGTGTTAAACTTGCTTTGATACCAACTTGATGCGAAAAAATCGCACGCTAACCCTAAAATAGCGAAAATCCTTCACGAATGGGGTTAGGGTTCTTGCTCTTCAATTAAAACAAAGATAAAAAATAAAATAGGGGTAGAAGAAGATCCAAGGAATCGCTCCAAGGAAGAAACGTTGGCCTTTCACCAAACCGCACGTGGGAGAATAATCACTCTTCTAACAAAAACTCATCTCAAGTTCTATAGAATTCGCACAAAGCAAAACTCATAATTTTTTCATTCATCATCAATAATAATTCTCATAAGAGATTATAATGTGTATTTATAAAGAAAAGAAGCCCTAGGAATACTACTTAAAATAAAACTCTTAATAAATCATTAAAACTTTTTAATCTAACAGTCATAATTAATCTCACCATTAATCCCGTCTTTTTATTACGTGACCACTTTTGAAGGGTCAAACGATGTCTAATTAACGTGAAATTGGTCTTATTTGAAAGCTTATCGAAGTAGCTTTTCAACAAGACAAAAATCACACAATTCCGACATATATTGATAGACTTTTTTGATGATTGCGCAAAAAAGCTACGAAATTAACAGTCACATATCTATATGTGCCTGATCTCTAAATAATTCAAATAAGGAAACAAATTCTAAAATAAATCATTTATTAAAAAAATCCTAATAAAAAAAGAAACTAAACCTAGATAAAATATTGCCTAAAATAACGTGCACACGGGTCTTTACTGGACCTTTTTAAAAAACCCATTCGTGGGTCTACTTTCTCTTTTGACGTTTCCTCTTTATCCCGCCATGATTGCGACGTGTAGGCTTCAATTCCGCATTAGTTAATGGCTTAGAATAACGTATAGAAGTTTGATTTCATCCTAATTTCAGTGCCTCTTTTCTTAGATCATGGTCTTCAAAATATTGTCCAAGATTTAAAAAAAACGGGTTGGTATTAAGGAGATTTTACTAGTTCATACGGGTAAATTGCCAGTTTTTAGGGGTCCCAGTAATTAATGAAAATATTGACCCGCAACTGTTTGGAATCGGTTCGTACTGGCCGGTACAAACCGGTTTCGTTCGAGATTTTGATCCATGTTAGCAGTTTTACCTTGGTACTTCTACTTTTGGGATTTTTGCCGTGCCGACACTTGGTGGCACTTGGCACCCGTGCCGACACTTGGACACTCCTCAAACAACACGAAACTTCTAGACATATATGAAAACCCTCATATTACTATTAAAATGCTTATCATTTTGACAACGATAAAATGAATTTTGTTTCAAAAGAAAAATGTGTAAAATTTAGTAACTACTGAAACAAAGGTTTGGGTCGTTGAAATTGAGTTTATACTATAATATATGTTTATTTAAGTTCACGTCATATATTATGAATCTTTTCATTACATATCTAAATTGGTTTTCTAAGATATCTCTTCAATTTTTCTCTATATATGTTTTATTTATTTATTTTATTTTTCTTATGGCCGTGTCGCCGCATTCGAATTTTTAGAGATTAGCGTGCCAAACATCTATTGGCACCTTGACACTTGACACCCGTGCCACGTGTCCAGGTAACATTGCATGTTAGGGACAGGCAGCAAGTTAGAAGGGAGAGAGTAACTTGAATGAAATGACAGATCTTTCATTCAACAACTCCATTTTGTTGAGGAGTATAGGGACATAAAGTTTAATGAATGATTCCATGCTCCTGCGAATAGGACAATATAACAGCGGACAAATACACTCTAGTATTATCGAACTGCAAACACTTGACATGACAGTTGAATTGGCTAGAAACCATACGATGGAAACAAATGAGTATATGGGGAAGTTCAACACGAGAACAAAGTAGATAAATCCAAGATATACAACACTAATCATCAATGAAAGTAACCATGGTTCAAAATCTTGTTTTTTCAGTACATACCATCCCCTCATAAATGAACGTAACTAGGGTTCAAAATCTTGGTTTTTCAGTATGTGTCTGCCAGCCCCAAAACCAATGTATCAGTCCCTTGATACATTATTATTATTATTTTTTTAAACTTTGAAAAAAATATTTTAAAATTTTGGGCTGAGGGAAAGGATGAAAGAGAGGTTAAGAAAGGAAAGAAAAAAGTAATTTTTTTTTGGATCAGGTAACTTAAGTGGCTGGAAAAAAAGGTGCAATAGAAAATGCATTGACATATTATTAGCCAATCATTTAAAATTATCGACCGATATTTATATGGGTCGATACATAGCAAAGTGGACGATACGTATCGACACTATTGTCATAAGCGATCGCTTAAGTGATTAATTAAGCGATCGCTTAAGCGATTTTAAGCCACCAAATCGCATAAGCCATGATGGCTTATGCGATTTGACCATTATGCGATCGCATAATGCTCAAAGCACTTAAATATATATATATATATATATATATATATATATATATATATATATATATATATATATATATATATATATATATATATATATATGCTTTTTGAGGTCCCATTACCTCTATAAAAGGGTGGGTTGGGTCCTCTACTCCTCACAACTATTTTGGCTTAAACTTCCTCTCTAATCTCCATTCTTTACTCTCAATCTCCTCCTATCTTTCCTATCTATATTTTTTTCTTTTATTTTATGCTCTGTAATCCTTTTATTTAGTGAATTAACTTGTTGTAAACTTAGTAATATTAGTGTTAGTGTGTTACAAAGCCTCAAAGGGAAAGATCAACGATCAAGATTCAAGAGTGAAACAGGCTTATAGTTCTAGTCTTCTATCAATCAAGTGACCCGGATCAAACAAGCAAGCCTTTTGGGAGGTTTGAGTTTTATTATTTTTGTTTCAAAAATTTTAAATCCGTAATTTTCTTTTCCTAGTTCTCACTTTCTATCATCATTCACCAATTAATTATGTCTACATCTTCAACCCCGGGTCCTCTAAGACCTAAATCGAATGGTCCGGGTTGAAAATATGGCCAGTCAGATGATATATATTCCATACTAGTGAGTTCGGATGAAGACGAAACAGAGGAAGAAGAGTATGTAGAAGAAGGAGGTGATTCCGACGGCGACGACAATGCTAGTGATGATGATGGAGGAGATGTACCACAATGAGTTAGAAATGAATGTGTAGAGTACATTTCTGGTACTCAGTATCAAAACTAAAGTTATAATTTTGAATATTAGTATGTAAAACTTTTTTAAATGCAAGAATGTCTAATTTTCCTTTCTAGAGACTTGAAAATTTATTGTTAGTTTTTTAAAATTTTAATAATAATTATTATTTTTTTTGAAAAAAGTATGCCACGGCTTAAGCGATTAAGCAATTCGCTTAAGCGAAATGCAGTCAAATCACTTAGCATGGCTTAAGCGATTTGACAATATTGCGTATCGATATCAATTGAGATTTCGAAATAATACACATAAAAAGGGATTTAATACCAAGAACTTACCAACAATAGGAGTCGGTTCCCAAATGTGAGAGCACAAAAGCTCAAAAGTGTGAGAACAACATGATGTGGAAAAACAACCTGAGTTTTCTTTGAAAGTTCACATGTCTCACAATGAATAATAATATTGTTCGGAAGAGAACTGAATTTGACTTAGAACAGTGAGAGGAGCATGCCTGAGACGATATGCCACAAATACATATCCTGACCAAATTGGGTAGATTGAAATGCTGCAAATTTTGATGAAGTTGCGTGACGATATCCAAGTCATTTGCCTCATGAGTCCCACCAATCTTCTTCTCCATACTAAGATCTTGGGAGATCCTGGGAATCACAGTAAGAAGGAAAGAAGATAACTACAATTTAAGGATTTGGTAAGACTATTAACAGATGATAAATTGTGACGAAAAGTAAGAATGTAAAGGGTAGACGGTAATTAAATGATATTAACAAGAAGTACAATTCCAATTCCAGTTACCGATCTCAAAGGCATCAACAATGCAAACTTGGTGCGCCAATTTGATGGGGGATATATCTGAGAACCGAAATAAGTCATCTGTTCAGTCCCTCTATGTCAGTAATTTAAGGAATGGATGTGAAGAACATGTGATGTAGATACACAGCCAACAACATCAACCATAATACCCGACCTTCAATCAAACTACCACAAAGACAAGAAACTAACGCAACCTAGCGACATCCACATATAACACACTAACAATTCGAAGGACTGCCCAACAAACACAACTGTAAAAATTCCAACAATAATCAACAACCTCCCACTAGGAACGCTCACAACAAAACAAAATGGCTTAATCAACAACACTCCAACTTAAGCACAACAAAACGACTTAATCAACAACACTCGAACTTAAGATTTATAATTAAAAAACAGCATATAATGCCTCGATTTTTGCATTAAAACCATGTCAAACCTCATCAAATAAGAAAACTAACCACATAGGGAGAACCAACTGAAAATCGACCAACACTTCACAAACTTAGCTCCAAAACAATGTTCTCTGCAGACATTGGGACCCAAAAAGTCATGGAAAAGGGATAATCGTAGATTCCCTCAAATTTGAGAAAAAAGAACTTTAAAAATCAAGAGTTCTCAGAGAAGTAAAATATCTGAGCCATCTCAGGTCAACTCATTGACCATGTCTGATGTCAGCCTTAGTGCATGCTGCCGTCAATGCTGGAGTGACAATATAGATAAAAATCAAAGTAATATGGTTTGATACCGAGAGGGTTGAGTTGCTTAGAGAGAGAGAGAGAGAGAGAGAGAGAGAGAGAGAGCTTAGTCCCAAAACTATGGGATGAGAAAATTTATTACGTATCTCAAATTTTACATGAAATAACTGCGCTTGGTACAAATATATTTACATACTACTCTTATAACAAGCTCCTTCGATAAGTGCTAACACATAAATAAACTATACATACCCTCCAACACCCTATTTACTTTGTTTGACCATTAGTCTACATTGACCATCTTTTATCCCTGTTGAGTGTCTTCGAGTACTCTGCTTTGTAAATTGAGTATCAATTTTCATATGATAGTGCGTCCATTCCATTAACAATCCGAAATGGATTCCCGTAGGCTACATTTGGGAACTGTCATTTGAGGATTTGGGTTTGGATTTGAGTTCTGGATTTCAAATCCACCGTTTGGGAACCCTTTTTATGTTTGGATTTGGATTTTCTCAAATCCACCGTCATTTGAAAATCACACCTCTTAAGAAAAAATGGGTATTTAAAATGACTCCTCTTTGGTGTAATTTGAAACCCAAAATAGTTGGATTTTAGAGTCAGGGCTGAGACTTCGGGTCTTCTCTTCGTTTTCTCTTCTCATCCTTGGTTCTCCTTTGCCAAAGAAGGGAAGCTTTGTTCGATCGTCAACTGCCGGCAGCAATTCTGTCCGGTCAACAAAAGGTACTATCCGTTTTCAAAATCGGGATGGTTAGCGATAGTTTTCTATGCATTTTCAATGATTAGGGTTTGGTGATTTGAATTCTCTGCTTCATGGTTTAAAGCCTCTGTAGATGTTTTGATCCGCATTTATACATTTGGTGATTCGAATTCTTGATGACATTTCATTTGGTGATTCGAATCCTCTGCTCTATGGTTTAATTTCCATTGTTTCTTTCGTTTTTTCCTTAATTTAAGCCGTCGTAGATCTTTTGATCCGCATTTATACTTTTTTAGACCATTTGATTGCGTTTGTGTGTTTACAATTTTTTTTTTTGAAGAAATTAACATGGAGAACAAATGAAGTCTGTTTTTTGCGGTTTTATATGAGATTTGTTGGAGAAGAAAGAATTTTATCTTTTTTAAGGTTGTTTTCTTCTTCAAACAATGAATCTCCAATTATATTAGGAAATACATTTGTTGGTCATTTTTTAAATATCGATTTATTTTCTGAGCTTGTTAAAATTTAATTATAATTTGTTTTAGAATCAACTGTATGAAATGCCCAAAAGAGGTGCTCTCATTTTTTTTGCATGTTTTTGCTATGGATGCAAATATATCATCCGCTGATTGTCACGATATCAACCGATACTATCGATACTATACCAGTATTGGTGTCAGTTTAGCTAGAAACCAATATGTTCTGATATTGGCCAATACTTGTATCCTTGTTTGTCAAACTTGCATATTCATTTTTGTCCTTGTCCGTATAGCTTTGGATCATTCATCCTAGACACATTCCTCTAGTTTTATCACTTCCTACAGTCTTGGTAATTAGATTTTCTACAACTGACTCCTCACAGGATATCTGGGAACTCAGGTGGAGAAACCCGCATTACACAGAACAAGTGCCTCAAAGTAAATAATATTAAAATCGGGAAAGTTTTTTACCCAAGAATATAACGATGTTCGCTTTGGCATTACAATCATAACTTCACTTCTACTTAGCAAGTCGTACAATGTCTTTTTTAAGTTCCAAGATGTAAGTCGTACAATGTCTTTTTAAGTTCCTTTTTAATTTGATTTTTCTGCTTAAACATCTCTCTCACTCTCTGCTACAACAAACAGAACCAGTGAACAATACCTATTCAATATTTTAGGAGCAATGTGTGGTTCAGTAGTGTCTCTTGGTTTCACAAATGCCGTCAGAGTGCAACCTGATAACCTGTTGTTTTGGGTAGCAAAGTGTCTTGTTAATTCCTAATGAATGTCAGGATAGCAAGAGTGTCATAGTTAGATTAGATTTATTCGAGCTGCTTCTGATTTATATAAGTTTGATCCATATATAGAAAATGGGTGAGGTTTTCATCTGATTTTTAGCCGTTGTAGAGAGTGTCTAAACAGATTAATCAATCTCAGTTGACCTGACCCAACCCGTTCCGCTTTTCGCATGACCCGACCTAACCTCTTAGTCCACTCGACCCGACCCATCTTGACGAGTCAATTTTATGTGCCCGACTTGGTAAAAAATTCGGCTTAGGTGGGTCGGGTACCAGGTTGACTCTACCCGTCTACAATCCTAATTGTGATTCGTGTATACTAAAATTTAGGTTACCAGAATCTAAATCTATTTTTTTTTTAAAAACTTGCCTAATGCAACATTTAGAAATCCTAAGGATGAATCCAAATACACTCCTTAGACATCCAAACAAGAGATTGTCAAATCCTGAATTTGAAATTCAAATTCCTCTATCCAAATGCAGCCTTATTGTTATCCAAATTCAGTGTAGATCTTCTAATCTTTGGCTTATACTGCTAATAATAGTTTGTTGCCTCCCTTTGCAACCACAGTTTGAAAAGCCTCATGTTTGTGGATCTTAACATTTCAAAATGTGCATTACTTATTAGGTTCTTTTTTCCAAATGGGAAGTAATGTTTAGTGTCTACTAATCACAAGGTTTTACATCTTTGTACCGGTGAGGGACTCTGACGAGTCATGCCTCTAAACCATAGAGCACGGGTGAGTCGTACCTAAGTCAACTAGTTTTGGTTGATACTTGATATTGAAACCGAGTCAACTTGGACGAGTCACTGCGACTTCGTCAAGTTTTAATAACTTGAGTAATCATTTTGATGGACCGAATTTGTATGAATTGATGTACAATTTGAATTTGGAAGTAAATCAAATTATTATACATCTCATACCGATCAAAACAAAAAGTTATTGTACATTTCAAATTGATTTTTGAGAACTATATGAAGTTTGAGATTATTCTTGTTACTTCATTATATGTTATGTCACTTATATTTGACATTAACAACATATCAAAATTGCATAAAAAGTAAATAAACATGGTCTTCTCTAGTTTTTAATGGAGATTGGCATGTCATAGGCCTGGTACTAATTGGCTTTGTGATGCGGGAACTTACTAAGTGCAATGTTAGGGCTAAGATTATGATTAAAATTAATTTAATCAAGTAACAATTAACAATTTCTCATAACAAATTACCATAGAAAATTCTAGAAATTCAATTAGGTAATTTAATTCCGGTCCAAAATAGCGTTACTTTAGTGTGTGTTCCCTATCGTAGATCTAGAAGACTAGGGTTCTTATGAACGGCTAGATCTCCGATAGTTTTAGGGCGTCGATCGAACTCGCAAGTGGGTTATCTCGATACTGATGAAAATAAAAGGCTAACAATAAATTAGGGATGAACAAATAGGTTAATTTTGAATTTTTATGAGGTGATAGGCTAGATATGAAATTTAATAGGTAAATAAAATAACTAGGGTTACGCTACTTATGCAAATCGTAGATCTAAAGAAGATAGAGATGGAAGAAGAGTTGGCCTCGCACCAAACCGTAAGTGGGAATCGAAGAATTACTCTCCGTTTTGAGGTAATCACACCCTCACGAAAGTTTAGAACTCTCAATTTTGCATAAGCAATTTTCATTACCCAAAAATTTCTAATAAAAGTGTTTACAAGCTTTTAAATAGGCTAACTAATGCATAAAATTAGAAATCCTAGTATAACTCTAATTCCTAATTCAAGTAAAAGAAATATCCTAATTCTTCTAAAACAATAAAATAAAGTCCTAAAACAATAAGGAAACTAATCCTATTTCTAATAAAAGAAACAACTCTTATTTTCTAAAATAAAATAATAAAAGAGACTAATCCTAATTCAATTAGGATTCTTGAAATTCGTCACTTTCTGTGCAACTTTCGAAAACTGACCATAACTTCTTCAATACTTGTCGGAATTGCACGTTTTTTGGCTCGTTGGGAAGCTACTTCGATAAGCTTTCAAATATGATCAATTCCGCATCAATCGGACTTTGTTTGACACTTAAAAATAGTCCACACATAAAAGTGACGGGATTGAAAGTTGAAGACCCTAATAAATTTTGGATTTTCTTCTTTTTGATCAAATGGGTCTTTAAGGGGCCTTTTTTTAAAAATCCACTCGCGAGTCCACTTTTTCTTTTGACCACGATTCAAACAAGCGGATCTAAAGTTTGCATCAATCCCCTCTACTTTGAAAAAGTTCGACCTCGAACTTTGGTTGGCATGGATATTCACGATCACGATCACAAACAATATATAGGGAACCTCGATCGAAAGCGGTTTGAATCGAACGTCCCCATCAACACTCCCCTGGTTAGAAGGATGCATTCCCGATGAATACAGGTTGTGATAGAGGTCCAAGAGATCTGGATCAATTTGTTGAAACTCTTGTGTAATCCACGTATTCTCTGAATCGCTCTTGTTCTTTCACTTGCCAAATACTTCTGAAGTCCCCCTTGGTTGGTGGACACAATCTGATCTTCCAGCACATCTTCGATGATCTCACGGATTTGCTGAATAGGTGAGGGCAACGATGTGGGAAGGGGAATAATTGGGTCATTGGATGTAGAAGGCTCAAAGGGGTTGGCAGGGGTGGTTGAAGGGCCATGAATGGAATAAGGTCCTTCACATTGAAAGTCGTGCTAATCCCCAATTCCGGCGGAAGATCTAAGATGTAAACATTAGAACGGGCACACTTCAAGATTTGATAAGGTCCAACACTACGAGCTTGTAACTTCTTTGCAACTCCTTACGGGAATTGCTCAGGTCTATTCCGAACCATCACAAAATCACCCTCTTGGAATTCTTTGAACCGTCTGTGAGAATCTGCAGAGAACTTGTATTTCTCATTCTATAAATTAATTCTTTTCTTAATCTCAACATGCAACTCATGAATGCAATATGCAAAAGTGGATGTAGACCCTGATGGCCTTTGATGAATGGACATTGAGAGAAAATCTGTGTGTTCTAGTATTCGGCTTACCCTTCCACTGGATGAGGTATGCCTGATGCTTCTCAAATTGCATTCTCCTTGCAGTTCAATTGTTATCAATTTTCGATTTACCTTTCCACTTAAGAAGATTCTCTCGATATGTTTGATGTGTCTTTACCTTGGTAACAAAATATGGATCTCCCAAAACTTTTTCATCTAACCTCTTCACATATTGTTCAGGCGGGTATTTGAAAATCAATGAGTAGATAGGATTGGGCTCAGGTGGATGGGCATCAAGGAATGGGTCTAAAGGTTTTGTTGCTAGGCCTAAAAAAGGTGTACGTGCATCTACGGACTCTATAGGCTCATGTGTAAGTGACACTACTGACACTAACGACTTTTTTGTGAATGATGCAAGGGGCACTAATGGCTCATATACACTCGACTCGATTAACTCGTGTGTACTCGCTTCAACCAAAACCTAAGACTCTAGGGTACTCGATTCAATTGACCCTAATGGTTCTTGTGTACCTAATTCGTTGGGCTCACGTGTATTCGACCCAATGGGTACCAACAAGTTGTGTGTGCCCAACTCTACGGGTATGACTCATAGGCAAGTGGCTCGATTGGTTCGTGTGTACTCGGTTCGATCAACTTCAAAGATTCAAGTGCACTCAACTCTGCCACCAACAAGGAGTCGTGCACGACTGATTCTACGGACACCAACAAATTGCGCGTATATGACTTGGTCGAATCGCGCGTGGGTGACTCGGTTGTCTCAAGTGTGAGCGACTCAACATCACTACTCACAAGGGAAATAGAAGTCTCTTTAACACAAATTAGACTTTTATCAGCTTCTTCTATCTCCTTGTCACTCATCACAGTACTAGGGTCATGCACAATTTCCACTTCCCTCTTCGCTGGCTCCTTAGGGCTCTTTCTTTTAGTCAATAAATTAGGAGTGGGAGATTTTGTGGGGCATTGGTATGCAGTGCCCAAGTCCTTGACACTTATAGCACTTGTTACGACTATAAGGATTAGGGTTTTCAACACTTACTCCTCATGCTTTAGCAATTTGGGGGTGCGGAGGAGTAATCACAGGTTTCGATGGTGGAACCCATAAATTAGAGCTCCCTTTAGTGTAGGTGCTCCTTGACTCAAGTTGGAAAGTCCGACTATGACGGATTTTTAAATCCTCCTGTTGAGTTTACAGTTGGGCCTGAAAGGTGGTCGCAAAATCATTAAGAAGGGCTTCTATCCTATTGAGATCCATGACGATGCAAGACAAAATTACACAAAGGCAAGATAAAGATTTAGACAAAAATAAATAAATAAAATTCAGAGAAAAGCTAGACAAAAAATAGACGAAAGCCAGACAAAAATCAAATGAAAAAATAGACAAAAATCAGACGAAAAAATTAGACAAAAAATCTAGACGAAAGCTAGACAAAAATCAGAAAACCCAGACAAAAGTCAGACACGAGCTAGACAGACCCTAGACAAATCTGAATTAATAACAAAATAAACCCTAAAACCTATGAACACTAAAACCCTAAAACTAAATTGATGCTCTGATACCAATTTGATGCGGGAACTTACTAAGTGCAATGTTAGGGCTGAGATTAGGATTAAAATTAATTTAATCAATTAAAAATTAACAATTTCTCATAATAAATTACCACGAAAAATTCTAGAAATTAATTAAGTGATTTAATTCCGGTCCAAAATAGCGTTACTTTAGTGTATGTTCCCTATCGTGAATCTAGAAGACTAGGGTTCTTATGAACGGCTAGATCTTTGATAGTTTTAGGGCGTCGAACGAACTCGCAAGCGGGTTCTCTCGATATCGATGAAAATAAAAAGCTAACAATAAATTAGGGATGAACAAATAGGTTAATTTTGAATTTTTATGAGGTGATAGGCTAGATATGAAATTTAATAGGTAAATAAAATAACTAAGGTTACGCTACTTACGCAAACCGTAGATCTAAGTTCAATGTTAGGGCTGAGATTAGGATTAAAATTAATTTAATCAATTAAAAATTAACAATTTCTCATAACAAATTATCACGGAAAATTTTAGAAATTCAATTAGGTGATTTAATTCCGGTCTAAAATAGCGTTACTTTAGTGTGCGTTCCCTATCGCGGATCTAGAATACTAGGGTTCTTATGAACGGCTATATCTTCGATAGTTTTAGAGCGTTGAACGAACTCACAAGCGAGTTCTCTCGATACCGATGAAAATAAAAGGCTAACAATAAATTAGGGATGAACAAATAGGTTAATTTTGAATTTTTAGGAGGTGATAGGCTAGATATGAAATTTAATAGGTAAATAAAATAACTATGGTTACGCTACTTACGCAAACTGTAGATCTAAAGATAATAGAGATGGAAGAAGAGTTGGCCTCGCACCAAACCCCAAGTGGGAATTGAAGAATCACCCTCCGTTTTGAGATAATCACACTCTCACGAAAGTTTAGAACTCTCAATTTTGCATAAGCAATTTTTATTAACCAAAAACTTCTAATAAAAGTATTTATAAGCCTTTAATAGGCTAACTAATGCATAAAATTAGAAATCCTAATATAACTCTAATTCCTAATTCAAATAAAAGAAATATCCTAATTCTTCTAAAACAATAAAATAAAGTCCTAAAATAATAAGGAAACTAATCCTATTTCTAATAAAAGAAACAACTCTTATTTTCTAAAATAAAATAATAAAAGAGACTAATCCTAATTCAATTAGGATTCTTGAAATTCGTCACTTTCTGTGCAACTTTCGAAAACTGACCATAACTTCTTCAATACTTGTCGGAATTGCATGTTTTTTGGCTTGTTGGAAAGCTACTTCGATAAGCTTTCAAATATGACTAATTTCGCATCAATCGGACTTTGTTTGACACTTAAAAATAGTCCAAACATAAAAGTGACGGGATTGAAAGTTGAAGACCCTAATAAATTTTGGATTTTCTTCTTTCTGATCAAACGGGTCTTTAACGGACCTTTTTAAAAAAACCCATTTGCGGGTCTACTTTTTCTTTTGACCACGATTCAAACAAGTGGATCTAAAGTTCGCATTACTTTACACCTGTAAGTATGGGTATATAGATACTAATTAGTAATTACTCATCTTTGACCACTGTTCTATTGGAGAGGTTATTAGTGTATAAGTTGAAAAAGTGTTAGTGAGAGAACTCTATATAAAGAGGCCTTACTTTTTTTGTAAAATCTAACAATTAGTAGCAATGCAGTCTCTTGTGTTATTGTGCTTTCTTCTCTTTCCCTCTTCTTCTCTCTCTTAATAAACCCTAAATGGGTATTCTTCTCTTTAGTTCCTTTGTTATATTAGTTCATGAGTTTTAACTATTCGAGGTGGTGGGGGTTGAGTGTCCATTTTGAAAAAAAGGTTGTCACCTAATGGTAATAGAGCATTCTGACAAATAGAATATGCCTAAGAGTGCTGCTTGAGGCTGTTTTAAATGGGCATTGCTTGAAGCATAACCCCAGCCTGAGCTTCCCTTCATCCAACACTTTACATCCAAGTTTCTTGTTGACATGATTGATTCAGATGTCAATAAAACACCAGTTTGGTTGCTATTATTGTATTAAGCAGGTGATTATCTAACATATTCAGTCGACTCCACTGAATCAACCTTACAACTAAATTTTTAGGATTATCCTGAATTAATAGACCAAAAAAGTGTCTAGTCATGAGTATGTGTTCTTCGAATGTCATGTTGTATGAACTTTTTGTTTTAAAGGTGTGCAACGTCTCAGTAAAGGGTACTCCATTTTAAAAGGCTGAGGAGTTGGTGGTGGTTACATTTAGGTATTGTTTGAAATTCCGTGAAAGAATATGACCCGTGTTGAAGTGTATGGGTAATATAGAACTGATGTCACAATTTGGTAGAAAACTAAAATGACAAAAAATATAGAAGATAAAAGAAGAGGGCTGCTACGCGCACATGTGAAATATCCGCCTGCACACGCAAGAATTTATGTTTAAGTGAGTGCTTCATACCAGACACCAAAAGCCCCAAAAGCCTTCCCGCACGCGCACTTCATAATTTTCGTCTCCTAAGCAAGTGTTGTGCAAAACCATATTTTCAAAACCATATTGCCTCTTCCTTCAAATCCTAGCCTTCCTTTCTCTACTCTCCTCAGAGTTTCACCCAAGGTCTCTTCTTCGATCTCCTATATGTAGGTGATCAAATTCCTCTTCCTTCCGTAGAAGCTCATCTCTACATCCCATTGGGTTCCTCTTCTACACTACACTAATACCATTGTGACAACGCCGCCAGACCTACTTCGCTGCTGATGAAGCCGGCGAGCCTTGGAAGAAAGATGACCGACCAGTTCACTAGCGCTACAGAGGTCAACAAGGTGTGCTCGGTGATCGGCGTCATCGATATCAGATTCGACAAGAGATTTCTGCTCGATCCTCATGGCTTTCGAGGTTTTGGACAATTCACTCCGTTTGACTCTTGAAGTGGCACAACATTTGGGCAAAAATATGAAAGAACGATCGCCTTGGATGGAACTGATGGGCTCGTTCGAGGATAGAGGGTTTTAAACATTGGTTCACTGATCACTCAAGAGTTCTTGTAAAATTATATATATATATATATATATGTGAGTTGATTGTTTAGATTGTTTCGGGGTCTTTTTAATTGGGAGATTGATCTGTTGATCTCAAATAATATTTTTGGTTTGTTGGTTGAGAGTAAAGTAACTCTTTTCAAGGATTTTTTTAAATTTTTTTCTTTCTAGATTTATGTTGATACTTGATATTTTTAGATCTTTGATTTACGGTTCCTTGTCAAAAATCAGTTGAAGAATCGACTCTTCAGACGAAAAGGCTAGACTTTAACCATTTTTTATTACTTGATGTGTGGTTATGCGAACTTGGTGTGCTTTAGGGATATTCTTTAAGTGGTGTGCGTCAAGAAAAATTGGCGTACGCGTAGCAGCCCTCTAAAAGAAACTAAAAGAGGTATTGTAATTAGGGTTTATTTATTAAGAGATGGAGAAGAGAGAAAAAAGAACTCCAATGGACTACTTTGTTAATTGCTTGGATGACTTGAGTTACATGAGATGCCCCTATATATAGAGGGCAACTTAGATACAAAACTCATTTTTAGTCAATGTGGGACAAAACCCTCATGCTCACTTAACTAGACACGCATTCCTAAACCTAACTAAACACATTTGGACGCATACAAAATGTATTATCTCCAACATTCCCCCTCAAGTTGGAGCATCTATGACAATGAAGCTGACTTTCCAACAAATAAATAAGACTTGTGCATCTAAGTACCAATCATCTCCCTTTGACTTGATAGGGCACAACATTTGTGCAAACACTTGCACCCAATTGGTCATGGTACACCTCACATAGACCAAAGATAAGCTGCTAAACACTTAGCCAATAACAACATGGTCATAAGGCCCAAACAATTGCCTTTAATTATCAATATCAAAGGGATTGACAGCATGCAACAATAAGTACATAAACCCAACCCAAAATATCGTATCATCTAGGCTAAATGGGGGACCAAACATCTCCAAAGATCCAGCAGCCCTCTAGTAATAGGGTCGATGACGGAAGCCACAACACAACACTTCAACTGTGCGGATAATTCACAAAGAAGAGCCGCAATACTGCAGAAAAAATCGCACAAGAGCACTGTAATACAACAGTTGGCATCTCTACTCACAGTCCTTTTAGCATACACCTATTATGTGAGCATGATTCTTATCACAAAACAACTTTACAATCCGTTTTCACAGTCCAAAAACAGATTGCAGTCCTTTGTTACAGTCCATAATCGCAGTCAAAACAACAAAAGAATAGTTCTATGAAACCCAATAAAATTGCAGCAAACAACACATCGGTTTTTTTTTTGGTTCATAGCAGCTGAGTTTAAGAGAGCGAAAATATCTACGAAATAGATTCAACACCTTCAAACTATTTTCAATCATCTCTTCAAAGAGCTTCACAACAACAACCAGAGTGCATCACAACAACCGCTCAAAAACAAAAAATAGAGCTTCAGAAGGAACTTGTAGACTACTTAAAAACACTGAACAACTGCCTTTAGGACAACCTAAAATACACCACGTACCGACAGCTGAAATAAAGCTTTAAAACCACAGCTTAAATCATGCGCCTCAGTTGCAAAGATCTTCAAATAATCTGCCGGAGATAGCAAACGCCAATATAAAGAAAAAATGCCATTAGTGGATACTACAAAAAAGAGAGGAAACTAAGCTAGAACAAGAGCAACCTTCTCTAATACCAAGTACAAAACTAAAACAACACATAAAAGATAAAAGAAACTGTAAGAGGTATGCTGATTAGGGTTTATTAAGAGAAAAGATTGAGAAGAAGAGAAAAAAAAAGAGATCTAGAACCCAAAATGGACTATTTTGTTAATTACTAGGATGAATCGAGTTGCATGGGATGACCCCTATACATAGAGGGGACTTAAATACCGAACTCATTTTTACTCAATTTGGGACAAGCCTACATCCTCATTTAACTAGATTTACATACCTACACGTAACTAATGCGCATGAACACATTCAAAATATATAATCTCCAACAAATTTCTTGTTGGCATTTTTTGTCGGGCATGGGTGTGCTACACGTCAAAACAGCAATAAAAGGAAGAAAGTTAACCTTGTTGTTCTTGGTATTATTTGTATACTATTTATAGAGTTATAGTGGTAACTATTTCTCTAGGTATATTTTTCTATTCCTAATTCTTCTATAGAACTGAATTTAATGTAATAATTTATCTTGGATGACGATTGACTTGTGTTTGTGTTGGATCCTCCCATATTCTCCATGTCTGTCATATCTTGTCTGTGTCTGAAGTGGTCACATGTGGTCGCATCTAAGTTGCATAACTTATAAGAAATGGGTTAAAAGACTCAAAACAATTAGGAAAAGTAGAATCCATTTTTGTAATCTGTTAAAGTACTTCTAAGAGCATTTTTTAAAGATATGTTTATCTAGATGTGCATTTTCTACTTAATGCTTTTATAGAATTAGTTTCTTATATAATCAAGTGGTCTTTGTGCTGGGTCTCCAATAGTTGCT
Source organism: Chloranthus sessilifolius (assembly GCA_021018995.1). Lineage (NCBI taxonomy): Eukaryota > Viridiplantae > Streptophyta > Magnoliopsida > Chloranthales > Chloranthaceae > Chloranthus > Chloranthus sessilifolius. The sequence continues at coordinate 56,498,015 of CM037590.1, read as the reverse complement.
ATGTTTGAAGCATCCTGCCTTTCTCTGACACAGTCACATGCGCTCGTGTCTTGAGTAGGTTGTAAGAAATGGGGAAAAACAATTGGAACAAATCAGAATCCATGTAATTCATTAGAATACTTTTATAAGCATTTTTATCATTTCTGAAGGGGTACCTGTTCAATTGATTTATTTATTTTTGGCTATTCTTGGCCCAAGGGTTCCATATGAACAAACTACGTACTTATAGCACCACATTTTTCTCTTTTTCAATGAAATGTCAGGACCTCCTTGAATTTTAAATCTGATCTAATACTTATAATTCTAAAAATGTAGGTCACCATTGTATAGAATTCAGCAATCTTGTCATTTTTAAGAAGGATCGGCTATAATTCTGGAATTGCAAAAAAAGAAAAGAAAAGAAATTGTTTTCACTTGTTCCACAAGAGTTTAGGGATTTAGGCGTAGGTGGTGTTAGGGTTTGTGAGATGGCATTAGGGTTTGTCGATGGTATTACGCTTAGTGAGAAGAGAAGAGAAGAGAAGAGAGAGAGAATGCATAGTGAGTTAATTTCACTCACTAGCAATATTAGAATATATACTAAGTGAAAAGAGTTACATACACACCCACTATCTCTAACTACACATCCGCACACTTTATTACATTAATTACATTTACGCCACTCAGGTATACTTACAATTCCTAGAAATGCAGGTCTCCTTGCTAGTTTTTCTTACTTGCTTTGGTCCATCTGTATAGCATGTCATTAAATCTTCTTGAGGGTTTAAATCACATTCAAGCACACATGGCCAAACTTCGATTATATTCCTACCAAATAGAAATTTTTTAATCAGCTTTTGTTTAATCCAAATTTCTTGTCTGTTTGTTATTAATTTCCTTGTAAGCCAATTGTACTCTTAGCTGGCTACTTCTAACGTGTATATGGAATGATTCGAATTAAATCTAGGAGGAGGCTGGAGAACTCCCATTGGTGGGCAAGCACAACAAGGGATGTCACTGCAAGAAATCAGGTTGCCTCAAGAAGTACTGTGAATGCTTCCAAGCCAACATTCTCTGCTCTGAAAATTGTAAATGCATGGACTGCAAAAATTTTGATGGCAGTGATGAGAGACGGGCTCTCTTCCATGGTGACCATGGAAACACCCTGACATACATACAACAGGCAGCCAATGCAGCCATTACCGGAGCTATTGGGTCCTCTGGCTATGGCTCCTCTCCCACAACGAAGAAGAGAAAAAACCAGGAACTCTTCTTTTCCACAGCAGTTAAGGATCCATCCAATCACCGTCTTGTACAATTTCCGCAGGTATGCTCGTAGATAATATAAGGATTACTACCACAAAACACATGATTTCACACCCTCCACGCACTATATTTTTGGTCTTAAGTTTATGTCTTGATAATTATAAATAACAACTAACTACTTGCATGTACATTGGTATGCATGAGTACATGTGTAGGTAGAGTCATTGGTCAAAATTTCGTCCGATACCGATACGTATCGGACGATACGTATCGGTTTTGGACAGGGACGATACGGTACATTCAATGTACCGTATAGCCATTTTGTATGCATATGCCCGGACGATACATTCAATGTATCGTCCGGTATTTTACTAGTCCGATACGTATCGGTTTTAAGCTCGGACGATACATATCGGATACCCAGTATTTTGACCCATGGGTAGAGTTTGAACAAATGCTGATTCTTTGCATTTCCTTTTCTTGTTCCATCTCTAATCCCTGCTTTCATATCTCTGAATTCTTTTGTTAACGTTTTTCTATGTGCATCAGGCTAGTCATCTGAAGACTTCTGCACCCTCTTCTTCCTTGTCTTCTGTTCCTGCAGCTCGGGTTGTTAATCCAGCAGTTGTGGGATCTTCGAAATTCGCATATAGGTATCCATTTTGTGGTGAAGAGTTAGTAGTTTCTCTTTTTGGTATAATTGTCCATGGACTTTTATTTATCTTTTATTCATAAAAGTAAACTGTTTCTGTTTTTGCCAAAGGTCTCTGTTAGCAGACATTGTCCAACCAGAGGACGCGAAAGATCTCTGCAAACTTTTGGTAGTGGTATCAGGAGAGGTTGCCAAAACAGTTGCAGGTATTTATCAATAAAGAAAATATTTGTAGGCATATGAAGCATTTCATCATATTATCCCATTTAACACTTCAGGATTAGAATTGAAAATTTTGCAGAAGTAGTAAGATCTATGTATCTGTCAATACCCTCTTCTTCCCAGTTTTTCATTGACTGGGCCAAGTTAACTTGGCTGATTGAGAAACAGAATACAATTTCCAAGCTGATTACCAATAATGACAACTCAAAAGACTCAACTCAATTGCATTCTGTTTCTCAACTCAAAAAAGACTGATTTTTGGATCACAGGGATTTCTTTTGAAGGGGGACTCCCATTGAAAGATTATTCCTGATTCCATTTTAGAAATGAACAATCAGATTGCAATCCATAAGGTTTACTATCCGGTTTTTCAAGATAACATATCATCAAAACAATCTATATTTATATATAACACCAATTTCTGATCAATTTGTAGCATTCATTCAAATTTCTATGCAATAATTAACTCTATGGTATAGACACTACGAATATTGGAAAAAAGACAGTCCTACAATGTAGCTTGAATTACCTTTGGATCATCTCGTGCTCATAGAAGACTATAAGGTAAACTATAAAATTGCAAACAATGAGGAACCATATGCCTTCTCACTTTAGAGCAAATCGAATGATTTAAGTTTGATTTTTGTCAGCAAGAATTATATTGAACGGTGAATCACTTTCATGGGATTCAAGTTGAGCATAGAAGCTGAATCCCAGCTATAGACTCACATGTTCACTTTGGCAGTTTAACTGGTTTGATTAAAAAATGGACACTTGCCGTCACGGATATGCTTCTCAGACACATATTTGTATGTTTCCCGATTGTTGTCCATGAAATGCACACATCAGAGATGTAGTATATAAGATACATTTCAACAGCTCACAATTGTACAGTGGACACAGTACATAACTACATATAATTCCCTATTTACTTAACTTGCCCTGTATCTTAATTATGTTCATTCAGCTAGGTCAATTTTTGAGCTCTTGGTTAATCTTGTAGACCTGGGTTCTGTCTAAATCCTTGACCTAAACTTGAAATTTTCAGAGAAGAAAGAGACTAACGAGAAGCAAGGAGAGAGAGATCAGACTGAAAATTCCCTCACCTCCTCAGCTCAAGACAAAGAAGATAGCCAGAAAGAATCCGGTGTTCAGAAAGCGGCAGCCAATGACCGAACCAGTGCAAATCATGCAGATAAAATGGGTGCAGATGACTCCGGATCGGATGGTGCTGATGTGCAGAAAGGAAGGCCAATGTCTCCTGGAACACTTGCACTGATGTGCGATGAGCAAGATACGATATTCACAGCATCGGCTTCCCCGTCTGGAGCTACAGGGCATGCTCGTGGCACACCTCTGCGGTTCCCTTATAGCCAAGGCATGACAGAGATCTATGCAGAGCAGGAAAGGTGTGTGTTGACCGAATTCCGGGATTGTCTGCGCAAGCTCATAACCTATGGAAGAATAAAAGGTAAGACATTCCACTTCATTTTATGTCACCTAGTGAGTAAGTGCAGTATACTCCCATCCTGATGGAAATATCTTGAAGGCATATATATACCCAGGGTACTGTGAATTTTGTAAATTTGTAAAGATACCTCTTGGAATGCAGTGTCGTCGAGATGAGTAGATGCTTGCAAATTGTTTTGAACAATTTTAACGGATATCTTTGTCATTTGAGGGCAGAATTGTCAGTTTATTTCAAGTTTTTTTTATAAAAACTTCCCCAAAACCAACTTTATTATGAAAAAATCAGTTTCCAAAAGATTTGCCAAAAAATGCCTACGTGGGTCAAATAAGAGACCAATCAATCGGAATGATATGTATCGTCCGATATGTACTAGGTCTGGAGCTGGCTGATACATACTTGGGAAACCAAGATTTTGAACCTTGGACATAGCACTGTGCCTCATAACTGGGGAGAAACATGACACAATAATGCATTCATTTTGTTAAAATTTAGTATAATAGTATACTTTTCTTGTTATTGTTTACTCATATAAGCATGGAACTGAGTTGAGATTTCTAGCTTACAGTGGCCAGCACCTTGTGTCCACATCATTTGTTCTATTACAAACTTACCAGCAGTAGGAACTAGTTCTCCTGTAGCATTTTCAATATATTTATTTTTATCTGTTCTTTTATATGAGCTCCATTTTATCCGTTACCCAAACTCGATCTTATTACCAAAGTGAGGGAATGATATTTTGTTGTCTCAAAAGGGCATTCTTGTCGACATCGAATCTTCCCAAGTAGCTTACCAAAGTGAGAGTTCACATTTGGAATATATCGCTGATTCACTCTTTAGATTTAGGATATGCGAGTTCTCTGGGAACTGATTTTTTTTCCTGTGTCTTTTGTTCTACAGAAACAAACTATTCTTCATTGGATGCAAAACCTGAAATGATGAGTCATCAGGAATCGGATGGCAATGACATTGCAAGTGCTGCTGCTGGGATATCACAGCCAGTAAATGTGGCTGCTGTAACATCAAATAACTGCCCGGGTCTAAAAGTTGGGCCTCTAGTTGAAAATGGAGACTTGAAACCAAAGATCGAGAACACTGACACCTAGAAAAATAAGAAAGTGGGCTCTCATAGTATTGCTCTCTGTATGTTATATTTGGGTGCGGTTCAATCTGCAACCATTAGTGCAGTTAGCAAGAAAATGTTGTTCACAATTATAATATCCGATCGTGATCGGAGAATCGATTACGATCGGACCCATTTTTTTTCTCATCATTAATGTATTTATATATAGCTTTTTTGGCCTCCCATGTGCTCTTTGTACTACCCTCACAAGTTCTCTCATTTATATAGCTCAATTGCATATGATCCTGGTGCCAGTGGCCAATTTCCATGGTGACCCAAATACAAGTCAATCCGCCCCAAAATGCCGTTGGCTTCAATTGGTGTCCAGAATTCTCTTAAATCATGTAAGTTTCCATGGCACCTTCAGTGATATGATTTTGAGTTTTAGCTAACTTCGTGGTGATGATGGATTGTTGTAGTTTGCAGAAGAGAAAAAAAGGGGGATTAGAAAGGGGTTCCTAAATCCATCATATATGAAGAGGAAGGCCTCTACTTGGATTTGATGTAAATCTAACTTTCTACTCCTTTACAACCCCAAAGTAATAAGAGATTAACTTTCCTCAAATACTGCCCAAACAATTTTGGAGTATTGGATAGGGCCTTAACAAATGATATTAGAATCAACACCACGTTGTGAGTTTGAGGCACAGAAGGAATGACCTGGGGAAGGGCTACCTAAAGAGGTGGCGCTAGAGTGAAAGTCGCTGCAGAATGGGCTGTCATGGAATTCGGAGAAGAAAAGAGCTACCTGGGGCTCTCAAAAAGGGTAATAAAGCCACCACAAAGTGAGTGCCATGGAGTTGCAGAAAGGGCAACTTGAGGAAAGGGCTACCTGCGAGCCCCAAAGATAGTACTAGGAGTGAGAACCGTGACAGTAGGCTGCTAGAGACCTCAAATGAGGAGTGTGGTGGTGTGTTATGACTCGAAAGTAATAAGGGATTAACTCTCTTCTAGTAACACCTAGGCATATTTGGAACATTGGTTAGTAGCCCAACATATTCACTCGTGAAATCTGCATGGTGTGGGAGGTGACCAAGGCTTATGTTGATCACTCTATATATCAGAGGTGAAGCGGCTGACTTGGGTCAATCTCCTTTTGTTCATATGGTCAAGGCTAGTGAGCTTCACCGCTCTTTGCAAGCAAGGAAATCAGCGAAAGTTGGCTTTTGATCTAAGAATCATGGCTGGCAGTAGGGGTTGGAACAATGGGATAATATGGCTCCGCCCAACATTTAAACATCAAATAATGTGTTTAAACGGTCATCCACCATTAAATTAAAATTTTTAATCTCATACTATTGAAGTGTGGTTTACTATTATGACATGTGGCACACATTTGATCAATCTAAATTACTCAGGTGGCAATCCATCATTAGAAATATTTTAGCCAAAGAATCATGCCCATAAGTGAATGTGAACCATCCGATTAGCAATTTTTAATATCAGTCGTTAAAACTAAGCATAACGGTTTGTAGTAAAGTGTAAAGATTGGATGGTTCAAAACTCTCAAACAATGCAATTCTTGGAGCCATTGTCTTTCAATCCATGATCTATCACTTTGACAATGTGGATTGCCCACATCTTAAAGCGTGGATGATATATAATCATTTAAGCATCATTTTGGTGTTTAAATGAGGGTGAAGAGAGTCTGGTCCCTTGGAACAATACACTAAGCATTGTACAATTTTCATTTCTTGTATTTTTTAACTCATGGATCAGGCAATCCTATCGGATCAAGAGCCCATCAATGACTAGTTAAGCTAATATGAGCAATGGTTTATATTTAATGTGAAGGGTTAGTTAATCGAGCCCCTCCTCCGGCGGATTCCTCCTTTTGCTCCCCAGCCTACGGAACTAGCATAGTTTAGGAAGCGAGCTTATATAAAGGCCGTTTTCAATTGTTGTTTCCCTCCCACCTCCCTCCGAGTCATTTGTTTTCTGGAATTGTTGTTAAGTGAAAATAGAGAATTTATCATACAGGGTTGTCAATGGGACCTGACATTCTATTGGGTCGGGCACTTATACTTGACCCATTGGGTCCCGGCATGACCTGATATTTTATTGGGTCGGACATATAAACTTGACCCATCGGGTTGGGCATGAGACATTCGATTAGGGGTGCAAATGGGTCGGGTTCAAGACAGGTTTAAGGTCAACCTGAACCCGATCTGGTAAGCCCATTTCTAGACTTGAACATGACCCGACCTGCTCATGTCTATCCATTGACTTGAACTTGTACCTGATCTGTTACCTGAAAACAAACCTAAATCTGGCCCAACAAGCTTTGACAACCCAGTACTGTATTATAATCACATCTTCTAGCTTTTTTTCCCTCTAAATGAGTCTGTTTCTTCCTTCTCATCTACCCTCTTTAAGGAGATGTGATTTTGCTTCAAAAATAGTTTCAAACATCTACTTATTTTACTCTCTAAACTTAGTTTTCAACAATTTTAATTATTTCTCTGCAAACCTCATTTCCGTCTACCCTTGCATGAATGAGTTCGACTATGTCTTCAATCAAGAGGAACAATTATCCTCAAACCCTCGTAACATTGATTGGAAAAGGAGAAAGAATGGAGAAGGAGAATATGGTTTCATAAAATAAAATAAAAGAAGCCATGAATATAGAACGATAAGAAAGGAGAAGAAGATAGAATAGAAGAAGGAAAAAGTATTTGCTTGTATTTTCCTTATTGCTTTCTTGTGCAGTTATAGAATCGCCATCCACAAAATCGCCTGTTGTCGACTCTTGTAGTGGAGAAGATTAGAAGAAGGGTCTTTTGCATATACCCCTGAGATATGCTGATATTGCATCAAACCCCCTGAGTTATGAGTATTTATTCTGCAGTCCTTCCTTTTATGTTTATGTTACATATAATCCCTTGCCATTAACCAATCGTAAGTTTATGGACGGAACGACTATTTTGCCCTTAGTGAAAACAATATTCTAAAAATACCACCATTCTAAAAGGTCATTCATTCATCTATATTTACAAGTCATGCCATTAAAGTTTACCACCATTCTAAAAGGCCCTTCATTCACCTTTATTTACAAGTCATGCTATTAAAGTTTACCACTATTCTAAAAGGCCCTTTATTCACCTTTATTTACAAGTCATGCTATTATAGTTTATCACCATTCTAAAAGGAGTACCTTTAAATTCTCCCACAAAATTTTTGAGTTCACCCATGCTGAAACACATCGATTGCATTGAATTAGACGATAGAGATTGTTTATCATTCCAATCTTTCATGAGATCGATCTTTAGATCATGGGTGTACCATCAAATGGTCGATTTTTTACTTCATGTGGTATACACTCATAAAAGTGACCTTAAAATCAATTTTAATTGTGCACGTGATGTTAAGGCAATCAATTTTATTTCATGTGGGCCAGGCTTTGATTGACACAATTATTTTTTGACCCAAAAACTTAGGCCCGAACTCATCCTAGATACAAAATTGGGTCAAGCTTAGTCCGAGTTTTTCAAGCACGGTCTTTTTATCTAAGCCCAAATATGACCTAAATTGAGATTGGGCTGAGTCAGATTCGAGGAGTTCATTTATCCTCCCAATATTTCACACGATGGATCTTGAGATTATAGGCGTACCATCAGACGATCAATGTCTTATTTCACGTGGCACACATCTCAGAAAAGTGACCTTAACATCACGAGGGGGTATATGCAAAAAAACCCATAACTCAAGGGGTTAACGGCAAGGGGGGTATATGAAACAAAAACATAAAAGTAAGGGCTGGAGAATAAATACCCATAGCACAAAAGTAAGGGCTGCAGAATAAATACCCATAGCACAAAAGTAAGGGCTGCAGAATAAATACCTATAACTCAGGGGGTTTAATGCAATATCAGCATACCTTGAGGGAGTATATGCAAAAAACCCTTAGAAGAATGAAAGTTGAAGACGAGAGAAAAGGAATGGAATGGTGGAATGGTGGATCGGGTAGGGTCGACCCTACCCGACCCAACCTGAACCATTATATTATATATTAAGACCCTACCTGACCCGACCCAAACTGAACTGTTATTTTATATATTAAAAATAAGGGGATAGGGGGTTTTTATCGGATCAGGTTGGGTTTTTGGGTCGGATATTGGATAAGGTCGGCTTTTGTGGTCCATCTGACGTATGCTATTTTTCATTGGGCAGCCAAAAATTTAGCCCGACCTGTTTCAACCCGTTGATAGCCCTAGTTGGCTTCTCCCCTCTACCAGGACTGGCTCAAACCCGTTGGATTGACACCCTCACTTATAAATGGGCTATGTTCAGGTCCAATCTGTTGAATCGCGTATGAGGTTCAACCAGTTATAAAAAACCTTTCGATGGGAGGAATCTTGACTTTCACATCATCTTATGAAGGTGAATATTGTGAAAGTCAAGATTCCCTTGTAGTGTAGGGTTTTCAAACTGGTTGAAACCAATTTAGGATTCAACCTGTTAAATCTGAACACAGAACCTTGTTATGCCTGTGCGAACTCCTCGTAAATGGCAACTTGAAGAAAAGTTGAGGGAGAGAAAAAAAACTTATGATAGAGTTTCAAAATAAATAATTTGGTGCATGTTAAAGTATGGCAACTTAGTCTCATGGGTGTCGATGTCGGAGGTTGCCAGATGAAGGTATTGGGTACATAGGGTCAGGGTTAGGGCTGCGAGAGTCAGATCCTGGAGCCACTCCCCTACAGATTCAATTGAGAAGTGGACTAGTAATAAAATGGTTTTTATTAAGTGCACGTACCTTTATTCTCAACCCAACATTCTTCCTTCTTACATGATAAAGATCATTTTTTTCCCTACTCTTTACAAAATAGTTTTCCTGATTATGGGGCCTACCATCGGCCAGGCAGATTTTAATTCCATGTAGTACAAATCTTGAAAATTCATTCCGAAACTACTTTTGATGTGTGCCAATGATTATGTTTATTTTTTGGGATGTTTACTACATGGAATCAAAATCTAATAATCGGATGGTAGGCCAATGATCTCAAGATCTAATATGTCGAATATTGAGACAAAAAATGATCTCCATTGTCTAAGTCAAAGACATCAATGATTTAAGCATGTGAAATCGGATTGAAAAGAAATAATCTTTAGTTATAAATATAAGTACTCTCTAAGTATTTTCAAAAATTAATGAGGGGCAGCTACCCTTCTTCCGATGTGGCTCTGCCCCTACTAACAGGGGCATAACCACATATAGCGGAGTGGGGGCTAAAGCGCCCATTTGGTTTTCCAACATTTATAAGATACGCTTCTTATATAGTTTTGTTTTGCGTGCGAGACCCCAAATCTATAATATATAAGCCCCCAAATATATAATAAAACAATAATTAGTATTTGTCGACCATCTCGAGGCCCCACCAGATTAAAATCTTGGCTACGCCAGTGTAATAAATACCATAGAGAGATGAAGAATTCTCTATTGGAGCGTGGCTACATCAAAGATATGTCTAAAGTCTTTATTTGTTTGCCATAGACATACAATTAGTGATTCCATGGTGTATGATATTCGTGGGTGATGTACTACTAATTGCCTAAGCAAGAAAGTAAGTGGATAATAAGTTTGAACAATGGAGCAAGGACTTAGACTCAAGAAGTTCGAATATTAGAATAATAATGATAGAATATATGACATGCAAATTTAGTGAATATAATGACATAGAGGAAGATTTAGTTAAAAGAAAAGACCATCTAAGGTCACATTGCCTAATATTTCCATTTTGCAGTTTAAAGTTAGTTAATGGGTTTGAGGAGGACAACTCTAATAAGATGAATGTAAGTTTTTTTTTTTTGTAAGGATGAATGTAAGTTGTTTAAGTAGCTGAGACAAGTAAGCAAGGGATTGCCAACCCATTAGTCTCAACTCTAATAGATGAGTGGAGTAACAAGAAAGTTTAAAAATACCGACGAGGGAGTAGGTATAGAGTAGGTTTTTTTAAATAACTTGAGCGTCCGAGTCCCTTTGAGCATCTGACTAATCCCATGCATCCCAAGTTAGCACATATTAGGTCAATAAGGGATATAAATTCTAGGGGACTCAAATTTAGGTCACCCACTTCCTGATGTAGGTGCCTGGCCATCACGCCAAACCCTTGAGATGATTTAGAACGACTTATCAAAGGTCATAAGAAGTAGACTTTGTACAATGGACGGGGAAGCAAAAAAACAAGGTCGAGTTAGGAATCGGTGGAGAAATAAGACTCTGGTGAGGAACAAATAAATAGTAAAAGGCTTTGAATATGATGATGATTAATTTTTTCCAAATTTTCAAAATCTAGAGAGGGAAAATAATTAAGGCTACGTTTGGGAACGTGAATTTGAATTTGGGGATTTCAAATTCAGACATTTCAAATTCAGAATTTAAAATATTTGGATTTGCAAATCTTTTATTTGGATGTTTAAGCATTACCTTAAAATTTGGCCCAATGATTTATAGATATATCATTTAGCTATATTTTTTTATAAAAAGAATTTATATTACATTGGTTTCCTTCATATATTCTATGTAAGTAGGGATGCAAGTTCGGTGTACTGAACCGAACTGAATCCAATTTTTTCGATTTTTGGTTCAATACACCACAAATCGAAACCAAGCCGAAATATATCGGTTTCGGTTTCGTTACACTACAGTCCTCCAACACATAAACCGTTCCCGAGACGAAATCAAAATTTTCAGTGTTCGATTCGGTTTGGTTCAATTTGCTTCGGTTTGGATTTAGGGGGAAAAAAAATCGAAAATGAGTGCAACTAGCAATTAATTTTTTTTTTTTTAACCCAAAATGAATCGAACACCGAAAAATCTGGTTTCAGTTCACCGAATTCCTCCAACACAAACCGTTTCGGAACTGAAACCGAATTTTTCGGTGTTTGGTTCGATTTGGTTTGGGTTCAAGGAAAAAAAAGGAGCAATCAGTAAGTTCCTAGTTGCACTTAGGGTGCACTATGCAAAGGTGGGCAATGGCAAAAAACTAGCCGTTGCAGCCCAACGACGACTGCAACGGCAAAAAACTAGCCGTTGCAGCCCAACGATGACTGCAACGGCTAGTTTTCTAGTCATTGCAATAACTACTTAAGCTTGGTTTGGGTTAGTTCGGGTTCGGGTTTGGTTCAGTTTAGTACCGGTTCAATCCAATTCATTTACCACCGATTCAACCTGATTCGGTTCGATTTAATTCGGGTTGCCTCATGCCCAACCCAATCAGATCAATCAAGCTTAAAAAAATTTGGCTCAAGCAGATCAAGCATCAGGTCGAACCGTACCTATGATAGTTGTGAGTAACAACTTTTTATTCACTAAACATAGTCAATTATATGTTGGTGTAAGATTTGAATTTTCAAATAACACTTAAGAGAGATGTTATTTATAGATCCACTTTTTTACAATACAGACACGAATTTTAAAATTCGAATGGATTTACCAAATTCAAATCTAAACACAAAAAGATGGAGCCAAATGGTGAATTTGGATTTAGGAGATCCAAATCCAAATCCACGTTCCCAAACACAGCCTAGGAGTTTTAGAGGCCAGCTACAATACCAACCCAAAATAAGACGGAAGTTCAACAAATAAGACTCATTGGCCGTTCCACTGTTAGAATAGTAGCACTTCAAAGTATGAACTAGTGAATCAACCCTTCCTAAAATAATCAAACGTGTACTTCAACTGATTTGTATGTTCATAAATGGCTGTGCATTTCTAGGATGGATCACCATAGTTGCAACTTTTCTGCAGTGGAAAAGTTGTAAATAACTTTAAGGCTGCATTTGGGAATAAGTATTTGCATTTGAGAATTTCAAATCCAAGTATTTTAAATTTAGGCGTTTCAATTTCAGAATTTGAAATATTTGGATTTGCAAATCTCTTGTTTGGATGTTTAAGCATTAATTAGGATTTGGCCTAAGGATTTGTAGATACTTCATTTAGCTATTTTTTTTTATTTAAATAATTTATATTTCATTGGTTTCCTTGATTCTGTATAAGGGTGGAAGTTAGGTGAGTCGAATCAAAATCGAAACTGAAAATTTCGATTTCAAATCGAACCAGAACCGAAACATAACCAAAACATAACCAATCTATTTTCGAGTTTTTTTGAATATATATATATATATATATATATATATATATATATATATATATATATATATATATATTATTTTATTTTATTTTTTTGATTTTTCAGCTTAGGGTCGATTTTCCTTTTATTGGAAATTGATTTATCTTATTTGATAATATGGAAGTGTAATTACATAGGTGAAATAAAAATTGTGTTATAAAATCAAAGTTTGACCAAATATCAAACTTTGATCATAGATGAAAATTTTCATTATCAAAATACAAATAATACATTAATAAGCATTATCTACTGTCAAGATAAACTTCTCAAATTTTGACTAAAAGTCAAACTTTGATCAATAAAAATGAGATAATATATTTTAAAGTTATAAATTAAACAATGATATATATTTTTAATTATAGTATTCCACTAATTACAATTTATAACTTTTTATAGAAAATCGAACTTTGAAAAAAGTCAAACATTGACTAAGTAAAAATTGCACGATGCTATATAAATTTATGTAGTAGTAGACTCTATCTATAAGTAGGTTTTGAATTTAACTATAAATAAATTTTGTGTAAAAGTCAAAGTTTGACCACTAAAAATGAGGCAATGTATTTTAAAGTTACAAGTTAAACAACCAGTGATATTTTTAACTATAATAATCCTCTAATTAAAATTTATAACTTTTTATAAAAAATTGAACTTTGACAAAAAGTCAAACTTTGATTAAGAAAAAATTACATTGATACGATATAAATTTATGTAGTAGTAGGCTCTATCTATAAGCAGGTCTCAAGTTTGACTAAAAATAAATTTTGTGTAAAAGTCAAAGTTTGACCAAAATGACCAAAAGTCAAAATTTGACGTCAAATTATTGACAAATAAAATTGAGATTCTAGTATTACATCATAGATCAACATGAATTTTTTTGCTATCAAATTGTAGGAGTCAGTTTAATAAAAAGTAAAATTTTAATTAAAAATCAAAATTTCACCTTGAGGTCAACCTTTGACCCTTGGTTGGGATGCCTCATACCCAACCCAATCAGATCGGTCAAGCTTAAAAATACTCGGCTCATATGAGTTGAGTATCAAGTCGAACTGTACCTATTATAGCACTGGATAATAACTTTTTATTCACAAAACATAGCTAATTATATAATGGATTTCCCAAATCCACTTTTTTACATAGTGACATGGATTTCCCAAATCCAAATCCAAACACAAAAATGTGGAACCAAATGGTGGATTTGGATGTGGATTTGGATTTAGGGGATCCAAATCCAAATCCCTAAATCCAAATCCACGTTCCCAAATGCAGCCTAAGGTAGGTAAACCGAGTTAAAAGGTTGTAAATAACCTTAAGGTAGGTAAACGGTGATAAAACCAAGCTTTTCATCTTGGGCGATTCTAAACGCCTTAAGGGTGTGTTTGGAAATAAGGATTTGGATTTCGGCTAAGTATTTGAAATCAATGATTTCAAATATTTGAATTTACAAATCCACTGTTTGGATGCATACTTAGTATATTTAGCATACCTAGTGTATTTAGTTTCTTTCGGAGCAACTGATGGTTCAACCCTTAACACTGTGACTACCTTGAATTAGATAATGAAGGCTGTTTTTCATCCCAATCTTTCACACAATAGATCTTGAGATTATGGCCCACCAATCGGATGATTAGATATCGATTATGGTACACACCTGCGATTATGATATACCGTGACAAGGGTTCTTCTATAATTTTTAGGAATGTGTTTCATGTGGAATCAATATCTGACCGTATGATAGATGATTTGTGATCTGAAGATCTATTTTTTAAAATATTGGGACTAAAAACGATCTTCATCATGTAATCCGAGGCAGTCAACCGTGGTAAATCGTGGTAAATCAGTCGTGCCAAGAGAATCTTAAGCTGCCAATAGACCTAGACATGAGAGAGAGAGAGAATCATAGAGAGAGAGACGAAGAGGGAGGGAGAGCGGGAGATAATCATAGAGAGAAACAAAGAAAGAGAAAGAGAGAGAGGCTTAGAGAGAGAGATGGAGAGAGAAAGAGAAAGAGAGAAAACTAGAGATAGAGAAAAGAGAAACAGAGAAAAAAATCCTAGACAGAGAGAGAAAGAGAGTGCGAGAGATAATCTAGAGAGAGAAAAAGATGGAAGGAGGGAGAGAGAGAGAGAATCCTAGAGAGAGAAAGAGAGAGAGAGGAAGAGAGCGAGAGAAATCTTAGAGAGAGCGACGGAGAGAGAATCCTAGAGAGAGAAAGAGAGAAAGAGAGTGAGAGAGAGAGAGAGAGAATCCTATAGAGAGAAAGAGAGCAAGAGAAATCTTAGAGAGAGCGATGGAGAGAGATGATTTGAAATCTGGGATTTTATTTTTTGTTCTTCACGAAGATGAGCTCAATCCCAATGAAAGAGATTTGAATTTGAACAACGCGTGGGAAAGGTTATTTAAAATTCCTATTTTTTAGCTCTTTGATTGAATTTGTAAAATAATTGGGATTTGGCAAATCCAAATCCATGGCTCAAAAATAGCAACCAAATATTGAATTTGGATTTCACCGACCCAAATCCAAATCCAAACAATCAAATGATTGTTTCCAAACGTAGCCTAACATCATTGATTGCTTTAAACCCCATGATAGAGGTCGTTTTTCATCCTGATCTTCCACAAGATTGATCTTGAGATCATGGGTGTACCATCATATGGTCCATTTTACTCATAAACGTGGAGCTCTGATAGGGGAGCGCTGGAGCTCCTCTACAGAAGTGACATTGCTCCTTTGTGGTAGTGATACCGCTCCCCTATGACGCAACATCGCTCCTCTGTGGCAGCGATACCGCTTCCCTATGGAGGCGACATTGCTCCTCTATGGCAACGATACTACTCTCCTATGGAGGCAACATCGCTCCTCAGTGGCGACAATATCGCTCCCTCATGAAAGCGCGTCGCTCTTCTGTGATAGCGATATCGCTCCTCTCGGAGTCCAACAATTCTATGCGTTGATTTTTGTCCCTTTTTTGAGTAAAACGGACTGCCTGATCATATGCCCATGATCTCAAGATCAATCCTGTGGAAGGTTGGAATGAAAAGGGATCTCCGTCATAGGATTTAGAGCAACCAATGATGCTACGGCGTTAAGAATCGCTCAAGACGAAAAACTTGGTTTTATCACCTTTTACAGACTTTGGGGGGATTTAGGGCATTGTAACCTGAGTTCAAGCTTGTCAGCTGTAGAAAAGGTGAAACTAGAGGTCCACTGTTGGAAAAGGTGAAGGTGAAACTATGGTGGCCGATCTTGGAAATTTCCCATAAAAAAACTGACCTATTCGCACTTGAAAACCTATACTATAGTATAGGTGCAGATTTGCTTCACCGAGGTGAAATTGAAATTAAAATTTCCGAGTTCAATTAATCATTTCTCAGAAGGTCGAAACCGAAAAAGAAAAAAAACATTTTAGCTTGGTTCGGTTTGATTTTTTTGATTTTTTTTTTTTATTTCTTCTTTGTTTTTAGGTTCGATTTTGAGTCAGTTTTATAAACCTACTAATTGGTTTTCGGTTTTGGCCACCCAAAATCAGAACTGAACCGATTGGAATTGGGTTTTTTTTTTTTTTTTTTCCGATTTTGTATGGGCTTTCCAGTACCCTTTGACACTCTTTTGTACCGAGGGGTTGGCTACCTAATACCAACTGTTGATGAAAAGGAACTACGGATAAGCTTATGACTGCCAACAATTTAGTCGGTGAATTTTAATATCTAAGTTAACTCCGACGAAGTGTTTGACCGGTGCCGCTTTAATATAGACCCTTAAAAAATACACCACTTCTCCACATTAGAGTAGGGGTGCAATTTTTGTACCAAGAATCGAAAACGACCGAAAACTGGTCCACCAAACCGGGCTGAAACTGATAACCAACCAACCCAAACAAAAAAATGAAAACCGACTTTAAATTGATTCGGTTTTGTTGGGTGGCCGAAACCGAAAACTGGTCAGGTAGGGTGACAAAACTGACAAAAAAACTTTAAAGAAACTCGAAAAAAAGAAAAGAAAAAAAAAAAACCAAAAAAACAGAAAGGAGAAAAACATAACAAAATCAAACCAAACAGAACAAAATCAAATCGGATTGGTTTACGTTTGGACTTTTTGGAATTTCTGTTAATCAAACCCGAAACTCATCTCGACATTAGCCCTTTGATGACTTTGACTGCCGCCTCCATTATTATATAAGAACAAAAGACATTATTATATGGAGTACAGATTTTATGAAGATAAGCACGACGCAATTGGGCGGATGGGCTCAATTAATGCAAATCGGTTGCCCTCAATTTATAATTTTTCCAAGTAACGAGTCCACAAAACCATTCCATTGATTACGATCTAAATTGGGTCTCGGCTCCCACTAAATCACTCTCTCTCTCTCTCTCTACCAACCAACTTTGCTGCTACCAAAAAAATGGCTATGATCGCAGATGCCTTCGTCTCCTTGTTCATCGAACAGCTCGCCGCCTTAGCCAAAGAGGAAGCAATTATGCTGTTAGGTGTGAAGGAGGAGCTGAAAAAGCTAGAAAACAAGCTGAAGACAATAAGATTTGTTCTCAAAGACGCGGAGAGAAGGAGAATTGATATCAATGGCGAAGATGCCGTCAAATTCTGGTTATCAGAACTACGAGATATTATGTTCGATGCCGATGACCTGATCGACGAGTGCCGAGCCGAGGCCGCGAAGCTTAGTTCAACACCACCTACACCAAGTGGCGGATCGGTGTGCTCCTGTTCTCCATCCGTGTTTTCTTGTTTTCGAAGACTTAAATTTCGCCATAAGCTCGGCAAAGAAATCCAAAGTTTAAATGATAAGATATACGAGATATCGAAAGAGAGATCTCAATTACACCTAACTCCGGTGAACGAAGTTGAGAAGAGTTATCAATCGAATCAAGATAGGAAAACGTCTTCTGTCTTTGTTGAATCTGATGTCGTGGGAATCGACGACGACACGAATGCTTTGGTCCGGGCGTTAACGGAAGGAAAGCATAGGAAAGTTGTTAATTTCGCCGTTTGGGGAGAAGGCGGAATTGGGAAAACTACGATCGCCCAGAAAGTTTTTAATCACCATCGGATTAAGTCGCACTTTGAGATGCCGATATGGGTGTGGGTGTCTCAAAATTTCACAGAGATCGATGTGTTGAAGCAGATAATTAGGGATGGTGGTGGTGGGAGCTGCGGGGAGATCAATACTAAGGAAGAACTTGACGCCCGGCTTATGGCTGTTGTGAGAGATAAAAAGTTTTTACTTGTGTTGGATGATGTGTGGGATGGAAAAGTGTGGGAGAAGTTAAGAGCTCCATTGCAGAGTGCAGAGAAATCTAGTAGGGTCCTCATTACTACTAGGAATCAAATCGTCGCGAAGGAAATCGGGGCGGTCTACTCACACCAAATGAAGCTTTTATCGGTCGAAAATGGGTGGAATATGTTATGTAAGAGGGTGTTTGAGGAAGAGAATAAAGAAGATGCCGATGCAGCCACTGGGGAACTAAGGGGTATCGGGATTCGTATAATTGAGAAGTGCAAATGCCTACCTCTGGCAATTGAGGCCCTTGGAGGAATTTTGAAGACGAAAGAGAAGAACAAGAGGGAGTGGGAAAAGGTTCTTAAGAGCCACACATGGAGTTTAACAGGGCTCCCGAGCGATGTAATGCCCGCTCTCTGCTTAAGCTATGAAGATTTGCCTTCGTATCTTAAGCCGTGCTTTGTTTATTGCTCTTTGTATCCCGAGGATTTTTCTATTGATGTAGATGATCTGATGAGAAAATGGATCGCGGAGGGGTTTGTGGAATCGAAGGGAGAATTGACGATGGAGGAATTGGCAGAAGATTATTACACAGAGCTAGTTAGGAGGAGCGTCCTACGAGGAGCTAAAGATAAAAACTGCAATATGCACGACCTGTTCCGAACTCTCGGTCATTTTTTGGCACAACCCGAGCACTTTTCAGGAGATTTACAAGGTTTAGATGCTTTAGATTTTACCCAAGTCAAGCTTCGCCGTTTATCAATTGTGGATCACCGAGTTCTAGCATTTCCCAACAAAATCAATGAACAAAAATGGCTGAGGACCCTGTCACTCTATAAAATCTCTACCATTTGTAATGTTTCGGATGATCTTTTTGTCCAACTTAAGTGTTTGCGGGTTTTAGACCTCGGTGGTTCAATTGGGTATTCCGTTATTTGGCTTGGGCAGCTTCCAAGTTCAATTGGTAATCTTTTACATTTAAGATACCTAAATCTTTCACAGAGTGATTTTAAAGAGTTACCTGAGTCTCTACAGTACCTCCAAAATCTACAAACCTTAGACCTTTCTAATTGTTGGAAGCTCTGCCAAATCCCCAATTCTATTGTGAATCTGAAAAATCTGCGGCATCTCATTATGGAAGATACTGAAATTGATCAGATGCCAAGTGGAATGGGGAAACTAACGAATCTTCAGACGCTAACCGGGTTTGTGGCAGCCAATGGCGAGTCTAGTAATATGGAAGAGTTGAATTCTCTATCAAAACTAACAACTCTTTCTATAACTAGGTTGGATAGAGTTTCAAGTAGCGCCGGGGCCAAAAAAGCGGAAATAAGAAACAAACCGAAGCTCATAGATCTAAAACTCTATGTCACATTGAGAGAAGCAGGTAGCGATGAACGCGAAGAAGCTAAGATTACGAAAATTGAAGAGGTATTCGAAGAGCTCTATCCTCCATTGTGCCTAGAATCACTTATGGTAGACGGATTCTTCGGCCGGAAGTTCCCCAGTTGGATTTCCAACAACTGTCTTATTAATCTGAACAAGCTAGTGTTGTGGCATGCTGGCCTCTGTGAACAACTTCCGATGTTGGGGCAATTGCCGCAGTTAAGATGTCTTGAGATTATTGATACGGTTAGAGTAAGGACCATTGG
This sequence comes from Chloranthus sessilifolius, assembly GCA_021018995.1. Lineage (NCBI taxonomy): Eukaryota > Viridiplantae > Streptophyta > Magnoliopsida > Chloranthales > Chloranthaceae > Chloranthus > Chloranthus sessilifolius. The sequence continues at coordinate 56,478,284 of CM037590.1, read as the reverse complement.
TTCTGAATTCTACGGTGGTAAAAGGGCATTTTGCAAGTTGGAAATGTTGACTTTCTCTAGTATGTATGACTGGGAAGAATGGGAGGCATGGGACGGGGATCAAGTTCTGGCTCGTCTTCGAAGGTTAGACATTTCCAATTGTCCGAAGTTGAAGTCTCTACCAGAAAGTTTACCTGACCCGACGGCCGTCGAAGAACCGGAATTGTGTTTTCCAGAAGAAATATATTTGCCAGCTTGGACGTTCTATTTTCAAAAGTGAAGGGCTAGAAGTTCAGGGTTCGAAGTCTGCCATGAAAATTTACATGGGTTAAAATTCCATATATGTATATTTTGTTGGTTGAATGGTTTTTGAAGTTTGGTTTCTTATTTTCAACTTTCTACAGGTAATTAGTGTTGAGAAAGCTGAAATGCCTGCCACTTGTTCTTGAATTTAGGACTGCCACCACTGTGCTGATAAGAATCTCCAACTAGGCAACTACAGATATTTGAATTTACATGTCTATTGTTTTCATTTTAATGCTGCTTTGATCTAGTTATGTGTTGCTAAATAAGAGAGCCTAATGGATTGGAAAGGTAGGTGATGTCTCAACAAATTACTTTTGCTAGATAATCCTCTACTTTTTGGATGTCCAAGGGAGTGTCATCACCATTGCTTCTCTCCTCTTCACTACTTCCCTTCTCCTCTCCATCATTGGCATCTTTCTCTCCATCACTTCTAGTGGAAGAAGAACTGGGATACTTTGCTTTATACCTGCTCAGATCTAAGCTTGAAAACTTAATTTTGATGAATGCTTGTTTGGAATTAAAGGCAAGTGGGTAGTGGAGGAATTATCTGAGCTCAGTCTGGGGCGACGCTTCGTGCTTTTTCAGGATCCTTCATGTGTTGAGACTCACTCAAAGCCAAAATGCAGGCGGCCATTCGGAAACACTTTGATATCTTTCCTAAATATGAGATAGCAAGTGCTATTTCCCCAAAATTCAAGGAAATGTAGCAAATTCTGTTGCAGTATTGTACTTTTTGAAATCGAGTGGAACACTATTCTATGTTATTTATTTTCATGTATCTTTGGAATGCCACACTAGTTGGCTCTGAACTGAGATCAGAAATGCAGGCACCCGAGTTATTTACAACCACTCCAGCCCTTGCAATACCGAAAGCCATTTCAAATGCTGGCTTAGCGGCTCCTCAAATTGATTACTATAAAATAAATGAAGCTTTCTCTGTAAGTTTTTGTTCCTTTATCTCAAATATTAGAAGCAAATGCCATGGTTACCATGCACAACTGAACAAAATCATGTTTATTAACTCTATTGTTTTGGCAATTTATTTTAACTGAACAAAATCATGTTTCTTAACTCTATTGTTTTGGCAATTTATGTTTCTTAAAATTTTCTCTACAGGTTAGCTGTTTGGTTTTCAACAAGCTAGTTCTCCTTCAGTCTTGAGCCATGATAAAAGGCAAAACTTGTATTCATTATAATTTTATAGATTTCTTAAATATATCCTGAAAAATTTTAAGCACAGTTTCGTAGAAACCTTATACGGGCTGTTGTACTAATTTCTGAAACATTTCAGAAACAAGTTTCTTTTCTAAATGAAAGAGCTGAATTTGGGTCTCAAGAACCTTGTATGGCTGTTAAAATACCTATATTGGCCTTGGATGGTCAAAATAAGTGAATTTTAAAAAGGCCGTACACATTTAAAAAAAAAAAATCCAATTAAGGATTCTGAAACCCTACATAATAATGAAATTTCAGTATTGAGACATTTTTTTATCTCCAAGACTGAGGATTGGATGGCCCACTACTTGACAACCACAGTAGTCCTAAATGCAACTCATTTACATGTTCAGCTCACTGAAGCTCACTACCCAAAAACAGCCAACATTATAAAGGAGCTAGAAGATTCACGGGATGAAGCCCATGCAACTTAATAAAATGAAGGAGAATGCCTGAATGAGGATAAGTATTTCTAGCTCATAGTTGTAGACATCCCAATGTGAATAAATAAGTCATTTGGAATTGAATTGAGCTTTCCTTCCCCACACCTTAGGAGCCCTATCCCCAAACCTCACCTTCCAATTTGAGAAAAATCATGGTCGTTAAAATCCATAAGAGGCTTTAATAGCATCAAGAAATTCAAAGTTTTGGTTTTAGCAAACAAAAGTTGAAGTTCTGGCACATTCTATCTGTTTTTGCTTATCTCATGGTCATCTTATAAAAAACTTCTCCTCTTAATCTATTGCCTTTTGACATTTCACATTTTTTTTAATTGTCAGCTATGGAACGAACTTCAGAAGGAGACGGTGCAGCTTGCCAGTGAGTATATATATATATATATATATATATATATATATATATATATATATATATATAGCGGTTAGGTGCCCCAATTGGGCACGGTGAGCGTGCCCCAATACTCCCGAAACATTGTTTTGGTGTCACATGGAGAAAGGTTGTTTTGTTTAGATCGTCTTTATTTTTTTTTTAAAAACTCATCTCCACCGTGATTATTGTGATCATTGAAATTTAGGCCATTGAAATTAGTCACTATTTGACTTTTTTGCCTTAAATAATTTTTAATAGAATTGATCGAAACAATGCATCCGAGCTCCATATAGCACCAAAACATTGTTTTATATATATATATGCCTGTATCTGTTTGAAAGTTCATCTTAAGTGCTAATAGGAATATATCTAAGGATTAGGGAAGAACTTGGAGAAAGAACCTCACATATTGGAGCTCAGAAATCAGGTTAGTTTTTCAAGTTTGTTATTATATCCTCTTCATTTCGAGAGCTGGAAAATTAAGTTCATAACCAGACTAAAACCTCCCACTTCTCTGTTTTTGAGCTTATCGTGCCAGATCATTCGAACAATTGAGCTGGTTGCTGCCCAGGAAAGGCTGTATGAACAGGAGAGACAAAAGAGTGAAACCCTGAGGTTTTACTTACTTTCAATGCTGCTCCAAAGGATGAAAGAGTTAAATTGATAAGGCTAGGGCTCAGCAACTGCAACTTCAAGAATGCAGCACAGGTACTCCTAAGTAATACTTGCCTTGCTCTATATAGTAAAAAATGGTTCTCTGTTTTGCCTTTGGTAAATCATATTTTCTATTATAGCCAAGGTAATTATTTATTTATTTATTTTCCAGTGACTTTTCAGATCTTTTTGTAGTAAAATGGCAAAACTTTTACTTATGTATTTATTTTTTAATTTATTTTGATTTGACAACATTCCCGTGGAGCTTGTGATTTCTGTTTCAACAGTTTATTAGATGTTTGATGGTGATTTTTCAAAATACTGATGCTCAATATCGCTTTTACGCTATCGTAGGTTCCATCAGAAGGAAGCAATCAAGAGACACTCTTATTCTGTCTGCAATCATTGCAGCTTGCACATTGTTTCTGATCATTTATTGGCTCTCAAAGTGAAGAGGTTTGGTACAAAGGAATGAATGGAGAAAGTGACCGAAGTGTTTTGCGGGGAATTTAGTCTCCAGTGAATTTACTTAAAATAAGGAAGTACAAATGAGATATTTAATTAATTGCTTGCTAACAACTATAATTATGCAAGAGTTCTTTTATTTTACATGTATGTACAAAATGTATGATTTTGGCACGTGGATCTACAATGGTTGTCAAAGACGAATTTTTTTTTTCTAATTTTAAATTAATTTTATTTTTGACTTATTATTTTTTTATTTAGTTGAATGAATTATATTTTTTTTCCTCGTTGGGTGATCTGTGGTTGATATAATATTTGTAATAGGTAGATTGACTCCAATTGCAGTAATAAAAATGGAAGATGTGCATTTATAAAAAAAAAAAAAAAAAAAACAACGGTCCATAATCGTTGTTTTTGAAGTAAATTAACAATGATTCATTGACGTTGTTTACATTTACCACTGACTTAGGCCGTGATTTCTAAAGAAAAATAACAACCATTATTCCGTTAGAAACAACGGCTGCAAACCGTTGTTATTTTGCAATGGACATGGGCCGTTGTTTATTTGGTGAATAAACAACAATTTTTGACCGTGGTCTATGAAAACCACTACGCTATAAATAACGATAATTACCATGGCTCAAAATCGTTGTTTATGAAATTTATAACGATTTTGGGCCGTTATTTTTTATCGATTTTCACGTAGTGAGAAGAATTGTTAGAAAAAGAGTTCATTAGACCGAGTGTATCCCCATGGGGTGCTCCAATGTTGTTTGTGAAAAAGAAAGATGGGTCGTTAAGGCTGTGTATAGATTATAAGCAGTTGAATCAAGCTACAATTAAGAATAAGCATCCTCTCCCTAGAATTGACGATTTGTTTGACCAACTACAAAATGCGTTTGTATTTTCAAAAATTGATCTGTGATCTGGGTACCATCAGTTGAGAATTCGGAATGAAGATATACCTATTACTACTTTTCATACCCGTTCCGGTCACTACGAGTTCGTAGTAATGTCGTTTGGGTTGACCAATGCACTTGTCGCGTTCATGGACCTTATGAATTGAATTTTTAAACCATTTCTGGACTAGTTTATTGTTATTTCATAGATGACATCCTTATTTATTCTCCGCCCCTTGTTGATCATGAACATCTGAGATTAGCTTTACAAGTATTACGGGAAAATAAATTATTTGATAAATTAAGTAAATGTGAGTTCTGGCTTGAGAAAGTTACTTTTTTAGGTCATGTGATGTCGAAAGAGGGTGTAGTTGTTGATCCCTCTAAAGTCGAAGCTGTCAGAAATTGGGACAGACCAAGTTCAGTAACAGAGATTAGGAGTTTTCTGGGATTGGCAGGATACTATAGAAGATTTGGTGAGGGCTTTTCTAGTATTGTAGCTCCTTTAACTTAATTGACTCGAAAAAATGTGAAATTTGTTTGGAACGATCGATGTGAAGCAAGTTTTCAGGAGCTGAAGCATAGATTAACGTCTGCTCCAGTGTTAACCATTCCTTCGGGGAGCGAGAGATTTATTATCTGTAGTGATGCATCTCAATTTGGGTTAGGGTGTGTGTTGATGCAGTTTCGTAATGTTATCGCTTATGCGTCCAGACAACTCAAAGTTCATGAGCAGAATTATCCAACGCATGATCTATAACTGGCTGCGATAGTGTTTGCCTTAAAAATTTAGAGACATTATTTATATGGGGTTCAGTTTGAAGTTTATATTGATTATCAAAGTCTAAAATATTTGTTTGACCAAAAAGAGTTGAATATGCGACAACGAAGATGGATTGAATTTATGAAAGATTATGATTTTTCAATCTAGTATCATTCTGGGAAAGCCAATGTGGTAGCAGATGAGTTAAGTCGAAAATCTTTCATAGTGGTAGCTCGACTAATGATTTCTGAATGGCGAATGTTAAAGAAAGTGACAGATTGGGACGTTAGCATTCAAATGGTTAATTTTACAATTCTATTTTCAAATCTGACTATTCGACCTACCATTCTTCATGAAATTAAAGAGGCTCAACAAAAAGATCCTAGACTGAAGGCTATACTGGAAGATGTGATCGCAGGGCTGAAGTCAGATTTTAAAATCCATGAGGATGGTAGTTTGAAAATCAATGATAGATTGTGTGTACCTGACACTCCTAAATTGAAGAAGCAGATCTTGGACGAAGCCCATCAGTCTAAATACATAGTTCATTCGGGGATAACTAAAATGTTTCAAAATTTGAAGAGAAATTTCTGGTGGCATTATATAAGAAGAGAAATTGCTCAGTATATTTCAAAATGTTTGATCTATCAGCAGATTAAGATAGAGCACCAGAAACCTGCAGGCACATTACAACCCTAGATATTTCGAAATGGAGTAGGATGATATTACTATGAATTTTGTTATGGGACTTCCTCGGACCAAGAATAATCATGATATTATTTGGGTTATAGTTGATCGATTAACGAAGTCTGCTCATATCTTAGCCATCAGGAAGAATGATCCATTGACCAAATTGGCTCAGCTATTTGTCAATAAAATTGTACGATTACTTGAGACCCCGAAATCAATTGTATCTGATAGAGATTCGCGTTTCACATAAGAGTACTGGAATGGTTTGATGAAGGCTTTGGGGACGACCTTAAAGTTTGGTATAGCTTGTCACCCAGAAATTGATGGACAGTCGGAAAGAGTAATTCATATCTTAGAAGATATGCTACGGGTTTGTGTGATGGAGTTTAAGGGAAGTTGGGATCAATTATTGTCGTTGATTGAATTTGCATATAATAATAGCTATCATGCCAATATTCAGATGGCACCATATAAAGCTCTGTATGATAGACCTTGTTGTTCACTTTTTTGTTGGGACAGGGATGGTGAAAGAAAGTTAGGCCCGAAATTAGTGCAAGAAATGACAGAAAAGATTAAACTCATTAGAAATTTACTTCAGACAGGTCAAAGCAGACAAAAAAGTTACTTAGATGTCGGTAGGAGAGATTTGGAATTTGAAAAGGGTGAGCATGTATTTTTGAAGGTATCTCCAGCTAAAGGTGTAATGTGATTTGGACAGAAAGGTAAATTGAGTCCACGATTTATTGGTCCGTTTGAGATTTTGAATCGAATTGGTGAAGTAGCTTATAAATTAGCTTTGCCTCTGCATATATCAGCTATCCACAATATATTCCATGTTTCTATGTTACGAAAGTATGTTCGTAATCCTGCTCATATAATCGGAGAACGAATCGATACCAATTCGCGAGGACTTATCTTATATTGAATAACCTATCCGAATTGTAGATAAGAGAGAGCAAGTGTTTCACACTAAGAAGATTTCACCGGTCAAGATTCAATAGCAAAATTATTCTGAAAGAGAAGTAACGTGGGAGCGAGAAGAAGTTAGAGAAAAGTATCCTCAGTTATTTGATAATCTCATAAATTTTGAGGACAAAATTTCTTGAGGGGAGGATGTAATTAAGGATTTGATTTAAAATCAGGTTAGATATTTCTTTTTTTTTTGTTATTTTTTCAATTTTTTTAGGGTGTTGCATTTTTTTATAAATGGGTATTTGAGAGAATTAGGTGATTTTAGGGCCACTTTTTAAGATATGTGCACTAAGAATAAAAAAACTGACCGTCTGATGGTAGGGTCATAGTATTTATTAGATGGGAATGTCACGGGATAACTTTTTTCGATGCCCGTGCGGCGCCTCGCTGCCGCTACAGCGAGGCCAACCTAACTTAGATACCAGTTTGTCACGAAGCCTAACCTATCGCTGGTTATCACGCTCGTGCAACATCTCACTGCCGCGCACAGTGAGACCAACTCATTAAACCATCACTCTGATACCACCTGCCTAGAGGACGGAAGCTCCCGCGTCATGGTTGCCTTCACTCGAGGCAAACCCTCTCAATGCATCGTGTCTACCAGCGACACGCATACCAGCACCTCAGTGCCAATTGGCCTGCCTAGCTTCACCTTGTGGAACACACTAGTCCCTCGCTTCAGACAGTGGCATGCATCTCTTCATGCCATTCCAGCCAACCATCGTGTGTGGCCCACGCGACCAACACACTTGGAGTAGTATGCAACTCTTCATGCTATCCAAACTAAGCATCATGTGTGGCCCACGTGACCAGCACACTTACGCAGAGATCATTTGTGTGGAAGATTGGGGACGAAAACAATCTCCACATCGTGTGAGTCAATGCAATCAACGATTTTTAGCGTAGTTGTTCCATGGGTGTTAATAAAGACAAATATTATATAGTGGACAATTTTGCAGCAACCATGGACAATTTTGCAGCAACTTATACATGATTGACTGCACAAATAGTGGAGCCCAAATACTACAGCCAGTCACCTCGCGCCACATAGGCTGTCTGCAATATTATCTGTCGAAAACTGTCCGCCATTTATAATTTTCCTGTTAATAAAGCTACCCTTGGCATTGTGTAAGTAATGGCTGGCTGGCTCCCATTGAAGATTCTGTCTATATTGCTCTCACTAGCCATGATTTCGCACGTGTGCACAACACGGTTCACGTGCTCTGTGCGAGATGCTCACGTGCCAACTCCTTCACGTACACTCTCCTGCTATAAATCCTCATCTCAGATCAACCGTAAAGTCCATCTTCTCCACCTGAAAATGAAAACCCCTGATGCTGCGAAGCTTCGTTCCGATTTCATCCAAACCCTACGGAGTCGTCGCCGATCGATCGAAGGTAACAATTTCGCTTTCGACAAATCTTAATTTGATGTTGACGAGCTCTTAAAAAGCTGATTCTTTTGATCCACTAAAATGTATAGCAGTTTCATTTTAGCGTTATTTGATTTTGATGAACTAGATATCTCTTTTCCTCTTCTTTTTGTTCGATCCGAAGTTGCAGAACAGTTACATTTGATGTTGATACACTCTATTTTTTTTTTTGAAGTTCCTCTTACTGTGGAGCTTGGAAAACCTGTTACGAACCCTTTGTATCAGTAAGTTCCCGATCCGAGCTCTCATAAGGTCAGAATTTCCTGTAATTATTTTTATTTTTGTTTGTTACTGTGGATTATATTGTTTTGGTTTGATGTTTCTCAGGTGATGGAGTCTTGCCCTAAGAAGGAGGTTGAGGATCTGAAAGATAAATTGAGAGAAGAGAACTTTTACTTGATTACTGAAGTAAGCTGATTTTTCATTTATTTTTTATGGTAACTAATGAGCCGTTATAGGCTTCATCCAAGATGAAACCGCTTCTTAGTTCTTAGCCACCGTAAAACGTTGCTTGCCATCACTTTCTATCTCCTCGAAATTTGCGTCATTCAATTTTTCATGGTAGGTATGGATCGTTAAGAGTCTTAGACCGCCCTGCCTGTTCACTACGGTAGGTGACCGGCTCATTAATTTTATACATGTAGCTGGGGCCGTGAAAGTTATAATGGGCTCGGTCTAGCCAAACTTTGGTTGCCTGACGGGTAAAGGGCAATCCACCGACAAAGCAAATACAGTTGCCGGCAAAAAATTTTAAAAACTTTACGTGGGGGTCCTAAGCTGCCGGCAAAACAATTTTTAAAATCATCCGCGGCGGTCTTGAGTCGCCGGCAAAACAAATAGTGACCGTTACAAAAGTTTTGCCGACGGCTGCAATCTGCCAATAAAGCAAATACTGATTCAAAAAATTTTAAAACATTTCATGGGATCCTAAGCGCAAAACAATTTTAAAATCATCCGGTGGTCCTAAGCCAAGCAAAACAAATAGTGACCGTATAAAAGTTTTTGTGACGGTCAATAATCCAAACAAAGCAAATACGTTTGTTTCGGCAAAAAATTTTAAAACCTTTATAGGGTCCTAAGTCACCAAGAAAGCAAATATAGCTGCCGGCAAAACAATATTTAAAATCATCCGCGGCGGTCCTGAGCCGTCGGCAAAACAAATAGTGACCGTTACAAATGTTTTGCCGACGGCTGCAATCCGCAGACAAAGTAAATACAGTTGCCGGAAAAAAATTTTAAAAACTTTTTGCAGGGGTCCTAAGTCGCCGGCAAAGCAAACATAGCTGTCGGCTAAAAAATTTTTAAAATCATCCGCGGCGGTCCTGAGCCGCCGGCAAAATAAATAGTGACCGTTACAAAAGTTTTGCCGACGGCTGCAATCCTCCGACAAAGCAAATACAGTTGCCGGCAAAAAATTTTAAACACTTTTCGCTGGGGTCTTAAGCCGCCGGCAAAGCAAATATAGCTGCCGACAAAAAAAAATTTTAAATCATCCGCGGCGGTCCTGAGCCGCCGGCAAAACAAATAGTGACCATTACAAAAGTTTTGCCGACGGCTGCAATCCGCAGACAAAGCAAATATAGTTGCCGGCAAAAAATTTTAAAAAATTTTCGCAGGGGACTTAAGCCGTCGGCAAAGCAAATATAACTGCCGGTAAAACAATTTTTAAAATCATTCATGGCGATCCTGAGCCTTCGGCAAAACAAATAGTGACTGTTACAAAAGTTTTGCAGATGGCTACAATCCGCCGACAAAACAAATACAGTTGCCGGCAAACAAATTTAAAAGCTTTTCGCCGGGGTCCTAAGCCGTCAGCAAAGCAAATATAGATGCTCGCAAAATAATTTTAAAAATCATTTGCGGCGGTCCTGAGCCGCCGGCAAAACAAATAGTGACAATTACAAAAGTTTTGACGACAACTACAATCCGCCGACAAAGCAAATGCAGTTGCCGGCAAAAAAATTTAAAAACTTTTCGCGGGGGTCCTGAGCCGTCGACAAAACAAATAGTGACCGTTACAAAAGTTTTGCCGATGGCTGCAATCCGCCGATAAAGCAAATACAGTTGCCGGCAAAAAATTTTAAAAACTTTTCGCGGGGGCCCTAAGCCGCCGGCAAAGCAAATATAGCTGCCGGCAAAACAATTTTTAAAATCATCCGCGGCGGTCCTGAGCCGTCGGCAAAACAAATTGTGACCGTTACAAAAGTTTTGCCGACGGCTGCAATCCGCAGACAAAGCAAATACAGTTGCCGGCAAAAATTTTAAAAACTTTTCGTAGGGGTCCTAAGCCGCTGGCAAAGCAAATATAACTGCCGGCAAAACAATTTTTAACATCATTCATGGCGATCCTGAGCCGCCGGCAAAACAAATAGTGACTGTTACAAAAGTTTTACAGACGGCTACAATCCGCCGACAAAGCAAATACAGTTGCCGGCAAACAAATTTAAAAACTTTTCACGGGGGTCCTAAGCTGCCGGTAAAGCAAATATAGATGCTGGCAAAACAATTTTAAAAATCATTCGCGGCGGTCCTGAGCCGCCGGCAAAACAAATAGTGACCATTACAAAAGTTTTGCCGACGACTGCAATTCGCCGACAAAGCAAATACAGTTGCCGGCAAAAAAATTTAAAAACTTTTCGCGGGGTTCCTGAGCCGCCGGCAAAAAAAATATAGTTGCCGGTGTTAAAGCCATTTAGTGATCATTACAAATGTTTTGACGGCAGCTCAGATCCGCCGCAAAAAAAAATTAGACTGCCGGTAATACTATTCCCGACCAAGGTATTAGTGATCGTTACAAAGTTTTGCCGACGGCTGCAATCCGCCGACAAAGCAAATACAGTTGTCGGCAAAAAAATTTAAAAACTTTTCGCGGGGGTCCTAAGCTCCTCTACAATTGATAATGCTATCCCCCCTTTTCTATTATGTTTTGCCAGACCATTTTCTCTGCAAACTCGGGTCTCTGATTTCTATAAAATCAAAAACTTCATCTTCCTACAGATTTTTGAGGCCTCTCGTCGATCAAATGCACTTTCCTGTTTATTGTTTGGTTGATTGTGATCCATACGGTATGGTTCTATGGTATGATTTCTATTAAAGATTCATTGTTTAAATTGCTTATTTTCCTGTCAGCAGTTATTCTTAATCTTGTTTCTGTCTAACAACTCCAAGTGTTATGCATATATATGGATTTCATGTATTATGTAACTTAAGGTAATTTGAGAAGTATGGTATAGGGCTTTTCTTATTTTTCTGCCTGTTTTCTTATTTCTCTGCATACAGAAATTACTACAAAAGTCAAATGCAACATATGCATTTGGCAACGTGGTGTTCAGAGATATTGGAGTTCACATCTAACAGCAGGTTAGGTTCTTACTAACTCAGTTTGTCACTTATATTTTTCAGATTTTAGGAAAATGAATTGCATGAGTTAATGCACCATGGCCTAGACTTTAATGATGTTCTCTTTTTGATTTCAGGCGATCGATTTCAAGCTCACCTCAAATGGATCACTAGGGGTCGGGGACACTTGGCAGGAGAGGCGAAACAAATTTAAATTTTTTTTCTTTTATTTTGAAAATGGGTCATGAGGTTCTCAGATTGTTAACTCTTCTTCTTTTCTTCTTTTTGTTTGAATAAAAGGATTGAACATGTAGAGTTTAAAATATTTGACGGATTTAAAAGGTTGGATCATAGGTTGAAATGCAACCTTTTGTTTGAATAAAATAATTGGGCTTCTATTTTTTTTATTAATGGCATTAAATGATTTACATTTGAGTTGAATGGATGTATTGAAATATGAGATTAATAGTTTTTTTTCTTTATATAATTTTTTTAAAGCATTAAATAAATTAATTTCAAAAAAAGCATTAAAAAAATTACATTCAAAAAAAAACATTTAAAAAATTACATTCAAAAAAGCATAAAAAAATTGAAAAAAAATTTCATGGGGTCCTAAGTCGCAAGAAATAAAGTACAAAGTCAAGAAAAAATTTTAAAATCATCCACAAGAGTCGAGTCACCAAGAAACAAATAGTGACCGTTACAAAAGTTTTGCCGACGGCTGCAATCCGCCGACAAAGCAAATACAGTTGCCGGGAAAATTTTTTAAAAACTTTTCGCTATTTGACTGATTCTTCATGAGTCTCCAGTATGCGCCTCCTTGACTGATTCCTCATGATGAGGAAGTAGGAGCATCATCATAGAGAGGTGGCCAAAGTAATTTGAACCCCTGATCAGATCATGCTCTGATTGTCGTAGAATCGGCCAACTTCAACCAACTTCAAAAAAATTAAAAATAAAAAATGTTAGCATCAATTGTCAAGACCCCTCCTTTGATTACTCTTGCCGTTGATTTACATTTCTCCTTGCCATTTTCACCTCTAGATAATTCAAATAAACAAAAAATCAAGTGGAAAAGCACAGTAATGCATGGTCAAAGCTTTAAATAAAAAATAAAAAATTGAAAGAAGTAAAAAAAATGCAATCTACCTCCATTTCTTTAGAATAAATCTCTTGTAGATGACTCTTGTAGAAGACTAGAGCAACTTATAGGTTTGAAATATGATGTGTTATCACAAAGAAATATTGAATATGGAAACGAGTATTGTAGGCTGGACTTTTGAAAGGAGATGAAGAGATTAGAGCTCTTTTTATGGTTTAAAAATATATGATTCTCCTAGCGTTTCCAATGTAAAAACTATATGTATATTTTCTATAAATTAATATTACTTAGTTGTGTATAGTGTTTAGAACCCCAATAGAGAGAATTTGCTATGTTCACTTGATGCTACCCAACTCCATCCGGGACCTCATCCGTATTTGCACACGTAGTTCTTAAACTAGTTTCTGCCCCTTCATACGTATTTTGGATAATCTCAGTATACTTATTCAGAGTGCATTTCCTCACTCTCCACTAGATATCCTGTCTGACTCGATAAAAATCATATGTAAATTTTTCCACTTTAAACCTTCCATAAGTCCCTATCATACCAAACTCTGATCTTGGGGAAATTCAGTTTGAAAAATATTTTTCCTCTTTAAACTTTTCATATGAATCAACCTTATTCAGTTATTCTACCACAAGATGATAAGAAAAACTAATTCCATAAGATAGTTCTTATGGACAATCAATTGAATTGTAACCAGCATCAAGGACAATCCACTATGAGTCAAATCTTATGACAAAGTCATCAACTCATGTGTGCGATTACCTGAAATTGAGGCAGTCCATTATGTAAACAACAATCAAGCTTACAGAGTAAAACTATGTCCGTTGACGAAAGTCTTACCCTTTTGGTATCATTCAAAAAAAATCAAGCCATCTATCCAATACTTTAATCGTAAGTGGCATTTAACTGTAGCATTAAGCTTAAAGGACCTACTAACAGTTTTACTTATCTACAACAAACCACTGTTCATAATGCGGCTCATACACCTAAGAAGTTTATAGTAAAATTGTTGCACGCAATCTGACATATTCCTCTTGGGATTTGCATCTATAAACATTAAATTCGAGAGGGCAATGAACTGTCCATAATAGGTGCATTTCCCCATAGGTTTGGACAGTGAATCTGTAACAATCCAGATTTTTAGATTTTATTTTAACGGTGTTAGATGATGCACCACACTATGTACTGTGCTAACGCTCCACATCAGAATCGAAACCCACCTTTTAAAATAGAAAATTTCTAATTTTTTTCATATCAAAATTAAACTCATTGCGAAGTGCTCGTCGATGCGATTCCAACGATATATAATTTGACAATTTCTGACAAGAATATAAAAAGTTATGACCAAAATACAGGGGCAGGTGCATCAATGGTCGCGAGCTCGGGTTCATGGACGTGAATTCGGGTTCGTAGCCGCAAGTTCGGACCCGAAACTTTAAGTTGGTGCAATCTATTATTTATTTAAATAAAATAAAAATATAATTTAATTTTTGGGCTTAATTAATTTTAAATAAATAATAATATAAACTTGCAACAATAATATATATTATTATAGTCTTAGTAGAAGGATAAATTTATACTATATAGATTTAGAAATAAATAATATCAATATGATATTATGCCAATTAAGTCAATCTATTAAATTTATAAGTATTAAAATATAATTAATTTTACAGAGATAAAAGAGGAAGTAAACATATTAAATATACAGACCTAATATAAGGTAGAATATTAATGACTCAAACAAAAGGAATTTTTGAAAAGAAAAGAGAAATAACATATAAACCCAATTTACAAAATATATAACTTTCAAGGGAAAGCATATATTAAATATATAGATCTATTAATTTATGAGATATTTGGGTTTAAATAAGATTTTTAAACCCGTCGATGCGCGATCGAACGCATCCTACGCGACGGGATCTGAGAAGAACAAGATGGATTGATGGGTACCCACCTCTTGAAGCGTGAACGGAAGATCAACGGCGATTCGGGTTGAAAAGGTCGATTCCCAAGGCATCGGCTCGTCTAAGTCTCGAGAGAGAATAATTTCTTATTATAGAGAGGAGAGAGCTTTTAAAGTTTTATTTATAATGGTATAAAATTTTAGGTCAACTCTAATTAACACTTTTCGTGGGAGATTTAATAGAATAAGAGATTTTTACACGGAATAAGAATTCATACGTAACTTGGATAGCTTGAGCAAAGGTTTCGTTCCAGCGTTTTGCATAAGCACCAAAGCAATTGGTGTTTCTCTCCCGAAATTACAATTATACCCTTTGACTTGCTTGATCAGTTAAAATGGGCATAACTTTTTATATTCTTGTCAGAAATGGTCATGCGTGCTATATGATTTTAAGGCTACTTATTGGGCATCCACACCACGTGAAATAAAAGACTAATTGTTTGATGGTACGCTCAAGATCCTGTGTGGAAGATCGAGGTGAAGAACGATCTCCATCTTCTGATTTCAAGCAGTAGGTGGGTTTCAAGGGCTTTCGGACATTGGCGCTTTTAGTAAACCGGTTGGCACGAATAGAGGTATCTTTTCAACTATGGTGCACATGTCAGACAACACACATGATAATTCCCTATGTCACATATATGAAAGTGACCCAAGTACTAAGGCTCCGTATAGCATAGCTCTCTGTTAGCCCATGCCATAGCAGAGCGCACTTTCTTTAACAGTTCCTATCCTCTTTGTTAACATCCTGCTAGTTGCTTTAGCAGGTACACTTTCTCCTTGATAACTCCTTGCATAACAAGAATTTATGCAATATTTACCCTCTTCTCTACTCGCTCCTTATCATAACAGATTTTATTTGCTCTAGTAGGGAGTCAATAAAGAGCAGGGAGGTTGGTGCTAGAGCAGATAAATCCTCATTTGCAAGGAGTTAGAAAAGAGAATGGGAACAAACTAAAGTAAGTAAACTCTGTTGTGGCAGGAGCTAGCAAAGAGCTATGTCATACGCAACTTAAGTTACCTGGAATTCGAGTTGGTTACCAAATACCAACTCCTTACCAATATCAACCACGTCTTATACATATATGTCATCGTACATTGACTTCAGCCCAGGTATTTTGATGAAGAAATTACTATGATCTGAGCAAGAGCCTCCTATGGGCAACGGTTGAGATTGACAAAAAGTTCTTTGATGTAATACGAGTTTTGAAGTTGAGCACCATTTACATGGCCTTTCACTTGGATCTATCAATCGATGGAATACAAGCCAGAAAAGCTGAAATTGGTGATCTATAAAGCCAAAGCAAGTTTGGTTGAACCATTTCGTTCTTCTAAAAAGACCCCTTTAGGCTGTAGTTGCAACCAGAGAATTTTGAGTCGCAACTAGGGTCTTACGTACAAAAATTATTGATTGTTTTGAATAAGATGATGGAAATTGTTTTTAGTTCCAATCTTTTAACAATAGACCTTGAGATCATAATCAGAGGTTGATTTTATGTGACATACATCCAAAAAGGTGACTCAAGAACCAGATCTGATGGTATGCCAATGTTCACAATCACTTTTTGAAATGTGTGCCATGTATAATTTTGCTGGTTCCAAATTTTTTCCAAGCCAATTTATTCTCGAACCCTGACTTTGTCACTATGATTTCTCCCCATATGTCAATAACCATATATGTAGGATTAAAATATTCTTCTCTAAACCTTCTAATACTAAGGCCTTCCCTTTAATTTGACCCACCACCTTCCAATCTACTAGGTTGTAAATTTTGCCCACTTATTCTTTTTCATAAGAAAAGAAAATCTTTTCAGATTTTTTCCAACCTGTTTGCCACTGCCCCCAAAATTTTGAACAATACGAGGAGATCGTTGAGTCGCTTGAATGGAGAGTAATCCTACCACCTAATGACAGATGATTCTCATTCCAAACTACAAATCTTTCAACAATCGGAACCCATAGAGTTCTTGGAAAAGAAAAACAATACCAGAGATTTTTGTTGCCGCTTTGAAAAGAGAAGGCGGGACTATGGCTGTTGCTTGTTGCTTGCATGCAGCTAGCAGAAGACACGTGTCAGTAGAGCCGCGTCGCTTGGGAGCGCTGGATATTGACTATGCCAGGCTGGAGGGCATTAGGTATATCTCTATCCGCCTACCAATTTAACCCATCATAGACTAAAACTTTACTAAAACGCCTATATGACCGAGATGCCTTTAAAATCGTTGATTGCGTCAGATGGGATGTTAGAGATCGTATTACTGTCAAAAGATCCCTAAAATATAGCTCGTGAATCATATGATGCACACATCATACTCAAAAGTAAATTTAAGGCAGTTTTTGGGAATCTATGATTCGTGGAATTAAAGCGAACTGTTTGATATGGGAATCGTGAATCAACGATTTTTAAGGGGTTTGGGACGGAGGCATTTTAGTAAACAAGTAGTTGCAAGTAGGGTACCCAAACAAATTCAGTTTTTAAATTTAAGGGACACACGGAAATGACGTGACAAGTCCAGGTCCAGCCTGTCAAACCTGCTACAAACTGCAATGGAACTGACATGTGGAACTGAAACATTCTATTCCTACATGTATTCCAGTGAATAGTCGGTGTTCGACTTGGGGAGAGCGGTTGCTTGGTTGCACGCAGATACAAAATCACAGCCACGAATCTGTATCGGCCAATAGGTATCGGTCCTTCCCAGACCGATACCCGTTACCGGTACCGACATTGACTCCTTGCCCCCAACACACAAGCAATAATAGTTAAAGAACAAGTTAACCATCCTTATTCCGACCACCGAGCTCATCCGTCGTTTCACTGCTAAGTGCTTGGAAACACACCTCAGTATGATTTTGAAAAGACCTCCTTATCTTTTAGTATCACCTGTGGTCTGTAACTGGGAAATTCTAACAATTTCAACCTTAAAACTCTAAACGTCACTGAAGATTCAACTTTAAACATCAACTAATTTTGAACTTCAACTCCTAGGCTCTAGTGAACAATAAGGGCATGTTTGGATAAAAACATGAGAAATATGAAAAAGTAAATAATATTGTTATATTTCCCCGTGAATACCTAAGTTGTAGAAAACTATGGTTTTCCTTTGTTTTTCTTTATTTTCCGCTGTTTGGATAACCACATTATTAGCTAGGAAAATACAGGATTAACAAAATCTTGTATTTGGATGCATAAGCAGGAAATTGTAGGAAAATAATATATCATAACAAAAAAATAGTCAAATGACCAAAAAATTATATATGTATTATTTATTTTTTTTTCTCTTTACATATCTTAGTGATTTGCCCTAGTGGTAGACTTGGTGCTTTGTAAAGGTTAGGTTGTTCAAACCTTGTTACATGTAATATTTTATTTTTTTTAAATTAATTATACTAGAACATATATACCATATATGTGAGTATATAGCTCTACAACATGGTAGAGCCCATGAGAGAAATCTCTCCAAAAATAATAAGTTCGTGCAACACCTAAATAGATGGAGGAGAGCTTAAAAATAGGCCGAAATTGTAGGATTTAGTTGAACCAAACCAAAGAAGAAATATCTGTTACAAAAACAAATACCATAAAAAAAATTATTTGAAGATTTTTGATAATTTTGAGTGGTCAAGATAATTTTGGATGGATGAGAATCCACTAATATAAATTAGGACCCCTAACGCTTAGTAAATTTTAGAAAATGAGATGGTCAATTGACCACCCAAATCATAACATGGTTCTACCTCTAATTTTTGGAGATTTGTGCCATATAGAATCAACATCAGACCGTCTGATAGGGGCATCATGATCCTAAGATCTTTCATGTGGAATATTGAAAAAAAAAAAACAATCTCCATCGTGTTATTCAAATCAGTCAATGATTTTCATCCGTGAAAAAATTGTGGTATTATGAGAAGAGTCGTACGAATAAGAAGTCCAAAGGTTTCGGAAGATGGAAAACCGAGGGACCCCTCGGCATTTCTTTTCGGATTTTGACAGAAAATGTAAAGATAATTTTCGACCATTTGGATGTTATCCAAACAACGGAAATCTTGACAATTCATTTGCTGCATATGAGTTTTCCCTTATTTTCCCTTGTTTCCCTTGAAACCAAATAGG
This sequence comes from Chloranthus sessilifolius, assembly GCA_021018995.1. NCBI lineage: Eukaryota > Viridiplantae > Streptophyta > Magnoliopsida > Chloranthales > Chloranthaceae > Chloranthus > Chloranthus sessilifolius. Next base: position 56,459,556 of record CM037590.1, on the reverse strand, counting down.
CCCTAAGGGTTGACTAAGATCTCAAGGACTTAAAGAAAAACTGTGTGACTACTGTTGAAAAGGATAGATATCTGGCCCGCCGGACTACGCTTGACATCCACCACAAGCACGCTTGCATTGAAATTTTCCACCTAAACAGGAACTAGGACTGTCAAAAGGCCGGCCTGGCCACAAATGTTAGGGTTAGGGTTAGGGTTAAGGCCAAACTTTGAGGGCCTGAGGGCAGGGCTTGGGCCTTTAAAATAAAAGCTCTGAAATTTAGGGCCAAGCTAAGATATGGCAAGGCCCGGCCCAGCCCAGCCTAATCCTATATATATATATATATATTATATTTTTATTTTATCAAATACACCTTTCTAACTCTTAGATCATTTTTAATAGATTGCTAGATTAGAAGGTTAATTTGATAATTTAAAAAATAGAGCTATCCTTCTTTCATAAAAATGGTAACTTTTGAAAGCCCAAAGCTCGGCCCTAGCGCGACCCTAGTCCCCTAGGGCTAGGGGCAACCATGTTAAAGCCCGCTAAGGCTAGGGCGCAGGGCCGACCAAATTAAGGCCCGCCTAGGGCTAGGGGCTAGGGCAATGCAAAAGCCCGGCCCGGCCCATCGACAGTCCTAACAGGAACATTTTCTACCGTAGGATGCTTAATAGGCTATATTGTTTTATTCACAAACACGGTTCCGTCATTGGGCCCAGGCCTCATCAACTAGCAGTTAACTCAAAGGATCTCAATGTCGACGTCAAAGGATGAGTTCCTGAGTTCCATGTTCCCAACAAAATGAGAAGGTATGGATATCAGAAAAATGTACAGTAGTGTAGAAGTGTTTTGTTCTAAAAATTCAAGCTCAGGATAAAAACAGATTAGAAATAAGAATATTCTTATTATTTAGTAAAGACTAGTTCTCATAGCCTCCAAACATAGACATGTATGGAGTTGAACATTTTATTTCGCACGTGTGGACAACACGGTTCACGTGCTCTGTGCGAGATGCTCACGTGCCAACTCCTTCACGTACACTCTCCTGCTATAAATCCTCATCTCAGATCAACCGTAAAGTCCATCTTCTCCACCAGAAAATGGAAACCCTTGATGCTGCGAAGCTTCGTTCCGATTTCATCCAAACTCTACGGAGTCGTCGCCGATCGATCGAAGGTAACAATTTCGCTTTCGATAAATCTTAATTTGATGTTGACGAGCTCTTAAAAAGCTGATTCTTTTGATCCACTAAAATGTATGGCAGTTTCATTTTAGCGTTATTTGATTTTGATGAACTAGATATCTCTTTTCCTCTTCTTTTTGTTCGATCCGAAGTTGCAGAACAGTTACATTTGATGTTGATACACTCTATTTTTTTTTTTTGAAGTTCCTCTTACTGTGGAGCTTGGAAAACCTGTTACGAACCCTTTGTATCAGCAAGTTCCCGATCCGAGCTCTCGTAAGGTCAGAATTTCCTGTAATTGTTTTTATTTTTGTTTGTTATTGTGGATTATACTGTTTTGGGTTGATGTTTCTCAGGTGATGGAGTCTTGCCCTAAGAAGGAGGTTGAGGATCTGAAAGATAAATTGAGAGAAGAGAACTTTTACTTGATTACTGAAGTAAGCTGATTTTTCATTTATTTTTGTATGGTAACTAATGAGCCGTTATAGGCTTCATCCAAGATGAAACCGCTTCTTAGTTCTTAGCCACCGTAAAACGTTGCTTGCCATCACTTTCTATCTCCTCGAAATTCGCGTCATTCAACTTTCCATGGTAGGTATGGATCGTTAAGAGTCTTAGACCGCCCTGCCCGTTTACTACAGTAGGTGACCGGCTCATTAATTTTATACATGTAGCTGGGGCCGTGAAAGCTATAATGGGCTCGGTCTAGCCAAACTTTGGTTGCCCGACGGGTAAAGGGCATATGCCAGACCAGCTACATATAGTTGTGTCCTATTTAACTTTTAAAAATGTATAAAATAAGCTTCTTATACAGCCTTATTTTATGTCCAAGCCACTAATCTCCTCATTGGAGCCCCCAAATAATGTGGTGAAACATCAATTAACAGCTATCGACCATCACTAGCCTCCACCAAAAGAAAATCCTGGCTATGCTCTTAGCCCGACTCTACCGATGGTGCACCCTCACTCGACCCAAATGGTCAAGGGTATTCGTCTGATCATGATAGATGACTCGTACTGGTTAGAAACCCTTATTTTTCTTGATTTTATATATAAAATGTCAAGTCAGAACTCAACCCGACCCGACCCAACCCAACCCGGAAGTCGGTCAGACCCTTCATGCCCAACCTAACTCGTCGGGTCAAGTTTATACACTCGACCCGGTAAATAATAAGTGGGTGACAATAGTAAATTGGTGCTTTTAGAGATTCAATTGGTGCAAATAGAGCTCCTCTATTCCATATTCTAGTTATTGAAAGGGATGAATAAGGCATTGGAGAGACATCACTACTTATGAAGTGCGTTCAACAACTGAAGGTTTTGATGCCCCATAGAATTAATGTGTTCCAAAAGTGCGTTTGAATTCTATAAAATAGTGAAGAAGCTAAATCAGCTGACTTCTTGGTTACCATCAAGAAATAGTAGAAACTCAGTACTGCGGGTCTTGTTCATATGTAGATTGACCTGGACCATCCATTCGTTTGGTTAGGTCTTGTATAAGCCATTTATAAAATGCTTGTTTGTGGAAGAATGCCATATTTTTGTGGCCATCCATATACAGGAAGATTGGTCCAACTGTTAGGAACTTCCAGTGAGTTCTTTTTTGGGCACTTTAGCAAAAAAGACCCGACTTCAAACGCTTTAGAAAAACTGTGCTTTCACGAATTTTGGAACTTCAGAAAATCGTGAAAGCACTGTTTTTTACAAATATTTTAAAAAAGACCATGCTTTCACAGTTTTCTGAAGTTCCAAAATCTGTGAAAACACAGTTTGTCTAAAATGTTTGAAGTCAAGTCTTTTTTGCTAAAAAGTTTGTTTTTGAGGCATGTTTCTCTAATTATCCCTTCTTTTTGTTTTGGGTTATGGCACATTCAAGAGCTAGGTTATTGATTGGGATTCTTGATCTATCTTCGTAACACTTTGTAATCCAATGGGTTTGTAGAGTTTAATCTATTAACTAATTGGTAACAGAGGCTCCCAAGGCTTTATCAAATTGACTAAAATAGCATGATCGTAGCTGGCATGGATATTAATGAAAGAGTCTGCAATAGGTGTCCAGGTGGTTGACCCAGCCTACTCAATAAAAAACTTGCTGGTTTTATTAAGAACAACTGTCAATTTTGGACTTTTTGCTGGGAGTTAGGCCAAACTGTGATGACCCAGACCCACATGTCACAATATTATCCGATTATGGGCTTAGGTTCCCGCCCCAGTTTTATTTCCGGCATGGGCTTAAGTCTCCACCCAAAATGTCTCATCACATGTAGCGTCCGCAATCGCATATAGCTCAAGGTCAGGACTTTTCCCTATCCAATGTGAGACTATTATAGCCTCCCACCTTATAGAAGAGCTGATGGCTCTGATGTCATTCTGTGACGACCCAGACCCACATGCCACAATATTGATCGGTTCTGGGCTTAGGTCCCCGCCCCGGTGTTGTTTCTGACATGGGCTTAAGTCACCACCCAAATGCGTCATGACATGTAGCATCCACAATCACATATTATCCAGAGTCAAGACTTTTCCATATCCAATGTGAGACTATTACACAAACAAATTCAACTTCGTAGCATTCCCAATTGTGGAGTTTTGAACACTGGCAATAATGAATTTCCAAGTATGTGGTCCGTCTAGCACAATGGTTGGGTTATCTTTGAAGGGCAACATCCACAAGGCTAGACGTATTTTAAAGATCTCACAAATGGTTCAGACTCGAGCTTGAGAAAAGAAATCTCGCAATTGCATTTTGACAGTAGTTTAAAATTCTGATTGCTCATTCCAGAATTCCTTTTGTGCACTAGGTTTTTCTGTTTTGCATGGAACTACGAACTGAGCCTGACACCAACTTTTTAGAGAGTAGCCCAAGTCGATTTAGAAATTTCACTGACCAACTTCCCAGCTAATTCGAGTTTTTAAAATATTATGTTGAAATATTTTTGGGACCATGTACCCATGACCATCACACATTGCATATTTGTATTATAGTTTCACAATTTTGAATCTCTTCATGGCTAATCTTTTGTGTCACAAATATGTCACTTGAGGTTGCTAGCTGTATCACATACAGTTGTATCACATATTGCAACCTTAAGGGGTTAGGTGAGCTGGCCAGATACCTGCTTCCAAAAGCAGGAGACCTGAGTTCGAATCTCCTCCCTCCCTTAAGGTCACCCTAGGGATTTATATCATGTGCTAATCCGGCATGTGCTGAATTTAGGGTGCGCATCTGTCCCTGGGATTAGGCGGGTCCTCTAAGAGGCCCGGATACCCAGGTTATCAATTTTATCTCATATTGCATACTTGTATGGGTCAATAGTTTTTTATTCCCTCATGGCTATTCTCATAGCACAAATAGTCAATAGAGTTGCTAGCTGTATATGATACCTGTATGTTTTAAAGCATTTTCACATCCCTACTTTCTCCCTGGAATATATAATATGTAGATCTATGATTGGCAAGAAGCCTCCTAGTTTTTTGAGTTAAAATGGATTTTTTGGAGTTTTTTTTAACCCATTGAGTTATGAATGGATGTGTGCTTTATCCTCTGCTGTATAGAACAGATGGCTCTTTAATGTTAGTATTTTGGAACTTTGTCTCCTATGCTTGTACCTTGGTAACACGGTCGTAGAGTTGTTGTTTTGGGCATTTGATGCCAATTTCCCCCATTTTAGTGGAATTTTACCTTGGTGGTGTTTCAGATATGCGGCTGGAAATGAAAATGATTTCCATAAATTGGTGGATATCAATTTTTGCCCAAAAAGATAAAAAATCAGAGTTCCACAACCATGAGAAGCTCACTGCAATTATTAAAATAACAATTAAATAAGTTAAATAATTAATTAATCCACTTCCCCTAATAATGATGATGATAACAAGGATGGTGATGATGATGACGACGACATAAATGTCCTGGAATTCGGGGAGATTCCAAATACTAGAAATGATTTTGATAGGACATTTGTAGATTGATAGACAGGAAATCTTTTCCGCTAGAATCTAGGGAAGAAATTATAGGGGGAAAAAACCAAATTGGCCCTAATGTATTGTATCAATAATAGGGCAAAATTTCTATGGTTTAGTGGGGAACCCATAGATCTGATAATATATCTCGAGCCCATTTAATTCGACCATTCCAAGATTTCTTGTTTTTCACCATAAAAACCATCTATAACTTGTGAGTTTGGCTAGCTAGTGGGTTGTTTGGCTTGTGAAGACCCAAAACTCATTCGGGGTTTTGTTTGGTGTTGTTTTTTTCCCGTTCATAGGCAGGTGAGCAAGGGCGCCTGCCTGTTTTGATATTGAGCATGAAAGAGAGCAACGAACAAAGAAGGCCGCCTATTGTGTTTTTGCATAGCTCTTATAAATGCAAGGAATGGTTGCGGCCCTTACTCGAGGTAATACAACCTTGTGAAATTTTTCTCTCTTTTGTTGCACCTCTAATTTCAACATAATTACTTTGTCTAATTTCTACAATGTTATGTTTTAGGCATATGCTTCACGGGGATACATAGCTGTTGCTATTGATTCTCGCTACCATGGTGAAAGGGCAAGCAATACGACCACATACCGAGATGTATCTAATCATAGTCAACTACCTTTCCTTGTTTAATTACTAAAATATCAGTACTATCCAAAACAAATGCTCATCAAATTATCTTCTTTTGATCGGTGATGTATAGTATTACTGTTCTTCGTGCTTCAATTTTTTGTTGGCCATATTCAATAGGGATTAAGGGATGTCAATGGGTTCATTCGGACAGCAACACCTTTTAGCCACCAAACCCCATGAGAAATCTACTGTCATGGTTTCAAGGGTCTCAAAATCCATGAAAATTTTGTATAGGGTTTGGTTACTGGGGCATTACAGTCTGGGTGAAACCAGGGGGCAAGTCAATCTCATGAAATGAACGTCATTGAGAAAGCGGCGCGTATTAAATACTAATTAGTTATTTGTTTGCTTGATTCGGCAACTTGACTGTAGGCTCTTGTATCTTCTTGGAGAAACGGCGACACTATGCCTTTTATATTTGATACGGTAAATACGACATCCCTTCACATAGTGGATTCATACATTTGTTTTTTTAGGTAGAAACCTGTACTTTTTCATTCAATCTTTACTACAGTAATACAATGACTTTCATTGACTGAGGCAGTGTGGGTTAAATTTTGGTTGCTTGCTTTTCTTTTCAGTATAATTTACCAGAGACTTGGCCTAACCAACAAATAAATGTGGCAGGTGTGGGATCTGCTCAAAGTGGCAGAATATCTTACACAGAGGGAGGATGTAGATGCTTCTAGGATAGGGATTACTGGTGAATCACTTGGAGGTTAGATAAATAGTTATGGAAAAAATTCAAATTCTAACAAGAAACAGTTACAATTGAAGGTCTGTGGAGCTCATATGGAAGTTCTCTACAGGAATGCATGCTTGGTTTGCTGCGGCTGCAGATACCCGGTATGCAGTGGTTGTTCCTATAATTGGTGTCCAGGTGTGCAAAGTGACTGTATTCACTGTCTTCTGTGAGTAACTAGGAAGATTTTCTAAACTTGTTAGCAGGAATGGGTCATGGGAAGTTTATGCATCTTCTATTGTTGCAGGGATTTCGATGGGCCATAGATAATGATCAATGGCAGGCTCGTGTTAATAGTATAAAACCCTTGTTTGAAGGTGAGGTAACATATGCCAAGTAAGCCCGCGGTGATCTTTGTCCTATTCTTTACAAATTTTTTTCTTTTATTGGAACATAATTCAATGACAGAGTCTCATACTCCTAAGGATGCGCCATGTTTTTTCTTGTTTTTTTTTTTAAAAGTCTCAGGAATTTATGTCATAAAAGTAATGTTACCTATGTATTATAAAAAACAAATTTGCGTAGAATATAAATCTAACACAAATCAATTATAACAAATTTTCCCTCGCTAGGAGAGAGTTTTATTGAAAATGACGGACTTTACACCAATGTTCTGAAAGTCGCCTGGGCGGTTCGGGCGCCCCAATTTAGGCCGGGGCGCCCGCCCATGCCCCCCGGGCGGCTGTCCCGCCGCAATCCTCAATTCTCGTGAGTCATTATTTGGCAGATTTTGAAAGGGCCCTCGCACTTAGAACGTTGGCTATTGCACCGACTTTAAAGAGAAACTTGGTATTTTAGGGACATGTGACATGTGACATGTGAAAATCATTGATGGCGTTAGATCAGATGACGGAGGTCGTGTTTCATCCCGACATTCCACACAATAGATCTTGAGATCATGGTACATCTATCAGGTGGTCAGTTTTTTATTCCATGTGTCACAGGTTCCTAGAAAATGACCCTAAATTTACGTAATCACGTTTGAGCGTGATGTGGGTCATATGATTCAAGGGCAATTTTTTGGAAATCTTTGACACATGGAATCAAACACTGACCATATGATTGATGCACCATGATCTCAAGATCTAGTGTGGGAGATTGGGCTGAAACAAGATCACCATCATCTGATTCGAAGCAATTAATGATTTTCAAGGTGTCTCTAACGTGGTCGCAAACAGAGGTACCCAAGAAAACTGTGGGTGTTCTTCGGTTCAATTAACACCACCCTAAGTTAGAAATTGGGGGCAAATAAGCAAATAACCCTTCTTAGGTGCAATTAACACAACCTTAAGTTATAAATTGGATGCAAATAACGCAAATAACTCCCCATAAGTTGTAGGGTGTCTTAGGGCCCTAGCCCGGGCGCAGCCTAGCTATTTCGGCCCGAACATCCCCTCGACTGCCCGAACTCGACGATTTTGAGAACATTGCTTTACACTTCCAAGTATCGTAAATCGATTTCCTATTAATTACATCAAAATTGAGTACCTCTAATTAAAAGTCTACTAAAGAAAAGTAAAGTAATTACATCTCTGAAATAAACAAAATTAATCCTAAGTCTAAGTCTTCGTTAGCATCTTCATCTTCAGGGTACAAGATGGACGCACAATATGCATTGGTCAAAATCTCAGACGATACCGATACGTACGTCCGATATGTATCAGTTTTTGAGGTCACCGATACCGTACATTCAAGGTACTGTATCGGTGCCTCCCATCAAAATAGTAAAATACCGGACAATACATACCAATGTATTGACAGGTGCGTATCGGTTTTGGAGTAGGACAATACGCACTGGTTTTCTGAAATTTTGACCCATGACAGTACTCTCTTCATCAGAGACTCGGGCGATGTGAAATAGAGGACGTAAGATAAGAGAGCCCCTTCTCCGGAAGTTAGACCCATCCAATCAATAGGCATGGTCAAATATGGGCATGAGGAGTTCGTGGATGAGTTTCATAATGAATTCTCGCTCACCTGTCGGGAAGATGAACTCAAACACCAGGTCCATTTTGTGATGTCTGGTCATCCAAATAATTAACACTTTTAGTTATGGGGTATCTAATTACGGATCAGATATCATGGTTTTAAAACTCGACGAGTCCACTCGGAAGTCGGGCGAGTCGACTCGGCTCGACCCAGTTTCGAGTCGACTCATCTATAGGCTCGTTTAGGGCTTCAACTCGGTCGACTCCCCGAGTCAACTCAAAAACTTGACCGAGTTTGTCGGCTCGGTGAGTCGACTTAACTTTCAAAAGTTTTGGGCTGGTAGGGGTTTTAATTGAAGTTTAAGGGCATACTTGTCTTTTTACCCCTTTATATATTTAAGGGCTTGATCCTCTACAGAAAGCCCTCGACAAAAACTCAACAAAAGAAGAAGAAAGAAGAAAGAAGAAGATAAAGAAGAAAGAAGCCCCTGTCATTGCAGCCCTCAACCGCCCCTTTCGTGCCCTAAATGTGAGTTTTTTTTTCACTTTATAAGCCCTAAAATCTTTTTTTATTCTTCACTTTATAAGACATTGGTGCCCTAAAATAGTAAAATCTGTTTTTTTTCACTTTATAAGCCATAGGTGCCCTAAAATTTGTTTTTTTTTCTACTTTATCAGCCACAGTTGCCTAAAATCTGTTTTTTTTTTTTAACTTTATAAGCCACAGGTGTCCTAAATTATTATTTTTTCCACTTTATATTCATATATTATATCATTGTCACTTAATGCTAGTTATTAGTGCACATCCATTATCATTTAAATAGATGGGATATGGACAATAATGAATTTTCATCTATTAAATATTTAAATTATATATTAAATAACCCGAGTTGAAGCGAGTTGAGTCGGACCGACTTTTTGTGTTGGCTCTACTTAGATTATTTTCGAGTCGAGTTTTCGTGTTTTAAAACCATGCCGGATATCATCAAACTCCTTAGGATTTGATATCATAGGTTATATTGTGATGATTTCACCATTAGATCATATAATGATCTTGTAATACGGTCATTTAACGTGAAGTTAATGAATCCACTGTTGGATTTGACCAAAATCGTGAGATTTGAATAATACATGATAAATCTATCGTTGGATCTTATTACGATATCGTATTATGACCGTTTGATTAAAAGTCAGTGAGTCTACTGTTGGAGTTGACCAAACTTATAAGATTTAGTTAACATGTAACAAATCCATCGTTGGATCTCGTTACGATTTCGTATTATGATCGTTTGATCAAAAGTCAACGAGTTCATCGTTGGATTTGGCCAAAATTACAAGTTTTAGTCAATATGTAAGAAATCCACCGTTCGATTTCGTATTATGATCATTTGACCAAAAGTCAATGAGTTTACCGTTGGATTTAACCAAAATTACAAGATTTGGTCAACATGTAATATATCCACCATAGGATCTCGTTACGATATTTTATATTATTGTTTAATCAAAAGTCAACGAGTTCACCGTTAGATTTGACTAAAACCATAAGATTTAGTCAATATATAACAAATTTACCGTTGGATCTCGTATTATGATCGTTTGACCAAAATTCAACAAGTTTATCATTGAAGTTGATCAAAATTATAAGATTTAGTCAACATGTAATAAATCCAGAGCAAGATCTCATTGCGATCTCGTATTATGATCATTTGACCAAAAGTTAATGAGTTCACTGTTGGATTTGACCAAAATTACAAGATTTTATCAATACATAATAAATCCACCATAGGATCTCGTTACGATCTCGTATTATGATCGTTTGACTAAAAGTCAACAAATTCATCGTTAAAATATTTAACCCACGCGAAGGCTGCATAAGCGATGGTATAAGCGGGGACGACCCACGCAGGCACAACCTAGGCAGGGACGGCCCACGCATGGCCTAGGCGGGGACGAACCAATTATTTGTATATCAAGAAATTGAATTTTTTCAACATCATTAAAGAATTTTGGATCTAAACTTTACATTTGAGGGAGTGATGACATGAATAGCGAGGGAAAATCTAATTTTGGGGAATGATTTAGATCTGGTAAATTTGATGGTTATGATTCGTTGTAGATGAGTATTTTAGGTGTCGAAGTCCGGAATCATTCTTTAGATTCGTGATTGCAACCCATACGAATTATCAGATTTGTAGTTGCAATCCGCGTACTAAGAGTTAAGCGAGAAGTTGTACTGATGTAGCTTAATTATCTCAAAATACACAATGAATTGGGTACGTGCCGTAACGCGTAATCCCAAATTGCAACCCTAAATCTCACTTAGGTAAGAGCCGTAACTCTTATCCTAAGCGCATAACTCTTATCCTATATGCACCCGTATTGGAGACAATCTGAATTCAGAATTCAATCTGGATTTATCTCTCCTGTACACTCTAAATAGTAGTCAAAGGAGAAGAAGAGGGAACGAAAAAAATCTCGGAGATACCATAAGGTATCTTGGTAAAAGAATCTAAGTCGGAGAAGTCTTTGGCTTGACTCTCGTGTAAGAATTTTTCAGTCTGGATAATGAGAAGGGATATGCTATTTATAGATTTATAGTAGCGATTATGGAAAGTTATAATCTTACGGTTTCCGTAAGAGTTTCACAAAAATCAAGAGTCATGAGTTTAGCCTTCACGTGGATTAAGAGAAAAATCTTCTCTAGATATCTGGCCTATGCTGGTGATTTTTTGCTTAAGAGGAGAGAAGAGAGGACCCATGTTCGAAGAAGATGGCCCACGCAGCCACCTGCGTGGGCCATTTTGAAAGAGAATCAGACATTAAGAGAGAAAAACATAGTTACAAAATTGTCGAATTATTGAATAGTTCGCGGGTTTTTTTGCGGATGAATAGAACACGAACTATTCGTGAATTTTTGAAAAAATATCGACATCATCGAAAATCGCAAATTTATTGAATTATTCGCGAATTTACTGAATTATTTGGATCGGATGCCTTACAAGCTAAGTTACAACCTAAAAGTTAAAACCCTCCTTGCCTCTCTCAAGTCTCAACACTCGACATGCCGTGCCGACTGCCGACCACCTCCTCCTCTCTCATCTCTCTCTCTCATTCTCTCTCACATGTAACACCAATTACCTATGGAGTCACTGGCCAGCCACCTCCTCTACTGCCTAGCGCCTACAAGTTTGCAACTCTCAAGCAAGAGGAGAGGTACAATTTATTTTTATATATTTGTCTTGCAATTTTTTTATTGATGTTGTTTAAGGATTTATTTTCATATTTTGGGGTTTTTATTGCACCTTCTTTTAAGTATTTATTTTCTTTCTCTGATTATTTCTCCAAATTTTCTCCCCAACTTGCTGGATTCCCCCCCTCCCCAACTTGCTCTAATTATTTAGAGTGCTTATATTCATTTAGGAATGACTTTATTTTTCACAAAGTTTACTGCTTAAGTATAGCTGTGTAAGAGCTCCTAGATTTCAGTATCTCTTTATTTTTGTTGTTTTTGCCACTCTTTTGAAATAAATAATAAAATAAATGGAAAAAGTTTCTGCTATGTAAAATAGTAACTGTTCTTTTTATTATGGCATGTAGCTAACAGCTCCAAGCAAGAAGTCTGAACCTTATTGGTTTTATTAGTTTGTCATTTAAGCTTTAATGAGTAACTAGTTGACTGAGATCTCACTGGATATTAACAAGTGAGGCAATGGTCCATGTATGTTTGTGTACATGCTTTTGAGAAATCGATTTTAACTTATAAATTGTAAGGGATTTTAACTCTTTTGTGATATATAATATAATGCCAAAATCAAGGGATCCAATTTGGGAGTTCTGTATTGAAGAAGGCAAACAAATCAAATGCAAATTTTGTAATGACTCGTTTGTGGGGACGATACAAGAATGAAATATCATTTATCGAAAACAGTTCAGAGGGATGTGCGCTCCATGCCCTTCAGTAAATGATTTGGCTAGAGATATGACATTAAATGTTGTGAGGATGTTATAAGCAAGAAAGAAACCGAAGTTTGATTATATGAGGTCATCTGGCACTGGAAGTGGAACTAGGGTTGGGCTTGGTCCTATTGGGCCAAGTGGTGTTGGATGTAGTTCTTCTAGGCCTGTTGCAACTTTTGGTTTAAGGCCATTGCAAAATCAAACACATCAACAAAAGATCACTACTCTTATAAAGGAGAAAGATTTTGCAGATTTACTCCTAACTAGAATGATGGTTGCTAATAACTTGCCCTTCAATTTGTTTAGGACAATAGAAATGCGTGAGGCAATGGCAGCCGCTTCAGATCATGGTCTAGGGTATGTTCCTCCTAGTAGTGAAGTGGTAAGAACTAAGCTTTTGGATTGCTTGAAAGAAGCCAATGATTACATTAAAAGCATTAAGAAAAGTTGGGCTATCAGTGGGTGCACAATGGTGTCGGATTTATGGATTGATGAGTGAAAGCCGCCACACATAAATCTATTGGCATCTTCTCGTAGAGGACAATTTTTTTAAAGTATGAATGCACTGTTGGGCATAAGAAGGATGTTAATTATATCGCTAATTTCATTGTGTCGAGGATTGAGGAAATCGGACCACACAATGTTATCCAATCCATATCAGATAATGCCTCAAATTACGTTGCAGCAGGATCAATTGTTGGAAATAGGTATCCAAATATCTTCAAAACAGCATGTGTGGCACACTGCATAGATCTCATGTTAGAGGATATAGACAAGTTGACTAATGCCAAACTCACCATAGACATGGCTTGACAAATGGTGAAGTTCTTCTACCGATTTCAACATGTATTGGATTTGATGTGGGTCCACACTGAAAAGAGAGAATTAAAGCGCCCAGGAGCAACCAGATTTGGAGCAAATTTTCATTGTTTACTATCTATTCTTAAAGAAGAAGAGAGCCTTACTTTTTATGATGGCTTCATCTGGATGGAGAGCTTTGTCTCAAAGTAAAACATCAAGTAAGAGAAGTGATGGATGTTATCCAAGGAAATGCATTTTGGGAAAGAGGGAGAAATGTGTTACGTATTGTAGAACCTCTCTTTAAAGTTTTGACGTTGGCGGATGGGGATGACTCTACTATGAGCTATTTACACGAAAGTTTGAACATGGAAAAAGAAGCTATTAAGATATTTTTTTAATGTGAAATTGCTAAGCATGAGCCATACATCAAGATCATTGATGACAGAATAGACAACCTTATCTACAGTCCTCTACATGCCTTTGCCACATATTTAAACCCATTACTCCGTTATGGGAAGAATGTTAAACTGGATAAAAACGCAAAGATGGGAATGAATATAATTTTGAATAGGATGCTAAGCGAGTAGGAAAAGAATTCTCTTTTGAAAGAGCTTACACTTTATCACCAAAAAGATCCAATTATCTTTGATGAACTGCTAATCCTTGCTCTTTGTACTACACATCCGAGTAAGTTTAAATTTGTGTTTCATAATTTTTTATTTACAATGTAGTTAATTTAAAGATTAAATTTTCAATATATATGCTTGTATTTGTTCAGGAATTTGGTGGGATATGTGGGGGTCTGAGGCTGCAACTCTTTAACGGTTGGCGATTAAATTGCATAGTCAACCATATAGCGTTTTCGGATGCAAAAGAAATTGGAGTGCTTTTAAGGTCGCCCACACTAAGAAAAGAAATAGATTGGAACAAAAAAAATTACATGATTTGGTGTTCGTTCGAATGAACTATAGGAAAATGTGTGGAAAGAAAGAACAAGCTAATTCAAAGTGAATTTACTTGGATCACATCTTAGCCTTTCCGGAAGATATTCGAGTAGAAAGACGAGATGAAGATGGTGGAGATGATGATTTCGGTTATGAAGTGTCGGAAGAGGAGAATGAGAATGAAGATGCAAATGTTGATTTAGGATTAGATGAATCCCGAATTGGATTTATGATTACACCTTTTCTTTGACTAATAGTTTTAAATGTGTTGTGCTATGTGGGGACTTCATGGATTTTATTACTTTTTTGTGATGTACAGAAGAAACTATGGATCATGATATTAATATTTTGTTGTTGGTTTAGTAGTTTTTGTTATTGTTCAATTAATTTGTTATGAATGGTTTGATAATCATCTATTCATATCCAAGTCGTTTAGTAATTTATTATTTTACTCAAAAAGTATATTAAATTTTTTTTTAATATATATCTAAATCATAAAATTATATTATATATATATATGTAATTATATTTTATTAACTTTTATTTTTTTTATTTTCCCAAATTTCCCGAATTTTACCGAATTTTTCTTGATTTTAACTTTGCCGAATTATTGTCGAACCCTGATTTTGTGACTATAGAGAAAAGAGGAGAAGAAAAGAGTGAGATGGCCCACGCAGGTCACCTGTGTGGTTCAAGGAGAAAAAGGAGAGATGGGAAAGAGATGGCCCAAGCAGGTGACCTGTGTGGGCCATTGAAGAGAGAAGGATAATAGAGAGAAAAAGTAGGAGAAGAAGAAAAGAGAGAAAGGAGGAAAGAAAGGAGATGGAGAAGGATGGTCCATGCAGGGGTCCTGCGTGGGCCATAAGAAAAGAGAAAAGTCAAAGAAAGAAGATAGAGAGAAAAGGAAGGGAGAGAAAGAAGGAGAGACGAGAGAAAATAGGGAGAAAGAGAGAAAGAAAAAGAAATGATAGAAGACCCACACAAGGGCCTCCTTGCGTGAGTCATATCTTCCGTAAGGAAAGACACATTTATGTGTCTTCTATTTTCTCGTATCCTTTATTCATCTTTTCCAGAAGAAAAGACACATGTTTATGTCTTCTATTTTACCCAATCATTTATTATATAATATTTAAAAGATAAATAATTTGTGTATACTCTCTTCTTTTTTGACATTTACTTTATCAGAAAAAGACAAAAACTATTTGTGTCTATAATACAGATCTATATCTGTGACACAAATCTTATAGGGTTTCTATTTATCTTCTTTTTTATATATATATATTTTATTTTTTATTTTACCCAAAAAAAAGGACACAAATAATGTGTGTATACAGATCTATATCTGTATATTTATTCAAGAAAAAGACACAATTTTTTGTGTCTAATCTTTGATTTTTTACCGGGCTAAGGCTTGGGAACACTTATAAACACTCCTGGCATGACACAGCCCTTCTAGACATGTTAGAATGAAATCTCGTGTTGGTATCTTATAAAAGTGTCTAATGTAAACACAGTAGAATTAAGTATTGTATGTTGGTACTTATATAAAAGAACATTTATATGCCTTACACCTTATTTGAAAATGTTTCATATTTAAGTATATTATCTTGGAACATGTGTTCTGAAAAATTCGCTTTTATATTCTTTTCTCAGTAGGTTTTCCTTTTGGTTCTCTATAGTATTTCTTATCATTTTCTTCACTTGTAAAAATTATGAGAGGTACCAGGGTCCGCATATCAAAGAATTGCAAAATGTAATATTTCTGTCTCATGGGTGGAGTTCCAAATTTTTGTAGGCAGCATGGATGTTTATGTAAGCTGGTATTTCTAGTATTGAGATGAGACTAAAGAGCACTTTCCTTTTCAAATAGTGAGAGATTTTCCCCTACTATAGCTGTATTTATGAAAATGCCTCTGAGGAATAGGAGAGGCATCAATGACAGTTGTAAGGATGGAAGTTGAGCAAATGATGAGAGGTGTACTCTCCCTTATCAGGACGATTTTTTTTAATAAAGGCACTATATTGAATTTGAACCATGGAATAGAATTCCTTAAACTTAGAGAATACTTCATCTTTAGGTTTCATTAGATGGACTCAAGTAACACCAGCATAGTCATCAATAAAAACAACTTAATAGCGAAATCTTTCAAGAGAGGTAACAGGAGAGGAACCCCCATATCAGAGTGAATCAATTCAAAGGAGAACTGTACCTGTGCTAAGAATAACCACTTTTGACTTATTTAGAAAGGGTACAAACCTCACATTGAATTTCAGAAGACACGCAAACAGTTCTAAAAGATGGAATTAAAGAGCATAAAGTTGTAAATATACATGTTCTAATTTGACATGTCATAAAGAAAGAGTACCAGGGCGAGCATTAATAGAAAAAGAGCAGCATGGTGAAAGATCAAGAGAATAATTGACATCAACAGTAGCAGCAGAAGAACACCTATGATCAACATTCAAACAGTATAGTCCACCTCTCTCGATGCCTTAAACAACAATTCTCTTATCGACAAGAACCTGAACAACACAACCAGAAGGAGAAAAAGTAATGGAAAAGTTTAATGTTTATCAAGACTACTAATTGAAAACAAATTTGTAGATAATTAGGGAACATAGAGTACATGAGACAAAGAAAGGACAGATGATCCCAGAATGGTTCCTACTCCTATAACAGGAGTAGATGAACCATCAATCAACCGAACTCAAGAACAAGATAATGGAGGAGAATAAGATGAATAACCCTGAGAATCTCCAGTCATGGGGTCAGCAGTCCCGGAGTAAATCACCCATGTGAAGCAGAAGATGAAGATGTGACTGCCAACACGGAAGCAACATGTTGTGTGAGATAAAACAAATCAGACGTAGGAGTCGTTGTCATTACTGACTAACAAATCAAGCCCAAATCAGAGGTAGCAGAACCAACTTTAACTCTCACAACCACACAAAAGATACAGAAATAAAAGAATTTTCTTCCTCACTGTTCTTTTATCAACCACCTATCGTGCAGGCACAACTGCAATAATAGCCCCAATATCATATATGAAGCAGTTCATAAAATTATATCTATATAGCTAGTAGATCAAATCTATACAGACTATTTCCGCAACTCATCTTTGTATGGATTCAAAAACCACACCGGCGATTGCAAAAAATCACAAATTTTGATTAAAAAGTACTGAAAATACTGTTCTAGTAGGTTGACTGCCCATGTATCACATCACCAATAGCAAACATAGCAAATCTGGTGAAACCATGACCTATACAAGCACAAAAAAGGTCATAGCACCCCAAATCTCCACCAATCAACCCAAAATCAAAAGCAAAAGATAGCTACTTGATTTTTTATCCAAAATGAGTCAAAAGACAGACCAAGTAACATCCACAACAACTTGAACACAGAAACAGTGTCAGGAGCCGGTAAAGAGGGAAAAACAGAAATTGTTGAATCTTCACAAAATCTTGTACCAGATTCAAGAAAGGGGATTACAGGGAGGAGCTTTTACATAAGAAATCGATCCAAACACAGTACACTTCAACCAGATTTGCAGCCCAACAAGCATCAGAACCGGGTTAAAAAATACATGGTCGTGAGCTATAAATTACTCCGAAACTTTGTCAATGCTCCGTCAAATCAAAAGAACTATCTTCCAAAGTATTCATAGAGGAAAACTGATGCAAACCCGCACCATTTGAAAGTGTAAATAGCTAGCATGGAGATCCAGGGCTCTGAAAACCGTGATTCAGCCTATAAACATACATTACAAAGATGTGTTTGAAACACCTTAAAAAAACCATAATTTTTCATTGATTAATAAAATTAAAAACCAATTCAAACCCTATACTACTCACATAGATATCTAACACACCCATGGGTCAAAATATCGTTCAGTATCGATACATATCGGTTTTGGCATGGATGGAGTTGATACGTTGATGTGTCAGTCTCGATATGGTCGATCGGCCACTAGACCTAGCCTATCGACCACCAGAAATTGCCCAATGGCCACCAGAACTGGCGGATCGGGCACCAGGGCTGGCCTATCGCCCTCAAGAACTTGTTGATCGGCCACGATGCCTGGCCCATACATGTGCCGATACATCGATACATTGTTTAATGTATCGGTCGATACATTGGGTACGTATCGGCCGATACATCGTCACGTATCGGTTTGGGGGCTGTCCGATGCATACCAGAAAAATGATATTTTGATCCTTGCATCTGGCTTGAAAGAAATGGTCGGGTTTTTGAGAAGAAATGTAGGCCGGTAGGGATGATCATCAAGTCTGTCAGGGATTTCATGAGGTTCTGGGTTGCTAGCATCTCTAATTGTGTAAGGGAGGATATGTCTTCCTGGGCCCCGGGTTAGAAGTAGAGTGGCTATCGGTGTCATACGCTGTTTAAGCTTGCTTTTTCTTGTTCTTTTCTTCTTTTGTCTCTATTGTTTTTGGTTGCATCCTTGTATTGTTTTCAGCGTCTTGCTGGTCTTCAATATATTGCTTATTACCGATAAAAAAAATATATTTTGATCCTTGCACACACCAATAACATTCTGTCTTTTACCCTTCCATGTAGCAAAATTTCCTCCCATAAGTAGAATATTCGGCTTGACCTTCTATCTATGATAGAACCTCTCTAGTCTGCATCTATATACATTTCCACATTAAAATGTCTATGATCAGCACACAAGATACCCTTTCCTGGACTTGATTTTAGGTGTCTTAGGATTCCATAGACGGTTTCCAAATGAGAAGCCAGTGGTGCACATATAACTAAGATATTACACTTACTACATAAGATATGTCTTGCCATGTGATTGTAAGGTAAGTGAGCTGTCCAACAACCCACTGATAGAATCGTGTGTTTGAACTTTGAATACTTTTCCATTTACTCAAATAATGGCTTTTCTCTAATGGAAAATCTGAAGGTCTCTCTACATCTCAACGGTCCTATTTGCTGGAGTAAATCTAGTGCATACTTCCTCTGAGGGATAAGTATCCTTTCTTTGATCTTGCAACTTTGACACCGAGAAAGTACCTGAGGGCCCAAATCTTTGATGTGAAATACATGACCTTTTTTTTATTGGTCATCAAATGCATGTTACTAAATCGTGGTTTGCATTATATTTCCGACTTTCACAGCAGTGATCTTCTTGAAGTATGTCTCTTGTACTAGGCATTTTTTTTCATGAAGGATCATGAACACGGCAATCTTTGCTTCTATATGCTTGAGATGCACCATCTTTTAGTTCATCTATTTTATTTAGAGCCAGATATTTTCTTTCTAAGAATGGCTTGGTTTATATTTCTGTTTACAGAAGCACAGACTGATTTAGGAAAGGCTGCAATTGATAAGGAAGTGGTGGAAAAGGTAAGTACCTTGTTTATGTCATGAGATTTCTCTTACCTTTGTGTGCAAGTTTGTTACTTTTTTTTAAAGTAATTTCATCCCTAAGATTGGATGGCATTTTCATTGTTGCTTTTTTATTTAACCTTCCGGATTCATTTTCTGATTTTCTTATGGTATTGCTTTTCAATGGTGAACCTTGTTTATATCATGAGATTTAACATTTTTGTGAAAGGTTGGTATTTTTTTATTGATATCTTCATCCTTAATATTTCATGGCATTTTAATTTTGCATTTTATTGACTTTCTAAGCCCATATTTTGATTTTCTTTGGCTGCTGTAATGTTATTATTATTATTATGGTTATTCATTCATGAGAATGTTAACCATGAGTTTGTAAAATGGGAAGTTTGGAGTTGGTATTTACCATTCCTTAATTTTAGCTTGTTTTACTTTTCTATGGTTGTAACTTCTTGATTTGAAGTTTTCGAATATCTCTGAAAGAATAAGAATTCAAAATGATATGTTAGGTCTTTATCTTAGTTTTTTTTTTAATTTGGTTATTTCGCCTTTCGAAAGAACATCTTTTACATCTCTCTACACCTTTTGATTTTGATAAATATGGGATGGAGGAATGACCTGGTGACTTTTGTTGTCGCCCTCACTAAACCGAATTGGATCTAAACTACAATGCAGATCTAGTTTTACCAAAATTGGATTTCTTTATAGTTTACTGTTACCCCTTTCTTCCCCTTGTATCTCGTGAGATGGTTTACTATCTTATGGCATAACCTTTTCAACCAGGTTTGGGATAAGATTGCTCCTGGGCTAGCTTCCCAGTTTGATTCACCAGATACAGTTCCAGCCATTGCACCTCGCCCTCAACTGATTATAAATGGTATTTATATTTCCACTTTATAAATCTCGATTGCACTACCAATCTCTACAATATTTTACTGAAACTAAAAGTTACTTTAAAAGCATTTCCTCAAAATGTGTCGGATGTTATGTTGTTATTGTTTTTAGGCCACAGGTTTTCTTAATAAATAGTTTCTGCAGGTTTTTGAGTGGGTAATTTTGTGCACTTCAATCCAAATTTTAACTTTTTGTTGTCGTGCTTGCCTTTAAACGTCCAGGTGCAGAAGATCCTCGCTGCCCTCTTGCAGGTTTAGAAACTCCTGTTTCAAAATCAATTGAGGTTTATAAAGAGGCTAACTGTTCTGAAAATTTCAAGGTATGAACAACATATCAAAGTTGTAAAAATTTGTGCCACGTCACAATCACTTCTGAATTCCTTTCTCTGTCATTCCCTTTTTTCTTTTTTATTGTTATTATCGATAGTCGAACAGAATAAGTGATCAAATTCCTTGAAACCTGAACAAACTTCACTAGCGATTAGTATTGGCGATTGTTATCTGCGACAGAATATCCGAATAAGAGTAGAATTTAGGACTGCCCCTAAACAAATTTTAGGTTATCAAGCTGTGTAAAATCTATTCCTATTTCTTTTTCACCTCTTCAAGAACAACACCAAATTTTGTCACTGTACACAGAATCTGTATGTGTATAGACGAAACATCATTTGTTAAATGAAGACAATTTAAAAAAGAAAAAGGTATAAGAAGGACTTGGTTGCAAATTTCAGACTGCCTTAAACTGTATTCCTAGCTGACCATATAGAGTCAAGTCCAAATTTATTAACATACCTTTAAAAGATATATACTGTGGCCGTATCCCCAAATTCTGGTGGGACATGAAAACTGAGAATGGACCCTTCTTGGATTTGGAAGAAATGCTTTCTCAGTGCTTGTGACCCTCTAGACTTTGTGGCCATAACTATCAGCAATATCTTTGTAGGACATATCCCTTTCAAATGTGAATGGTGTTCACATCTATATATTATTGTAATCTAGATGTGCTCTAGATGATATATTGTGATTAAAGATTTGTGCTAGAGATATCCTTGGTGTTTTATATCCATGCTCTCCTATGCATAGTGCTTTGTTCACATGGGTGATTATTCATGAGTCTCCAGTATGCGCCTCCTTGACTGATTCTTCATGATGAGGAAGTAGGAGCATCATCATAGAGAGGTGGCCAAAGTAATTTGAACCCCAGATCAGATCATGCTCTGATTGTCGTAGAATCGGCCAACTTCAACCAACTTCAAAAAAAATAAAAAAATAAAATGTTAGCATCAATTGTCAAGACCCCTCCTTTGATTACTCTTGCCGTTGATTTACATTTCTCCTTGCCATTTTCACCTCTAGATAATTCAAATAAACAAAAAATCAAGTGGAAAAGCACAGTGATGCATGGTCAAAGCTTTAAATAAAAAATAAAAAATTGAAAGAAGTAAAAAAAATGCAATCTACCTCCATTTCTTTAGAAGAAATCTCTTGTAGATGACTCTTGTAGAAGACTACAGCAACTTATAGGTTTGAAATATGATGTGTTATCACAAAGAAATATTGAATATGGAAACGAGTATTGTAGGCTGGACTTTTGAAAGGAGATGAAGAGATTAGAGCTCTTTTTATGGTTTAAAAATATATGATTCTCCTAGCGTTTCCAATGTAAAAACTATATGTATATTTTCTATAAATTAATATTACTTAGTTGTGTATAGTGTTTAGAACCCCAATAGAGAGAATTTGCTATGTTCACTTGATGCTACCCAACTCCATCCGGGACCTCATCCGTATTTGCACACGTAGTTCTTAAACTAGTTTCTGCCCCTTCATACGTATTTTGGATAATCTCAGTATACTTATTCAGAGTGCATTTCCTCACTCTCCACTAGATATCCTGTCTGACTCGATAAAAATCATATGTAAATTTTTCCACTTTAAACCTTCCATAAGTCCCTATCATACCAAACTCTGATCTTGGGGAAATTCAGTTTGAAAAATATTTTTCCTCTTTAAACTTTTCATATGAATCAACCTTATTCAGTTATTCTACCACAAGATGATAAGAAAAACTAATTCCATAAGATAGGCTATCTTATGGACAATCAATTGAATTGTAACCAGCATCAAGGACAATCCACTATGAGTCAAATCTTATGACAAAGTCATCAACTCATGTGTGCGATTACCTGAAATTGAGGCAGTCCATTATGTAAACAACAATCAAGCTTACAGAGTAAAACTATGTCCGTTGACGAAAGTCTTACCCTTTTGGTATCATTCAAAAAAAATCAAGCCATCTATCCAATACTTTAATCGTAAGTAGCATTTAAGTGTAGCATTAAGCTTAAAGGACCTACTAACAGTTTTACTTATCTACAACAAACCACTGTTGATAATGCGGCTCATACACCTAAGAAGTTTATAGTAAAATTGTTGCATGCAATCTGACATATTACTCTTGGGGTTTGCATCTATAAACATTAAATTCGAGAGGGCAATGAACTGTCCATAATAGGTGCATTTTCCCATAGGTCTGGACAGTGAATCAGATGCGTATTGTTCTGCATAGCCAATCAATCTGCCACTTTTTGAGAATTCCCGGACTTAAGAATCGCTACTCTTGTTTTTAACCTAGCAAACTATTGTCTGCCCTTTGGATGGCCTACATGGTTCATAACAACAATAGCACCCAAGAGAAACAATTTTTTTTTTTTGACTGGTAAGACTGATTTTATTAATTAAGGGATAAAGAATATATACCTGTACATGAGAACCAGCAAGATGCTAGTGACCCAGAAGAAAAAACCCATCTCATACAAAGAATCACTCAACCCAAAGAGCCAATAAACAGAAACAAACAATGCCCCGCCCGTGAGAGGAAAAGAGGTTAATGAAGCAACCTTTCCCACTCCGAAACAAAATCCCTGCCCTCGGCCTGATTTGGAGAAACTTATTTATTAAACAGTTAGGATATGATCCAGATAAGGTTTACATGGACATTGAACCAGAGCTCTCAAATTTTTGTTACTTGTTCTTGCATGCTTAGCCAATCGACACCCTGATCCTGTCTTTCTTTGGCAGTTTATAGCACACCCTGGAGTTGGGCATCAAATGACCCCTTTGATGGTGAAAGAAGCGAGCGATTGGTTTGACAGGTTTCTCTAGTACAAAGGCTTCTCCTTCCCATCAGGTGATTCAGACTCTTAAATCATGCACATTTTCTTTATTTCAAGCAGGAATATGCATTATTCAATGTGACTTAAAAGGTATCTATTAATGCACACTAGAAATTTTACCTATCTATTAAAATGTTACATATAAATGCCACCTAGCAAATCCTCATGAGCAGAGTATGATGTTTCTCTCATCTTTTTCCCTCCTCTCCATGTTTCGCGTTCGAAGAGGAGAATTGCCTCTTCAATTACTTGGTGACTTGGACAAAGGTAAATGGTATTCTGGAGAGAGAAAAGGAGAATGTCATTTTCATTCGCATCCATTTCCCATGGAGAAGCTATTATTAGATGCTCGGGCTCAGATGCTCAAGTTTGTTCATGGATGCATGAACATATAGATGACCAAAGCACCGTGGCTGGTGCTGGGCCTATGCACTTAAAAATAACTTCCACGGATAATCTTGGGGGTATCCAATGCACTGGATTTTCTGGGTGACATGCAATTCTCTGTATATTAATAAAGAAGATTTAGTTTAAAGGAAAAAAAAATTGTTTCTCCACAATACAAAAGACAGGTTTTCTTTTTGCTTCATCCAGCCCATGCCGTTAAGGTGTGATTCTCTTTTCCTATTTTTCCCTTCAGGTAGACCCCTAAATTTGGTGGCCACATCCTAATGAGACTTCAAAGAATAAAATAAAACCATAATGTTTGAAGAGAATTGACTCTGCTGCCTGCTTGCACACAGGTAGAACCATGCCATGTGGTGCACATTTGATCAATCCAAGTAGTCCCCAACTAGCAGTCCATCATTAGAACATGACAGCCAAAGAATCACACTTAAGTATTAGAACCATCCAATCCGAACACTTTAATATCGACCAATTAAAAGAAAATGTACAACTTTCCATATTAGAGTGCATAGATCATACTGTGCAAATCCTCCCATATGTGATTTTTGGGCCCACTTCAGTTCACCATATGAACTAGTACTTTGATACATTGGATGGCTAAGAAACATATGCCATGATCTACCACTTTGATATATTGGATGGCTATGAAACATGTTCCAGGTGGGCTACCAATGAGGCGCTCGCGGCTCTATGGGGTGGTCAAGCTCTATTTGTTAAGACTTCTTTTTAAGCCATAAGCCCTAACTCTGAGAATTTTATAGCTACAGCCAACAAGCTTGATGACTTTCTGCCACACCTGCATACTCTTAAACCCAAAATTCTCCTGCGACAGCTAAAACAATCTCCATCGTCTGAATCAAAGCAGTCAATGGTGAAATTACCTTTTCGGCTGGGGTGAGATTACACTTTCACAGGGTGCAAATTATGGTACCCTAAGTTATAATTCCTCATAGTTACACAGCAACCCACTTTTTATGAAGGCATGTTCTGGAATGAATGCACATGAACAAGGCAGACGGACACAAGACCTGATCTACTTCAATGTAATTCCCTTGATATAGAACTCAGTACTTTTAAGGGATGTGCTATCATCATGTTTTAAAATACCAGCCATTATGTTAGTACGGCATTAAGTGGTATATAGCAATATATACTGGTATATGTTTATATTCTTACCTTTGTATTATTTAAGAAAAATAAAAATAAAGTACTAATACATACCATTTTATACCAGCCAGTATAAATGGTATCATCCTCATCAATACCGAGATGACACATATCGGGTATAGTCGGTACATTAATGGATATATTGGTATATATTGAGTATGTACCAATGATACATACCATGTATCGATGGGCTTTGATACCGATACGAATTGGTATCGTCCAATATTTTGAACCATGGGCTAGTATAGACTGCTCGAGCTAGATTTTAAACCATGTCTATCATTGATGTGTGTGCTAAATGTAGCAGTTCGAATAAAGTGTGACACGTCTTCGAGGGAATGCCCCAGATTGATTTGGCCTGATGGACGGTGATTTGTGTGCAATGCATAATAGGGATCAGTTCGAGATGTTGAATCTGATTTGAAGGGTTATGCACTTATGCCCTGATTCAGTGATTTTAGCAACAGTCCCTCCGGCCTGTGGAATATTGGGATTTTTTCCAAATGGGTTTTGATTTGTATGTTTCAGTGATTTTTGCGACAGCCCCTCCGGCTCTGATATAAGGTATGTGTTGATTTGGATGTTTGAAGACCTTTAATTGATTTGTACTGTAAATGTGAAAACATTCAGTTTCAAAATTATACTCATGGGCTGTTTTCTTTAGGGCTGCAAATGGGTCTGGTTGACCTGATGGGTTTTCTAGATCCGACCTGCTACTGGTCAGATTTGTGTTTATAAATCTTGGCCTCTCGGGTCAGGCCAGGTAAAAGAATTTAACCTGTTAAACAAAATAGTCAAGTTCGTGTTAGCCTGAAACCCGGCCTATTTGCAACTTCTTGTAAACTGCAATATATTGATGTGTATATAAGAGATACATGCTAAATTAACTTTTACTTATTATAAATTATAAAGTAACATAATTGCAATCTATAAAACCCCAACAGATCTCTTTTTAAATCTCCATGGAAAATCCTAGCCATTCTCGTCCCAAGTCCCCCATTCTCTTCTCCAATCACCTCTGTTTCTACATTTAGTAGATTAGTAGATTAGGGCTGCAAATGGATCGTGTTAACCTGATGGGTTTTGTAGATCCACATGGGTTGAGTTGGAGTTCAGAAATCTCAACCTGTCGCTGTCGTCGGGTCAGGTTGAAAATCTCGAGCTAGATAAACAAGTCGGGTCAGGTTAGCTCCAAAGTCCAAACCCTACCCGACCTGATTCCAACCCATTTGCAGCGCTTAGTGTTCATTTTTAAATTTAAAATGAATGTTGATTTTAATATTAAAGATCATTTATCCTACGTAAATTAGATTACATAAATCTAATGAACTTTGATCATCTAAAGCCAGCCCGAAATGAGTTGCTGTCAAAATGCTGCTAAATGACTAAATACTCCAAAAATCTTATTCATTAGCATATATGCATTTTTCAAAAACCTTTCACGTACCCTCACTCAGGCACTCTATGCACCTAGGGCATCTAATCGACACTACGTTGTGCACAGGTTCAATGGTGCTCCTGAGCTCCTGGCTCATCGGCCCATTTCCCTTTCTTAATGAATTTCTATTATTCATCAAAAAATATATTCTGTATGGAACTATAATAATTCAACCTTCACTACCACACCGTACCACAGACCTAAACTACCACGACTACTAGAATGACGTCCTCATTGCCAAAACACTTCCTTTACACCCATGACTATGACTACTAAGGCTGTCAATGGGCCGGGTTGGGCCATAATTTTGGCTGCCCAAAGGAAAAAATGGCATATGCCCAATCCATCCAGTCTGACCCGACCAAAATGGTGCACTCGCCCTGGTAAAAAAACCCTATTTTCCGTGGTTCTTATGTATAAAATTATGTGTCAACCTGGCCTGTACGGCTGTACGCATCAGCCTTGAGTGCTTATTTGGGCGGACCGGGGCCAAACACCCTGCCTGCGCTTAGCCCGCCCTGCGGTGGGACCGTATCCATGGCGACAAATTTGTCTCTGAATTGAAGTCATTAGGCTAAAAAATAATAGGCGTGTCTTATTTTAATAATGATATCTGCATGACAGGTTACTACTATACATAGAACCTTTAAATCTACCCACAGAATCTTTGAGTTTACCCACGTTGCAATACATTGATTGCGCTGAATAAGATGATGAAGATCGTATAACCACCCAATTTTTCACACGATGGATCTTGAGGTCATGGGCATACTATCAAACGGTCAATGTTTTACTTCACGTGCACACATCTTAGAAAAGTGACCTTAACATCATGTACACGTTCAAAATTTATTTTAAGGTCATTTTTTTGGGTGTGTACCACATGAAATTAAAAATCGACCGTTTGATGATAAGCCCATGATCTTAAGATCCGTCAATCCCTTGAAACCCATTGACGGCTTGAAATCAGATGATAGAGTTTATTTTTTATTCCGATCTTCTACACAAGGAATCTTGTGACCATGTATTACCATCAGACGGTCAGTTTTCAATTTCAAGTGTTACACATCCAAAAAAATGGCCCTAAATTCATGGAGGTCATGTGTGCCATATGATTTTAGGGCCATTTTTTGGGTATCCACACCAGGTGAAATAAAAGACTAATCGTTTGATGGTACGCTCAAGATCCTGTGTGGAAGATTGAGGTGAAGGCCGATCTCCATCATCTGATTTCAAGTAGTCGGTGGGTTTCAAGGGCTTGAAATCAGATGATGGAGTTTATTTTTTATTCCGATCTTCCACACAAGGGATCTTGTGACCATGTATTACCATCAGACGATCAGTTTTCAAATTCAAAGGTCACATCCCAAAAAAATGGCCCTAAATTCATGGCGGTCATGCGTGCTATATGATTTTAGGGCTACTTATTGGGCATCCACACCACGTGAAATAAAAGACTAATTGTTTGATGGTACGCTCAAGATTCTGTGTGGAAGATCGAGGTGAAGAACGATCTCCATCTTCTGATTTCAAGCAGTAGGTGGGTTTCAAGGGCTTTCGGACATTGGCGCTTTTAGTAGATCGGTTGGCACGAATAGAGGTACCTTTTCAACTATGGTGCACATGTCAGACAACACACATGATAATTCCCTGTGTCACATATCTGAAAGTGACCCAAGTACTAAGGCTCCGTATAGCATAGCTCTCTGTTAGCCCCTGCCATAACAGAGTGCACTTTCTTTAACAGTTCCTATCCTCTTTGTTAACATCCTGCTAGTTGCTTTAGCAAGTACACTTTCTCCTTGATAACTCCTTGTATAACAAGAATTTATGCAATATTTACCCTCTTCTCTACTCGCTCCTTACCATAACAGATTTTATTTGCTTTAGTAGGGAGTCAATAGAGAGCAGGGAGGTTGCTGCTAGGGCAGATAAATCCTCATTTGCAAGGAGTTAGAAAAGAGAATGGGAACAAACTAAAGTAAGTAAACTCTGTTGTGGCAGGAGCTAGCAAAGAGCTATGTCATACGCAACCTAAGTTACCTGGAATTCGAGTTAGTTACCTAATACCAACTCCTTACCAATATCAACCACGTCTTATACATATATATCATCGTTCATTGACTTCAGCCCAGGTATTTTGATGAAGAAATTACTATGATCTGAGCAAGAGCCTCCTATGGGCAACGGTTGAGATTGACAAAAAGTTCTTTGATGTAATACGAGTTTTGAAGTTGAGCACCATTTACATGGCCTTTCACTTGGATCTATCAATCGACGGAATACAAGCCAGAAAAGCTGAAATTGGTGATCTATAAAGCCAAAGCAAGTTTGGTTGAACCATTTCGTTCATCTAAAAAGACCCCTTTAGGCTGTAGTTGCAACCAGAGAATTTTGAGTCGCAACTAGGGTCTTACGTACAAAAATTATTGATTGCTTTGAATCAGATGATGGAAATTGTTTTTAGTTCCAATCTTTTAACAATAGGCCTTGAGATCATGATCAGAGGTTGATTTTATGTGACATACATCCAAAAAGGTGACTCAAGAACCAGATCTGATGGTATGCCAATGTTCACAATCACTTTTTGAAATGTGTGCCATGTATAATTTTGCTGGTTCCGGATTTTTTCCAAGCCAATTTATTCTTGAACCCTGACTTGGTCACTATGATTTCTCCCCGTATGTCAATAACCATATATGTAGGATTAAAATATTCTTCTCTAAACCTTCTAATACTAAGGCCTTCCCTTTAATTTGACCCACCACTTTCCAATCTACTAGGTTGTAAATTTTCCCCACTTATTCTTTTTCATAAGAAAAGAAAACCTTTTCAGATTTTTTCCAACCTGTTTGCCACTGCCCCCAAAATTTTGAACAATAAGGAGATTGTTGAGTCGCTTGAATGGAGAGTAATCCTACCACCAAATGACAGATGATTCTCGTTCCAAACTACAAATCTTTCAACAATCGGAACCCATAGAGTTCTTGGAAAAGAAAAACAATACCAGAGATTTTTGCTGCCGCTTTGAAAAGAGAAGACGGGACTATGGCTGTTGCTTGTTGCTTGCATGCAGCTAGCAGAAGACACGTGTCAGTAGAGCCGCGTCGCTTGGGAGCGCTGGATATTGACTATGCCAGGCTCGAGGGCATTAGGTGTATCTCTATCCGCCTACCAATTTAACCCATCATAGACTAAAACTTTACTAAAACGCCTATATGACCGAGACGCCTTTAAAATCGTTGATTGCGTCAGATGGGATGTTAGAGATCGTATTACTGTCAATATTTCACAAAGATTATGAATCACTTATCATACGGTCAGTTTGCTATTTCATGTCACAGATCCCTAAAATATGGCTCGTGAATCATATGATGCACACATCATGCTCAAAAGTAAATTTAAGGCAGTTTTTGGGAATCTATGATTCGTGGAATTAAAGCGAACTGTTTGATATGGGAATCGTGAATCAACGATTTTTAAGGGGTTTGAGACGGAGGCATTTTAGTAAACAAGTGGTTGCAAGTAGGGTACCCAAACAAATTCAGTTTTTAAATTTAAGGGACACACGGAAATGACGTGACAAGTCCAGGTCCAGCCTGTCAAACCTGCTACGAACTGCAATGGAACCGACATGTGGAACTGAAACATTTTGTTCCTACATGTATTCCAGTGAACAGTCGGTGTTCGACTTGGGGAGAGCAGTTGCTTGGTTGCACGCGGATACAAAATCACAGCCACGAATCGGTATCGGCCAATATGTATCGGTCCTTACCCCCAACACACAAGCAATAATAGTTAAAGAACAAGTTAACCATCCTTATTCCGACCACCAAGCTTGTCCGTCGTTTCACTGCTAAGTGCTTGGAAACACACCTAAGGATGATTTTGAAAAGACCTTGTCTTTTAGTATCATCTCCGGTCTGTAAGTGGGAAATTCTAACATTTTCAACCTTAAAACTCTAAACGTCACTGAAGATTCAGCTTTAAACATCAACTAATTTTGAACTTCAACTCCTAGGCTCTAGTGAACAATAAGGGCATGTTTAGATAAAACCATGAGAAATATGAAAAAGTAAATAATATTCTTATATTTCCCCGTGAATACCTAAGGTAGAAAACTATGGTTTTCCTTTGTTTTTCTTTATTTTCCGCTGTTTGGATAACCACATTATTAGTTAGGAAAATACAGGATTAACAAAATCTTGTATTTGGATGTATAAGCATGAAATTGTAAGAAAATAATATATCATAACAAAAAAATAGTCAAATGACCAAAAAATTATATATGTATTAAGTTTTTTTTTTTCTCTTTACATATCTTAGTAATTTGCTCTAGTGGTAGACTTAGTGCTATGTAAAGGTTAGGTTTTAGGTTCAAACCTTGTTACATGTAATAATTTTTTTTTTTTTTTAATTAATTATACTAGAACATATACACTATATATGTGAGTATATAGCTCTACAACATGGTAGAACCCATGAGAGAAATCTCTCCAAAAATAATAAGTTCGTGCAACACCTAAATAGATGGAGGGGAGCTTAAAAATAAGCCAAAATTGTAAGATTTAGTTGAACAAACCAAAGAAATATATGTTACAAAAACAAATACCATAAAAAAAATTGTTTGAAGATTTTTGATAATTTTGAGTGGTCAAGATAATTTTGGATGGATGAGAATCTACTAATATAAATTAGGACCCCTAACGCTTAGTAACAAAATTTTAGAAAATTGGATGGTCAATTGACCACCCCAGTCATAACGTGGTTCTGCCTCTAATTTTTGGAGATGTGTGTCATATAGAATCAACATCAGACCGTCTGATAGGAGCATCATGATCCTAAGATCTTTCATGTGGAAGATTGAAAAAAAAAAAACAATCTCCATCATCTTATTCAAATCAGTCAATGGTTTTCGTCCGTGAAAAAATTGTGGTATTATGAGAAGAGTCGTACGAATAAGAAGTCCAAAGGTTTCGGAAGATGGAAAATCGAGGGACCCCCTCGGCATTTCTTTTCGGATTTTGACAGAAAATGTGAAGATAATTTTCGACCATTTGGATGTTATCCAAACAATGGGAATCTTGACAATTCATTTGCCGCATATGAGTTTTCCCTTATTTCCCCTTGTTTCCCTTGAAACCAAACAGGCCCTAAGGGTTGACTAAGATCTCAGGGACTTAAAGAAAAACTGTGTGACTACTGTTGAAAAGGATAGATATCTGGCCCGCCGGACTACGTTTGACATCCACCACAAGCACGCTTGCATTGAAATTTTCCACCTAAACAGGAACTAGGACTGTTAAAAGGCCGGCCCGGCCACAAATGTTAGGGTTAGGGTTAGGGTTAAGGCCAAACTTTGAGGGCCTAAGGGCAGGGCTTGGGCCTTTAAAATAAAAGCTCTGAAATTTAGGGCCAAGCTAAGATATGGCAAGGCCTGGCCCAGTCCAGCCTGACCCTATATGTGTATATATATATATATATATATATATATATATTATATTTTTATTTTATCAAATACACCTTTCTAACCCTTAGATCATTTTTAATAGATTGCTAGATTAGAAGGTTAATTTGATAATTTAAAAAATAGAGCTATCCTTCTTTCATAAAAATGGTAACTTTTGAAAGCCCAAAGCTCGGTCCTAGCGCAACCCTAGTCCCCTAGGGCTAACCATGTTAAAGCCCGCTAGGGCTAGGGCGCAGGGCCGACCAAATTAAGGCCCGCCTAGGGCTAGGGGCCAGGGCAATGCAAAAGCCCGGCCCGGCCCATCGACAGTCCTACCAGGAACATTTTCTACATGCTCACGTAGGATGCTTAATAGGCTATATAGTTTTATTCACAAACACGGTTCCGTCATTGGGCCCAGGCCTCATCAACTAGCAGTTAACTCAAAGGATCTCAATGTCGACGTCAAAGGATCAGTTCCATGTTCCCAACAAAATGAGAAGGTATGGTTATCAGAAAAATGTACAGTAGTGCAGAAGTGTTTTGTTCTAAAAATTTAAGCTCAGGAAAAAAACAGATTAGAAATAAGAATGTTCTTATTATTGAGTAAAGACTAGTTCTCATGGCCTCCAAACATAGACATGTAAGGAGTTGAACATTTTATTTTGCTACAACATCTAGAATGTTTATAGGACACAAATGGCATACCTGAAGTAGAGGTATCAATTACAGGCGTGCCCTCGAACCTCGAGAGGTCAATCTATTACTCTGTAAGAAGACAAAAATGTCAGCACATTTTTCAAATTTTGAAACTTTTATTTTTTTCTGCAAAAGAAATCAAACATGAGTTGGAAGAAATCCAATATTCCCAAAAGCATGTAAAAGAAACGTCGGGAGCATGAATCTCAAGGAGTTTGGCGTGATGGCCAGTTACCCGCCTCAGGAAGCGGAAGAACTGAGTTCAAATCTCCCATTGAGGCCACCCTAGGGATTTATATCCCGTTCTGACTTGGACATACCAACTTGGGGTGCACACTTGCCCCTGGATTAATTGGGTGCTCTAAGAGGCCCAGAAACCCAGGTTATTAAAAACAAAAAAACAGTTACTTGACTATGTAAGCAAACTCAAAATACAAAATGGCATTGAAACCACAAAGCAATAGAGGATATGAATATGACTAAGGCTTAATTCTAAAGTGCCTACCGAGGAGCAGTAAATGCTCAAACACCCTTAAGTTTTAATTTGGATGTTACGAGGAGCACATTTTCAGAGTCGGGACTTCATGATAGAAATC
Organism: Chloranthus sessilifolius; assembly: GCA_021018995.1. Classification (NCBI taxonomy): domain Eukaryota; kingdom Viridiplantae; phylum Streptophyta; class Magnoliopsida; order Chloranthales; family Chloranthaceae; genus Chloranthus; species Chloranthus sessilifolius. Next base: position 56,426,216 of record CM037590.1, on the reverse strand, counting down.
AGGAAATTTTGAATAAGGAGAGAAAAAACTGAAATGGAAGAAGAAAAAAATAGAAGGAAAATTAAAAGAGTAAGTGTTCATACCAAAGGCATGCCTTTCATTGCTCTTTCCTCCAAAAATAGTGAGGGTTTAAAGAAGCCACCATATGCATGTTCCCAATTTTTGAGACTTTTATATATATAGCTGGACCCAATCGAATCTGCCCAAAAGACAATACCACCCCTACAAAAAATATATATACTGCAGTAAGTTTCGAATGGTCAACAGTTGCTAGGTTTCACCTATACAAAATTATAGCCAACAGGGTAAGAAAAAGAACAGTTAAAATATTTGCCTGGTTATGCACATTAAATCAAGAATTATAGCAAGCGTTTAACTGAATCTACCCAAAATCACCCCCCAAAAATGAAAAGGTGATGAGGGAATCTCGTCTTTCAAAGAATCTCAAAGACGAGAAAATTCAGCTCGTGATAGAACCAATGGTCCTTAAAAGTCAGCAATTTGATTCAATTCAAGATTTTAATTTGAGTCGCAAAATATCAGGTCGAGTTGAGATCTCGGCAGCATGAAGCAGCCATGGTTCATAAACTACCCCCTATATATAAAATATTTTGTGGATAAGTGTCTAGAAACCCTATCTTATGCAGCTCTCTCTCTCTCTCTCTCTCTCTCTCTCTCTCATTTTGGAATGAAGAGAAGGGGAAGAAGAAGAGAAGAATCACAGGTATATTATTGTTTGTTAAGGTATGTGAATCACAGTGATTCACGATGATATTTTTTCCCCTCTTTTAGTGTAAGGATATTTTTGCTAAATTATATATATATATATATATACACACGTATTTTAATCATATTTACTAAATCACCGAGTCGGACCAAGTCGAGTTTTATTTGATTCTTTGAGTCAACTTGAATTTTCGAACCACGGTTAGAACGGTCAGATGTCTTGAAGGTGTGTGCATCCATAGAAATAGAGATAAGACTGTGCAAAGGAGATTACACGAATTTTTTCAAGTTTCAGCTGATTCTCTTTTCAAAGTTATTAGCAATGGTGCAGGCTCTCTGTCTCCTTGTCTGAAAATTGTGGATAGGCTTCTTGTCGTCTTTAGACAGCTAACTCTAACTATATTTTGATGGAGGATAATCTTCAACCTCAGAAGTTCCAATTCCCGAACGAATCTAGTAAATCCACGAAATGGAAGATAGATTAATGAGATTGCGGATTTATAATAAGATGTCCAGTGTTTAGTTTCATTTATTTCCGATGGCTGACATGAAGTTCTAGTTTGATTTAGAATGAGGTCTCCAATGTCTATATGGATTTAGACATCTCTTTGAACAACTAGGAAGATAGATGGACAAGGTTATGGACTTAACAGAGAGAGAGAGAGAGAGAGAGAGAGAGAGAGAGAGGGAGTAACTTGAGCGTCTATTCGAATTGAGGATTTTTGCCACTTTTGTTTTTCAGTCTCTTGTATCTTTTCTTCTTTTCAAATCTACATAATGTTAGGAATTCAATCACACAACCGACTCCCTATAGCGATGACTATGGCAAAATAAAGAAGACGCAAAAGCAATCACACACAACATAAAGAGCTTTACGTGGTTCACCCAATTTAGAGCTACGTCCACGGAGTATATGCACTATTTATGAACGTTTACAACGCACACACTCTCTTCTCTCTAGTGCACTCTCAATCAAAATCTGGCACGATCTTCAACAGCCAACACGTTGTTACACCAAGGACGTAGCCCTTCAAAGAACAGAGAAGAGATCTACCAGAATATAGCAACGATTCTAGCACAAGAGCGGCTTCAATCCCCAAACCTTTCTTCAATACCTTGCCTCTCAAAGTATTCACCAGTTCTCTCTGTAGACAACTCTCTCTTGGAACCCTAGAATAACCTTCTGCTAATAGACTCCAACAAGCATTAGGAAACTCTAACTAAAGAGATCTTCTAAATTAGCCAAGAGTTTAAAACCACGGAACTAATCCGCCCAGAATCGATCGATCGATTTAGCAGCTCAATTGATCGATGTCAACCTGAGAGAAACCCAACAATATATGCTCATATCGATAGATCAACTTCCCAAGCTCGATCGATCGATTACAACTAGTGAGCATACTGATTATTCCATCCAAAATCGATCGATCGCTCCCAACAGCTCAATCGATCGATTGGGACCCGAGACAACTCCTTAGAATGTGTCAAATACAACGCGTGGGATTAAACCTATTCCAACACATTACATTGTCAACCACCCAAAATAATAAAAAAAGATGTTCCATGTGAATCTAGTATCAGTTGAAATTTCTTGGAAGGTTTAAAAGAGAGGCAGAGTAACTCAAATATAAATCTAGATAAACAGCATAAACCATCTTCCAGAGGAGCTCACCGGTAAGAGGGAAAACTCATCCCGAGAACAGATGCAATGTCAAGGTCTGATGCCTGAACGACAACTCTTTCATCCATTACTCGGCATGCTTCGTTCACGACAGGGAAGAATATCATCTCCACAATTTCTTGATCACTCAAAACAACGGGCTGGCACACCAATAAACATGTCAAGCACCCTCTCACTAATCACCCATACAAGCCGATTTATGAAATATGAAGATAAAATATTAAAAGTATAAAAACTACGATACAAGGGAAGATAAGAACCTTTCCACCAGGCATGATGGCAGTACGCCTTCTAGAGTGCTCAATAATTGGTTGCACTTCAGGATCAGGTCTGGGCTTACTCCCCTTTTCATATAGGTAGTAACCCTTCCCGTTGTTTTTCCCTACAAAGACAAAGGATTCCATGAAACCTAATGATAATGATATGAAAAAGTATAAGTAGCCACAGGAACACATTGAAGGCCAAACATCGATGTAGAAACTGATATTCTCCAGTACCGTTTCGCCCTGATTCCACCATGAGTTCGATCAATGGAGAGTGGAAAGTACGATCCGAAAAAGTAGAACCATATTCTTTCCCTACAGCTAGGGCTACTCCATATCCAACTAAATCCTGCAACCTGCCAATGCAATCAAGTTCAATACACCTAGAACACACTCCAAAAAAAAAAGGAACCCAAAAATTAATAATAATAAGCATAATGAATAAATAAATAAATAAGAGATGTGTGCACTCATATACCATCTACCTCAAACAAATGGGAGTGCATCAAACAACACACCCACATTAATGCATACAAAGTACATCCGTATACGTTGTTTCATTGGATGAGGGATGTGGTCTCGAGTAAAAACCATACCCAGCAACAAGGTTTATGTATCTCTTTCCTCATAGATACAAAAATTGCTACAAAAGTATAGGAAGATATGATCCCTCGTTTTATTGGAGGCCAACTATCTACACAATAGAAGTAATTCAATAAGGAAAATATATGGTTGTTTGCATTTACCCCCCTGAGATATGTCTTATTTGCACTCCTCCCCCTGTGTTTTACCTATTTGCACGGCAGCCCTTTCCTTTACTTATTACCCCTTATAGTGACGGAGCAACCGTTCTGTTACAAAACTAACCTTTGACTGCTCGGAATCAGACGATGGAGATGGTTTTTCACCACAATCTTCCACCCAATGAACCTTGAGATCAAAAGCCTGCCATAAGGCGGTCAGATTTTGATTCCACATGATGATCATGGATGTACATCAAATGTGGTTCTTGGATCACTTTTCGAGATGTGTGCTAGGTGAAATCAAAATCTGACCGTCTAATTGTAGGTCCATGACCTCAAGATCAATTAGTTCAAAGATTGGAGCGAAAAGCAATCTCCATCAACTGATCCAAAGTAGTCAAAAGGTTATTTTGCTGAAGAATCCATCACTGTAGGGGGTAAAGGAAACATAAAGGCCAGGATCAAAATGTAAATAGGTAAAACACGGGGGGCGGAGTGCAAATAAGACATATCTCGTGAGGGGGGGAATGCAAAAAATTCGAAAATATATGAAAATAGATAGCATGAGCAAAAAATATAAGAACAATAATATGGATAAAAGAAGCTTGAGGAAATCCACAGTAGCATGTGCTCACGTGTAATCCAAGCCAGGCTGGCACTGGACTAAAGGATCATTGACACCAAAGGTGATTTTACGTTATGTCGATCCCTTGATAGAGACAGAATCAACAGATCAGATGAAGGGGCCGAGACAGTTTCAAGGTGATACGATCTGAATCATCTGAACCACATGGTTAAATTACCATCATGCAAGTGCGGAGCCTCCTTTTAAGACTAACCCAATCTTTCAAAAGCATTTTAATCTTAAGATTTGGATGAGTTTAGATAGTCAGGCCATATACAAAGGATAATTGTGTGGGTTACTAGAGTTGATCCCTGCAAGCAGTCTAAGGTACCACAGTACAGGAACTCATGAAAGTTGTGTCTCTTCGCCAATAATTAAAAGAATTGGTATTAGGTGCACGACCTATGCACCACCTGTGGTGCACAGATCCGAATCTATACAAATGAAACACTCCCTCATCCATTTAACAACAGGTGGTATATGTAGCCAAAATTTAGACTAGATTCAGTCCAAACATTGTGTCATTGAACGATTCCTACAATCTGATCAAAAAACCTACAAGAGACTTCAAATGGACAGCTAAACAGCATATGGGCTACAGTGCATATTGAAACACAAAAGTTTATTATTCAGATGGTTAGAATCCTCTACCAAGCTCGAATTTTGGGCGAAATCCCATAACACAAGACGGCCTACCACCTGGAGATCTCAATTGATGAACTAGGTGTACCAAAATACATGACCCATGCACCACAGCTGATGCATGGCCTACTTGGTGTTGTTTTTGGTTTTAGCTTTCTTCTCGCGTCTTCATTTTTGTTGTTTTCTGGCAAAGCATCTCGCTGCGCCTTTTGATTTGCTGTAGTTTCCTTTGCTATAAATGAAATTATGGCTTTATTGATTGAAAAAAGGAGATATGTCTTAGGACAACATGAGACTACCCATTTAGATGACACGTCATTTGTTTGAAAAAAAAACAATGCATATTGGGCTATACATATCATTTCAGACAATAATTCAATCCTTGATTTTTGATGTAGTTTGATGCATCTCTAAATTATTCTCTTATATGGTGCTCATGGAGTGAGAAAACTTACTGGAAAGGGCCCATAGGCATGCCAAAACTGCTGATCAATTTGTCAATTCTGTACATGTCGACACCTAAATTTGCTAATATATGTGCACCTTGAGTGTAAGGGAAAAAGGTACGGTTAACAGCAAACCCAGTGCAGTTTCCCACAACAACAGGTACTTTCTTTATGGTCTTCCCGACAGTCATGAGATCAAGAATTACTTGTGGAGAAGTCTTCTCTGTCCGCACAATTTCCAGAAGAGGCATCACATGAGCAGGACTGTTGAATAAAGAATATATCAGAACTTAATCAGCCTCAAACTTTATGTACTTGACAAAATAATTCACTTCTGAATCAAATATTTCCATTAATTTTATTTATCCATTAGTTCTTAGAAACCTCACACCTAAATACCTAGTACATATGTATGAATAAACATTGAATGATGTAAAATACTAAAATGCCTAGCATGGTTTGTACAGTGTAGACCACGAAAACAAATAAGTTCTCAAAACCTTCTACAAGTGACCATTTTACATTTTCTTCGCTTTCAGACCTGAATTATGTAAACATCAAGCAACTTACGTAGTTCTATACAAAATAACTGTGCAGATTAGAAAATGTAAAATAATATACTTTGAGTGTTTAATGGAAGTAAAGGGTGCTAAATTCAATAGACAATGAGTTGTTGTAATCAGAAATTTGGTATGAAATTAATGCAAACAAAACATCTAATAACTGCTCTTTAATTTATACAAGGACCCAGAAAATCTAATTGCTTTTGCTAAATTACAGAATTGACAAAAAAATCCACTTATAGAGACACCTGTTTTATATTTGAAGGTTTATAAAAGACCATATATCAGTTGGGAACAGCCAGTTCACAGCCATTTAAAATTTTCAATTCAAAGTAACTCAAAATCAGTTATAATTCCCAGGGGGATAGTTAACCGGATATTATTTCGTGAGAAAAGGCTATGTCATTTTCCAGATTTCTGAACAAAAATATCAAAATGTGCACTGAATTCATGTTATAGTCGATTTGAAGTTGAAGTAACTTGTCACGGATACTTTTAATGCCTACTTTAAGCTATTTCTAGAGTATTTTTTTTAAATAGTTAAAGAGTAGCATTTTGATTTTTATATAATATCTTGCTTCTTTTACTTTTAAGTATTTCCAAAGGATCAATTAAATTTTATGGCCACCCAATGTATAGTGTGTATACCAAACTAAGTATATAGGGTATACTGTATAGATGTGCCAAGCTGGAGTGATGGACCAGGCCAAGGCCCTCCCAAGCCCAGTCCATAAGTTTAGAAACGGGCCTGACCCAGTCTGGCCTGTAACAGGCAAAAAAAAGACCCAACGCCGGCCCTCTAAGCTTGTGAGTTGAGCTGACCCTATTGATTTTCAACCTGAAAAAAAAAAAACCAGGCTGGCCCATATGCATCCCTACATGCATCGTGGACTCATCTAGATTTGCCAGCATGTGTATTCATGCGTGGTCGCGTAAATAACAAAAAGCAAATAGACAATAACCTGAAAAAAAAATGAACCCCTTACTATGCAATCTTGTGAACAATTCTTTTCTCCAACTGTATTAAGATTAGTAGTAGACTAACTGACTAACCTGAAAAAATGAGCCCCCACTATGCGATCTTGAGAACGGGTCTTTTCTCCAACTATATTAAGATCAATAGTAGACGTGTTTGTTGCCAAAATGCAGTGAGGAGGGCAGGCCTTTTCAATTTCACTAAATATGGACTGTTTCAGTGGAATCTTCTCAATAACAGCCTACAGAGAGGAAAAAAGAAAAAAAAGTGCATCAGGCGGACCTTTAATCCTGAAAAAAAAAAAAAAAAAACTTGACTGTGCACTCAACACAAAGAAGGCCCATGGAGACATAATAATGATTCAAGTTCTAGAGATATACTTTCAACCCTGCTAATGAAGAATATGGAACCAAACAAGAGCTAAGAAGCTCCTGTAGTATGAGGATAACTTCATCTGATTTGGAAGTTTTGTTTCCCCTTGCTCGGATGGGATGTTCTGACAGTGCCATGCTTGATATAAACAAATAACATTAATAAATGATCAACCGGACAAGTGTATCAGATATTTACTGTCCATGATTAGCCATATTTCTAGCATCTAAAATATCGTTAACGGTTTAAAATAATTATTGCATTTACTTAAGAACATAAATAGATAAACAGAATCCAGAACCAAAATGATTGAATCAACTTGAACAAAGGCCAACCTCTATGACCATATCCACATGTTTGAATTCTGAGTAGTCCAATACACCTTTAAGAAGTGATAGGGCCTTGTCCGCCTTATCTTTAGTCAATGTTCCCTTAGTTACTTGACCACGTAGATTTTCTGGTACAAATATATCAATTATAAGTTTCGAAAAATGATAAGAGGAATAGTCATTTAGAAAAGATTTTCACTAAATAACCAATATCCTAGCACAAAAAAGGTGATCAACTTTTTCGATACAAAATTGCAGTTTTCTCTAGCAATAGTAGGGAAGTTCTCTATGTTCCATTGTTCAAATGATGCACATTTATCAATAATGAAGTAATGAACATTTAACACTTAAAAAAAGTACCTGCTACCATTTTCATCCCCTTTTGTAGATAATCAGGATTGATTTCCTTCAGAATTACGGATATATTGCTTAGTATAAGAGCTGTAGCAATGCCAGAACCCATTAAACCACCACCAATAACAGCAACTTTCTTTATACGCCTTGGTTTTAGTCCAACATCAGTTACATTAGGTACCTGTGAATATTCGTGCAAGTTTTTTTTCAGTTCATACAACATAGTTTATGATTTCAGGTATCACAGATTGACAACACGTCTTTCTCACAGGTTCTGTTATTACTAGACTTGTGTTTGGTACATGGATTCAAGGGTTGGAAAGTTTGGGTTAGGGTTAGGTTGAAGGAGGAAGAAGAAGACAGAGAGAGAGAGAGAGAACAAGTCCTAATTAAAGTGACTGCCAGCTAAGAAGATATCAACCAGAAATACTACAAATGAAAAATAATAAAGCAGAAAAATCTCATGTATAAAAAGACGAGCTCGTGATGCATGAGAAAATTCATCAAAGAAAAACACCTTGGAAGTTGAGCGCTGAGCAAAGAAGACATGGACAAGACCTTTTGCAGTACTTGATAGCACCAATTCTTTGAATACTTTTGACTCCTGAAATAAGATCTCATCTTAGTTCATAGTGGTGTCAGAAATTTATACCAAAGCATCTCACATTAATCATGACTGAAGTAGATTGGAAACATTATTAATGTAAACAAGTGCAAGAACTTAGGCAGTTCCCTTCCTTTCATATATGGAAGGCCTAAAAAATTTTCATGACTCAATGGCTACAAAAAGTATACCAAGAATTCCGAACGATGGCACTGAACTTCCTTACAGATGCTGATGCTGATCATCACGTATCATTAGAACTCTATAACGAAAAATGGAATACATACTTTTAACAGGCCAGAATATCCTCCAAACGCAACGCCCTCGGCAATTGCATCAAGGCACATCTGGTGCTGAGGTAGATTTGGAGCAGTCAGTCTTGCCTTTTGCCTAGCAACTTTCAATATCTCATGTGCTTCAGAAAGGGGCCCGAGTTTATCAGTCCTTCGGAGAGAAGAGATCCAAGGTTTACGCCTCTCAGCAATGTCTAAAGCCCAGAGTCGTGATACCCGCAACAATTCTTCAGAAGAGACGACTGCATCAATAAGATCTAGCTCCTTCCCTTTGTTGGACATTATTGACTTGGATGACTGCAAAGATTCATATAGCTAATATTACACAGATTGTTTTTAACGGTGTGAAATGTAAATTATATGGCATGGATTACATGTTCATAGAACAAAAGTGATCTTAAGGAATTACTTCTTTATAACAGGACTGATGAATGGAATTCACTATTGACTTTGATATGTAATCAAAAGTAAAGCAACAAAGCCACGCAACGCACGTGCACATGCGCACTCCCGCACACACACACTCTCTCTTGACTTTGATATGAAATCAAAAGTAAAGTGACGAAGCAATGCAAGACAAGCACTCCACACACACTAACCTATAAGAAAATCTCTCCACACATAGAGGCCAAATCACAGAAATCCGCTAATGATTTGAAATTGAAGTAGTTTCATATTCAGCAAAAAAAAAAATTTAATTGACACGCGCACGCACACACACACGCTTGTGTTGAATTTTCTTCAAGTTAGGACCTCTTGGACTTCATAGAGCTCAAACCTAAGGGGGCATCACAAGTCAAAGGTCTCGTGAAGGGATTGGCTAGCATCTCCATAGAAGGAAAATAGTCCACAAAGATCATGCACCCACCCACGCGATCACGCCCACTCACACACATGCTCTATTGACTTTGATATGTAATCAAAAGCAAAGTGAGGAAGCAATGGAACACACACACAATATAAGAAAGTCTCTCCACACACACTAACACTATCAGAAAGTCTCTCCACATAGAGGCCAAACAACAGAGTTTTGTTTTCAGCAAAAATATTTGACGGGCGAACATGCACGCACGTCCCCACACCACACGCGCCCACCCGTGGATACGGACATGCGCAGACACACACATAGGAGCCACACACTGAAACCCGCTAATGATTTGAAGTTGAAGGATCTTTTGTATTCAGAAAATTTTGAAGGTAAATAATTGGTCTGCCATTATCACCTAAACATATTTTTAGGGTAATCTGAATTCCTAAAAGTAGTCATATATTGCTTTTCTTGATTGACAAATTCCCAGAAACTAGTTGACGCGGGACAACGACCCTGAAATCCGTGAATGCCCATGATATGCTAATTTGCCGAAATTAAACTAATTAATTGAACAACTAAATCATAAATTAAAGCGATACCTTGGGGTTTCTCAGGATTCTACTTAGGTGGTCATGCTTTGGTTCACATAGGGTCCAATCTGACGCCCGAGATCCGTTAGGATGGCGGAAGAGCCGATCCGAGAGATAGAACTCTTGCTTCGTCTGGGTCGGGGCATTAGATCGTAGCTCCTCGTGGAATCGATAGCTCCCTGCTAGGACTTTAGAATCGAAGCGGCTAATGGCTCAAATCGAGCAAGCTCCAGTTCAACAATGGTTATGGATCGATGGGCTAGGGTTGGATTCGATCCATAAGGATGGACATCAATATTGCTCTAGATCTAGGGTTTGAGATTTGAACAATCAAGCAAAAGGGAGATTTGGGATTCAAGAGATTAGCAAGATAATAGGAAGATAGAAGATCAAAGTAACATGGGCATCTCACCCTTGGCCTCACACCAAACCCCTCTCGGGGAAGAAGACTCACTCTTCAAGCTCCTCACAAGCCAAAGCAAATAGCTCTTTTCATTAATTCAAAATCAAGTGCCAAAAATGGCTTACAAATTAGGCTATATAGCCATTACAAGAGAATAAACCTAAAAATAGAAAAGTACTAAGTTTACCCTAAGTGGTAACTCACAAAAAGGACAAAAACTAAGGATAAAAAAGACAATTATGTCACTTATGACGCTGATGCGCGAGTTTTCACGGGCGTCTGAACTGGGGTCCACGGACGTTCGTCGCCTACTCACGGACGTCCGTGGTGCACTATGGACATCCATGCTCACTAGACAGTGAGCACCTCGAAATCCGGACGTCCGTCCTGGAGCCACGGGCGTCCGTCGTCTGCTGATGCCTAGTGCTCCCAATCTGAACTCTAGGGCCTTCCCTTGGGAATCTACCGATAACTCGTAATTATCATTGCTCGAATTAATTTTACGTCTAATTTCGGCATGCAAGTTATGAATATGTTGTGCAAATGTATCCGCGGACTCGGATGTGCGGTGAGATGCAGACATAGGAATCAAATCTACGGGTGTTCTTGGCTTATGACCATGCACCACTTCAAACAGACTCTTACCTGTGGACCTATTGACGGAGTTATTATATGCAAACTCGGCTAATGGCAAAATGAAGTCCCAAGTTCTAATGTGGTCATCAACAAGACAACGAAGTAGATTGCCTAGGCTCCTATTGGTGGCTTCCGTTTGGCCATCGGTTTGCGGGTGATATGTCGAAGAAAACTGGAGCATCGTACCCATCGTGTGCCATAGGGTTTTCCAAAGGTAACTTGTAAACTTGACGTCCTTATCCGACACAATAGTCTTGGGTAACCCGTGGAGACGCACTACCTCGTTAAAAATTAACTTCGCCACATGGGTTACATCCGTGGACTTGTGGCACGGTATGAAGTGGGTCATCTTGGAGAAGCGGTCCACGACAACAAAAATAGAGTCGTGCTTGCGGAGGGTCTTGGGAAGACCCAACACAAAGTCCATAGAGACATCTTGCCAAGGCGTGTGTGGTACTGGCAAAGGGGTGTATACGTCGGTATTTTGCCTTTGTTGCTTGGAAACTTGGCAAAACTTGACAAGTACGACATAGGCGCACAATTCGGGCAACATCACCCATAAGACCCAGCCAAAAGAATCGATCTTCAACGAGCGCGATGGTCTTGTTGCGCCCAAAATAACCGGCAATCCCCCCGGCATGCAACTCCCAAGTGAGGAAGCACAATGACATGCGAGGGATGCATAGACGATTTCCCATAAACAAATACTCATCTTGGAAGGTATACTTGGAGTTAGCATTGGGCGGATTGTCCCGTAGAGCAATGTATTCCGCCCCAAAATCTGGACACTCGGGATAGTCTTGGATCAACCGCTCAAATCCCACGACCTCGGTGCTCATGACTTGCAAAGTCGTTACCTAGCGACTAAGAGCATCCGCTGCTTTGTTTTCAGCACTGGCCTTGTGCTTAAATACAAATGTGAACCCTTGAAGGTACTCGACCCACGTCGCGTGCCTTCGGTTCAACTTCTTTTGGGAAGCAAGGAAGCGTAAGGGTTCATGGTCGGAAAATAGGACAAATTCCTGCGGTCTAAGATAATGTTTCCAATACCAAAGAGATTGGACAACCGCATAGAACTCCTTATCATAGGTGGAGTATTTTTGCTTTGCCTCGTTGAGTTTTTCACTAAAGTAACAGGGTGACCCTCTTGGCTAAGCACTCCACCTATTCCTACACCAAAAGTGTCACAAGCAACCTCAAAGACCTTTAAAAAGTTCGGTAGGCGCATGACGGGTGCACTAGACATTTTTCCTTTTATCTCGGTAAAGGCCTTCGCCGCGGCTTTGCTCCATTGATCTCCCCTTTCTTCATACAATCGGTGATGAGAGCCATAATGGTGTTAAAGCTTCGAATGAAGCGACGATAGAAGGTGGCCAACCCATGGAAGCTACGGACCTCATGTATGTTCTTAGGCTCGGACTACTCTACAATAGCCTTTACCTTTTTCGGGTCCGCAACCATACCATCGGCCGAGACAATGAACCCCAAGAAGACAACGGATCGTTCCATACACAATCTCTCCTCTTAATGTTTCACAAACCAACCGAAGGTGGACCAAGTGTTGCTCCTTGTCGTGACTATAGATAAAAATGTCATCAAAATACACCACAAGGAACTTCCCGATAAATGGTCGCAACACTTGGGCCATGAGCCTCATGAAAGTGCTTGGGGCATTTGAAAGCCCAAAAGGCATGACCATCCACTCATAAAGACCATCCTTGGTCTTGAAAGCGGTTTTCCATTCATCACCGGGGCGGATTCGAACTTGATGGTAGCCACTCTTGAGATCTATCTTAGAGAAGACAGTGGCCCCAACCATCATATCTAACATATCATCGAGCTTCGGTATAGGAAACCGATATTTGACTGTAGTTTTGTTGATGGCCCCACTATCCACACACATCCGCCACGTGCCATCTTTCTTAGGTGTGAGTAGTGCAGGAATGACACGTGGGCTCAAGCTCTCTTGGATGAACCCCTTCCAAAGGAGCTCATGAACTTGCCGCGATAACTCGGCATGTTCCACCGGATTCAACCTATAATGAGGTAGGTTTGGTAGGGTAGATCCGGGAACCAAATCTATGGCGTGTTGAATGTCACGCATGGGAGGGAGCTCATCGGGCAAGTCTTCCAGGAAGACATCCACAAACTCTTTCAAAAACTGGCCCAACCTCCTTGGGGTAGTCACCCATAGACTTGAGAGCACGCTCAGCGGTAATGACAACATACACCATACTCTCATCTAACGACGCTCTCTCAAACTCCAAAGGGCTCACGATATTGATGGTCTTAGATTGACCGCCCTTCTTCTTGTCCGATGGTGTCTTGGGAGGCAAGGGGTTTAATTTTATCTTATTGCCCCCATGCATGAACGTGCACATATTTGACCGCCCAAGGAGGGTCACGTCCATGTCATAGAGTCATGGCCTCCCCAAGATGATATGGACCACATCCATCGGCACCACATCACACCATAAATTGTCCGAATAAGAGGCTAATTGTATCGGCACACGACACCTTTGGGACACGAGGATGGAAGAGGAGTCGACCCATGCGACTTTATATGGTCTCGGGTGGGGCTCGGGTGTAAGCCCTAAGCGGGTAATGGTGTCTGTAGACACAACATTCGTGCAACTCCCGCTATCCATAATGACTCTACAACTCTTCTCCCCACACTTGACGAAAGTATTGAAAATGCTATCTCTACGCCAATCACCCCTATCTTCACGTTGAAGTTGTGCAAGGGCACACCTCACAACCAAGCACTCTTGGGTGCAAACTAGTGCTCGGTTACCATCGTCACCCTCCTCCTTACTAGGCGTGACTTCCAGTTCATATACTTCCTCTTCTTCACCTTCTCCTCATCAACTTCTTCTTCAACCAAGAGAGTCATTTGTGGGTCTCGGGTAGGGCATTGGGCGGCAAAGTGGCCAAACCCATGACATTTATAGCATTTGGTTTGAGTGCCACCCTTTGAGGACTCACCTATCACACCTTTCCCTTTGTCAACCCGAACATTTGTAGGAGTGGGTTGGGTCGGTTTGAGAGGTGGATTTCCAGCACTAGGCCTCCCTTCTCCAACTCTATGGCTACCAGCATGCGGCTCAAATCGTCTCACCTCCGTCGCTTTCAAGTACCTCTCAAGGTCTTGCACAACGGCGTAGCACTCTTCAAGAGTGTCGACGGGATGGGAGATCAACTCTTTTTGGAGGTCCAATCGCAACCCGGTGCGGAACCTTGAAAGAGTGACTTGAGGATCTTCCGATATATTGGCTCTCATCATGAACTCCTCAAACTTGCCAATGTACTCGGCTATGGGCATACTACCTTGGCGCAGATTTTGTCACTGGTTAAGTAGGCGGCGGTAGTATGATAAAGGAACGTACTTCTCCGTGAGACGCTCCTTCATGTCCTCCCAACGGGTAATGGGAGCACGATCCGCATTCACACGCATGCGCTCGACATTGACCCAAAAGAGTTGAGCTTGACCAATGAGCTTCATTTTCGCAAGTCTAACACACCGCTCATTGTCCATGCCATGCCACTCAAAATGGTGATCCATATCGGAGACCCAATCGAGAAAGACTTTAGGGTCCATTCTTCCATCGAAGGTCGAAAACTCCGTGAGACGCTCCTTCATGTCCTCCCAACGGGTAATGGGAGCACGATCCGCATTCACACGCATGCGCTCGACATTGACCCAAAAGAGTTGAGCTTGACCAATGAGCTTCATTTTCGCAAGTCTAACACACCGCTCATTGTCCATGCCATGCCACTCAAAATGGTGATCCATATCGGAGACCCAATCGAGAAAGACTTTAGGGTCCATTCTTCCATCGAAGGTCGAAAACTCAACTCGAACATTCTTGAGGAGTTTCTCATCCGGGTCGCAGTCATCTCCGTGATGAACTAGTTCCCTATGATTCCGATTTCGCCCCCCGGGCTGTTCGCCACGCTCAAAGCGCGGACCATTACGCTCATTGCGTCGGTCATGATGCTCCTCATCACCTTCCAACTGATCCAAGCGATTGAGAAGCATCTCATTAGAGGCAACTATAGCCATTTGGGCTTCCTCCATGGCATTCATCCTATCCTTCATAGTGATCAACATGGCTTGGATGCATTTAAGAGCATTGGCAATCATACTCGGGTCCATGGTGACCACAACACACTAACACGGGTTCTAACACAAATGAAATGAATTTTAGGGAAATCAAAATGGCATGCAAAAGATGCTCTAACCTAGAACCTAAGCTTTGATACCAAAACTGACGCGGGATAATGACCCTGAAATCCGTGAATGCCCATGATATGCTAATTTGCCGAAATTAAACTAATTAATTGAACAACTAAATCACAAATTAAAGCAATACCTTGGGGTTTCTTGGGATTCCACTTAGGTGGCCATGCTTTGGTTCACGTAGGGTTCAATCCGACGCGCGAGATCCATTAGGATGGCGGAAGAGGCGATCCGAGAGATAGAACTCTCGCTTCGTCTAGGTCGGGGCATTAAATCGTAGCTCCTCGTGAAATCGATAGCGTCTCGCTAGGACTTTGGAATCGAATATGCTAATGGCTCAAATCAAGCAAGCTCGAGTCCAACAACAGTTATGGATCGATGGGTTAGGATTGGATTCGATCCATAAGGATGGACATCAATACTGCTCTAGATCTAGGGTTTGAGATTTGAACAATCAAGTAAAAAAGAAATTTGGGATTCAAGAGATTAGCAAGATAATAGAAAGATAGAAGATCAAAATAACATGGGCATCTCACCCTTGGCCTCACACCAAACCCCTCTCGGGGAAGAAGACTCACTCTTCAAGCTCCTCACAAGTCAAAGCAAATAGCTCTTTTCATTAATTCAAAATCAAGTGCCAAAAATGACTTACAAATTGGGGTTTATAGCCATTATAAAAGAATAAATCTCAAAATAGAAAAGTACTAAGTTATCCTAAGTGGTAACTTAAAAAAAGGACAAAAACTAAGAATAAAAAGGACAATTACGTCACTTATGACACTGATGCGCGAGTTTTCACGGACGTCCGACCTGAGGTCCACGGATGTCTGTTGCCTACTCACAGACGTCCGTGGTGCACTATGGACGTCCGTGCTCACTAGACAGTGAGCACCTCGAAATCCGGACATCCGTCCTGGAGCCACAGGCGTCCGTCGCCTGCTGATGCGTGGTGCTCCCAATATGAACTCTAGGGCCTTCCCTTGGTCGTTCTTGATGTTCCTTGGCCGTTCAGTCGCTTCTTTCGCTGTTGATACACCTTGTATGGCCTGAACCCTATGTCTTTGTTGGTGGCGTCCCCGTCACTAACCAAAACAATACTGATAATCAAAACAAGCATTCTTACAAGAACTTAAACCCCTGTCATCCAGGTGCATGCATATGTCAAAAAATTTTGCTTTTCAACACCAATTTTTTTTTGTTAGAATGACCTATAAGTTTCTTATGGATTATAGTAGACATAGGGCGTACCAGCATCATTTCGACAGCCTTTGACAACCCTATAAGCCTTGGCAGACGTTGGGTGCCTAATAAATAAGCACAAGTTTCTCAGCACGGTGTTTCGTATGGAATGCAACAACAGGATCAATCTCATAACCTCCTCAGATATAGCCCAAATATAAAAGAAAGCAACATACCTCCACCCCCAGGAATTATCCCAAGTGTGAGCTCTGGCAAGCCAAATTGGGTTTCTGGAGTAGCAATGCGTGCGTGGCAAGCCTGTATAAAATTTATAGGGAGGACGCATTTCAGAAGCATGTTTGAGAACCTCATTGTGAAAAATGAATAGAAATGGTCCCATTTAGCCGTAGGTACAAACCATTGCCAACTCTAAGCCACCACCTAGTGCAAGTCCTTGAATAGCAGCAACAGAAGGCTTTTTGGCATCTGAATCAAGATTAAATGGTGATCAATTGATCATGATTATAGATAAGAAGAAAACTTTGCTTTGACTTAAGTTTCCACAAATTATGAAATATTTCCTATATAAATACAAATCAATTGTGTAATTAACTCAACAAATTCCCCCAAAAAAGTGACTAAGGTGAAAACCTTCAATAATGTTGACCAGCATTTCAATAGACACATTTGGTAGAAGTGAAAGATTCCCTGCCAAAGAAAAGCATACTCTGATAAATGCCCAAAATCATAACTGGAACCAAATTTGAGACTAGCATCACATCCACCATACACACTTAAACGTATGTCCTACCAGTCGTCTGGGCTTGCTGAAAAACATTGATATCAAAACCGCCTGAAAACTTCCCGCCCTCACCTTTTAAGAGAGAATTGAAAACATGATCAGTGGACATTAAATAATGAACAATTCAAGAGTAATCAATGGATAATTAGCCAAACTAAAACTTCAGTAAATAATTCTAATAAAACCCATCAAGCCTACATGAAGCATATGCCAAACTAAACGAGCAAGTAAGACTGTCAATGCGTCGTGTCAGGTCAGGCCAAAATCCAAGCCGGTCTGAACCGTTGGCCCTTAACCTTGATCCAATCCATCCATCGGATGCACTTGATCCGACACAACCCGAGGCCAAGGTAACATGCCTCAACCAACCCAATGAGCCAAGGAAATATGCCCAACCTAACCAGAAAACCAGGCCAGGTCGGACCAACCTCTCTCTCTCTCTCTCTCTCTCTCTCTCTCTCTCTCTCTCTCTTTATATATATATATAAAATATTGGATAGGGTCAGGCCAAAAGTGGACCCGACTTGACCCGAACTTTGTGTCGGATTTTTCCCGAACCTGACCTGACGGGCCAAGCTTTATACACCCAACCAGATTAAAAACTGGGTCGACTGGGTCAGGTTATGGGCTGACCTGACTCATTGACAGCCCTACTAGCAATGGTATCAATGAGAATGTTGTATGATTTCAAATATTACCAATCACTAATGCTTAATTAAGATAGAGGGTAATTTCAGTCCAGTTTCCTAGTCCTTAACTAGCTGGAAATGGATACACCCATAACTAAATAATCAACAACTGAATGGCTTTGCAGTTCAAGCGGAGAAGTGGTCAATATAGATCACAACCTCCAAAAATTAACCATGAGCAAGTTGCATGAGCAGAGAGGCAAACCTAGAAGGATCTAGTAGGAGCAGTTAAAGTCAAATTTAGGAATTTGCAACATGAAAAGTTCTCAAGACTATCCAAGGGGAAATTGAAAGTCAGATTTTATAAACTAAAATGCTCTCGATCACGTCTCTGAAAGACAAAATCTCCATACTCCAACATGATTATAGCAATATTCTTCAATGTTACCGATTTAAAAAAAAAAAACACAATATTCTTCAATGTGAGAGCACGTATATGAGTGGAAGTTATTTTACATCTACACGTTCTTTGTTTTTTGAGAAATTTGCACTTTCGGCCCTATAATTTTGCTTATTTGCAAAAACAGCCCTGTAGTTTCACTCTTTGCGCAAAAGGCTAGCTACAAGCCAAGCCGTTTCCACGTCAGCACACATATATCCTCTTCTTTATATATATATATATATATATATATATATATATGAGAATTCTTCTTTATATGAGAATTCTCCTATATTTTTTATTTTCCTGTAGTCTGTTTTCTTTGTACCAGTACAGACCACACTATATAGCTGCAACACAACGACCATTGGTAAGATAGCGTTTTTAATAGTAGCTATAAAAAATTATAAGATAAGAAAAGAATGGTCATATCCGCTATCTTATGGTAGCACGCCGCTGACATAAGGTAGCGTATCGCTATCTTACCAGTGGTTGTTGTGTATCGCTATCTTACCAGTGGTTGTTGTGTATCGCTATCTTACCTTAAGATAAGGTAGCGCCGCTGACATACGCTACCTTAAGTTAGCGCCGCTATCTTAAAATAGTGTATCACTATCTTAAGGTAGCGGATCGCTATCTTAAGATAGCACCACTAACATAAGGTAGCGGGTCGCTATCTTAAGGACCCGTATCGCTATCTTAAGGTAGCGCCGCTATCATAAGGTAGCGTAACCTTAAGTTAGCGCCGCTATCTTAAGTTAGGATGAAATGGATGTTCCCATACTTTATCATTTTGATGGTGTCCGAATCGTCGATAATACTTACAACGGTGGACATCGGAAGATTGTCGTTGTTAGAGAGAAGATATCATTTGATCAATTTAAGCAGAAAATGTATAATGTCAGTAGGACTCGACCGAAAGAACATTCAGTTACACTATCAGTTTCTTTGCGCATAAGAAAGGAGTTAATGTTTGCCGAATTGTCCTACTCCGATGATCTTACGAACTTATTTAAAGCATATCGTATTGGTGATGGTGTGATAAATGTTTATATCGAAAAATCATTAGCATCTCCTATGACAGAAATTTTATCGTCTATTGAAGCATTTCAACCGTTCTAGTAGGAAACAAACGAAGATGATAAAGAAATTGAGGAAAACGTCAGATTAGGAGATGATGATGATAGTGTAGAACCAGAACATTTGATTGAAAATCAAGGAATACGGTTTGAAGAGGAAAACTTCGTTGCACCGATGATAGTTGACGATGATAAAAATATAAATATAGGGTTTCCCCCTACCGTAGGCCTCTGGAGCAACCTTCTTCAGACATTCGAATGAGAGAAGGTGATGAAGATCAAGGATATTGTCCTCAAATGAATCCGATGCATGATACATCTTAGCTCAACTTCGAATCGATAAACAATACATTTGACTGAAATAAGTGGGAAACGTTTTTAGGAGGCCTTAGTCCATATCAATGACGTTCCGAATCAATAGCTTCAGAGCAAACGATAATCGAGCCTTCAACAGAACAGCCCCTCGCACCTCAAACATTCCCACCTCGGCCAACCTCAACCCAAACAACTGCACTTCAACCAAACGTACCTCAACGGACTCAATCTCAATCACGTAATAATCATCTAGTCGATGACGGTGCTAGTGATCTTGAAAATAATTAAGCACCGCCATCGCCCACTTCGCGTGCTGATACTAATAGGGGAATTGATCAACCTCTGATGGACGAAGACTATGATCTTAATGACTCAGAGGGCGAGTATATGAATTCGGATGATGAAGAACTATATGAAGGGGGGCCATTAACTGTTAGTCAAGCATTCAGAAATAAAAAATATTCCAAAGAGCTCTTAAAGAGTTTGTCATGGCAAATAATTTTTAAATTAAACCAATAAAAACCAGTCCTCTTCGAGTTACGGCGAGGTGTGTTGAAGTATGGTGTGTTTGGTGAATACATGCATCAAAATTGGTCGGTGTGGACACATTTATCGTGAAGACTTTTCGCCCGGAACATACGTGTGGAATGTCAGCTTTCGGAAGAGGAAATCGCCAGTGTACGACATCGTGGATATCTTCCTTCGTGAGAGATAAGTTGTTAAAAGGCTTTGACGAGAGTCCTGCTTCAATAATTTTTTATATTAAAAAAAAAATACAATGTAACAGTAAGTTATTGGAAAGCATGGAGAGGGAAAGAAATGACGTTGAATGATATCCGAGATAGCTGGAAGGAGCAATTTAAGATGTTACCGTCCTATGTCGCCGAATTACAAAGGGTTGATCCAGACGTACAGAACAAATTATGTCGCGAGCCTGATAATGCCTTTCAGAGGTTCTTCGTAGCATTTGAACCTTGCATTAGGAGCTTCCGTAATACTTTGCGAAGAATAATTGTGATAGATGAGACATTTGCGCGGACGATACAAAGGAGTGTTGTTGATAGCTACGGGGATAGACAGGAATAGACATTTATTCCCTATAGCGTTTGGCGTTGTACCCAAAGAAAATGAAGATCATTGGATATGGTTCCTTGATCTATTAGGGAGACGCGTAATCGGAGACTTTCAAGAGCAGTTTGTATTGATATCAGATCGGCAGAAGGGGTTGATGGAAGCTATGCATAATATTTTTCCTAACGCCTTTTACAGCTATTATATGTGGCACCTAGCTTTGAATCTTTTTTATACATATAAGGATACAATCTCTCGATCGCTGTTTTGGGTTGCTGCCCGTACATTCTCCGAGGTAAAATTTAAAAGAATTTTACGAAAAATAGAAGACGAGGCCCCCCGGAATGTATAACATAGATTAAAGAAGTCAGTGATCATTTCTGGGTGCGCGCATATTTTTCAGGAAAGCGTTATGATATGCAGACAATAAATATAGCAGAAAGTATTAATAGTGTGTTGAAGATAGCCAGAGAAGAACCGATCGTGACAATGCTAGAAACCATTCGCACGAAGGTAGCCGAATTCTACCTTCGGCCTCAGGAGGAAGGAAATAAAATGACACACGTGTTGACACCGATGGCGGAAGAGTACCTAACACGAAATTCAGGGTGGGCTCATCAAAAAAATATTATTCCTTATGGTTGCGATACATTTCAAGTTAAATAGGTGCAATACACTCACAGTGTTGATCTAGAGAAACGAACGTGCATATGCAGACGTTGGGCTATCCTTGGATTACTATGTTCGCATGTGATCGCTGCATTATCACACAGGAACAGGGACAAAGAGATTCCTGAGTTTTGTGAGCATTGATTTACCAGTGCCTTATTTAGGGAAACTTACAAAGAACACTTTGTTCTGACCGTTTATAAGCACCAATGGACCATTCTAAGGGAAGACATCGAAGTTTTGCCTCCGCACAGGATACGTCTAGCCGGTCGCCCGAAGAAAAGGAGGATAAGATCTAAGGGCGAAGTTCGACCACTACGATGTAAAAATTATAACGAATACGGACATAACCGCCGCTCATGTAAATTTGTTAGAATATGAAACCCATTTCATAATGTAATTTGCAAAAATAAGATTAGATCGAATATTTCTTGAACTTGTCAAATTTTTCTAAGTTTTTTTTATTTTTAATCTTGCCGAATTATTACCAAAACCCAAATTGGTGACTATGATGATAAAAAAATCATTAGCAATGAAAGCCAGTTGGCAGTACTATAACACCTACTTAGGCACTTTTGTCAGCATTCACAAGGTCGGTGAAGCACTGATTTGTTGAAGTGTTGAATAACCTTTTCACGAGTAGTGTGTAAACATTTCAAATTTTCAATCCTAGTTTTGAAAAGAGAGTAATTACCTGACAGACAAAGTAGGCCCTTTCACACTACTCAAGGGTTAAGGGATAATGGCTCCTCACCGACAGTTAAATACCAAATTGTATTTAAATGATCTTACACCATTAAAATTAAAGTTTTCATCTCACACATCTATGATCAAGCTAAATTTCCCAACTTGCAATCTATCATTGAACTTGTTCAGCCCAATGAAACATGCCGATAATTAGAGGTGAATCATCCAATTGTTGATGGTTCGGATCACCCACATCTTAAATCATGAATGGTGTACGATCATTTAAACGGTTAGGAGAGTCCGGTTCCCAATTTAAATTAGGATGGTGCTTAAAATGGTGTTTAAATGATCTTACACCATTAAAAGTAGAATTTTTATCTCACACCATTGAAGTGTGATTTATTATTATGCGTAGTAGCATACATCTATGACCAATCTAAATTGTCCAAGTGGCAACCCATCATTGGGACATACATATAAGTGGATTTGAACCATTTGATTGATAAATTTTAACATTAGCTATTAAAATCGAAAACAATTGTTGATATTAATTATAATCAACATATCAGGTGATTCAAATTTCCCTAAGACACTATTTTTGGGCATGCTGCACTTCAATCTATGATCTATCACTTCGACGGTACAGATCACCCCGCATCTTAACTCATTGAAGGTGTAAGATCATTTAAACACCATTTTGGTGTTTAAATGATAGTCAAGAGAGTCGGGTGCATTTAAATAAGGACTCCAATTGACTCTCTTAACATTCATTTAAACACCAAAGTCAACATTGTGTGTGCAAGGTCAATTGTGTGACAAATAGATAGGGGTAAAAGATGATTTGCATCATATGATTCCAAGCTGGTAATAGAGGTATCCTTATTTGAAAATTTCGAGTAAATGCACCTTAAAGTCAGGCCAAACAGTTAGAGAATCCAGAACCTAGAGATCCCAACTCAAGATGAGTTGGCATCAGGTGCAAGGGTAAAATTCATAAAATATTTTATTGTGTTTACCGAGTTAGATCGATATAGCAGTGTGTGTGAATGGTCAAACCGTTAAAATATACAAAAATATATGGACGAATAACGTATCACCTCTATATAAGTGAAAGAAAATCGACAGAAAAATTTACACAAAAATATATAAAAGAAAAATTTACACAAAAATATATAAGTGAAAGAAAAATAACTACTCAGTTATTTTTCCAAGCGTGCACAAGGAATGTCCAATTTCGGCTCGAAATTGCTGCATGTTTTTCTCGTCGAAATCTATTCTCCGTCATTCGGAAAAATACTCAATATACTTCAATACAAAAACACCACAGTCCCAACTGTTGTGTTGGCGGGGAAGATCGACACCGTCTATCACCGTTAGCTACCACGGTTGATCAAGAGCAAAACTCAATCCGATAGTGTGAAGAAGTCGCGGCAGGTGATACAACAAACTTTCTTTGTGCGATTCGAACTTCCTTGAACACTCTGGGTTGGCCGGGTCTATCAGCTTCACAGCGCGGTTCACTACAGACACAATAGCCAATGCTCAATGTTGATATCTCTGGCTATGCATTAGAAAATAAATCCGTGTAACCGGAGATCTAATTAGTACTGTGTTTATTAAGAAATATGAAAAGTGTTAATGTAATTTAAAAAAGAATTTACCACCCCACAACATTAATACCGCGTGTCATACTCTTCAATAGGACCTCAAGCGGTTTGCACTGGTGATGAACATTCCACCTGTCACAGTACGCTTCCTATTTATCTAAGTCATTGAGTGGCTTTAGATTTTCATCAGCCACAAATTTATTAAATTTTGAGTGGTCCGCTATAATCAGGGTCTGTAATTGATTATTAGAATAATTCATTAATTGAAAGACACGAATGACGTAAATAAAGGCAAATAAATAAAATAATAAAGGAAAAAAATGATACCAGGGCCGAGGCCGATGTAAACCAGCTCTTGTCCGCCATTTCCGTAAATATAGAGTCGTTTTTACTCTCTAAGACTTTGAAGTATATGTCCATCACTTTATTGTTAAGCCACACCCTTCCCTTGAGGACCCTTAAATTCTCTACGGTGACGTTGACACCAGAGATAGTATTCACGAGCGCAGGATCATCATTCGCAGGCCGGTTCCACATACTGAGCATAAATTTATGTTCCATGGACTGTAGCTCATCCTCTTCTTTTTCGACGGCGACCACTCTTTGTCGTTTTACATATTCTTTCTTAGTTGGCGTCTTTCTTTTCTTCCGTGCTCGCAACTCGTACCCCGTGCCCTTCTTTTTTAAGTCGACCTTACCCTTTGACGCAGAAAGCTTTATTGGTAGTGATTTAAGTGATGTCGGCTGCGACTCATAAGTAGGCTGGGTTACTGGAGCTTCAACCACTTTGTCGACCGACGGTTGGAGTGTAGTGGGATGAGAGGAGAAAGGCTTGGGTGGAGAGGATTGAGGGTAAGTGGGTTCAGAGGAAGAAGGCTGTGGTGCAGAGGGTTGAGTGGTAGAAGGCTTAGGTAAAGAGAGCTCAGAAGGTTGGGGTGCAGAGGGTTGAGTGGTAGAAGGCTTAAGTAAAGAGGGCTCAGGGGCAAAGTGATAAGAGGGAGGGGACTTGGGGGTAACAAAAGTATCAAAGAGCACTGAAGATAGCATTTCATCCTATATAGTTATCAAAAAAGAAGTTAAATTAATTATTCACCATATCCGCTATCATACCACTATCTTAGGATAGCGTTCTGCTATCTTAGGATAGCGAAACGCTATCTTAAGTTAGCGGATAGTTATCTTAAGTAATCTAAAAATAATATTTAAGATAGCTTTACCCTTAGTAGTGTTAGTGATCTAAAAATAACGATATAAAAAAAATAAAATAAAAAATTATATATTTTAAGTTAATATATACCTTTGATAAATAAGATTTTACTGCCCCAAGATCATTCTTTATGGCAGCATCTTCGCTCTTCAAGCAAGCTACTTGATCTTCTAGAGACTACTTTCGCTTCTAAGGTTTTCTTTTCTCTTCCGAGCTACTCAATTGTTATCGCATATCCTTTTAAAATAGAGAAGGCGCAATTGAAATCGCCTTTCATTTCTCTAACTGTCATCCGGAGAGACGAACACTCTTTCCGAAGCTCCGTTACTTCGTTTATAAGTTGGGGATGCCTAGCAAGCTGTTCTCTTGTTGGTTGCTGCATACTTTTCGATTCTTTCCCCTTTGATTTCGCTTGGTGACGTAGAACGATCTCGTAATCGTCATTATCGTCACTGTTATCATCGTCATCGTCATCATCCTCATCATAATCATCGTGTAGCTCTTTCGCTCTTTTTTGGGTCGGGTGTTTATATTCTCTTTTCCATTCTCTTTCCATCTCTCTTTGTCTGAAGAAGAGCCGAACTGATCGATATTGTAATTTGTGTTTCTTAACATCGAGGTTGACAATGACCGGAGAATTAAGAATTTTTTCTCAGTAATAATTTGGATTACGGCTGAATTTCATTGCTTCCCATTTCAACAGCCTCAGAAAGGAACTTTTCAGCTGAGTACGAGCGAGGTGGACTTTTGAAAAGTGTTTCAACGCCTAAATCTGTAAGGCGATAGTGCACCCATATATGTTATATGTCCATTTTAGCGACACTTTTGTCGCTTCTCTTCTGACTATCGCTTTACATATGCAATCAACTAAATTTTTGTAAACCACCAACCCCCACGGATATTCGTTGAATTCTTCGAAGTTATCGACTAAGTCCAAGTATTTACTATCCACTTCCTGGTATGTGTCTGGCAATAAGAATGAGCATACGAGAAACAATAACAATAATTTCAAAAATTTATCGTTGGAAAGCTGGGCACTATTAATAATTTCTTCAATACGAGACCTTTTAGCTGGCTGTCCCCGAAAGAATTTGTATAGAATGGTTTCTCCCTCTCTTATAGCCACATGCTCAGTCTCAAAACCTATTAACATATTAAGGCCTAAAATCAATGATATATCGGTCTCTTCCAGAACTACTTTGGTGTTCTTTACCTTAAGCATGTTATCTTTAACCCAAAAGTTCAATATCGCATCAACGAAGTCTCCAATAAAGATTAAATTCTCTGTGATATTAAACAGATGACCGAAAATTGATTTCATCTAGCATCTTCTTTCTCTCTTCGTTACAATGCAAGTAAAATTTTTTAACACTAACCCCTGTACATTTTCCGTAGGCCTTTATTTGCTTAGACATCTTAGAATCAGAGAGTGGTAACTGCATAGATCATAAAAATAACTAAATAATTAAAAAAATAATTTTAAAATCAAACCGCTTCTTACCGCTATCTTAGCGTAGCGGAACGCTATTTTACCACTATCTTAGCTTAGCGTTCCGCTACCTTACCGCCATCTTAGCGTAACGGAACGTCATCTTAGAGTAGCGTTTCGCTACGCTAAGATTCTGTAAGGTAGCGGAACGCTAGGCTAAGATAGTGGTAAAATAGCGTTCCGCTATCTTAGGGTAGTGTTCCGCTATGATAAGATAGCGGTAATGTAGCGAACTGTGATAGAATGACAGTGGAGAATAAAATTTTAATAAAAAGTAAAAAAAAAACCTGAAAAAAAAAAATACCGCTGTGTTGCCACTTCGTTGCCGCTCTCTCAATTACAGCAGTAATGGTGAAAAGTGAAAAGTAAAAAGTTTTTAACAGTTTTAAAATATAAAGTATTTTGAAACAAAAGGGTATTTCAGACATTTGATATATGTGTGCTGATATGGAAACAGCTTGGCTTGCAGCTGGCGTTTTACGCAAAGAGTGAAACTACGGGACCGTTTTTGCAAATAAGCAAAATTATAGGGCCGAAAGTGCAAATTTCCCTTGTTTTTTTTATCAGTAGGTGGCACATGCTATGCAGGTGTGCAAGAGAATGTGTGATATTCTGCCTTCTCTGGTATCATAATAGTAAAGAAGATAAGGTTTTCTTTGAAATACCCGCCATACTCCCCTTATAAATCTAAATAAATTATATTTTCCATTACATGCACTTCATGTTTTTAAAATATAAGGGCATTTGTAGTCATTATAAATAATGGAGCTAACTGTGAATTTGTGATATCATGCCTTTTCTCATTATAATAAGAAGGATTTTGCAGAGACATATAGTGAATATAAGCCATTCAGTTTGAAGTGTGTGAGTGCACATGTGCACGAGAAATGCAACTTGTATCTTTATACTGTACATGGGTAGTTTAGGACTCTAGCATGAGTGCTGAATCTCTATAAAATTGAATATTGATGCATACAATAACCCAACAAGTACACTGGTGCAACGGTTAAGAATGTTCGATTGAACTATTAGGAGTTCTAAATATTGGGCAATCCTGATCACTCCAGATGTGTGATCTACGGTGTATAAAGTAGGCACAATTTTTTAAATGATACCAAGTTTTCACCAGGCGGGGTATCACATTGATTTCATATAACATTTTTAATTTAATCCTACTCTAAAATTACTCTGTGTACATGACAGAATTATGGCCTCATGCAGTCTCTGCCCTTTTATGTTACAAACAGTTGAAACAATAATGTTGGCAGTAAAGTAACTTTTTTACATCTGTTACTTTAAAGTAAGCTGTTAATTCGTGTTTTGTCAGCCAACATGTACAATGTCCGATACACTGCAAATTTTTGGGAAAATAAAAACTAAAACAAAAAATTGATTAATGATTAAAAATAATACAATAAATGTTAACCAACCATAGCGGCTGTTATTTAGATTCAACAGTCATTATTCCATTTATCCCGGCTGTTATACTCCAAGCACTGTGGAGGGGTTGCTAGGTAACATCATAAGGATGTTCCCAATACAATACTACGACTAGACCCAATAATGGAAATTATAAATCATGGATAGCCATGGGCAGAGCCAGGTAGGGGAAAGGAGGGGCAGTTGCCCCCCTCAACTTTTGAAAACAATTCAAATAGGCCTTTTAGGCCCTAGTCAGACTATGACATAGGTAGTTAGGTTAAAAGAAATTGCTCCCCCTTTCTTTATATACTTTGTTCAACTTACCTACGGTACGACAGTTGCCCCTTTTAATTGAGTTTCTATAAGGTACATGCCCCAAGTGCTGCCACTCTTGGTACTCAAGTCATTTTTTGCAATGTGTGCCCTATAGAACCATCAAGTGGTCTAGATGATTTGACGTCCACGATCTCAAGATCTATTGTGTAGAAGATTGGAACGAAAAAAAATGATCTCTATTGTTTGATTCAACGCAATCAAACATTGTCTAGAATAAATGGTATGTAGGAGGGTAGCCATTATTCTAGACAATGTTTGACTGCTTTGAATCAAATAATAGAGATCATTTTTTGACCCAAATAAAGATCTTTAGATCATGAAACACCTATCCCACCATACACATCTTGATCCACATGGCTAACGTCACAAAAAAATGACCTGAGTACCAAATCACCTGCTGCTCATGCCACTTACCTAATACTAATTCCCTGTCGACCATATATTGCCTCAATTAGAAGAAAATCCTGGCTCTGCCCAAGGATAGCTGTTTGTTTGAAAGAAGCAGTTTTAATTATTTTTAAACAAAATGAGAGTGCTTTTTTGTCTATTTGGAGTGCTTTGTTGCAAGTCAAATTTGAGATTTAGAAGGAATAAAGTGCACTTATCATCTCCTAAAATGTAAGTGCAATTTATACCTTCTAAATCTCAAATCTGACTTGCAAAAAACACCCTAAATAGAAAACCACCTAAAATCGTTACTTGAGATTTGAAGAGGAGATGTGGTATTAATAGCCCAAACAAAAAAGAAAATAAATGATAAAACAGAAAACCATCTAAAAATTTTGTTTGAGGATTTGAAGAGGAGAAAGTGTTAGTAATAGCCCAAACAAGGAACCAAATAAGTGATAAACTTGAATTATGGAGAAAGGCCATAGAGTCAAGAGGTTTAAAAATTAGCTGGTGGATTTAAAGAGGGCGTCTCAAAGAGGAATAATGCAAGCTGCATGAACGGAGACAAGTAACCGGAGTATTGCGATCCAAAATTTCCACTTCGATTGACGGGGAGTTTTTATAAGACGGCGGTAAGACCAGCCATACTATATGGTGCAAAATGTTGGGCTATGAGGAAGGTACAAGAATATAGAGTGCATGGCATTGAGGCGTGTATGCTAAGATAGCTGTGTGGAATAACAAGAAATAATAAAATTAAGAACGATTGCATAAGAGAAAATTTGAGGGTAGCACTTATAAGGAAGGTACAAGAACACAGAGTACATGACATTGAGATGTGTATGCTGAGATAGCTGTGTGGAATAACAAGAAACAATAAAATTAAGAACGATTGCATAAGAGAAAATTTGAGGGTAGCACTTATAAGGAAAAAATTTGGATCGCTTCAAGTGGTTTGGACATGTGTATCAGAGGCCAAAAGCAGATCCTGTACGGAGGGTGAGACGCTGCAAGCATTAGAAAGTAGGAGAAGAGGAAGGCCAGTGAAGACCTAGAGGGAAGTACTGATAAGGGACATAAAAGATTGTGTTGTTACGGAGATCTTAGCATTGGTCAGAAACGAGTGGAGAAATAGGACTTGCAAAGTCGACTCCAAATATATAGGATTAGGCTATGATGATGATGATCTTCTAAAATATAAGAATAGGGAAACTAACACAACTTCTCACATCCAAATTTTATATTATCCTTTTCTGAAAAAAATCTAAGATGCCATCATTATGCTTAGCTAGTGAAGCTTACCGATTACCACAATAGCTTTAACATCTTCTCTTCTCAAAGCTTCAGTGTATCTCTCCTTCAATCCTGCATATACTACAATCGAGAAATAAAGAGAAAGAGTTTTAAATCAACTGAAAATCAAATACATGTACATTTCACCATGTATCTAAATTAGTTAGAAAATCGAAGTTTGGGATCGAGAATAAATTGGCAATGGAATTTTGGAAAAAATAGTAAAAAATTGGCAAAGTCGGGGAAAAAAATCAAAAAATAATATTAATAATTATATTTAGAGGATGTGGTGCAGCTCCTGATCGTGGCACATGATCTACACTCGAGTGTAAAGTTCAACTCTACACTTGAGCCGTTTGGGTATCACATGGCACCCAATCCGAGGATCAGGTGTCCCATGCACATGCACAAGGTTGATCAATGACCATCCAAAAATAAATAAATAAAACTGTTTTTACACCATTAATTTTGGGTCAAAGGTTAAAAATATCAAGGGCAATTTTTTTTAGTGAAAAACCTATATCTTTGACCTGTGAAATGAAGGGAAAAAGCGTAATTTTTTTTTCTAAAACTCTAGAGGGACTGGGTGAACCTTAGACGATGTGGTGCAACTCGAGGTCACATGCCACATGACTCGTGATCTAGACTCTGCGCATAGAGTTGAAGTTTACAAGTGTAGGGACCCCTTAGGGCCTTAAGTGCGGATCATCAATTTTTTTATATGAAGCCTGAACAAGATGTTTCATAGAATACAATGATTTCAGGGTATGCTCAAAACTTAGCACTTGTGAGGCCACCGAAATAAGTCCCAAACATGGATGGATGGGATCTTCCTTTTTTTATAATTGGATGGATGGGATAGCTTTGCGAATTTGGTGGAAACCAAATTTACAGCTTATTCATGCCAAACAAGTGCAAATTCTGAGTTTTCGACAATATAAATTTGCGAAATCTACATTTGAAATGGCATTTTAAAAAGAAAAATAATTACCAATGGAAGTGGCAAACAGGACCTAAATCTCTAGCTAAGAAGAAAACAAAGCACTGAAAAACAAATAAAAAAATAAAAATAAAAATCAAACCAAACACATCTGCAAAATCAGAAGCCCTAAATCGATCATTCTAATAAGCAGAAACTACAGTTCCTGAGATCGATCGGTACCATATACAAATTAGAACTGCAAAATGCAAACGAATCCTGTGAAATCGAGAATAAATAGGGATTGGAGATTACTAGAAAGGGCTAACGAATTGACGGGAGGATTGGAGAATCTGATGATCGCAACCCCGTCGCTTCCGACTTCGATTGATACTCGAGCCTTGGCCATTGATTCCGATCTCCAACAATTGAAATTTTTTTAGGTATTTAAATCGATTGGTTTATCGGGAGTGGTGATTTTTGGGCTTTCGAGGTTTTCGTCAGTTAAGTGCTGCTCTGCATCAGTGTTGTTGACGTGTCGAGATAGCGAAGATGACGGTATCTTATGTAAATGACCAACGACTGTGACCAGATTCGGCTCGTCTCTAGAGATCTAGACAGTCGACCCTAACGAACTTGCACGTGTAGCGGGTCACTGACAGTTGAGTTCCCTTCTTTAAATGCAACCTACGCTTTATCTTATGAAAAATGGTTTTCGGGTAGCTTACCTTTAAATCCAAGCTGCAAATTTTTGAGTTTACTCACGCAAAAACGCATTGATTAAATGGATTTTAAGAATATGATAAAAAAAGTGACCTTAAACTCAATTTTGAATATGCAAGTAATGTTAAGGTCATTTTTCTGAGACGTGTGTCACGAGAAATAAAATACTAATTGTGTAACGTAGGCTCATAAGCTCAAGATCCACCGTGTGTAGATTAGGAGGATAAATCATCTCCATCATCTAATTCTACCAAGTCAATTTATTTCGGCATGAGTGAACTCAAAGATTTGGTGTGTGGATTTAAAGGTACTGTAGCCTTAAAGGCACCCACCAAATCTTACTAGGCACCTATATGGAAAGATATTGATTGCTTTAAATTAGATGATGGAGAACGTTTTTAGATTCAATCTTACACATAAGGGATCGTGAGATCATGACACACCTATCAGATGGTCTGTCTTCGATTAAACATAGTATAAACCCTAAAATCGTTGCCCTAAAGTCACGTTTGAGCGTGATATGTGTCATGTAATTTTAGGACCACTTTTTTGGGATCTATATCACGTGAAATAAAAACTTGATCGTCTTATAAGTGTGTCATGATCTCACGATCCCTTGGGTGTAATATTGGAGCAAAAACGATCTCCATCATTTGATTTAAAGCAATCAATAGCTTTTAGTATAGGTGCCCAACAAGAGTCTCGTTGGGCGCCTTTTAAGTTACCCTTTGTTTAATTGGTGATCTTTACGAAATTTAGGATTGTTAATAGGCCGGACTGGATCGTGTCCTGGCCCAGTCCGGTTTGGAATAGATTCTAATTAGCTTTGGCCCATTTAATCATTGGGCTTAGGTACAATCCGGCCTGATTATTAAACAGGACATTCAAGTCCGCGCTGAACCTGGCCGGCCGAACAAAACTGACCACTTCAAGGATAAATGGCCAGGCAAGCCCGTGTCCTAGCCGACCCGTTCCAATTCGGGGTAGGTTCAGGGTAAGGCATTATGATCAACATTAAATGGGCTGCAGCTTGGCCCGACCCAATTAATAAACGAACTTGGTTGTGTCCAATCTTTTAACCGATTAAGACCCCTGATGTTTAAAGCCGGGCCCAATCTGGCCCATTAACACCTATAATCGTACCGTTGGTCCATTCTAAAGCCTTCAGTGTCTCACTTTTTGGGCCACTTGTGGACGTTTTTTTTCGTATTTTTTTAATGATGGCAAGCTCCAAATAAGTTTTTAGTGATCAAACTATTTTCAAAAAGAGTTAGTCTACAATGAGTGTCCATCCATCATAGGTGAACAAGGCAGTCCACATGTCTTTGTGAGTGCATGACATTTACGGACTTCCAATACATGGAAATCCGTGCACATCATGCATTTAAATAGATGTGTGGACTGCTTTCGATGATAGATGAACACTTATTGTACATTAACTCTTTTAGAAAATATTGCTATATTTACAACACACAAAAATTCTAACGCAGTAGCACATGCATCTCTTTTTCGTTTATTTTGAAAAACCTTTTGCAACGCAGGTTTTCAGTACTTCCAATTCATTTTAATATAATAAAAATTTATTGCAATCCAGAAAAGAAAACTAAGAGGAGATCAAGAAACTTGTTCTTCGCGCCTTTTTAATCAGTGGATCCTCTTCTCAACGCCAGCAAAGTTGCAACATTATTGTATGTTGAACTGTTTTGCAGACAATTTTTTTTTTTTTCTTGTCAATTTTCAACTAAAGAATCAAGCCTTTATAAGTTGTCAGTGGCCACCAATAAAAATATATTAACTCTTGTTAGTTTTCGTTCATTGATTTGAATGTTATGACATAGAAAGAACACAATTTAAGCCATCTACTTTGATGGTCATGATGTAGAGATCTTTGGTGTCAAAGAATGACATGAAAAAGATTTTTATAATATTATTAAAAATGGTCAAAGCCCATCATCCGATTCAAAAGTTAATTATGACAAATCAAATGATAGAAATTATATTTCATTCTAATTTCTGGTACATAAAATCTTTACCTCATTACCTAACAATTAAATGGTTTAGATGATATTCTTCGTGGCACTGGTCACAAAATATGAAAGCTTTCTTTCTAAAATAATGTGCCACTCTACGAATATTGTGTGCAAGTTCAAGCTATCTCCAAAATGATATTTTAACTTTGTTTAATACTTTTCGAAATAGATACTTTCTATTTTTTGAAAAGTAAATACAATTACTTGTTACTTGTCCGACATGTGGGATACTTTTAAGACCAATAAGAATCATCCTATTTATATGATTTGGTATGGATGTTTTGGATATATATATATATATATATATATATATATATATATATGGTAATTCAATTATTTAAAAAACATAACTGTTGGGAGCTCACCATCATTGATTTCGTATAGCGAAGACTAACCATCACTGAAAAAATCCTTTGCGTTTTTGCCAATCCAATTTCCCCATGTGGCTATAGATTAAGGGCACATATATTTCAAATAATAGGGTGATGTTAACTGCAATCTTATACAATTACACGTAAAGTTCACTTTTTACTGTTCAAGTCATCAGAAAAGGTTGTACACATTACATGCATTTTGGAATTATAAGGTTTGACCTTGTAAAGTTAAAAAAATAATAAAATAAAATATTCGTTGTTGGAATTCAGCATAAATATGAAAAGTAAAGTAAAATAACGCATAAAGTAATTTTACGCAGCTTGTTCATTTCATCGTAAAGTGAAATAACACGGTAAATTTATACCCATGATTTATGATTAATTTAACAACTATTTCATACCGAAATCCTCCTCTTTTATACGTAAAATAGCACATTTTCTACATGTAAAGTGAATTTTATATGAGATGAAATTATCATGGACTGAACCTTGCTTAGCCGGGAAAGAAATGACAGCTCATGACCACTATTAAAATAAATTATGTTATAAATGGCCACTAATTGGACAATATGACATATGGCTTCCCTCATCAGAGGATCTAAAACAACCAAGCCATGCATTCTAAAATGAATGACTGTTTATATTTTTTAAATGATTAAAATTAAGGGTTTTTTTATAAATTACCCCATTGTTATGCTGAAATTGCATAAAATCATTGAGTTATGCCTATTTACACTGCACCCCTTACTTTTATGTTTCCTTTATAAATATCTTTGCCGTTAAATGACAGTTAACTAGGTGTCATTTCTTCAATTAAATGACGCATTTACCCTTACTTAATATTGTATACAAAATGGTCATTATATTTTTCTCAACTTTGACCGCATTTTAAACGATGGAAAAGCATTGGATCTTGCCCAAATTTTTTGGGTGGAACTTGATTGATCTCCTCTAAGTTGCCGTATTATCTAATTTTCGATTTGAGCGTTCATGATACTCAGTTGGTTCGTAACGATGTTAGCAAGATGGTACAAACAGTGATTTCATTGTAGCGCTACCCACGAGTCAAGCGAGCATCATGAACATGCAAGTCGAAAATCAGGTAACATGGCAACTTATAGGAGATCAAGCATGTTCCACCCAAAAAAATTGGGCAAAATCCGATACTTATCCACCGTTTAAAATGCGGTCAAATTTGGGAAAAATGCAATGACCATTTTGTATATAACGTTAAGTAAGGGCAAACAAGTCATTTAATTGAAAAAAAGGACGCCTAGTTCACTGTCATTTAATGGTAGAGGGTATTTATAAATGAAACATAAAAATACGGGGGCAAGTGTAAATGGGCATAATTCATGGGGTTTTATGCTCTTTCAGCATAACATAGGAGTGTATTTGCAAAAAACCCTAAAATTAAAGTGCACCAATCAAATAGTTAGAATCTTCTACTTTACGTTATTTTTTTTTGCCATACATGCATTAATGATGGACTGCTAGTTAATATACTTGAGTTGATCAAGCATGTGTACGCATGGTATATAAGTGAACGATCTCAAGGGGTTTAGCGAGCTGCCCAGGTACCCGCTTTAAGAAGCGGTAGATCTGATTTTCGAATCCCCCTTAAGCCACCCTAGGAATTTATATCTTGTGCTGACCTGACATATGCTAACTTGAGGTGCGAATGTGGCCCTAAGATTGGTTGGGTGCTCTAAGAGGCCTAGACACCCAAGCTATAACAAAAAGAAAAGGAAAAAAAGGTCATAAGCATGGAATCAAAAATTTGTCAACACCACTACGTAACAGTTTTTCAGCAACCCAATACGTATTGACGATCGATACATATCAGGTATCACTTGATAACAAGCAATATTTGTGCAATACGAGGAGCTGCAACGCTGTGATGTGACTAGCTATATTCGGTAAAGTTGTGACTTGGTAGTGAATTCTTAGCTATGCCACGCAGACATTGGCTTCCTACAAAGACTTACATAGCTGTATCCTATTGGTTAGCGGACTTCTGTCATGAAGAGCAAACAACACACAAGCCCCATTCGGTTACGTATCGGTATCGGCTGATGTGTATTGGCCGATTCGTATCAGTCCTCTATGGACCGAAAACCGGTACCGATACCTATCTTGGCTCCTCCGTCATAAGCAGATCTATGAAAAGGCAAATAAGCTTTTTTTGAGCTTGAAACAAGTCGGGCCATGCCCTATCTAGCCAATTGATAGCTCTAATTTAACATCTAATTAACATTAGTTTTTTCATTGACTTGCATGCTTATCTTTCACACAATGAATCTAGAGATCATGAATGTACCATCACATAGTCAAATTTTTATTTCATGTAACACACATCCCAAATATGTGGAACTCAATGGAAGGTCATCTTAGGTCTGAGCCCAACTACATTACCTAACACAAGAAAAAAAAAAAAACACCAAGAATTCATCACATTCAAACCATACAATATAACAACTTTAAGGTCTTAGGTGGGAGCCTAGCTTGTTTACCTAAAAGATAAAAATCACCAGAAGCTCATAATATTTAAACCAGACAATATAACAACCTTAAGGTCTTAGGTCTGAGCCCAGCTTAATTACCTAGCCAAAAATAAAAATAAAAATATCATCAGGTACGTTCAAACTAATTTTAAGGTTGCTTTTCTGGGATGTGTGCCACGTGAACAAAAATATTGACTGTCCAATAATACACTCATGATCTCAAAATCCATTGTGTGAAATTTTGGAATGAAAAATCATCTACACATCTGATTCAAAGCGGTAAATGGGTTTTCAAGGTGAGTGAACTCAAGATTTAGTGGGTGCGTTTAAAGGTACTAAAAATAGAAGCTCGAAAATGATCTCTCCTTTGATAAAAAAAAGGGTCAAACCTCTCTGTAGAATTAACTGTGTATAATTAATTTGATATAGCTTTTGACGAATTTAAATCAGAGGATGGAGATTATCTTTTGTCTAATCTTTACATCACAGGTCTTTAGAAATGCGATGATTTTACATGCATTTGTCCTAAAAAATAGGGGTGGCAATGGGCAAGGATAGGGCAAACCTAAGTTGGGCCCACAAATTTGAACTTGGCCTAAGTTTAGCCTGATCCTGTGATGGGCATATGATTTTAAGCTCAAGCCCGGCCCATCATAAACTTCAAAGCCTAAGCCCAACTTGGCTCGAAACACGATCTCTATTATTTGTGCGACATGGAACGCGATCTAACTTGTCTGTTTTGAGGACCATTATATAAATATCTTTGACGCCAAAGATTGGTACGAAACACGATCTCTACTATCTTATGCAAAATAATAAATGGTCAACATTTGATGCAGTGGTTGACGATCGCAATTCAGATGACAAAGATCATGGTTCATGCCAATTTTTTGGCCTCAAAGATATTTATATGATGATCTTCAAATCATATTACTTAGATGGTGTTCCATGTGGCATCCCAAAGTACCAAACTTTTTTTTAACCATATGCAACAATATGAATCTCATGTGCTACCCATTTTAAAACTAGGATGCACATAACTCTAGACCATCTAGTCAGGTCGGGATGGGGTGCTTGAAGGCACCACCAGACAAAGTTTGGGTAATTGCAAGAGGGATGTTGGCCCAATCTTATCCGGTCCACTGAGCCTTAACTCGGCCTGGCATTGCTCGGGTCAAATTAGGGCTTTTGCAGCCCTATAATTAGGGCTTAGAAGTACTCAACCCAAGTCTTACCCTAGCAGCCTCGTCAGGTCCCAGCCAAGTTGCGAGTTTTCTTTAGTTAAATCTTTTTGGAATTAATTTTAAAAAAAAATAATTTTATAGTCGAGATTGGAGATTTTAAATATGAGTTTTCTAAGGCTATGTTTGGGTTGGCTCTTATAGGAGCAGAAACAACTTTACCTGCTCTCTGTCAGAGCACAACTCTTCGCTAGAGCAAATGGGGCGCAAAGTTGTGTTACCAAACATAAAATCAGCACTCTGCTGGAGTCAAAGAGTAAAAGAGTTGCTCTTTGGTGGCATTGTTATTATACCCTTATATTAAAGGGAATTATTACTTACATTTTTCAAATGATTGCGCTGAATTTAAGGAAAGACTTATTATTTTAGGGACATGTGATATGCAAAAATGCAATATGGGCCGTCTGATTTGAAGTTCATGATCAATAGATCTCTTGGTACATAAAATTGGAGCAAAACACGATACTTGTAATATGATCTATTGTAGTTAACTGTTGATTATATAATAGCCTTTAACTCTATTTAATCAAATGATGAAAATCATATTTTGTTTTAATCTTTTGCAATTGATATCTTTAAATCATGGCCTTCAAATAAAAAAGGTTTAGATGGTGTTTTCACCTAGTAGAGGTCGCCAAACTTGCAAGTCTTTCTTTTAAATTCGGTGCAATCCGATGCAATCAATTGAAAAGTGTGTGCAAGTAATGGCTCCCTTCATTAGGGTTTAATCTGCGGGGCATTTTAGTAAAATGATGTTCAATTAAAATTTATTATAAATATATAATTATTTTATATAATTTTATAAATTGAGCTAGGTGTTGGGGTACCTAGTTCAAATCCAGCCCGGTTTAACCCGAATAGGATCATGGTTAGGCTGGGTTGGGTGTTGGGCGGGGCTTACACGCCTAAAAATTTGTTATTTCAGGACCGGGTCCGAGCCGACATCCTGGCCAGCCCGGTCCTATGAGGGCCCGACCCAACACCACCCACTATGCACGGGTGAAGCACCTAATGCCAGCTCCAGTGCGAGAGTGCAATCTCACCGTTCCTTGCGTATAAACGCCTGAAAAACCCCAAACACTCGTCTCGCTTAAACCCCTCTCGAAAACGACTATGATGTCTACTTCTACTCTCTCTAGGGTTTCTTCTAGCTCTTCACTCCTCTGCAAACTCCACAAGAAATCTTTATTATCTGAAGCTTTTCTTTCTCAATCGAGCTCCAAATCTCGAATCTCCTCTTCCAAAGCACGCATTTCTCGAATTCCAAGGTCATAATATTCATTTCAAATAACAAATTTCTAGTTTCCATGCTCAGTAGATGGAGATCTGTGCCTTTTTTTGTTCTTTTTTGAATTTTTTCTTTTTCTTTTTAGATTATCCGTGGTGCTGTCGAGCTGTTTGGAATCGATGATGCCGTTGCACAGCGCCATCGCCTCAGCTAGACTAACGTCGATTCTTTCTGCGGAATCTCAGAGCTGGGGATGGATTCCTCAAGGTAGTTTGATTTTTTTATTATTTTCAAGTTTATTTTTATATGATCATTTTTCTATAATATGAATGTTTCCTTTCGATTACCTTTCGAAAAAAAAGAAAAAATGTTTCCTTTCGATTTGGGGTGCATATATGTTAATGTGAAAATTTAAAGTTGGATTGTGTTCCTTTTTTGGTGTGAATTTGACATAGAATGAATATTTTTGTTTGATGACAAGCCAAAAATGCATTTTTATGAAAAATGAAACTGATTTCTCAGGGTACTAATTTTAAGTATTGTGATGAATTGTTTGACACTGATACCCCCGGAATGTGTAGAATAACCCATAGAATGTATCAGATGACCTTATCATCCAACTTGTTACAATTGGGGATAAGATCTTCAACCCAAAGACATGTGGTCCAATGGGAAAAATAGAATCCCGACGAAGTAGAGTCTCAAAGAGAATACGACCATCTAAGATTTGAGAAGGAGTTCGATTATTAAAAAAGGCAATAAGGAGGGCCATTGTCCTATTGACCATTAAGGCTACAACACATGCATACCTTTTAACAAAGAGTGAGCAAATCCAATAAGATATCATTTTTTATGCTCCACAACTCCTTTTTTTTGGGTAGTTTAAGGATATAACCAATGTTGTCAAAAGTGGTAGGTGGTGCCTAGGCCCCATAAGGCCTGGAGGAGTTGTGAATATGTATATATATTTTTCTAAGGGAATAATACAAATGATGAATATGAGAAATAAGTGACAAATAAAGATACATATTTACCTTAACAAACATTATTAAATGCATCGGCACGTTGCGATAAGCCCTTAACATCTAAAACTTAATGTAACTATAAAGAATATTAACATATACAATCATGCATCATTTAATGTTTAAAAGGTAATACCTAAAGCCAAGAATAAGAATCAAATTAAAGATGTTAAAATTCCAAACTGAGGGTTAGTTGCCCAAACTAATCTGATTGTACAGTTCAAGCGTTTAACATTTCAACGTAAATAATATTTTTTTTTAAGAAACATCAACTAATTCAAGCAAATTCCTCCAATCTAAAGCCGTTGTTCTCCTTCTGCCTCCAGTCTGGTGCACCATGATTGTCATCATCATTGTTGTCGTCTTCGCCATCCATATATATCTAATCTGCTTCTGTCTCACTCTCCCCTGAGTCTTAACTATTATTCTTCAATCTCGATGTGGCTTGCTCTGCTTGGCCTTTATGATCCCTCAGCCTGAGATGCCTCCTTTCCCAATTGAGGGCATCACCCTTGAAGACAACCTCATCCTCTAGTTCCTCAACCAAACAATCAGAAGTTGGATCTAACTCGTTGAGGCCGATAACATCATAAACATTTGATTTTGCTTGTCTTTCCACAAACCTCTCCCTTAAATATTGGTTGTGTTGTGTGAAGAGGAGGTCATTCAATCTCTTCTGTTCAAGCTTGTTCCTTCTTTTCGTAACAATCTAAGAATAAGAGAAATAATATAATTATCACTATGATACATAATAGTGGGAATATCAAATTGTATATAGAAATTAGGTCTAACTTCAAATGAAGTGGGTCTAGATAGAACTACTGGCGTCAAAACGCTTGATAGGATGGTGTTTTCAAATACCGCCCCAACTCTTGCACCATCGCACAACCTCATTTAAAGGGCCGACATTGTGGAGAATTGACTCCTTTTGCAACTCTAGACAAAGACCCATTATGAATATGGAAAATGGTGATTTGTGGGTCCTTTATCACATCGGCTTACCTCATGTATTCTTCAAATTTTCCAATGTATTCAGTGATAGACATACCACTAGTCCAGGTGACATTGATTGTAGGCCAGAGGAACATATTTTTCATGAAGTTTATCTTGCATTTCCTCCCAATTAGTGATGGGTACACCCCGGAGAGAGGCTCAATGTCAAATTGGTCCAAAAAAGTCTGGCTTGTCCCACCAACTTCATTTTGGTAATCTAGCCTCTGCTCATCTGACATGTCATACCAATCAAAATACTACTCCATGTTAGACACCCAATCTAGGAAGGCTTTAGGGTTCATCCGTCCATCATAGGTTGGAGCTTTCCAAACAGTTTTGAGAATTTCTCAAACGAATCATACACTGAGTCACGATACTTGCCATCCCTTTTTCCTCTCGATGTCTCGCCTCGCCTAGGGGGCGTCCTACTACCCTTTACACGCTCGTTGTCTGTTCTCCTATCCATATCTCGCCTAGGAGGTTTCCTACTAGCAACTTCATTTAAGGACTCCTGGAATCCTTCAATACGGGTAGTCAACTCACAATTGCTGGCTTCCATGTTCACAATGTGATCAGTAAGAGCGCATAGCATCGAGCTAATG
This sequence comes from Chloranthus sessilifolius, assembly GCA_021018995.1. NCBI lineage: Eukaryota > Viridiplantae > Streptophyta > Magnoliopsida > Chloranthales > Chloranthaceae > Chloranthus > Chloranthus sessilifolius. The sequence continues at coordinate 56,384,669 of CM037590.1, read as the reverse complement.
TTATTGGTGTCCAGTGGTGATCAGCACAATACTCTATATGAAACCTAAAGTCAACCTAGAATGCAAACACCCTAAACTAGAACCTATTGCTTTGATGCTAAAGTTGATGCAGGAGCACACACTAAAACACTAATTATGCAATTTTATTGAAATTAAATTAATATTTATGAGCAATAAGAACTAGAAATTGAAAGTTGATTAACCTAGGATCATCGTGAAATTCAACTAGGTAATCACTTAGTAAAAATTAAGTGTTAGTTCTGGCACGATATTCCCTACTCAATCCGAACGTGGGTTCTCAAGATAGAACTTGACTTCTCTCTAGCCTAGGGTATCAAACGACATTCCATGATGGCGTCTTTTGATTCAATTATAGGATTTCTAATAAATAATTGGATTGAAAATAGCTTAAGATTAAAAAGGGTTCTCACAAGAAGATTTCTTAAGGTAAAGTAGATTCCAACAATCACTAAGCAAATAACACTCAAAAGAATTAATTAAAATTAAATACCTCGCACCAAAAAGAATTAAAGAGAAGAAGATAGGAGTTTGAAATCCTTGGAATTTCACCGGGACATTATTGGCCTCGCATCAAACCCATCTTGAGTAAGAAGAATTGTTCTTTGAAGGAAACTCTTAACAAGTTCTCGAAGTTTGCACAAGCAAATAATTCATTTGTCAATTTATCAAGCCCTTATAATTGTCTTTACAAAGCTATTTACAAAAATTAGAAACCCTAAACTAGGTCTAAACTACTACGAATAGAGGACTCCTAATCTAACTTGCAACAAAAAAGGAAACTAGCAGCCTAAAATTCTAGCACCGACTGAGTTCAGCTTGAATTTGCACGTGTGAGCTGCTAAACTTCCTGACACGAGATCTGAACTCGTGTGTGCGAGTTGTCGGAGTTAGGAAGTTGTGCTCCGATTTTGCTAGCGTGAACACTAAACTTGCGCGCGCGAAGATTTAGTAACAATTTCTCGATCTGTCTGAAACTTGAAACTTGCACGCAGGAGATCACACAGTGCTGCTTCCTGCTTCTTGTTGGTCTTTCTCTCTCTAATTTTTCCTCCCATGTGCGCGCCTTCCCATATTGGGGTCTTCTCGCATGGTGCACATGGGTCTTCAATCTCCTATTCACAATGTTTGAGGTGCTTTGGATTTTTTCTTGTGCCTCCTATATACTTTGTATGATCTCGTGGGTGCGATGTCCCCATCAATGAGATAAAAAATAGATGGAAAAAATATTTTAACGATCTATTAAACACGAACTATGCCAAATAAGTGGATGAAGAAAAGGAACCAAGTTAAGGGATGATCAACGAAATATCAGAATCTGAAGTAAAAGCAACCTTAGCAAAGATGAAGAAAGAAAGGCATTAAGACCAGGTGGCAAACCTATAGAAGTATTGATTGTGTTGGGACTTGGGAGATAATGGACTAAATTGGTTGACTCAATTATTCAATAAGATACTAAAATGAAGAGAATGCCCGAGGAATGGGGGAAGAGAATTGTGATCCCTTTCTATAAGAATAAAGGAGACATCCAAGACTGTGCCAACTATTGAAGAATAAAGCTGATGAGCCAAACTATGAAACTTTGGGAGAGAATAGTTGAACGACGACTACAACAAGAATTAAATGTATCAGAGAACCAATTTGGATTTATGCCGGAAAGATCAACAACGAAAGCTATTTTCTTATTGAGGCAACTTATGGAGAGTTTAGAGAGAGAAGAAAGCCTACATATTATCTTTGATTTAGAGAAGGCTTAGATAGAGTGGCGAGACAGATAATATGTTGGATGTTGAGGGAGAAATGCAACCTGAATTTATATATTGAGATTATCCAAGACATGTATGATAAGGCAATAACTAGTGTAAGAATGACGTGTGGAGAGACGAATGAGTTCTTTGTCGGAGTTGGGATGCATCAAGGATCTACCTTGAACCCTTATTTGTTTGCCTTGGTCATGGATGTGTTAACCATAGATATACAAGAGGATATCTCGTGGTGTATGTTATTTTTGGATGGCGTAGTATTAATTGTTCAAACAAGAAAATAAATAAATGATAAACTGAAATTATGGAGAAAAGCTTTGGAGTCGAGGGGTTTAACAGAATGAAGACAAAATAAATAGCCTAGAGGAGGATTTAGTCAAATTTGAAAATCATTTAGTGCCAAATTGTTATAGATTTCGCTACTTATGCTCTACTTTGCAATCAGATGATGGATTTGAAGAGGACGTAATAAGATTAATGCATGTTGGATGAAATCGAGGTAAGCTACCGGTGAATTGTGCGACCCAAGAGTTCACTTAGATTGAAGGGAGGTTTTTATAAGACTACATGTTGGGCTACAAAAAAGTGACAAGAAGATATAGTACATGTGGCCAAGGTGCGTATGTTGAAATGGATATGTGGAGTAACAAGAAAGCATAAAATACGAAATGAGTACGTAAGAGAAAATTTGAGAGTGACACCTATAAAAGAAAACTTACCGAGTGTTGCTTGAGGTGGTTTGGATATGTTCATTGGAGGCCAGAAGCAGACCGTATACGAAGAATTTGAGACGCTACAAGCACAAAGATGTAGGAGACCTAGATGGTAGATTAGCGAAGACTTGGATAGAAGCTGTGCGAAGGGATGTGACAGAGGGTGAATTTACAGAGAGCTCAACTCTAATCATAAACAAGTGGAGAAATAGGACTCGCAAAGCCGACGTCAAATAGATGAGATAAGGTGATGATGATGAGTTAGAAAGAGATGTTGAGTGGGAGAATTTCCTCTTTGCATCTCATTTCTTGTCATATTGGTTGGTTGTGAAAAAAGTCTTCTTGTTAATGCGTGTTATAAAAGCGTGGGGGAAGGATGGTATTAGCTGTAAGAGTGAAGGAGAAGTTTTAAGGATGATGAGGTTAGGTCATTTGTTGAGTTAATGGGCTGTCTTTAGTCTGTATATTCTAGGTCTAGAGGTGATAGGATAGTGTGGAAAGGTGATAAAAAAGGATTTCATTACTATTTCAGGTTCTTTACAAATGAGACTTCTCCCATTGCAATGGTATGGCAATGCCTTACACTTCCGCTAGTTGAAGCTTTTTGTCTCTTTTTACTAAGATCCTAACTCGGGACAACCGCCAAAATCGAAAGTAACACTTCACTAATCATTGCATTATGTGAAAATGTGCTGAGGAGTTGGTGTACAATTTTGCTTCTTCATTACTCAATACTAGGGTGGTTTGGACATCATTCTTGACCTTTTTGGAACCCCATGGGTTCTTCTGTAGTCTTTCATGGAGTTTTGGCGTGCTCTCCCATATGCAGTGTTGAGGACTATGGAAGGAAAGAAATAACCAGACCAATGCATGAGGTCGCTCTTCAAATTAAACTGGATTGGAAGTATGTAAGTGGATTGGTGTCATAGTATCAAATATTGGCCGATACCGATACGTATCGGTTTCTCGGCCAGCCAATACGGAATCGGTATGCTGCTGGTGACTAGTGAGTGCTGATTGAGCGGTTTCCACTAACCATGTTCCCCTGAATGCTTTTCATCCTTTCTTTGACTGCATCCAATGTCCATGTTGTCACTTGTCACTGCCATAGGCGTCAAATCTTATTGATTTTTTTAATAAAAAAAGATATTATAGATTGTAGAATTGAAGGGGTACTGGGCCACTGGGTAGTGGGTACCGGCTACCGTGTACTTCTAAATTTTAATAATAAAAAACTTTTAAAATAAAGGATCCAATGCCCTTATTGTCACTTGTCAGTTGTCACTGACATCACTGCAATAGTAAAACTGGTGTACTTTTAATAAAAAAAACTGGTGCAATGGTAAAACTGGTGCATAGTAAACCTGCAGTAGTTGGGGCTGGCTACTGTGTACTTTTAGTATAAAAAATACTCTTAAACTGGTGCAATAGTAAAACTGCAGTAAAAACTCTGTATCTTTGTATCGGCCAATACTGATACGTATTGGTCATCGCTGAACCGGTGCCTGATACCGAGTTGCGATTTGGCACCTTGATTGGTATACAGGATCTCGAAAGGGAATGGACATTAATTTTAGGGCATCAAGCAAAGAGTAAGAAGGTGGTCCACATATAGAAGCTGCCTAAAGATGATTGTTCAGATTAAATTTTGATGGCTTCTCTCTTGGTAAACCCGGTTTTGCAGGATTGTTGTGATTATAAGAAATCACAAATGGGAGGTTGTAAAAGCATTTTGGGTCCAATTGGTGTTAGACTCTACTGAAGCGTGATGTTTGGCCCTGCTTGAAGGGCTAAAAATTATTGATTCGGTCCCAGTCCTTCATTGTCCGAATGTGGTGGAAGGGGATTTGGCGAACACAGTTGATTGGATGATAAATGAGTAGCTGGGGGCCATGGTGATAACACCATGTTATCTTTCAGATTTACGATATTATGGAGATCCACCGGTTTTCATTCAGTCACATTAAGCGTGAAGCAAATACCGAAACTGAGTTGCTTGCGAAATTGGAGTGAACAAGATGAATTTATGGATCGGAAATGTTTCCTGTATTAGTATTGTACGTTGCTTGTTCTATTTTCCTTAATGAGTAAACACTGTGATACCAAATGATTTTCTAATTTGACCAAATCATCTGCTAGGCTCTTGTGTTCATTAAACATGCAATCTATTATTGTGTCTTTGTTTTACTAATTTGAATTTTATTTTAAGGTCTTTTTCAACAGTTTCAAGTTCTCATTTGCTTATGTCCTTATGCGGTCAATTAGCACCATATCCTCCACCATCAACATTCACTATGAGGTCTCATCATCTATTTCTTCTGTCAATTATCCGTAACCAATGCAAACATATTTGTACACAAAGCAGACCCCCCAACAAATGTAAGCTTCTAGTACGCCATTGCTTGCTTTGAGATTTGAACTCAAGGCCTGCTGCTTACTAAGCATGTGCTCAACTGAGCTATGAGCGCATCATTTCATATATATATGACCTTTTATGTATTTGGTTAAAGCAATAATTATATGCATCATTTCATATATATATGACCTTTTATGTATTTGGTTAAAGCAATAATTATACGACGGTTCTGAGAGTAATCATTTTCCTTTTTCCCCCTCTTTTTGAACTAAGAATAATTCTCTACTTAACATGAGTGACAAGTAATCTTGAACATGCCCAGTTTATGTCGGTGTTTCTTTGAATTCGATACACATTATCTTCTATTGAACTGTGCTTTTTGTTTAATTTTGTGAAGATTCATGTTCTTTTATTGGACTTGCCCTTTTCCAATTAAAGCTCTTGACTGTTTTGCAGGCATTTCAATGCCTTTATGACAGCATTTCCTCGGCAGCTGCTTGGCATCTGACAGATTTGTTCTGTTGGGTAAGGACACATGACCGGCATAACCTTTTATGTTGTTTTTACGTCCTAAACCTAAGAGACCATTGCACCAGTTTCTTGGTGTTTTGAAGGGAGTTGCCTTCAGATTTCAGATTATTGTTTCACTTTGTCCACACACATTGTTCTTTCTGAAACCTTTTAAGAAACAACGTGGGTACTATTTAAAAGTATCTCTTTTTCTCACACCTGTGAGATCCTCAGTTCACATTGTGATAGATTCGTTCGTTGAATCAAGGAACTACAATTATGTAGAAAACCTAATACATCTGCTTGAATGATTTTTCTTTTAATTAGATCATCTTCCAATGGAATTTTATTAAGAGTAAGAAAATAAAACAGGAAGGGACGCGACCTCAGATATATCATAATGAATGTGAAGGTACGAGTTTTCGCATAAGAATTTCTCCGCTGTCTCATCTGGTGAATGATGTTGGACTCTCCACTGCCAGTCAATAAAAAAAATGTTGGACTCTCCACTGGAACCCCTTTACAACTTGAAGGCCTGAATCTTCACTAAGGACAGAATACTGATAGATCCCAAGGGTGCAAATAGGCTTAAATGGGCAAACCGTAACCCGTTCCATTTATTTTTACTGTGCCTAAAGACCTAGTCCATTCCTACTTAAATGGCAGGCCTGACTTGCTCAATCTAGTCTATGAATGTCAAATGGTTTGATTGCCTAAGACCATGCGGTTCCATTTATTATTTGGGAGATTTCAGGCCCAGAACTAGCCCATGGCTGGTGGCTTCGCCTGTTGATCCATCAGTCCTACCCTGCACACTTGCACCCTAGAGTTGGAAAAGGCGAGGGGCGACTTCTACTAAATTATAAACCATTGGCGCATGGAAACTTTAGGGGCCATTGCTTGGTTTGATGGTAAAAGATTTGGGCTGTCAAAGTGTGTAAAAGGCCAGAGGTAATTTGTATCCTGAGCATCTACTCTGTGGGTAAAAAGCAGAGGTGGTTTGCATCCTGTTCACCCCTCTCCGCATCCCGCACCCCGGAAGTGAGGGACCAACACTAGATAATGGCCTTTTGGAGCTTGAAAATTTTGATAATAGGCAAGGTATTTGTTGCAGATGTGACTAAAATAATGTCTAATGGCTTGTTACTAAAATATTAGGCAAGTCATATTTCAAAACTTTATTCTATGTCCTTGGTCTTTCCCTATTCAGCCCGTCTTTGTATCATTTTAGTCCTTTGATATGTGACATATTTCAGATCGTCCTTGGATATGTTGACATAATTTCAAATTACGTTCATGTATTATTATTTTTAAAATTTTATATTTGTTCTACTTTAAAGTTGAAACTCTCTGTATGGTATTCATTCTTATTCTAGGTATATTAGAGGCCAACTCTTTTCACTAATATTTAATTATTATTTTGGTGTTTAAATGATCTTACACTATTAAAGGTGTAAGATGAGAGTAATCCAAACCACCAAAGTGATAACTCATATATTAAATTATGGTGGTCCAAAACTTACTCCCTCTTTCTGCATTCAAATATAAGGGCTACGCTATATTTTTATCTTTGATATTAGAAAGATCAAATCAATGCTTTCAATTTGCTAACGAGCGTGGTAACTTGGCTGAGATGTGCCAATTAGGGATCTCAATGGGCTGGATTAGGGGTGGGTTGGGATTCAATTCGGCCTTAACCTACCCAAGCCTGATTCCCAATTTTTTCAGCCTGGCCTTAACCTGGGTTACGATGTACTCAGCCCAAGCTCGCCCCCTACTAGGTTGGACCAAGCTTGGGTGTTTTTATGAGTTTTTGACTGTTTTTTTAAATAAAATTTGGTTGGACTATTTTTTTGAGTTGTTTTTTCTAATAAAATTAGGTTGGACGATTTTTTTTTTTTCTAATAAAAGTTTGAAGAAGGTTAAAAATTTAATTAAATAATTATATTACCATTATAGAGACTCAGGTACATACTTTTATTTAAATATTTTATTCTAATTTGTTACACAATGGTTATAACGGACAACGGTTGTTTGAAAATCTTTTAACAAGCCATCCAAATTGTATAATTAAAAAGCTATGCAACGGTTGCTTGAAAATGAATTAAACTATCTAATTTTTCCAGCCAAAAAATATATGTACAAGGTTATTGTACTTTCCACTTAAATGCTCCAAGGTTAAACCATTCAACGATTTAATCTCAAGGCATTTAAGTAAATTATATTTAATTATATAAAAAAATTATATATATATATATATATATCCGGGCCGGATGTTGCAACACTCAACTCAAGTTTGGCCCAAATTCATCTGGATTGTAACATGCTTAACCCGGTCTGAATATCAGGCCGGGTTTGCATAATAAAAAATACAACTTTATCGGGCCTGATGCGGGCCAAAATCCGAGCTGGCCTGACCCATTGAGAGACACACACGCACACACACAAACAAATTCCTTTTATTTATAACTCGTGGCATCTTTGTGGAAATATATTTTATTTTATTTTTTGGGTCAAATTTACACCCTTAAAGGTGTGAGCAATCCACGCTATCACATGTATTGAATTGAAATTGCCTAATATCACACTTTTGAGCAACCATCAGATCACATTTTTCTAATGGTTCCCATTTTCTTATTGGCATGATTCGTTGATTTGAGACATGCCAATAATGATGGACTGCCACATGGAGAATTTAGATTGATCATAGGTGTGTCAAGTGGCATAACAGTGTGCTCGTCATGCCTCTTACACCGTTAATGGTACTTAATGGTGTAAGATCATTTGAACACCCTTTTGGTGTATCATTTAAAAATTTGACCTCCTATAGTTGTAAGACCACGATCTCAAGATCTGCTATATCAAAGATTGAGAAAAACGATCTACTTTGTTTGATTCAAAGCAGTCACCAATTAAAGCGGAAGCGAGAAGGGTGCGGGAAGCAACATTGCCAAACATGCCTTGAATAACTGCTAGTGAAGTGCCTTTGTACTCTCGTCACACTACCGAAACAACCTCTTTATTTTTTAATGGGTACCTCTATTCGTGCTCGTGCCTACAGGTTTTCTGAAAGGTGCTTATGTACCCATTGATTACTTAAAATTAGACAGTGGAGATCATTTTTCACCCCAATGTTCTACACAACGGATTTTGAGATCATGTGTGTTCCATTAGACAGGCTGTTTTTATTTCCAAATGGCACAGATTGCAAAAAATGGCCCTAAAATTACAAGCTGCACATTACGTTCAATCATGATTTTAAGAACATTTTTTGGAACCTGGGTCACGTGGAATAAACTAATTGTCTGATGGTAAGATCACGGTCTCAAGATCCATTTTGTGAAAGATTAGGGTGAAAAAAATTCTAAGTCAATGGTTTTCTTTAGGTTTCGGACATAGGCGCTTTTAGTAAACCAGTAGGTGCAAACTGCGATACCCTTTTTTAATTGCTTCATCAAAAACACTAATAAAAATACTTACATTTTCATTATCAACATCAACCAACTTGTTTTAGATTGCTAAAAACAATATCCATCTTATTGCCTTAGGACTAGACATTTCATGTTCATTTCGGTCTCCACATTTTCTGACTGGCCTAAAGGTCTAAAACATCGGCAGCTGCACCCTTGATAGTTTTCAATAGCTCTTCCCTAAAAATAGATTGAAAACAAATCCATGTCAGGGCAAATGAGATGCAAAAGGGCTGCAAATTCTTACTAACAGTGTTGATTCTGTATGTGTGGCACGAGTTTTTGTGCCATTTAATTTAAGAGCTATAATAAATTGGATTTATCATCGAAAGATTTTTGGCACTGAATGATTAAGATGCGCTATAAGAGCTAGAAAATGAACGGCTAAAATAAATTTGGACGGTAACTGCTTAATTTTTGGCACTTTGAAGCTCTTGGTCAAATGGTGCAGATAATTTTTCAATGCAATCTTAAGATGAATAATGATATAGATGATCGCCCTAGATGGTACCAAAATAGTGCCACATGTACAACATTGATGATATGCTCACCAACTTTGATGAGCAAGATGGTTCCCCTATACCAGTTCTCACCATAATGACTAAAGTTGCGTATGATATAACTCTCTGCTAGCCCCTGCCATAGCAGAGTTCACCTGCTCTAAAAGGCTCTCATCCTCTTATCCTGCTACATGCTTTAATTAGTACCCCATCTCCTCAATAACTCCTTACATAGCAAGATTTTATGCAGGATTTACCTATTCAGCAATTCTACCCTCCTCTCTACTCATTCCTTGCCATATTTGCTCTAGTAGAGAGTTAGTAGAGAGCATAGAGGTTGCTACTAGAGCATGTAAATTCTCCTTTGTAGGGAGTTAGAAAAGAGAATGGGAACCAACAAAAGCTGATGAACTCTATTGTGGCAGGGGCTAGTAGAGTGTTATACCATACGCAACCTAAGTTGGGGGTTTAGGATCAATCGGCTTGGGAGAAGTTCGGAAAATTCAACAAATTTAGGAAAATAGTATAAAGTTGAGAAAACTAAAAAGAAAAAATATTAATAAAAAATTAAAAAAATTGGAAAAAAAGTTTAAAAAAATTGGGAAAAAAATATAAAACGAGGAAAAAGTTGGAAAATTTACGTTATATTCTCAAAATTCGGATTTTTTTGAAAAAGTCACAATTTAATGGAATTTCATTGTCAGCTGAAAAAGGTCGGGATTAAAATGAAACTTTTTCAAAAAGTCGGACTATTTTGTCACTCGCTCTCACTTAAACTCCATATCGAAAGTTCCTTTCACTGCATGGTCAAATTGATAGATAGATCCCATGCATATTCAGTGAAACAATAAATAAAGAGTTGATATTACGTCCTGGAGGTGCTCGGGTCAATTTCCTGCCAAACTAGGAGGTTTGCAGCGATTTATAGGGCATGGAAATCAGTGAAAGTAAGCTTTTGACCATTCTCACTCATTTGGCATGCAAAAAAACCAGTAGACGGAACCTAATACCAACTCATAGATGAAATGCGACCTTAGACAACTAGATGAAATCAGGGTTCAAGAATTGATCCAAATTGAGATTGAAAATTTCTTACCTGTCGGGTTTGAATAAGAGATACCGATATACAAACCACTGAAAAGAAAGAGAAAGCACAAAGAGTTAAAGGGAAGAACGCGTTTTTTTTCTAATTAGAAACCCTTGTAGATTCATCGAAAAACTTACCCAGGAAAACAGTATTCCAATGAATTCAAATACACTAGGGACAATCGGAAGCTTGTCAATGGCCTACAAAGTAAAATTTATCAGAAATCACCTCAAAAAGCCATTACTGCATCTCTAGTTCTTTTGTTATTGTTCATGTTCTAATCAGTGTTTTGAAAACCGGACCATATGGCGGTCAATCTAGGACCTGGCCAGCTATCGGTCTGGTCCCAGCTGGAACTGCTAATAAGGGTCTCAATGGGCAGGGTTCGTCCAAGTCTTAAATAGGCCGATTATAATCGGCCTCTTGGAGCTAGCCCATACCCAGCTTGATAGTAAGCTGGCTGGGTTGGACTAGCCCGATAGTAATTTGCCTGGGCCAGACTAGCCCGTTTATGAATTGGGCATACTTACCCTAGCCCATATCTGGCTCGCCAGGCCTGCCCGTCAATTTCTACATACAGTCTCTCAATTGATCGGGTTGAGCCGGGTTCTAGCCAGGCTTAAATGGGCCGATTTTTAATCTGGCTTTTGAAAATAACCCATACCCAGCACGACTTACTAATCAGGCCGGTCAGGGTTATTTCCCATTATATATCGGGCCTACCTACCTTAGCAAATATCCGGTCCATTGCAGGCCAGTTCAGACAGGACTCAAGCCCAGCCCGTTAAATTCCCTAACCGTTAATAACCGTAGAACCATTGAGCTGAGTGTATTTGGCCAGCTCAAGGTCTGGCTTGGTTTTTAAAACATTGGTTTATCAAACTGTTTTAACATAGAATGAATCACGATACTCACCATAATCAGATTACCAGATGCCCACACTGCTACTATGGCTGAAAATCCCAAACCGGCAAGAGCGAGTCGATCTTCGAAGTTGTCCCACTATTGCAAAGAAACACATGCATTGAGACCTAAGAGCATAGTCACCAAGTAGGGGTTCGGCAATAATTCGACAAGGTAAAAATTCGGAAAAATCCGGCAACTTTGGGGAAATATTCGTAGAAAAATCGGAGACAAAAAAAAAGAGTTTAAAAAGTAAATTAAAATAAAAAATAGATAAATTTTTGAAAAAATCGTGAATAACTTGGGATTAGTTCACAGTTGCGAATTCTTCGCGAATTTTGTGACTATGGTTAGGAGAAGCCAGCATACATGCATGTATGCAAGTGCATGCGCTTAGGCATGTAGCGAAGCATATAACTGGAAACTAGTCAGTAGTCACCAACAGTTTGGGAATTAGTTGGCAAGAGGAAAATTTTAAAAAAATCAGCAAAAAATCGAAAAGTCCGGGAAAAATCATAGAAAAAAATAAAAAAGGGATTATAAACCTGAAAAATATATTTAAAAATGCTTGAAAAAATCGCGTTTTATTGAAAAAGTTGCGAAGTAATCACAATTTAATGGTGCATTTCGCAATTTTTTTCCCTTTCAAATAACGGGATTAATTTGTGATCTATTCAGGAAACTAAAAAATTGCGATTTAATCGCAACTTCTTCAAATAATGGGCGATTTTGGTGATTATGGGACTGAGTACTGATTATGACTAGAAAGACTGACAGCAGAATAAGAACACTGAAATGCTGGTATATTCAAAAAACAAGAACTCTTTACTACTCGGGAAATAGATATATGTTATCAATTAAGGAAAAAGTGTAGTTTCTTAGCTTTATGATGGTTCGATCTCTCAGAAAGTAGAAAAAAAATAGTATGAATTGCGGAAAAAGAAAGTTTCTCAGCTTAATGTTGTTCTAATCTCTTAGAAATTGCAGAGAGCCATGCGAAAGTCACCCATTGTCGAATATTCATCGTGAAAACACAAAGCTTCTGACCTTGTAATTTGTAAAAGTCATTTTTAATTTTTTTAGTAAAGGGCTGAGGATTCACTAAGAAAATAAGATTTAGCTCAAGCAAGAGAAATTCCGAAAGACAAGATGGCATACTGCTTTTTGAACATATTTGACAATAGAGGTTGATGAATCAGGGTTCTCTCCTACAGCCTTCACAACAACCCCCACAAGCCTCCCTCTTTCTGCAACATAAAAAAAACAATCATAAACTGGGAAAAAATAGATAATTAAGAAACCGATGCATTTAATCGGAGGTTTAGAGTGTGTTTGGGATTTGATCATGCACACTCAAGGTATCAAACTCGGAATCAGTATTGGTTATCTGTTTTGGACTGATATGTATCGAAATTTACCGATATTGAAATGTTTCGGTAAATACGATCGTATTGATTTTTTTTCCTTTTTGATGAAAAAATAAAATAAAAAATGACGGTATCGGCCAATGCTGTCCTGGTATTAGCCGATACGTATTGGTATCAGCCAATACCGCTGCTATCACACGGTACTGGTATCAGTATGGGTATTGGTATTGGTTTGGCCAGTAACTGATACGTATCTATATCAGCTGATACTTGATACCATGTGTACACCAAGTTCTAGACCATCAGGCCTAATATTTTCCTCATCTTTTGGTTCCATGATCAACACCCCCACAAGTGTACTGTAGCCGTAGGTATACAACCCTATTCAAGAATTAAATTAAATGAAGTAAAGATATGATAAAAAAAGTATCGGATTTTCCAATGACCGATATCTAAAAAATACTAAATGATTCGCATGATCTTAGATATATTAACGGGCTATCCCCGACTTCAATAGATCTTAGATATATTAAAGTCGATCGAGCGAGCACTGCCAAAGGATGAACTGTGCAGCTTCAAGGGCACGCCATATACAAATGTCAGCTTTTGACTAGTACCAGCCTCTAACAGGCTATTAATTAAATTCAATGTCTCATGAAAATCATGCGAATCACTTAGTATTTTTCACATGTAAAAGTAGCTGCAACCAATAAGAAAAAATATCTTAACAGTTATATATTTTTAACTAGGTCAGTCACCATATCCCCCTAGTAAAATGGTTTCACACCTTTTTTTGCTAATATATGGTAATTTTTCCTTATTTTTTTCTTTAAATTCAATGTGCCCTCCGAAGTTTCCCTTGATTTGTCAACAGCATATCATATCAGCAATAAAATAGAAAATTGCAGAATGACGTTTGAGATGGTTTGGACATTAAAAAAAAAAAAAAAAAAACAACGATGAGAAGCAAGATGAAGGATTATAGCATGGTTCAAAATTCGTTTCGGTCCCCACCAAAACGATAACTTGAACTGAAATTTCGGTCTAAATATACATGGAGGGGAAATTATCGACCGAAATTCAAAATTTCGGTTTCGGTCATGCCTGAAACCGAAAACGAAACCACTATTTTGATCCTTGATTTAGTGTAACGGAGAGTTCACCCCTGACTAGAAACGAATGGAGAAATAAGATGGGATAAGGCTATCATGATGATATCATATCAGTGACAAGTATTGTTTTCTCGGGATGATCGATTATTCTCACACCAATATTTGATCCTCGAATTAAATAGCTGAATTGCTGGAACAATTGATTCATTGGTGGATCAACCTACGCATGTTACAATTTTGCGAATAATCATACTATCTGTTTCCCACATGTCTAGACATGGATTAGAAAACATAAGTTATTCGTGGAAGATGAAAATAATCACTACATGTTAGTATCACTAGCATCAAAAACCCCTATTATGCACATTTGTCGATATGTACCAATTTAATCTAAAAGAATGGCAAGGGATTGTAACTATAGATTAGAAAATCGGACACTACCAATATATATGGCATTGTATTTATATTGGTTCATACTCTGGCCATAAAAAAATCAATGTGGAGTGGTTTTAATGGATTTAGCATTCAATACCAATACATAGTCTCGATAACAGAGCTGATCGAGACATATACTGATACCGAGATTTTAAACTACGGTCAAAACTGTTATAATCAGTCGATACATTCTGATATGAGATTTTAAACTATGGTCATAGCTGTTATAATCAGCTGATATGTTGCAATATGGACAATCCAAAACAATATAGGAGGATATTGGCAGGGGTGATAAGCATAGTAACGAAATTAAGATTCGGCAATCATTCGGAGGGCTATCAGTTCAGTTTGATTCGGACAAATTCGGGGATTATAAAAAAAATAAAAAATTATTAAAATATATAGATATATGCTAACCTATTTAAAGTTAAAAATGATGGCTTTAAATAAGTAATTTGAGTGTATCACAAAGTCCACAACTCTGCATATATCAACAATTTACAATCATAAAAAATAATATGAAGTATGATTAAAGCATGCATCTCAAGATAAAAATTTGTCAAATTTGAAAAAATTCAGGGAATCAACAAATCAGCAACGAAAAGGTCGGAAGACCACCTATTGGGATTATTTTGCCAAAAAAGTTAATTAATTCAAAGAGTTTTGTGACAGGTGATAAGGGCAAGGGCCTCCTCTACATTGGTCAAATAAAGGGTATTTTTCGAATTAAAAAAGGTACATACATCATCGAACAAGAAACTATGCACAGATGAATAATCATAACTCATAAGCATGATTATTTATTTAGAGCATAAAATTTGAAAAAAAAGAGAGTTATATTGTAACACCCCGATGCCACATGTCAAAATATTGTTCCCTTTGGGCGTCTTAACATTGAGTTTCTCCCCATCTTATAATGGAGCCCTCCTCGGCTCTGATCTCATTTTGGGACGCACCCCGACACCACATGTCAAGATATTGTGGTAAAGGCCGACACGTCCCATGGGTTACATGGGCCGCCATACTCACCCAAAACCCATAGTGCCGAACCCATTACTTATCTACCAGTGTTACGACCAGTCGTTAGACGATGTGGGACTTTACACATATATTTATTAAAATGAAAATACATAAAAATAGCAAGTAGCACTTTACCTCTGACATTGAAAATGGGGGATGTAGGAAGAGTTCTGAAAATGGGTTTTTTGGAAAAGAGTAGGTGAGAGGTAGGTAGGATTGCAAGGGTGGAGGCCATCTCTACCTGAAAATATAGGGGGAAAAAAAAGGTAAAATTCGATTTGCGCACTTGGGCTTTGTTTTTCATAATCAAGAGTAGCTTAAAATATATATATATATATATATATATATATATATATATATATATATATATATATAAATTAAAAGAAAGTGATTGGTAGAGAGTTGAGGGATTTTCACCTTCGCGTCTTGAGAGATAGAACACAGAACATGGAAGTTGTGTCAAGCGGCGTTCAGGCCACATAAACATGAACATCTTTATATAAAACATAATGACGAAAATGCCCTCAATTATATAATTTAGAATTTGTTTTCTATGAAAGAAAATGGAAGGCATCGATGGGCCGGGATAAGCCGGCCCAGATCCAACTCCGCCTGGTCCCACCCCACCAGAGCTGTCATTTACTCAGGCCCTACCCAACCTTTGAGCTGACTGACATGCCCGATCCAACCCGACCCAATCCAACGGGTCAAGTTTGTATGTCAGGTGGGTAGTGTTACGGGGGTGCAGCACGACACCGGCTATCACACCCATGCGGTGACACATTGCTGCATGCAACGAGGCCAGCTTACCCAACTATCAGAATCTGATACCACCCACCTAGAGGACGGGAACTCCCGTTCATGGTTACCTTCTTCTGAGGCCTACCATCCATCGCATTGTGCCTCTTACGACAATCATGCTTGCACCTATGTGCCTCGCTTGGCCTGCTCAAGCTTCATCCTCGCATGCTTTGCATTAGTACCTCGCTTTGCAACAGTGGCATGCAACTCCTCATGTCATCTCATTTTAACATAACTCACCGACATACCGAACTAAGCCCACCATCGTGTGCGTTCCTCGTTACTAATATACGTCTGCATCCAGCCCTCAGCTACTGTGTACTACCATGTCCCACGTAGCCCTTCAGTGCCTCCCTCGTTACCCATCCAAGTGCTCCGCGACGCGTAGTCTGGGGCCACATGACAACCTCACCGTGGGTGACACACAGCATTGCCAAAGCAATGCCCTAGGCCCACCCTTTCAGGCCTAGGAAATCACTGCGCACCTTTCAGTGTCGCATGACCCCCGTGTGTAAGGGAATAACTCCACAGCTCCCTTCCCCCAAGTATGGTCTAAACACCACCTCAAGCCATCCAGTACGAGAACCTCAAAGGTATTTGTTTGACATACTACCATGGCACACAGACTCCTTCTGTGGAACACAGTGCCATTCTCCACCCCAACATGCCCCTGAGACTAGCTTCTATACCCCACGTGCATCTAGTCGCACACTAGATCCTCACCTAGCTTGAGTCACCGCCGCACCATACATTAGGGAACACGCACACGCCGCAAGGCCTCTTACCTCTGCACTCACGCGCCACTCTCCTAGCACCAAGGCCTGACGCCCTACTTGCTAGTCAACCAACCAGCTCCAAGGCCCCTACGCCTTCCTGCTGCTACCCCGATTATTGACCCGTCACATCCTCCACCACTCCATAATATCAACATTCTCGTTAACGCCATTACCACAGTAGAAATGACCCCGCCAACTCCTCCCAACCTGATAACGTCAACACACCTGCATACTGACACCCAATATCTAGCCCCAAGGTCTAGCACCTCCTCGCTAGCTCAAACTTGACCCCACTCGCATTTCACTCGACATGAAGCTAGCTTCACTTACAAACAAGCAACACACCGATTCTTCACGCTCGACCCATACCAGCGCTATCACTCACCACGTCATGCACCAAGCATTCGGCTTTACCAAATTTAGCTTCTGCAACACCCCGATACCTCGGTCCCGCCTTCACCACTCTGTTCCTCAAGCTCTCCTTTGGTCCACTCTAGTTCTTAGGTATTCTTCTTCTCACTAGCTCCCTGGCATCACCTATCTCAGATTCACCTGGTTCTCTAGTTCAAGGTCCTCACCTCTTAACTAGTTCTGGGATGTCACGTGCCCTCTCGGCACTACATTGCATGCCCTGCTGGTACTAAGATGTCAAGTGCCCTCTTGGCACCACATCGCGTGCCCTCTTGACACCAAGATGTCGCGTGCCCTCTTGACACCACATCGTGTGTTCTTTTGACACCATATCACCTCATCCGGATCGAGCTTGACTTTGATACCATTTATCACGAGAGCGCAATCTGACACCGGCTATCACACCCGTGCGGTGCCTCACTGTCGTGTGCAACGAGGCCAGCTTATCCAACCATCATACTTTGATAGCACCCGTCTAGAGGACATGAACTCCCGTTCATGGTTACCTCCTTTCGAGGCCTATTATCAATCGCATTGTGCTGCCCCTTACGATACCCATGCTCGCACTTCTGTGCCTTGCTTGGTGTGCTCAAGCTTCACCCTCACGTGTCCTGCACTAGTACCTCGCTTCACAACAGTGACATGCATGCAACTTCTCATGTCGTCCCATTCCAACATAACTCACTAACATACCGAACCAATCCCACTATCGTGTACGTTTCTCGTTACTAACACACATATGCATCCGGCCCTCAGCTACCGTGCACTACCATGTCCCACGTAGCCCTCCAGTGCCTCCCTCGTTGCCCATCCAAGTGCTCCGTGATGCGTAGTTCGGGGCCACATGCCAACCTCACCTTGGGTGGCATACAACATTACTGAAGCAACGTCTTAGGCCCACTCTTTCAGGCCTAGAAAACTACTGCGCACCCTTCAGTGCCGCATGACCCCCGTGTGTAGGGGAATAGCTCCACAGCTCCCTTCCCCCAAGTATGGTCTAAACACCACCTCAAGCCATCGAGAAGAAAAACCTCAAAGGCATTAGTTTGACATACCATCATGGCACATAGACTCTTTCCATGGCACATGGTGCTATCCTCCACCCCAACATGCCCCTGAGACCAGCTTCCATGCCCATGCGTGTCTAGTTGCCATACTAGATCCTCACCTAGCTTGAGTCACCATCGCATCATACATTGGGGAATACACACGCGCCACAAGGCCTCGTGCCCCGGTGCTCAAGCGCCACACCCTAGCACCAAGGCCTGATGCCCTACCTGCTAGTCAACCAAATAACTCCAAGGCCCCCCACGCCTTCCTGCTGCTACTTTGAGTATTGACCCCGTCACAGTATGGTAACGAGCTGACCCGACACAGTGATAGCTCTACTTGCCAATTGGGCTCTCAATGAGCCAGGCCAATGTTAAAAACAGCTCGGCCCTGCTTGGGTTTCCACCATTCAATATGGGCCTGGCCCCTACTCAAGCCAAGATATACTCAACCCAACCTGACCCTTTTATAGGGTCGGACCTGTTGGTACGCACTTTTTCTGAGTTCCTTTCGGTCTCCGAAATAAGTGGCTCAATTCGGTCCTATGGATTCTGAATGGGACGATGGAATAATGAATTGCGAAATATTAAGTGTTAAAATCAAAGAGGCGAATATTAAATGGAGGATACCTGTGTTGATGCGATCGCCAGCTGTAGATATTTATCGATGCTGCAATACATCACTGATTACGCTTTACGGGGTATGGGTTAACTTCTTTGCTGGACGTCGGCCGACCGACTCCAACAGTTATAATTTGTCTAACCTAGTTTTCTAATTCTGCTCTAAATCTAATTAACTTTATTTCTTTATCCTGCCTTGGGTTTGATTAATTGCGGGTTTCCTAATGTTACTCTAACTCTAACTGATTGGATTTTCTACTGTTACTCTAATTCTAATTATTCTAGTTTCCTAATGCTACTCTGATTCTAATGAGGTTAGTCTCCTCATACTATTCTAATTCTAATTAAGTTGATCTCCTAATACTATTCTAATTAGAAAAAACAAGGGGGTTATCGTCCGTTATGTTAAGAAGGATCGGCCCTGTTCCCGGTACCCTCCATAAGTTCCCTTAGATAAATCGGTTGGCTTAGGGCTATGTTGTAAATATTGGGATTTAAAGACTGAATTTGAATTAGAGATTAAGAATTTAAGGATTGAAAATTAAGAACTTGTAAATTGAAAAATTAAGAAAGAAAATCAGAACTAAAAACTAAAGATTAAGGACTAAGAACTAAAGATCTAGAACGAAGAACTAAGAACTAGAACTTAAAACCTAAGAACTCAAATTTAAAATTTAAAAACTAGAAAGAGATTACCTGAAGTCATGCGCTTCTTCTTCCTTTCGGGACCTTGGAGAGAAAACTCGAGCTTGGGGGAGGCTTGAGCTAGAGAGAGAGGAGATTTCTATTGAAATTGATCTATTTGGGCAAGGTAGGGGTGTCTTCTTATAAGGGTACGAGTAATTTTGCGTGTGAGGACATGTGTGCAATAACTGAATTCCGTGCATGAACACATGTGCTCAATTGAATTTCGTGCATAATATAATGTGCTTAATTTACTTTGAGTCAGCCACCAACTGGGGAGTGATCGGTCGGGCGGGGCATCCTAATTCCAGTGTACTTTGAAATTAATTTTGCGCAAGGGGTTATGCGTGGAATCCAATTCCGCGCAGGGGTGTCTGCGTGAGATCGGGGAGTTTTGGTGGCCTTGGGAATTAGAGTCCCAATCTGCCTTTGGATTAAATTCGTGTGTAGGAGAACACGTGAAATCGATTCCGCGCACCTTTGTATGTGTGGGAACGGGGTCTTTAGGCGGTCTACGGAAGGCATGCCCTAATCCGATTGAGACTAATTACGTGCAACCGTCGCTGCATGTAATTGAATTAAGTGCATATTGTAATGTGTGAAATTCAGATCCTAAGGCGGTTCACGGGAAGAGTGGGCTTGGTCCAAGTGGGGCCAATTGCGCGCGTGCGTCCATGCGTGCAATCGAGTTTCGTGCGTCTGTATATGCGCGGAATTTGGGATCTTCCCGAGTCGGGTCGGGTTTGAGTCGCAGAGCTATTGTTTCAGCCAGAGTCTCAACAATATACTATTGTTTCAGTCCATGGTCCTCGTATTTAAGGTTTTAAAGTCTTTGGAGAATGTCAGTTCTTCTTTGGAGATCGTGAGCATGATCAAAGGTTGATTGAATAGATTTATATATTCCGAGGAAACAAAATTAGGGTATCTATAGGGCCGGACTGACAGATCTGAACAACAAAACTCCCCTCTTCTATAGCTTTTTTTTTTCTTTTATAATACCTAATTAATATATACATTTAGATTAGTTATATATAAAAATTTATATAATATCATATATAATTTTGGGGTCAGGTTCAAGCCGGGTTTTGGGGATTCAGTCAAAATTTGGGTCAAGTTCGGGGCGAGTTTTGGGCATTTAGTCGAAACCCGGCTCGAGCCTGAGCAGGGTTTTGGAATTTCAGCCCATTGGGTCTCCAAGCCAAGTTTTGTGTATTCAATCCAAATCCATAGCAGGTTAACGGCCCCGAGCATACTTAACCCGGCCTGGTCCGGGGACGGGCTTGCACCGTCAAAAAACCTCGGCTTTTAAAGGCCAGGTGTGGGCCTAATCCGTGGCGTTCCGGCCCACCGAGAGCCCCACTTGCCATCTAAAGACAGGAAAAGATGAAAAATGGGCATGTAATCAAAGCATAAGGGTATCCCTATAATTTTCAACTTATCCAAAACAGCCCATGCGTATAAATTCTACCGGGCGATTCTGCACAGCTCTTCCAACTGCTAGACATGGCTACTACCTACAGCTTAAATCCTCTACACCAAAGTCATCTCTCCTCAGTCTCTCTTTGTAAGTACTCTTCTACTCTTATTGGCCTCAATTTATATTCCTTCTCTAATAATGTAGCCATTTCAACACTTAGAAATAGTACACTCCTTAAGGACTTCTCTGCAGTGTTTCTAGTAAGAGCAAATGCTAGTGGAGCACAGAAACATGCAACAAAAGCTATAGATCCTACAAAACATAGAGAAATGGATTCTGGGTATTATTCTTTAAGGTCTAGAGATGAAAGGGTAGTAAAAAAATCTAAGTATGGTTCAGTAGTAGTAGATGAAAAGACTGAACAAAGATGTAGAGAAGATACCCATATGAGAAAAACTATAGGTAGGGAAATGGGTTCTGGGCTGTGTTCTCTGAGGGTTATAGATAAAAGGGCAGGTAGAAAATCTGAAGAAACTGGGGTTAGTTCAGTGGTGGATGAAAAGAAGTTGAGAAAATCTAAGAAGGGTATGGAGAGTAAAGTAGTTGATGGAAATATGGAAAAAAAGTCTAAGAAGAATAGGGTGAATTCAGTAGAACTT
Source organism: Chloranthus sessilifolius (assembly GCA_021018995.1). Classification (NCBI taxonomy): domain Eukaryota; kingdom Viridiplantae; phylum Streptophyta; class Magnoliopsida; order Chloranthales; family Chloranthaceae; genus Chloranthus; species Chloranthus sessilifolius. The sequence goes on along the minus strand of CM037590.1, from coordinate 56,362,997 downwards.
CCAATTAGAATTGGGTTGGATATGTGCTCCAAAAGAGGGGATGTAATGGGTGCGATTTCTATATATGATACGGCGTTAAGGGATGGGATCAAATTGGGGCAGTACCACTATAATGTGCTTTTGTATCTATGTTCTTCGGCCGCTGTAGGAGTTGTTTGCCCTGCGAAAAGTGGTAATAGTAACAGGAGTTTGGATAAAGCAGACTTGACTAACGATTTTTCTAGTTCAGATTTGGTGAGTTTCAGTAAAAATGGGGATATGGGTAATGGAAAATTTGGGAGTTTGGAATTGAAATCATTGGTTTCAGATGGGGTTTTTGGTGAATTGGGGAAAAATCATGGCAGAGGTCGTGATAAAATGGAGTCAGATTCCTCATTCTCAAGTAGTTTTTTGTCGGATATGGGTGAAAATGGTGCTGATAATACAACAAATTTCGATAAAATGGAACCGGATTCAAGTGGGTTATTGGAAGGTTTAGGTGAAAATAATGCCAACAGTAGATTGAGTTATGATAAAATGAATTTTAATTCAAATGGGTTATTAGCGGATATACACGAACATGATGGGAAGGATAGTTTCAAGAAAACGATGCCGAATTCTAGGTTTTCAAGTGGGTTACTAGAAGAGGTAGAAAATGGTCGACACGACGAAAGAATAGAGTCAATTTCTCAGCTTTCAGATAGGTTTTTGGTTGGAAAGGGCGAAGCTGATTATGAGAATGAAACAGAGGGATCTAGTGAAATGAATGATCATGGAATCCGAGTCAGCCATGATGTCAAAAAGTACGCACTTGCAAGAGGATTTGAGATTTACAAGACGATGTGTTCCGAGAAGATTCCTTTGAGCGAAGCAGCTTTAACATCCATTGCTCGAATGGCAATGTCAATGGATAATGGTGACTTGGCATTTGATATGGTCAAACAAATGAAGGCCATTGGTATAAACCCCAGATTACGGTCTTATGGCCCCGCATTGTTCACATTTTGCAATAGTGGGGATCTCGAGAAAGCGTTCGAGGTTGAAAAACATATGTTGGAGTCGGGGGTTTATCCGGAAGAGCCCGAATTGCAGGCACTTTTGAGACTAAGCATCGGATTTGGAAGGGCGGAAAAGGTTTATTATCTTCTGCATAAGCTTAGAACGAGTGTAAGGAAGGTGTCTTCATCTACGGCAGAGTTGATTGAAAAATGGTTTAAAAGCCCGGCAGCTTCGAGAGTGGGAAAAAGAAAGTGGGATGAAAAGTTGATAGTTGCAGCAATTGGAAATGGTGGTGGAGGTTGGCATGGGATGGGTTGGTTGGGTAGGGGAAAATGGACTGTTTTGCGGACAAGCGTCAGAGCCGATGGTGTTTGTGGAGGCTGTGGAGAGAAGTTGACCACCATAGACATTGATCCAGTTGAGACCGAAAACTTTGCCCAGTCCGTGGCGTCTATAGCAGGGAAGAGAGAGCGGAATTCGAGCTTTCAAAAATTCCAAGTGCGAAATTTTTCCTCAGCAATTCAATTTTATTTAAGTTTAGATCATGGGTTTCGCTCATTTGATATTACATCTGTTCTTTCATACACTATATTGATTTGATTATTATTATTTTGATATCTTTATAGTTCATCTAATGAAGAAGAGCAATATTATTATTTGTAGAAATGGCTGGACTACTATGGCCCTTTTGAAGCTGTTGTGGATGCTGCAAATGTGGGTCTCTTCAGCCAAAGGCGATTCTTAGTATCTAAGGTGGGTAATGGGGTGGCTTTGTGGGATGGAGCAAAGTTACTTAGTTTGGTGGTTCGCTCAGTTCGAATTCATATTTGGAGTTCGCAATTATGTACTATCAAGCAAACCCGATTTGCTAGGGGTTGGATGAGTTTTAAAATATTTATTAATTTTAGAAATCAGAATGAAAATCATAGGGTCTTAGATTCAAATACCTGCTCTACGCTTTTAAATTTTATTTAAAGACAAAATGTTAGCATCCAGGTGTTAGTACCGGTATCGGTATTGGGCGTCGGCCGATACGGATACAGCATCGTCGATATCGTATTGGTCGATATTTTTTTTGAAAAAAAAAGTAAAAAATAAAAATAAAAAACTGGTTATATTGGTCAATATCGGCTGATACCAAGACAGTATCGGCCGATACTGGTTTGATACCACCCCGATATCTGTATCGGGGTGGTATCGGTATCGGTTCTTGATGAAACCAATACGTATGGGTATAGGCCAACTTTGATACCTTTGTTAGCATTAACCAGTCAATTTGCTTGCCAAGCCGAATCTGACTGAATTGAACCACGAACTGGTCCTCTGTATCCAATTCGCACTTCGCTAGGTGAATGAGCGAATCAAGTAACATAGATGGAGTGAAATGTTAATGATGGTTACTTCACTGTTTTTTTTTATTTTGATTTTTTTTGGTTTCCACTATAATGTTTAGGTAAATGCTGTTGTAAATGGGATACGCCAAAAACTTCCATCAAAGAAATGGCCTCTTATCATTGTGCATAACAGGCGTGTCAATGGAGGAGGGATGGATAAACCAGTAAACAGGGCGTTGATAGAAAAGTGGAGAAATGCTGAAGCTCTCTATGAAACTCCTACCGGATCAAATGATGATTGGTGAGCAATATCTTCTTTACCAACTGCATGGACTTCTATATTATATGTGCCAAGGTATCAAAACTCGGCCGATACTGATACGTATCTGCGATATATATCAGTATCACTGGAAGCCGATACCGGAAAAAATAAAACTGAAGGGAAATATTAGACTGCTAATTGAGAAACCTACTTGATGAAATATGAAAAGTATGCATCATTTATGTCTTGAACCTAACTTAAAATATTCCATACTATACAAATGGTTTTCAAAGATTGAAGATTTTTCTTATATATATCATTCAACTTATAGACAAATTGTTTTTCTAAACTGTGTCGAAATGATGCACACTTCGATGATATCAGTTGTTATTTTTCCTACATGTCTAGAAGTTGTGTTTGTGTTGAATGTCCAAGTGCCCTCAAGTTTCGGCATGATAAAAATCCAAAAGTAGGACGTGTTTTTTTTTTTTGATAACCGGGTATCCGGGCCTCTTAGAGCACCCGCCTAATCCCTGGGGCACATGTGCACTCTAAATTCAGCACATGCCGGGTCAGCACAGGATATAAATCCCTACAGTGGCCTCAAGGGGGGAGGGGATTCGAACTCAGGTCTCCTGCTTTTGGAAGCAAGTACCTGGCCAACACGCCAACTCGCCTAACCCCTGTTTAGGTAACACTAATATTTTCCAAGACCAAATTACTTTTGCTTTTTTTTCTTCTCGAGTTATGGATATTCTACGTACCATGCTGCTTTCACTTTGAGATTCCATTATTTCTAGATGGTCTGGGTTTCGAAACAAATCGTTTTTTCACTCCAATTCCCGTTCCTGTGTTTGGTCTCACACTTGCTTCCTGGGACACCAAATATTCAAAGTTCACCACTTTAAAATGCAAACTGCACTCCCATCATGTGAAACTAATGAACACACAAGCTATAAAATGTGTTTGGATCATACTTTTTTGTAGTCAGTTCTATATATTTATAGACAACAATATGAGTCAGCAACATTGGATCATAAAGTGTGTTTGGATCATACTAAGGCTTGGAACTCATCCCTTCTGACGGGTGGGCTTTGCAGTCAAAGTCACTTTTGTTTAAAGGGTGGGTTTTGCAGTAATCTCCCAATCGAGACCATTGGATCTGGAAGGTTAATTATGTCCAAGCTAGACAGATCATGCTTGCAATCAACAACCAATCTGCCTTTGCGCTTAGGGTCCAATCCAGAGAATTAATTTTCTAGAAGATCCTAGCTTTTCTAACTTTGTTAAGTTGTCTAGATTACCTAGTTGCAGGAACCATCTACTTAGTGTGCCGCTCCCGCTTCGGAATCTCGCTCCCGCGCCCTCTTCCGAATATAAAATAGTGTAATTTTAAGCTTTTAAAGACGTTCCCACCCCCACTTATTACACGCTTCCAGTAACTAAGGACTCTATAATCCTTTTGTTGACCATGTTGTGCAAGGGGTATCTATATGTTCTCCAATTGACAGCATGGGCCTAAAAGCTGACCAAATACCAATTTGATTTGCCTTTGCAAGGGCTTGGGCCTGTAGCACAATGGAAGGTTGAAAATATTGCAACCTCAACGTCGCAGGTTCGAGCCCAGCTTACTTATAAAAAAAAGATATATCTTTGCGCTCAAAGATTAATTCTCATTTGGCCATTTGATAAAGCTCAGGAGACGAATGGATCAACTTTTTAAAAGTTTCCGACTTTTGTGCTATGATTTGTAGAAAGGCAACATGAGTGTCAAGTGATGATAATGATACAGCTGTGGGTCTCAAAATTATAAGCACTCGAATTCAAAAAACATATATGTATATATGGAAAAAGGGATGATGCATTGCAATGCACTAACCCAACGCTACACATCAATGCTAGATCACATGCCACGTGGCATGTGATCTCCAAAACACTGTTTTGGAGTGTTGTGCCATGTGGCACATGATTTAAAAAAAAATATGGTTTTAAGAATTTTTTGCCCTTCAAAACACGGGTCAAACATAAGGTAAGATTGATTTTTTTTTTCAACTTTGACCACCTATTTTAACGGTGGAAAAGTCAAAAACAATTTTTCTTTTTTCGTATGGGACCTGATCGACCTTGCCTGAGTTGCAGTGGCACCCAATCCTCGTGCTGGCCCCCACGTTGTGCCCAACTGATTGGAGTGTAGCGTTTTGTGGATTTTAGTTAACTTAAGTCTGAATATAACCCCATATTTTAAAGAATTTAGGTGGCACAGGAAATTAATCTCCTAAGCTGATCTTCCACGTGTGTCAAACAGGGTCACCTCTCTCCTAATAGAGAATATTTAGGATTCGAAGAAAGATACGCGTCTATGATGTGTATCCTATGTTTTAGGCAAGATTATATTAATTAGGATTTATAAATATTTAGATAAATATTTCCAAAATATTTATCTAAATATTTATAAATCCTAATTAATAATATTTATCTAAATATAAATATTTATCTAAATATTTATAAATCCTAATTAATAATATTTATCTAAATATTTATAAATCCTAATTAATATAAGCTTGCCTAAAACATAGGATACACATCATAGATGTGTATCTTTCTTCGAATCCTAAATATTCTCTATGATCTCCCTCGAACCATCTTTTGAGAGATCATCTCCTATGCAAACCATCTCTATGTGGGAGATACATCTTTGGCGGTGTATCTCAAGAAGCGAAAGTTTTGAGTTTGAATCCCACCCTTTGTTGGCTACTCACTGAGATTTATCCCTACTGACTGGTATGTGTGATAAGCGGGTGTGCTGCACGTACCCGTGGACTTAATCAGGTGCTCTGAGAGGCCGGATACCCCGTTGTACAAAAAAGAAAAAAAACTGCTGTAGGTAATAACTGTATCTCCAACATTATGCTCACATCTCTCCATTGTAATTATATCTCCAAAAACTAAATTCTTCAAAATTAACTCTTAAGTTCTCTGTTTCTCTTACAACCATTGCCTCATTCCTTTTATTTTTCTTTCTTTTATTTCTAGGATAATGTAATAGTTCCTTTGTACTTTTCCAGTTAAATTAAGCAGCCATAGGTAATGGCCTGTGTTTCAGGTACTGGTTGTATGCAGCTATAAAGTGTAAGTGCTTTATTGTGACCAATGACGAGATGCGAGACCATATATTTCAGGTTCTAGGAAATGATTTCTTCCCCAAATGGAAAGAAAGGCATCAGGTACGTGTAATATGTTCAATATCTTAGGCTGTGTTTGGGATTGCTCTTTAGAGGCAAAGAGCAGCTCTCTGCTCTGGTGAAGAGCACTTTTGTATGGGACCGTGTTTGGTTGTAAGTGCTCCCAGCTCTTTTGGAGAGTGAAAGAGCTGAATTTGCGTCTCTTTAAAAGAGCAATTTAAACTTGCTCTTTTTAGTGGGATGCTTATTTGCCTCCAGAGAGAAAACCTGAACACAGCCTTAAACTAATTCATTGGCATTATAAATCATAAACAAAACCTTGCCACCATATAGTATATTTAGCACAAAGCTGGCATCTAGGATTAAAGCTTCCAAGTGCACAAGGCACCTCATATTGACAGCTTAATTCTAGTAAACCAAAGGGCTCGATTTCGTTATGATACGACAGTTGGGTAATGGATAGCTTTCTTCAACTCCCGATGTGGAATAAAATCATAATATACAAAAGTACATATATTATCTAAAACATAAAATAAGGACTTCCGATAATGTTGAATTTGTATTCTCAAAACTGAACCATACAACAACATGAAATAAGTTATTTTGACATTTCCACGAAAATGGTGAAATTTTTTAGCTGATAGGAGTATAAAGATAAAAGGTACCGTATATAAAAATGCAGAACAAGAAAAATAAGTAGAAGATATCCAAGCTGTTCTTAATATATTTTAATTTCTTTTTGATTTCCCAACAACTTGTCACTTTCCACTATCTTTATCATAACGAGAATTATTATATGATTTTCATCTTTTTCCTTTCTTTGTTAAAAATTTTCTCTCTTATATACAAGTGGTCAAACCTGCAATTACACAGTGTTCTATATCACAATTTTGAGGTTGTGGGTTCAATCTTAGCTTACAAGAAAAAACACACCCTATGAGAGAGCTTCTTCTTCTTCTTCTTTTAATTATTTCATTTTATCCTATTTTTTTAGGGTAAGTTGGGATTGAATCTGTGACCTCAAGGTTGCAATATTGTCAACCTTCCAGTAGAGCTGCAAGCCCAACTCCAAGTTATATACACTATGAGAGCTGAGTCTGTATTGCCTTTTATATACACTAAGCCATATTTAAAAAGTTACTGTTTTGGAAATATTTCGACCAGGGGGTGTTCTAGTCAATTTGGATAAATTCATGGAAGACTTAGAAAAAAATTGGGGATTGTGAAAAATATAACAACTTATATTAACATATTTAAAGTTTAAAATTATATTTTAAGCTTTAAAAATAGGTGCATTATATAATCCAAAATACACATGCCTCAAAAATCAACAATCATAAAAAGAACATTGCAAAGAGAATAGAAAGTATAATTACACCGTATATCCAACTTCAAAAGTTAAAACATTCTAAACTTTTCTCCAAAATTCATAAAATTTTAGAAAACCTCAACAAATTTCAACGATTCATCGAAATAGGAGAAATTTCACTGAAGTTTCAGTCATTTCCGAAAGACTTCGGCGAAATTCAGAGAAATTTGTGACTATGGGTCAAGGATCAAAATTTCGGTTTTCGTTTTGGGTTTGGTCCTGCACGAAACCGAAAATTTGAAATTTCGGTGCCATTTAAAAAAAAAAAAAAATTAAAAAAATCAAATTACCGAAGTAGCAAAATGTCGGTCATTAATTTCAAATTATTGGGCGATATTTTGCTAATCACCATATTTTCGGCCGATAATTTCAAAATTTCAGCCGATAATTTGATGCTTCAATAATTTCGGCGAAAAATTGAAGTGTTTGTTTGGCCGAAATTTTGAACCATGCTATGGGTAAGCTAGAGGATAGTCCTAACAACATGAGTACAAGTTCAAACCTTAGTAGTACGATACAAACACAATACATTAGTATTACTACTAATGTTGTCAAATTGCTTATCCAACCATAAGCAAGACTATGCCAAATTGCTTATGCGATTTCGCATAATCGCATAAGTGATGGCATAATATTTTTGAATTAAAAAAAAAATAAAAAAAATCATAAAAATACTCCTAAATTTACTGTATTATTTTTTAAATTCTATACTACATACTACTACTAATCTATCACTATTTAATACTTATTTATATAATTATTTACTGAAAGATCTAACAATTAGCAAAAAAGGGGGAAAGCACATTCTATTTATTTAATTAAAAATTGGCATATACAAAATTCAAAAAAATTATAATTTCAAAATGTTGTTTGGGTCGCCCTTAACCACCCATGCTCTCATAATCGCATAAGGTGCACACTATTGTAGCTTTCTCGATAGGATTTTGTATCATCCATATTGTAGATACCCCATTTTCCAATCCGGATCATAGGATTTAGGTCTCAGAGGGTTCAAATTAGAAGAGGTAGACATGGTGAATTATGATAGAAGTTAGAAAGATAGAGATTAGGCTAGGTAATTAAGTTTAGACAAAAAAATACCCAAACCTCCCAAAGGCTAGGTGATGAATGGTGGAAGCTTGAGTGATGAAGGCTACGCATGAGGCTCTTGAATCTTGATTCCCTCCTTGTATCTTCTTTCTTCTTTTGAGTGATGAAGGCTAGGCTTGAGGCTAAAAAAAATTATTACTGTCCAATTACAGGTTTACTACTCTAAAGCCAAGTATTATAAAACAAATAAAAGAAAAAAATTAGGAAAATGAGAGGATTAGGACTATATAAAGTAGATTAAATAGGGAGAATAGGCTTAGATTGTGTTGGGATGAGATGAAGCCCAAACCCCCTCCCCCCTTTATAGAGGTTAGGGGACCTAAAAAAAGACCAATTCAAATTGCTCCAACGGTCATATTTTTTATTTGTTGGAGCAATATGCGATCTCATAAGCCATAAATGATGGCTTATGCAAATGCATACGTTAGTATGGGATCTCATATCCTTCCAGATTGCATAAGCCATTAGAGATTATGTGATTTGGATTGGTGATGTCGCATAAGCGATTGCATAATATGTGATCGCTTATGACAATAGTGATTACAACAAATATAAGGAAATCATTTTTTTTAATAAATCCTTGTCGACCATATGTGACAAACACATGTAGACAGGGTAAAACCAAGAAATAAAATAAAATAAAATAAAAATACTTTTATTTTTTATTTTTTATTGTTTCTCTAATATTTATATATTACTATATGGTATCAAAGTAGCTGAATACAAATAGATGAGACAAGACGACGATGATGATGATGATATAATATTAAGGTATTTATATTTATTGAATTACACTTTTTTTTTGTATTCTTTTATGAACTGACATTTACTAGCACTAGATCATTACTTTCTATCAGACACCTGTGCGGATTTGTTAGTGTATAGGATTTTACATGCCCTGTTTCTGTCCTTGTCTAATACCTTTCATAAGAATTATTTGTTGGACTTGTCCCACATCGTTTGTGGGCAGGCCCTTCTTGGGCTCTTTATATCTTGGGCAAACCTCACCTTACAGGCTGGTTTTGTGAGGTTGAGTTAGGCCCATTGGATTTCTACATGGTATCAAAGCCATTCTTTCTCCCCATGTCACCCATTTCTTGTCCACGTGATTTGGCTCAATCTCGCTAACACGTGAGGGGGCGTGTTGGAATTGTCCCACATCGTTTGTGGGCAGGCCATTTTTGGGCTCTTTATATCTTGGGCAAACCTCACCTTACAAGCCGGTTTTGTGAGGTTGAGTTAGGCCTGTTGGATTTATACATTATTCATTCATCCCCAAAACCATTGTAATTTGTACTTCTCTTTCAGAAATTGAATTTGTTTAGCTGTCTCAAGTGGATATGCATTAATTTTTGGTAGGCTGCTGCTAAAATCCAGGTTTTTTTTTCCTGGTTTTAAAGTGTTTTTATAGTTGATGGTTCACCTAACAAGGCACTTTTCTGATCTTTGTGGAAGGTCCATTTCAGTTTTGGTGAGGGCAGTCCCGAATTTCACATGCCACCTCCTTGCTCTGTTGTTATTCAGGTCAGATATGACTTTAGCTCAGACTTGCATTGCTATCGATATATTAAGAAATTTCAGATTTTCAGTTGCAAATGTGTCGAGTTCATGGGTCAAAAAATCGTCCGATACCGATACGTATCGGTTTTGGACTTGGGCGGGACGATACATTGCCTATGTATCGTACCCCCTAAAAAACAGGGTAGTTATCGTCAAATTATCGTCCAATAATTTGATTTTTGAGTTTTTTGAAAAAAAAAAATGGATCAAAACGATACATTGAATGTATCAGACGATACGCGATACGTATCGAACGATACGGACGATAATTTGATTTTTTAGATTTAAAAAAAAATAAAAAATGTATTGAAACGATACATTCAATGTATCGGACAATACGCGATACGTATCGTCCTGAACTTCAGAATGATATGTATCAAAAATCCAATATTTTGACCTTGGTCAAGTTGACCCAATGGATTGAGCAACCTCACCGGCCACAGGTCAGGTTCGGGTTTGGAATCTTGACCCATTTATTAAACAGGTCAGATTCGGTCCTGGACCCGAACCTGACCCGTTTGCAACTCACTTTTCTAGCAAAACATTTGAACATAAGAGCCAGAAAAAAGAATCCGACCTGTCATTTGCATCATCCTTCTACTCACAAAAGATTGCAGCTAACTTATCTTTTTACATTTATGCCAGAAAATCAATTTGTTTCCTAAAAGTTGGGGTGGGTATTCTTGCCTCGATACTTTCTTCTTACAGCAAAATAGTGTGACAAACATTACTCTATGGTCAAATTCTGGACGAAACCGATTCGTATCGTCCAATAAGTATCAGTTTTGGAGGTCACTGGATCGATACACTGAATGTGTCGGCTAATATATATTTATATGTATCGGCTGATACAGATCAATTTATCGTCCAAAACCGATATATATGGGTTTTAGAGCTGGCCAATGATTACTGGAAAACTGAGATTTTGAACCTTGCTCTATTTTTTCTAACTTTTTCATGGCTAGATCATCACCATCATCATCACAGCCTTATTCCATCTATTTGAGATCGGCTTTATGAGTCCTATTTCTCCACTCGTTTCTGATCAGCACTAAGCTCTTTGTAGCTTTGCAATCCTTCCTGTCCATTCTCACTGCTTCCTACTTACTTGTGCTTGTATACAGTCTTTAGCGCACTAAATATTTTCATACACATGTAATACATGCAACTACTAATTTCCGTAATTTTCCTTTCTTTCGCATTATAGGAATCAGAGAAAGGCAATTGGCATATCCCCATAGATCCGGACCAAGAATCGATGAGAGAAATAACCTGGCTGTGTGCAACACGTGATCCATCACGCATACAAAGGCAAGAATTGTTCTCCAAATCTAAAGGTAATACTAAGCCTGATGGTTTTTGATTTATTTATTTTTTATAATTGGGGTATCCATGCCTCTTAGAATGCCCGACTAATCCCTGGGGCACATGCCTACCTCCTGTTAAAACAGGAAAAATCCCTGGGGTGGCCCTAAGGGGGAGATCCGAACTCAGTTCTCCTACTTCTTGAGACGGGCATCTTTAGCATCTTACTACCTGTTCGTAATTTGAGCAGGCAGTTACATTCAGTTGTTGAATTTGGACACCAGCATGCAAGTCTCTTGTATTATAAAAAACAAAAGGACATAAATAAATGGATTTGCCGTCCAATTGGTGCGTGTATCCTTCTAAGGGAACTTCATATGGATGTGCCATATCTTAGATTGTCATAACCACAACCTACACCTATCAAATGATCTTTGGCTTCATTTGGACCAATGTTTAAAAAACCAAACCCGAGCAGATGGTTTGAGCGAACAGGATTTTCTGTCAGTCTGGTTAGTTTTGGAAACCGGTTTTATGGAGTTTTAAGATTGAACCATCAGACCAGCCATTTTGTGCAAGAAACCAGCCTCCTGTTCATCCAGTTTAAGGTACCCATATGTTTAATGTACACATTTAATAATTATGTTATAGAAGTATCATATAATATTATAAGCTTATTAATCAAGTCAATCATATTTTTGTTGAATCAGTCTGGTTCAGCCACCCAGTCCAAATGGACTGTGTTCTGGTGTCTTGCCCAGTTTTTGGAAAACATGGCTTTGGGATAAAAAATAAATTACAAAGAGATTTAGTTTTAATTTACTGTGTGTTGAGGTAACTCTATTACTCTATTAATTTTTTTTATAGCAATCTATGCAAAACTATATGCAATTAATATTATTTTAGGTTTTTTGTAACTATCCAAAAGGTACTTCAGTCAACTGCCTACTATCTGTGAACCATAAACCACAATTTTACTACCTGTTTAGAGGCGGGTAAGTTGGGTAGTTGATGTGATAGTTGCTTCTTTTGGGATATGGCTTATCCAAGTTGTATCCTATGAGAGAGAGAGAGAGAGAGAGAGAGAGAGAGAGAGAGAGAGAGAGATGCTTTTATCACCGAAATTTCGGGAAATTTTTTGAATAATTCTCGAAATTAATCGAAGTTTTCGCAAAAATTCTTCGAATAGGTGGTCTGCCAATTTTTCGCTGAATATTGGCTTCATTTGTTGATTCTCCAAATTTGACGAATTTTCTAAATTTCCAAAAAATTTCTCGGAGTTTTACAAATTTTCTAAACTTATATCATGGTGAGACATGCTTTAATCATACTTCGTAGTTGTTCTTTTGTGATTGGAAATTGTTGATGCATGAAGATTATGTAATAAATTTATTTTATTATCTAAAGACATTTTTTAACTCTAAATACGATAACATATATTTCTATATATTTTAATAATTTATTATTATTTTTTATAGGTCTTGATTATTTTCAAATTTTCCTCAAATCTTTCCCGAATTAAATTAAACTGGCAACTCACCAAATGATGCGGAATCTGAATTTGGTTACTAAGGAGAGAGAGAGAGAGAGAGAGAGAGAGAGAGAGAGAGAGAGAGAGAGAGAGAGGGGGAATTTGATTTTGAATTTGTTGTTCGATCTTGCTGGTTTACTGGTTAAAAGATAACCGAAGTTGATCATCAGGTAGGACAGAAAATGCAAGCTCAGGGGGTAAAACTAGCGATCAAAAGGAGCTCTCACTGACTGTTAATGGAGATGGAGAGAAGTTTCATCCAAGTCCTCGAAAATCAGATAGAAAAATCTACAAAAACCCAAGAAACACTCGATCGACTGCTGATATTTTAAGACATCATTCAATCATTTCTCAAATTGAGGCTGCCGAGAAGCTTGCAGCCGGTGGGGTTGTAGATTTTCAAATCTAACAGAAAAAAGGGCACCCACTGCTATTCGAAATTGAATCAAAGCAATGGAGGACATTTAGTTTTCCATTAGTAATTGGTATATATCAGCTGTTGATGCTAGATGTTCATTTTCGTTTGTTGTAAGCGGTTGATGACTCAGTTTATTTTTAGAGGAAATATTTTTTCTTTTCCCTTTATGTTTAGATTGGTTACATTTGTTTATAACCGAAGATTCTTCCTTGCCAACCCGGATTTTACATGCTTAAACCATTGAGATGATGGAAACGTTTTTGTTTTGTCGTCCAAGAATTTTGGGTTGAAAATAAAGGTAAACTATCTGGATTTATTTTTTAGGGTGTGTTTGGGAACACTTATTTAGATTTAAGAGAGGTATTTAAAATCTAGTAATATCAAATCCAGAATTTCAATTATTTGGATTTACAAATCTCATGTTTGGATGTTTAAGCACTGTGTTTAAATTTGGCCAAAGAATTTCTAATGCTTTATTTGACTAGTTAGATAAATATAGATTCTAATTTATAAATCGCTTTGAGGTCTTTCATCGAACAGCTCTAATGCATCCAACAAAAACCTATTTATCCTCACAATATGCCCAAGGCAACCTTTACCGGTCACTGAAATGTCCATCCAAACACTATGAAAATTGTCAATGAAATTTTGTTGCCACCACCGCCAATCTAATCAGAACAACAAAAACTCTTTCTTTAAACCCAAATATTGGAATTTCCAGTTACCAGACTCATGATTAATAGATACCATATGTCCATATCTTTGATGAACTTACAAGAACCTATAGAAAAATAAACTACTTTGGATCCAGAACAATAGCGTATAGGATTCGCCAACCATAAATTGGATTTTATTTTACTTTGCAATCCCAAATCCTCAATCACTCACTTCAGTCAATCAAACTCAAAGAAACTGGGGTTTCTCAACAAATGGCTAGGGTATGTAGTCATTAGGGGGCGGGGATACCAGCGACTTTTTTTCGTTCGTTTTTCTCGAGAGACTTCGCTTCCAAATTAAAATATTTGAATTTCAATAACGTCTGAGACGTGTTATTTGAAATCTCTGTGTTAAAGTCTGCTTCTTCTAATGAAATTCTCACTTATTTCCAGATGATTATGTACAAAATTCGAGCTTATCGTTGGGAAGACCAACGATAAGTTATTTTTTAATAAATATTAACTTAGCGCTGAATTGTCCAACGATAAGTTTGTAAATTTTTTAATTATAGTTCATAAATTTTTTAATACAATTCAAACTGAGGGCAAATACGTTTGAAATAACCTTAAACCCGTTGATTGCTTCGAATTGGATGATGGAGATTATTTTTCACCCCAATATTTCACATGATGGACCTTGAGACCATGGACGTATCATCAGACGACATAAGTTTCTATTCCCCGTGATACAAATTCCCAAAAATCTTGTTAGCGTTTGACCGTGATTGACTAGCGACAAGTTTAAATTTTATAATGAAGATTTCAGGGTATCGGTATTTACAGCAGAAGGTCTCCACAGCATGGGCTTTCCACACTTAAAATAGTTGAGTGGTTAGAATTGCACGATGGAGATCGGTATTTGGCCCAAGCTTCTATAAACTAGATCTTGAGATCAAGATACACCTATCTGATGGTTAGATGTTGATTACATGTGAAAACATCCCCAAACATGACCATCATCATGTGGGTACTTTTGGACATCAACGAAGAGAATATGGCCAATGCAATATTGATGTGGTTCAATCTAAGTACACAACTGATGAGACCAATATTTTATTTCTAGTGAACACTTTCTCTCTCTCAACATTTAGGGGACATGAAGATGATGTTTGTCATTAGGGAGGAAAAAATTGCCAAAGCAATATTGATGCGTCTCAATCAACATACACAATCGAGGGCTTTCTCAGCACTGTTCTTTTATTTGAACCAGACTAATATTATATTTTTAACCAACACACACACACACTCTTTCTCTCTCTCTCTCTCTCCTCATTCATGGGATAATAAGATAATCATAGTGATGGACGTCAAAGATGATAACTCGATAACTCTCTTTACCAACATATATGGGACAAGCAGATGATGATAGTGATGGATATCAAAGAAAAGAATATGGCCAAAGCAATAATAATGCTGTTCAATTAAAGTATACAACTGATGAGACCAATATTTTAATTATAGCAAACACTGTTTCTCTTTCTCAACATTTAGAGGACAAGAAGATGATTGACTAGGCTCAATCAAAGTATACAACCGAGGGTTTTCTCAGCGGTGTTCTTATGTTTGAATTGGACCAATATTTTATCTTTAGCCAACACACTTACTCTCTCCACATTAATGGGACAAGAATATAATCACGGTGATGGACCACAAACATGAGAAAATGGCCAAAGCAATATTAACGCGGCTCAATCAAAGTACACAATTGAGGGTTTTCAGACCGGTCTTCTTATGTTTAAACCATACAAATATTTTATTTTTAACCAACAAACTGTCTATCTTTCTCAACATTAATGGGACAAGCAAATGATGATAGTGATGAACATGAAAGAAGAGAGTATGACCAAAGCAATATTGACGTGGTTCAATAAAAGTACACAACTGATAAGACCAATATTTTATTTCTAGTGAATACTCTCTTGATCTATGCCGAAATATCACTATATTTCGCACCCAAAAATACTGACACTTAGCCATCCGATGAAAGCTATCTGATGTTTATTGTGTAGGTTTAGTGGTTTCAGATGTTCTCGACCATTGGATCTTGAAAAAGCGTAATTGAGCATAATTAAGGGTTACATGAGAATATTAGACCATGGAGCCAACAAAGCACTGAAATCCGTGAAAGATAATTGATTGGTTCAGCCACAACCAAGATAATGAAGATGTTACAGGCCATCATCAATCGATTGAGATTCGAGATTCAATTGATTGACCTGATGACAGCTTTTTCCCTCTTTGAATTTGAAATTAAACTTAATTAATTGAGACTTGTAAATCAATCGATTGACTTCAAATTCAAATTAATCCACAAAAATTTAAATTTAAAGTCAATTGATTAAAATTGAAACTTCAATCGATTGAGCTTTTTATGAAAGTTTTCTTATCCACATGCTATATAAACAAAGCCATGTTTAGGATTTAGGCGCTTCTTTTGGCAGATTTTCATTTGTGATAGAGTTGTAGTTTGTAATTGAGAAGAGAGCTGTGTAAAGGTTTCAATCTTTTGATAAATAAAAAAATAACTTTTGTGATGGGTTGGGATTTGTATCGTGTGTGTGAATTGAGGATGAGCGGCTAAACCCTTCGTTCAAGGAGGAAGCGATCCCTAGATGAGTAATTGATTTACTTTTTATCTTACAATTTCTTGTATAATTATTGAATTGTACGACTTTCAACGTATCCCTATTGTTTATCATCGAATGTTCGTTTATAGCCGTCGATCTTGATTTTCGGCGATAATAAAAGAGTTATTTAACCTAAATTTGATTTTGTAGACTGATTTAGGATGTGGTGCGGTTGGATCTTATTGTTTTGATTTCGCATTTGTGATACATTATGTCTTTCGCATAATTCATGCCGTGATTGAATGAGTCATAGTGTTAGGATAGAGTATGCCGAGTCAATAATTATATTTTCAACGATTCATTTTTCTTGTAGTTAAATGATGGTATAATGATTTGACATGAAATTGTAGGGTTGATTGTAAAAAAGTTACAAGTCTAGGGTTAGCAAACTCCTTGATCATCTCATCATTGTTACTTTCTTTGTCTTAGTTCAACCTACATAGTTTGATTTAATTTCTCTTATTATTACATTGTAAAGTGATTAATCTTAGCGGTCAAATTTCTTGCCCTTGGTACTTCCTTGGGCCATTGTTATTTTCTTAAAATTAATTTAATTTCATTTTTCCCTATGGATACGATACTCATATTCTTGTCTTGCTACAATAGATCTTGTGCATTCGCAGGGTACCTTGTAAAACCGATCATTTCTCTCTCAACATTTAGGGGACAGAAAGATGATGATTGTCTAGACATCAAAGAGGAAAAATGGCCAAAGTAATATTGACACGGCTCAATCAAAGTCCACAGCTGAGGGCTTTCTCAGAGGTGTTCTTATGTTTAAACCGAACTAATATTTTATTTTTAGCCAACACATACTCTCTCTCCACATTTATGGGATAAGATAATCATAGTGATGTTCGTCAAAGATCTGAAATGACCAAAGCAATATTGACGCGGCTCAATTGGGGGTTTTTCCAACGGTGTTCTTATGCTTGAATACAATATATTATTTCTAGCCAACGTATTCTCTTTCTCAACATTTATGGGACAAGCAGATGATGATACTGATGGACATCAAAGAAGAGAATATGACCAAAGTAATGCTGACGTGTTTCAATCAAAGTACATAACTAATGAGGCCATTATCTTATTTCTAGCGAACTCTTTCTCTCTCTCAAAATTTAGGGGACAAGTAGGTGATGATTGTCCTGAAATCAAAGAATAAATTAAAAATAGCCAAAGTAATATTGATGCGGCTTAATCAAAGCACACACTGAGGGTTTTTTCAATGTTCTTATGTTTGAAACGGACCAATATTTTATTTTTTTCCAACACACACTCTCTCTCTCCAAATTTATGGGAAAAGACGATAATCATAGTGATGGACATCAAAGATGAGAAAATGGCCAAAGCAATATTGACGCAACTCAATCAAAGAACACAATTGAGGGTTTTCTCAACGGTGCTCTTATGTTTGAACCGTACTAATATTTTATTTTTAGCCAACATACTCTCTGTCAATCTCAACATTTATGGGACAAGCAAAAGATGATAGTGATGGATATTAAAGAAGAGAATATGGGCAAAACAATATCGACATGGTTCAACCAAAGTTCATAACAAATGAGTCCAATATTTTATTTCTAGCGAACACTTTCTTACTCTCAACATTTAGGGGGTAGGAAGATGATGATTGTCTATACATCAAAAGGAAAAATTGGCCAAAGTAATGTTGACACGGCTCAATCAAACACAATCGAGGGCTTTCTCAGCGGTATTCTTATATTTGAATCAGACCAATATTTTATTTTTAACCAATACACACTTTCTCTTTCTCTCTCCACTTTCATGGGATAAGAAGGTAATCATAGTGATGAACGTAAAAGATTTGAAAATAGCCAAAACAATATTGACGCGGCTCAATCAAAGTTCACAATTGAGAGTTTTCTCAATGGTGTTCTTATGTTTGAAACGTACCAATATTTTATTTTTAGCCAACAGACTCTCTGTCTTTCTCAACATTTATGGGACAAGCAAATGATAATAGTGATGGACATCAAAGAAGAAAATATGACCAATTTTTCTTTTTGTCAACATATAGGGGACAAGAAGATGATGATTGTCTAGACATCAAAATGGAAAAAATGGCCAAAACAATATTGATGCGGCTAAAAAAGATAAGCGATTTTGAGAGTCAGTGTGAGGAAAAGACGAGTTATGAGAGGGAGTAGGAAGGGGGGAATTAATCCCTTTTCATATACCTTTTTTTTATACTTTCAATAAATTGATCCTTTGGGGGTCATCTTTTGCTTGGAGGATTCGGCGCTCCATTGTTCTCTTCCTATTTTACCTTATTTTAGAGTTAGAATATGAGAGTTTTATCATTTTCTTGGTGAGAGTCTACTTTTTCGAGGAGATCACCTCTATGAAGGCTTTTTTTGCAGTCCATACTTATTTCTGAAATAGTTTTGGTCATGAGTTTTACCCGACGTATTGGTGGCTTCATTGTTGCACAAACACATGCACTATATCTACGCTATGAGACATTGTTTAACAAACTTTTGGTCGATTGTTGCCCCCATTTCGAATGTGATGGGAGTTTTTTGTGGATCGTGAGTTTGTCGATAGTAGTGACATCTCTTCGGGTGGAACTTCGGTGTCGGTTGTCGACGGATGTTCAGGATGGTGATGAATTCTCGAATTTTTACCTTACTCTGAAGGTTTCTGAATTTCATGTCGTTGTTAGTTGGATTTTGGATGTCATTAAATTTATTCTAATGTTAGTGATTGTAACTATCACTTATTGGATTGTGGTCCTCTACTCTGTAACTGTCCATTAGAAGTTACTTATTTTTTAGTTTGTAACCATTCATTTGAGAGTCCATTTGGGGTTACTTATTTGGGGTTACTTTTTTTTTTTTAAATTCAAAAACAAAAGGATAGAAGTTTCATCTAAAAAAAAAATTAAAAAAAATATTGACGTGGCTCAATCAAAGTACTCAACCGAGGGCTTCTTCAACAGTGCTCTTCTTTTTGAACCGGACCAATATTTTATTTTTATCCAACACTCTCACTCTCTCCACATTGATAGGACAAGAAGATTATCACAGTGATGGATACCAAACATGAGAAAATGGCCAAAGCAATTTTGACGTGGCTCAATCAAAGTACACTATTGAGGATTTTCTCAATGGTGTCCTTATGTTTGAACCGTACATATATTTTATTTTTAGCCAACATACTCTTTTTCAACATTTATGGGACAAACAGATGATGATAGTGATTGACATGAAATAAGAGAATATGGCCAGAGCAATATTGACGTGGTTCAATCAAAGAACACAACTGATGAGACTGTTTTATTTCTAGCAAATTAACATTTTCTCTCTCAACATTTAGGGCACAAGAAGATTATGATTGCCCGCATCAATCAAAGTACACAATTTAAGATTTTCTCAACGGTGTTCTTATGTTTGAACACAATATATTATTTTTAGCCAACGTTTATGGGACAAGCAGATGATGATACTAATGGACATCAATGAAGAGAATATGGCCAAAACAATATTGATTTTGTTCAATCAAAATACACAGCTGCTCAGATCAATATTTTATTTCTAGCGATCTCTTTCTCTCTCTCTTGACATTTAGGGGACAAGAAGATGATGATTGTCTAGACATTAAAGTGGAAAAAATGGCCAAAACAATATTGACATTGCTCAATCAAAGTACACAACTGAGTGCTTTCTCAGCGGGGTTCTTATGTTTGAACCGGACCAATGTTTTATTTTTTGCCAATACACACATTCTCTCTCTCTCTCTCTCCACATTTATGGGACAAGAAGATAATTATCGTGATGGACGTTACAGATGAGAAAATGGTCAAAGTAATATTGACGTGACTCGATCAAAGTACACAATTGAGGATTTTCTCAGCGATGTTCTTATGTTTGAACCGTACCAATATTTTATTTTTAGCCAACTCACTCTCTGTCATTCTTAACATTTAAGGCAATAGCAGATGATGACATCGATTGACATCAAAGCGAACACTTTCTGTCTCAAAATATTTAGGGGATAGTAAGATGATGCTTTTATAGATCTCAAAGAGGAAAATATGGCCAATGCAATATTGACGCGGCTCAATCAAAGTACGTAAGGCTTTCTCTACGGTGTTCTTATGTTCAATCAGGACATAAATTTTATTTTTAGCCAACACTCTCTCTCTCCACATTTATGGGACCAGAAGATAGTTATAGTGATGGACGTTAAAGATGAGAAAACAGCTAAAGCAATATTGACGCGACTCAATCAAAGTACACAATTGAGGGTTTTGTCATTAGTGGTCTTATGTTGAACCGTACCAATATTTTATTTTTAGCTAACTCACTTTCTTTCTCAACATTTATGGGACACGCAGATGATAATAGTGATGGACATAAAAGAAGAGCATATGGCCAAAGCAATATTGACGTGGTTCAATCAAAGTATACAATTGATGAGACCAATATTTTATTTCTAGCGAACACTTTCTCTCAATGTTTAGAGGACAAGAAGATGATGATTGTCTAGACGTCAAAGAGGAAAAAATTGCCAAAGCAATATTGATGCGGCTCAATCAAAATACACAACTGAGGGCTTTCTCAGCGGTGTTCTTATGTTTAAACCAGACCAATATTTATTTTTAGCCAATACACACATACACTCTCTCTCTCCACATATATGTGACAAGAAGATAATGATAGTGATGGAAGTCAAAGATGAGAAAATGGGCAATACAATATTGACGTGGCTCAATCAAAGTACACAATTGAGGGTTTTCTCAACGGTGTTCTTTTGTTTGAACCGTACCAATATTTTATTTAAAGCCAACTCACTTTCTGTCTTTCTCAACTTTTATGGGACAAGCAGATGATGATAGTGATGGACATCAAAGAAGAGAATATGGCCAAAGCAATATTGTCTGGGTTCAATCAAAGTAAACAACTGATGAGAGCAATATTTTGTTTCTAGCGAATACTTTCTCTCTCTCATATAAACGGGACAAGAAGGTGATTATCTAGACCTCAAAGAGGAAAAAATGGCCAAAGCAATATTGATGCGGCTCAATCAAAGTAAACAACTGAGGGGTTTCTTAGCAGTGTTTTATGTTTGAATCGGACCAATATTTTATTTTAACTAATACTCTTTCTCTCCACAATGACGAGACAAAAAGATAATCATAGTGATGGATGTCAAACATGAGAAAATGGCTAAAGTAATATTGACGCGGCTTAATCAAAGTACACAACTGAGGGGTTTCTCAGCAGTGTTTTATGTTTGAACTAGACCAATATTTTATTTTAAGCAACACTCTCTCTCCACAATGACGAGACAAGAAGATAATCACAGTGATGGACGTCAAACATGAGAAAATGGCTAAAGCAATATTGATGCGGCTTAATCAAAGTACACAATTGAGGGTTTTCTCAACGGTATTCTTATGTTTGAACCGTACCAATACTTTATTTGTAAACGACACTATCTTTCTCAACATTTATAAGACAAGCAGATGATGATAGTGATGGCCATCAAAGAAGAGAATATGGCCAAAACAATATTGAAATAGTTCAATCAAAGTACCCAACTAATGAGACCAATATTTTATTTCTAGCGAACACTCACTCTCTCAAATTTTTTGGGACAAGAAGATGGTCAATCAAAGTACGCAACTGAGGGATTTCTCTGTGGTGTTGTTATTTTTGAACAGGCCAATATTTTATTTCTTGGCATCTCTCTCTCTCTCTCTCTCAGATATTTATGGGACAAGAAGATGATAATTTGAACATCAGAGTAGAGAAATCTCTAAAGCAATATTGACGCGGCTCAATCAAAGTACACAACTGATGATTTTCTCAGAGGCACTCTTATGTTTGAACGGACCAATAATTTATTTGTAGCCAATACTCTTTCTCTCTCCACATTTATGGGGCAAGAAGTTGATGTCAGCAATGGCATTCAAAGAAGAGAAAATGGCCAAAACAATATTGATGAGACTCATCATACTACACAGCTTTCTCAATGATTTTCTTATTTTTGCCAATATTTGACTCTAGCTAACATGTCTGAGAGGCTTCAGCCAATATAGCCTCTCTCTCTCCATACATAGTTGCAACAAGGCAATGACAACCACTGGTGTGGGCATAGCCTAGAATTTTTGTCGGTGGGAGCTATAAATGATAAAAAAAATTATACTTAATAAACACTAGTTAAATGAGGACTTAAATCGATTTGGGAGCTTCTACATCATAGATTTGGGGGCTTATATACAAACAAAGATTGTATAAGAATTACACTTAATAGAAATTCTAGAGTTAAATGGGTGCTTGAGCCCCACACCCTTCTCTGTGGGTACGCCAGTGAGTTCAATGGTATTCTTCGAGGTTTTCTTAATCTGACTTGAGCCAATATTTGACTCATGGCTAATAAAGTCCTCTGTCTCTGTTTGTTTAGAAGTTTTGTGGATTGGATGAATGGGTGTGGCCCAATTTCATGTATTTATAGGCAGGGAGGACAGAAAACATAGCAGATCGTGGCGTCGGTTTTGTAACTTCCGTGGCTTTCTCTTTATCCTACTTTTTGCAATTATGATATGGTGCTTAGCATCATAAACTATGATAGTTGCCCTCATCTCTAATGCAGAAACAGGTGTTAAATGTTTTGGAATCCAAACCGTCCAATCAATCTCTGACCTCTTGTATGGACCCTAATATTGAAAATTTTCTGATCAGACGATCATAATCATCCAAAAAGTAAAGCTCTTGATCAAACGACTACAGTTTTTTGGTCAATTTTATGTTTGGATCCAATAGCTGTCCCATTGATTTATGATGTAGACCATCCAATCAATAAATCGGATGGGCTATCCAATAGCTGTCCCATTCATTCCACTGGCAAACAACCCCAAAAGTGATGGTGATCATGGGCTTACTATGATAACGGTTCTCGGATCACTTTAGGGATTTGTTTCAGATTAAAATAACATTTCATCGTCTGATAGGTAGGTCATGATCTCAAGATAGATTCTGTGAAAGATTGAGATGTTCGCTATTAGTAAACGCGTTGATGCATTTAGAGGTACCGTTTTAATTCGGATACCTCTATTTGCGCCCACCCCATTTCCGGTACACCCACGTCGTAGACCCTTTTAAAACCATTGATTGCCTCAGATAAGATTGTAGAGATCGTGTTTCACCCCGATCTTTCATACAAGAGATCTTGAGATCACGTCGCACGTATTAGACAGTTAGTTTCTTGTTCCACATGTCTGAGATCTCCAAAAAATGGCCCTAAATTCACATTTGATCGTAATGTGTGCCATATGATTCAAGGGCCATTTTTTTTGGGATCTGTGACACATGGAATAAAAAACTAAAGGTTTGATAGGTGCGACATGATCTCAAGATCTATTGTGTGGAAGATCAGGTTGAAAAGCTATCTCAAACATCTGTTCTGAAGCAATGAATGGTTTTCAAATGGTCTGGGACGTGGGCTCTATCAGAGGATGCGTGAGCGCGAACAGAGGTGCACTTTTACTTTGGTGTTGTTCGCCGACAAGTTTATTAAAAGGGCACTACAACTTGCACACGAGATTTGTATGGTGGCACTTGGATATAAGGAAGATTTTATTATCTTTGGGATATGTGCCATTTGAAATACTAAACCAAAAGATTTGAAGACCATGTTGTAAGGATCTTTGAGGCCAAAGATTGACAAGAAAAGTGATCATTCTCATTTGATTTAAGAAGTCAAAGGCCATCATTCGATTCAACAGTTGTTAGACAATCAAATGATAAAGATCATGTTTCGAACAAATTTTTTTCGCTCAAAGATTTTACATCATGGTTTTCCAATCAGACAGCTTAGATGGTTCGGGTGGGGCAGATTCTCCAAATAACAAAGTCTTTCTTTTGAACCATGTGTAACCGTATAAATTTTATGTGCAAGCTTTAGCTCCCTCATTAAAAATGGGTGGTGTTATTTGCACCCATTAAACTTGTTGAGAACACAAGTTTTCTCATCATGAAAAACTGTTGAGATCATGGTGCACCTATCTGACCGTCTAATAGGTGCTCCATCATCGTTAGATTTATTTTGTGAAAGATTGGAACGAAAAACGATCTTTATTGTTTGATTCAAGGCAGTCAAACGGCTTATGTTCCCATCTAATGGCCTTTATCTAAATTAAACGGCTTACCTACTAGGTCGCACTAATATGGTTGACGCTAAACTGATCTCATCTCTGACGGTTACTGGCACAAAATTATTAGACAGAGATCGATTGGATGATCCGAGTGAATACCACAGTATTGTTGGACACATCCCATTTCCACATGGAAATGGTATACTCATTTGGATTGTAAAAATGGTATTGGTGTATATCATTTCACCATTGGCAAGTTGCCAGCAGTTGGAGATGCCTTAATATAAGAAATTGGATTTCCAAGACTACACTTTTTGTTGAAGTTTTTCCACAATTAGGAACGTACATAATGTGACATAATGTGAGATAATTTGTTGGAAAATAGAGGTAAACCAAGATATTTCATCGGTAAACTCCGAGACTCAAAGGATATTGCAAATGGATTCAGCGTGCAGACAGCTCTCACTGAAAAAGACTCTAAGAACCTTCTTGTGCTCTTCAGAAGACCGAACGTCATCTCTTAAAAATAAGAGAAGTTCATTGGCAAATATCCGATGAAAAATAAGAGGGAGATTGTCTTTTCTTTCAACTCGGATAAGATCTTTTTGAACATGGTCATCTCTAAGGCACGACCTCCATGGCTAGGCCAAGGTGAGGAGCAACAGTGAGATAGTATCCCCTTACCTCAATCAGCCAAGGTGAAGAGCAACAGTGAGATAGTATCCCCTTACCTCAATCACCTCCATGGTGTTAAAATTATAAAATAAAGAAGAAAATAAGAAGAAGATGAAAGAGAGAAGAAGACATATGGCCACAATCGATTATATTGTTTACGGCTTGTTTTTTTTTTTTTTACATTATTCTGATACGAAAAGTTATAAATAAGATTACAAATACAACCGCTCACAGTTATAATTAATTTAGATAACTACAAGATAACTGATATGTGGTAGTTATCAAATAAGGTATTTTCTAATACTCCCCTCCAAGTTAGAATGTGAACGTTGAGAACATCCAACTTGGAAGATAAACAGTTACGCATTTACGTAACAACCACAGACAACCATAGAGATTCACGATGATATCTCTCAAACTCAATCTTGCTTGTTGGTGTCACCGCTTGTCTATGAAGTCCATCACTGTCGCATCCCGCTCATCTTAGAGTTTGTCAGAGCCGGTGGCTAGATAAAGTCTGATCTCTCAAAGAAAATGTGGGAAAAGACATCCATATAGATATAGAAAGTCAGAGAAAATGTGGGAAAAGACATCCACGTAAAATATAGAAGGCTAGAGAAAATGTGAGAAAAGACATTCACATAAAGTATAGAAGACCAGAGAAATTGTGGGAAAAGAAATCCACATAGAATATATAAGGCCAGAGAAAATCAGAAAATGTGAGAAAAGACATCCACGTAGAATATAGAAGGTAAGAGAAAATCCAGAGAAAATGTGGGAAAGGACATCCACCTAGAATATAGAAGGCAAAAAATGTGAGAAAAGACATCCACATGGAATAGAAAAGGCCATTAAGATCAAAGTAGAAAACTCACATCTATTAAACAAATCAATGTGAAAAATGCATCTACATGAATAAGAAGTCATCTCTTACTAGATGTAAAAGAGATGAAGATAAAAAAATGAAAATTACATGAGTCAATTTCATGTAGAAGAGATGAAAGGAAAATGAAAAGTTTATGCGTCAATAAACTTCAAGAAAATATGATAGCGGAAGCAATGCCAGGATCATGGCTCTGATACCATGTTAAAATTATAAAATAAAGAAGAAAATAAGAAGAAGATGAAAGAGAGAAGAAGACATATGCCACAATCGATTACATTGTTTACGGCTTGTTTTTTTTTTTTTTTACATTATTCTGATACGAAAAGTTATAAATAAGATTACAAATACAACCGGTCACAGTTACAATTAATTTAGATAACTACAAGATAATTGATATGTGGTAGTTATCAAATAAGATATTTTCTAATACATGGCTAGGCCAAGGTGAGGAGCAACAGTGAGATAGTATCCCCTTACCTCAATCCACAGTCATTAGGGAAATACCTATAAAGGGTTCCATTAACAAGGACTGAGAAGGAGGCACAAGAGATAGACTCCCATATCCATTTTCTCCAGGTCTCAAACCCGAGTTGTTTAAGAATGTTCGTCACAGAGGTCAATTTATCCTTGTCATAGACTTTTCTTAAATCCACCTTGGCACAAAAGTTTCTTGGAGCCAATTTAGAATGGAATTTATGGATCAATTCGTGGGAAAGGAGAATATTTTCCGAAAATTTTCATTCTTTAATAAAGGCCGATTGGTTTAGAGAGACAAGTTTGGAAAGAACCAAGGCAACTCTATTTTAAATAATAGGATCTTCCAATGGATGAAACGGTCGTTCCCTCTAACCTGTAATCACTTTCATCAGATTATTTTTCCATGACTGAGCTCCTTATAAAGTTATTCTATCCTTGAGGTCCGAAGTCTAGCAAAAACATACGAGAGAAAGAAGCCTGTAGAATTCATCTCTGCATCTCAGAAAGGTTTGCATAGACTTGAAGATCCTCGAATCTCGGCATCATAAATCAGTGTATCATAGACAGAGGTACGATTTTGGTTAACTGTTTTCGCTTAAATTTTATTGTACAGAGCTTACATTGAGCTCTGTACGATAAATTAAGGTAGAAATGGTTAACCAAAATCGTACTTCTGTCCATGATGCATTGGTTTATGATGTCGAGATCTGAGGATCTTCAAGTCTATGCAAACCTTTACAAGATACAGATATGGATTCTACAGACTTCTTTCTCTCGTGTATTTTTGATAGACTTAGGACCTCAATGATAGAATAACTTTATATTCTCTCTACCATCATTGAGAGATTTTAGGCAAAAAATTAGCTACATTATCTCACTTTTCAAAAATCACTTAACATGGGCATGATTCCACTTTCTAAAACCTCTTAACCGTATGAGGCTAATGGGCATGTTCCCACTTTCCAAAACCTTTTAACCATATGGGGCTAATGGGCCAGACTATAATGGGTCTTCATGTGACAACGGGGCCACACCGGATGTCAAATGAGATCTGGCTAGCATTCTCCCACTTGGCCCATGTTGACAGAAAAATTTATTGTTGAAAAAAAAAGTTAATGTATGGCCATACTCATTTTGAAAACAAAAGAGATAAATAAATAAAGAAAGAAAATTGACATCTTTACCCCTTTATGTTTTGGATAACCTTATATTCTATTGAATATTTTTCAAACATATGAATCATCGCGGTTAATGCCTAGATTAATCAGACATTGCCTTCAATGTATTACAATGCTTTTAGTCCCATCCAACGAGTACTATATGTGGTATAGTGCTTTATGAATAAACTTTTAATGTCTATTCTAGGTCCTGCTTTATTTGTCAATATGGACAATCTGTTGTCATTTACCTCATGTATACAAGCTTAAGTGAGATAGATAAATAAAAAATCATCAATAATTAATTACAAATTAAACTTGATGGTGTCATGATGTACATCAAATTCATGAAAAATCAATTAGGCCCATATGATCCACATGTTCTCTATACAATTTGGGCGGTAACCCTTTTGTCATGGGTTCGACAATCATTGACACGATTCTAATTTCCTCAATCGACACCTGACGATTTTGAACACCCTCTCTAATGACAAGATACTTTATGTCAATGAACTTGTTGTTACTGATGCTTGGATTGTTGTTAGAGTAAGTCACCATTGCAGAATTATCATAATAGATCCTTAATAGCTTAGACATAGAGTCAACAATCTTAAGTCCCGTGATAAAATTTCACAGCCAGAGAGCCTGTGTTGTAGCTTCATAGCAACCCACATACTTTGCTTCCATGGTGAAAGATGTGATCAACGTTCGTTTCTTGCTTCTCTACGAGATATCGCTTCCAGCAAGAAGGAAAATGTATCCTGAGGTTGACTTTCTAGTGTCAAGGCATCCACCAAAATTCGAGTCCAAATATCCGATCACTTCTAGATGATTTGATCGTTTATATATAAGCATGTAGTTCTTTATTCCTTATAGATACCGCATCACTTTCTTTGCAACTCGCCAGCGATCCATTCCTGAATTGTTTTGATATCTGTCTAACATTCCTACTGCAAATGCAATGTCTGATCTCATAGAGACTTGAGCATACATCAGACCACATACTGCAGATGCATAAGGATTATTTTTCATTTCCTCCCTTTCTAAGTTATTTTTTGCACACTAGTATTGACCGAATTTGTCACCCTTGACAATGGGTGGTTCCCCAGGTGAGCAGTTTCTCATTCGAAATCTTCCTAACACTTTATTGATGTAGGCATTTTGAGATAATCTTAATGTCTATTGAGACCTATCTCTTTGAATCTCTATGCCAAGGACATAGGATGCTTCACTCATATCCTTCATCTTAAAGTTTCGAGAGAGAAATTGTTTTACTTCATGTAACAATTCCAAGTTATTATTGGGAAGCAGAATATCATTCATATATAGGACTAAGAAAATAAATTTGCTCCCACTAACCTTAGTGTATACACAATTATCCACAATATTTTCTTTAAAATCAAATGAGGTTATAACATTATAAAATTTGTGATATCATTGTCAGGAGGCTTGTTTTAGCCCATATATGGATTCCCTAAGTTTGCATACCAACTGATTTCCTTCACATGAAGAAAATCCTTCGGGTTGACACATATAAATCACTTACTCTAAGTCTCCAATTAGGAACGTTGTCTTCACATCCATTTGATGTAGCTCTAGGTCATAATGAACTATCAATGCCATGACTACTCGCAATGAACCTTTCTGAGAACTGGAGAGAAAGTCTCATGGTAATCTATGCCCTCCTTTTGAGTAAATCCTTTGACTACAAGTCTGGCCTTATATCATTCTATATTGTCATTTGAGTCTCTCTTAGTCTTACAAACTCATTTGCAGCCAATGGCTTTGACTCCCTTAGGCAATGGAACGAGATCCCAAACATAATTTTAGCCATAGAATCCATCTCATCCTTCATAGAATTTAACCAATGCGAGGAGTTTTTCTCATTCATGACTTGTGAAAATGAAAATGGTTCATCTTCTATTCTATGGTTAGTCTCTTGAGAGTACACTATATAGTTAGACGAAATTGCTGATTTCTTTACTCTTGAGGATCTCCTTAAACCTATTTCTTCATCTTCACCTTGCGGTGATTGGATAATAGGTTCAGGGATAACATGTTCTTCATGTTGTAAGTTATTATGTGTCAACTGATCTGTCATAGTGACATCTGATGTGATGTCTTAAAAATTTTTGACTTTCGAATAGTCCGACTCGGTGTTTGTGCCTGACTGGTCACGTACCTGAGAATATAAAAATATTAAAGTGAGTTAAAGTGATAGAATATTTTTTGAGTGAAAAAGAATGATGTTAGTGGCGGTATTGACCATGAGATGGAATATCGTACACCGAGGTACGGTGTAACGGCTTAACACCCAAAGAATAAACTTTTGAGTATAAAAGCAAATGGAAGTAAAGAATTCATTTCTTTTGCTTGTTTGTTGAGAATTTGTGCATGAAGAGAGAAGAGAGAAAGAGAGATCTAGATTTCTTCTTCTGGTGTGTTGTGGGTGCAAGATTAGAGCCTATGCGTGAAGTTGTGGATTGAGGATTGAAGAGAATTTCCAAATTTTCGACTTTGAAACCCTCGATTAGGCGTGAGCACGTGGATCGAGGAATCGATCACTTAGAGGTGATAAAAATTATATTAAGTTGTGATTTATAGTTATGTTAGTCTTTGGTTAGGATATGAGTGGAAAATTTGAAGAATAAAAGTTTAATTTGAGAAAAAATGAGTTTGAAAAGTTGAAACCCGTGATTCAGAAAACTCTGTCAAAATCGATCGATCGAAATAAGTATCCGATTGATTGATTTTGATAGAGCAAGAATTTGAAGGTTTATGGAGAAACTGATCGATCAAAATAAAATTTGATCGATCGATTTATGAAACCGATCAATCGAAATGAAATTCGATCAATCAATTTTAGAGTCTGATCAAACAATTTGAACACTGACCTATCAGTTTATGAAAATAGTGAGCATGTTAGGAGTTTCTGAAGAAACTGATCGGTCGAAATGAAATTCGATCGATCGATTTGAAAATCGATCAATCGATTTGGGAACTGGTTGAACGGATTGTGGCACCAGAAGTATGTGGTTTTCTGATAAAATCGATCGATCGAAATGTATTTCGATCGATCGATATTGGAAAGCGATCGATCGATTTGGGAATCGATCGATTGATTTAGACAGATTCAGAGATTTAGTTTATTTTGGTAAGAGGACTTGGGAGAGATTTATACTTTCCCGTTATAGGTCATTTTTGACGTATGAATTATGAATGGTGTGTTTTAGGTATGAGCATGAGTATGTGCTAGGAAAGCTAACTAGAAATAAGGGGACCTTCGTTTTGGCTACGCTTTGAAGTAAGGAAAACTTCGTAATATGTGTATTTGATTACAACTATCATGGATATTGTGATATGATGAAAGTGTGTGTGTGATTTATGAACTCTCTCAGTAATTAAGCATGAATTTCGTTTATGGTTTAAAATATGAAAAGTATGTGTATATGTGCACTCAGAGGAATTTATGTGTGTGTGAAATCAGCTATGTGTGTGTGACATCAGAAAGATTCGTTTATGTGTGTGTGTGTGTGAGATTTGAGATTTAAAACTTCAAATCTATTATAAATTACCACAATTCACGGTGATAAAATATAAGTTAAATTTTGCTCCTTGATTTAAGAATTCATGCAAAACGAACCGTTGTGCTCCGATACAGCGGGATATCCATTCTTTGATTACCGACCTGCAGTAATACTTCGTTCGGCACAAGTCACCTCCTTCGAAGGGACTTGGGCATTTATGAAAATAGTTCATTGAATGATGATGGTTGGGGTTCCCATCGGTATATGTGTGGCTCCCGATGCTATATATGCTCGGGATTGTATTTAAGTAATTGATTTAAATTTCTTTGTTGTAAGAGCAAATTTTAGAAATCATGATTTGTGTGCTTTGAAATATGCATCAAATATCAGTTTTGTGTCAATTTAAATACGTTTAAATTATGAATCTTAACAAGAAAAAATATGTTTTGAATTATGTTATGAGATATGTGTGTGATGTGAAGATCTGTATGTTATTTATGTTTCCCTATTGAGCTTAGATTAACTCACCCTCGACTATGCGTCACAGGTACAGAGGTAGATGTGGGTATTGAGGACATAGATCCTGAGGACCCAGAGTACATACCAGAGGAGGAGATTGAGCCCCCTCCTGGCGAGTTCTTCTAGTGGGCTGCGCTACGAGAGTTTAGTTTTGAGATTTATTTGTAAGGCTTGGTACGTCTAGTCAGTTTTGTTAGAACTCATGTAATTATGTCGTATGACATTATTTTGTGAACCATATTTGGGTGACGGTCGATCGTTACTGGTGGTTCGGCTCGGTTCTTTTATCCATATGTTTTGCATGGGATTAGAACCGTCTTTTGTTATATTTTGGATGTTGTCATTAATATAATTGGAGCTTTAAATTTCTTATGATGACTCTATCTGCTTAGTTAGAATATATGCTTTATTCTGCTTTATGTGTGGATGTACCAAGTGTTCATAATTTTCGAGATCGCCTTATGTGTGATCTGACGGCACGGGTGTTCGAGTGCAGAAATCTGGGCTGTCACATCCGAAGGGTTGTCTTGAATCACAGTTTAGTTACAGGTAATATATATGAATCCTGTATTTCCTCAAAGTCTAAACTTTGAGATTTGAGACTCCCACTGAAGTTATGTTCCTTAAGAAATTTAGCATTTCTCGCTTCAACAATTTTAAGTGCTTGATTAGGACAATAGAAGCTAAATCCCTTGGACTTTTCTGCATAGCCAATGAGGAATCCACTGACTGTTTTTGAATCCAACTTTTTCTCATGTGAATTGCACACCCTGACCTCAACCGGACAACCCCATATGTATAGATGTCCCAAACTATGTTTCCATTCATTTAATAACTCAAAGCGTGTTTTAGGAACTGATTTAGTGGGAACCCTGTGTAGGAAGTACACAATGATTTTTAAGGCCTTACTCCATAGAGATAAGGGAAGAGAGGAGTTACTTATCATACTCCTCACTATATCCATTAGCATCTAATTCCTTCTTTCGGCTACTGCATTTTGTTGTGGAGAGTCTGACATTGTATACTGTGCAATAATGCCTCCACATATAATAAATTTTACAAATGGACCTAGATTTTGTCCTTTACTCCTGTACTTACTATAGTATTCTCCTCCCCTATCTGATCTCACAATTTTGATATTATGCCTCTCTGCTACTCTACCTCTGTTTTATAAATTTTAAAAGCATTTAATATTTCACTTTTATCATAAAGTAGATAAAGATACATAAATTGTGTATGATCATCTATAAAGGAGATGAAATATTTCTGACCATTTAAACATGGAGTTGGAAATGGTCTACATATATCGATGTGTATGATTTCTAACGTATCAGAACTCCTCCTTACACTCATTTTGGCGTTGTTGGTCTACTTACCCTTTATGCAGTCCACACAAGTCCCAAAATCAGAAAAATTAAAAGTTTTAAGGACTCCATCATTTATCAATCTTCTGATTCTATCTATGGAGATGTGCCCTAATCTTCGATGCCATAATCAGGAAGACTTCTCATTCACTATATTTCGTTTAATACCAATATTATCATGCAAGGTTAAAAGATTTTGATTATAATTGGGTTTTATGTGAAGTTTATATAAATCGTTAACAAGATTTTCAATACCAAACAAAGAGAAATATTTAAACAAACTAAAGTTTGGTCCAACGAAATTAAAAATATAACCACAAGTAGCTAAGCGGGAAACATAAATAAGGTTTCTAGAAAATGAAAGAATGTAAAAGGTTCTTTCTAGATCTAAAACAGAATCGGATTTAAGGATGAGTCTACATGTCCCAACAACTTCCACACGTGAACTCATCCGATTTCTCGAATAGATACATCGTTCACTTTCCCTTGGTTTCCTTTGGTTGATGAAACCCTACATGGTATTGGCAATATGGATTGATGAACTGGAGTCAATCCACCAAATGTCATGAATAATATCAATAGTATTTGATTCATAACACACCAAAGATAAAAGATTACCTTTATTTATGAGCCAAGACTTATATTTTGGGCACACATTCTTTATGTGTCCTGACTACTTACAGAATAAACATTTGATTGACTCCTTATTGCCACTTGGTGCAGATGATTATTTCATTTTCTTCTTCTTGCTAGGTTTGGCATCATTCCCTTTCTTAACTTGTCCCTTTCCATGAGAAACTAGATGAACACTTTCTCTTTTTTTCTATGTAAAATGTTTACAATGAATGCTATGATGAACATATAAATCCCTACTTTATTTAGAATGTCAACCAATCTCAACATTCTAGATAATAAATCGATGATACATTTTAACCCTCCTGTGGGTAGGGGTTGAAACTCACTAATGATTTATTTAATTGCCTTATAATGAGACTAAGTGACGAATGACACCAAAAGACGATTTATGGGAGGGGGTGGGAAGGGGGGATTTAATCCCTTTCCATGTACTTTTCTTTATATTTCCAATAAATCGAACCTTTGGAGTCGTCTTTGGCTTGGAGGCTTCGACGCTCCATTGCTCTCTCCTTATTTTTTTTTATTTTAGGGTTAGAATATGAGAGTTTTATTCTCTTCTTGGTGAGAGTCTTCTTTTTCGAGGAGATCGCCTCTATGAAGACTTTTTTGTAGTCCATACTTGTTTCTGAAACGATTTTGGTCACGAATTTTACCGACGTATTAGTGACTTCGTTGTTGCTAAAAAACATATACTATATCTACGTCATGAAGCATTGTTTAAAAGCTTCGGTTAAAGCGATGTGTGAAGCTTTTGGTCGGTTAAAGCGATGTGTGAAGCTTTTCAATGTGGTAGGAGTTTTTGTGGATTGTGAGTTTGTCGATGGTGGTGGCACCTTTTCGGGTGGATCTTCGGTATCGGTTACCAGCGGATGTTCAGGATGGTGGTCGATTATCAAATTTTTACCTTACTCTAAAGGTCCATGAATTTTGTGTCATTGCCATTTAATTTATTTTAATGTTAGTAATTGTAACTACCACTGATTGGATTGTGGCCCTCTACTCTGTAACCGTCCATTTGAGGTTACTTATTTTCCAGCTTGTAACTGTTCTTCATTTCTAATAAAAAGGATAGAAGTTTCATCTTAAAAAAAAAAAAAAAAAATGATAAGCATTCTCTAGTTTTTCCTACTTCAGCATTCCTTTCTCTTTGACACACATGGCCAACAATTGATTTGTTGGCCATTTGTCCTTATGTGTGTTATAGGAGATTTGAAATGACCCATATTCTATTGAAAGGGAGTTGGGTATGAATTGGACAAGAAAAGCCTCAGAAAAGATAATCTCAAGAGAGTGTAGCTAGGCAATTATATCCCTCATTTCTATAATGTGGTCGCGAATTCTTTTGTTACCATTGTGCTTCATGGAGGAGAGTTTATTCATTGGGGTGTTGGAAAGAGTTTTATCAGAACTTGTAAATTGTTCCTTAAAGTTGAGAAAATATTTAACTTTTGTTTTGTCAGGGATAGATCCTCTAATACTCTTCCCAATGTGGGACTTAATGAGGATTAGACTCAACTGATTGGATCGTTCCCATTGCTCATACAAGTTTTTTTCAGTTGGCGTGCTAGATTCTGAAGGGATGGCGGGTTCATTCATTCGGAGTGTCAAATATAAATCCATACACCCCCAATGAAAGGAGAATCCCCTCCTCCCAGTCCGAAAAATTATCACCAATTAGAATAGAAACATGAGTTGGTCCTTTTGAAACAATGGCGGAGACAAAACTACAATAATTAATGTTATTTTCAACATCTCATTCAAATTGATCTATGAATCACAACAACTTCTTTGTGGAATCGAGTCATTTTGATTCATAATCAATCACAACTGCAGATGCATAAGGAATATTTTTTATTTCTTCCCTATTTAAGTGATCAGTCACATAATATACTAATTTATTACGCTTAACTTAGTGATACTAGGACTTAGTTTGCTACTAATAAGTTAATGATGTGTAGATATTAAGGAAAATCAGTAAAAGAGAGTTAAAGTATTAATATTCGTCAAAATAAAATCAAAAGAGCAGTAAAAAGATGATTGAGCGTAAAAAGACGATTCGCTATATAACAAAAGCCAAAAAATCGTGAAAGACGATTGAGCGCTGAATAAGAAATTGTAATTTACGATTCTCCAGAAGACGTTCAAAAGTGAAAGGCTATAAAAGAAAAAACAAGTGATTAAGGAAGCTATAATAGAAGAAAGAAAATCGTAATTTATGATTTTACAGAAAAAGCTTCTCGTTGCTGATGCTGCTGCGGATCACGTGAAGATCTACAATGCAATGCACTGAATTAGAAGAACTTTTGAATTAGAAGTTTGGCATATCACGGATCTGAGAGGATAATAAGTATCGAATAAATTCTCAGCATCAATTGATGATTGAGGTTGAGGTTTTTCAAGAGCAATTGACGATTGCAATTGAGAGCTGAAGATTAGAGTATCTGTAATTTCTCAGAAGCAATTAACGATTGCTGTTGAGGGGTGAAAGATATAATTTTATTCCTTTCTAGTTTAGATTTATTTTAATGTCATTTCCTGCTTTGTAAACATTTCCAAATTATAATTTGAATCGATGATTCGTATTGAAGTTTTGCAGATTAGTGTAACGGCTTTTACTTTTTTATATTCAATTTTCTAGAATTTGATTGACGCCCAAATTTTAGGAGATTGCTGATTAGATTAAATTTGTATTGATAGGATTTTAGTATTGATTGATGACTAATACTAGGAAGCTTGATATATGTG
Source organism: Chloranthus sessilifolius (assembly GCA_021018995.1). Lineage (NCBI taxonomy): Eukaryota > Viridiplantae > Streptophyta > Magnoliopsida > Chloranthales > Chloranthaceae > Chloranthus > Chloranthus sessilifolius. The sequence goes on along the minus strand of CM037590.1, from coordinate 56,326,497 downwards.
TAACAGTATTGTTTAAATTCATAAATATCCGATTGCTGAAGATTGTGATTGACGACCATAATCTGAAAAAGGAGGATTATGAATTATTTTCTGTAATTTAGATTAAACAATAATTTTTTTATTCATATTTCTCTAGTACTAAGTTATTTTTCGGACACTGGTGTTGACTTAATTTGTCATCCTTGACAATAGGTGCTTCCCCAGGTAAGCAGTTTCTCATTCGAAATCTTTCTAAGCAGAATATTATCCACATATAAGACTAAGAAAATGAATTTGCTCCCACTAACATTAACATTGTGAAATTTAAGTTTACATACCAACTGATTTCCTTCGCAAAAAGAAAATCCTCCGAGTTGACGCATATAAATTACTTCCTCTAAGTCCCCATTTAGGAATGCTATCTTCACATCTCCATCTCTACATCTCGGAAAAGTTTGCATAGACTCGAAGATCTTCGAATCTTGACATCATTAATTAGTGCATCATTGACAGAGGTATGATTTTGGTTAAGCATTTCCGCCTTAATTTTATCGTACAGAGCTTCCATTCCTCACGTCAAGAATTTTTTCCTTTTCCAGCTTACATGTAAGGGTCTCCATAGTCCCAAGGTAAACATCTTTGTATTGTCACATATGAAACCCTTTTCTCCTGAACAAGCTTTGATACAATGCATATAGAAAGAAAAGTTTCAATCATATCATAACCGATTGTTGAATTTGAGTTTTAAATAAAAGTTTTCCATGAATCCTATGATTGACTTTGGAGGATGAAACTAATGAAAAGAGAAAATGGCCCAAGCAATATTTATGCAGCACAATCAAAGTACGCAACGGAGGGTTTTATCAGCGATGTAAGTATATAACTGAGGACTTTCTTAGCGAAGTTCTTATGCTTGGACCAAACCAATATTTTATTTCTAGCCAACGCACACTCTCTTCACATTTATGAGACAAAAAGATGATGATAATGATAAATGTCAAAGAAGAAAAAATGACCAAAGCAATATTGATAGGGCTACAATATCGTGGTTCGACACCTTGTCACTTAGTTATCATTTTCCCAATGGTGTTCTTATGTTTGAACAGAACCAATGATGATGATAGTGATGGACATCAAAAAAGAGGCGTTCTTATGTTTGAACCGGGCCAATATTTTATTCCTAGCCAACATTTTCTCTCTCTCTCTCCACATTTATGGGATAAGTAGATGATGATACTGAAGGACGTCAAGGTAGAGAAAATGACTAAATCAATATTGATGCGGCTACAAGAAGTTGATATAGTGATGAATATCAATGAAGAGAAAATGGTCAAAGCAATATTGACATAACTCAATTAAAGTACACAACTGAGGGTTTTCTCAGTAGTGTTCTTATGTTTGAACCGGACCAATATATTATTTTCAGCCAACACACTCTCTCTCTCCACATTTATGGGACAAGAAGATATATTTTACTTTTAGCCAACACAATCTCTTTCTTTCTCAATATTTATGGGATAAGTAGATGCTGATAGTGATGGTCATCAAAGAAGAGAAAATGGCCAAAGCAATATTGATGCGGCTCAATCAAAGTACCCAACTGAGGGCTTTCTTATGTTTGAACCGGGCAAATATTTTTTATTCTTGGCCAATATTTTCTCTCTCCCACATTTATGGGATAAGAAGATGATGATTAGGGACATCAAGGTAGAGAAAATGACTAAATAAATATTGGTATGGCTAAGATGATCATAATGATGGACGTCAAAGATGAGAAAATGATCAAAGAAATATTGACGCGGCTCAATCAAAGTATACAATTGAGGGTTTGCTCAACGGTGTTCTTATGTTTGCACCGTACCAATATTTTATTTTCGCAGTCTCTTTCTTTCTCAACATTTATGGGACCAGTAGATGTTGATAGTGATGGACATCAAAAAAGAGAAAATGGCTAAAGCAATATTGACGCGGCTCAATCAAAGTACCCAATTGAGGACTTTCTCAGAGGCGTTCTTATGTTTGAACCGGGTCAATATTGACAGTGATGGATATTAAAGAAAAGAAAATGGCCAAAGCAATATTGACGTGGCTCAACCTAAGTACACAACTGAGGATTTTTTCATTGGTGTTCTTGATATTTTATTTTAGCTAACACTCTCTCTCCCCCTATTTATGGTACAAGAAGATGATTTAGTGATCTATATCAAAGAAGAGAAAATGGTCAAAGCAATATTGGCGCAGTTCAATCAAAGTATTATGTTTGAATCGGACCAATATTTTATTTTCAACCAACACTCTCGCTCTCTCCAAATTTATGGGACAAGAAGATGATTATTGTGATAGATCAAAAATGAGAAAACAGTCAAAGAAATATTGACGCGGCTCAGTCAAAGTACACAAATGAAGGTTTTCTCAACGGTGTTCTAATGTTTGAACCGTACAAATATTTTATTTTTAGCCAACATAGTCTCTTTCTTTCTCAACATTTATGGGACTAGTAGATGATGATAGTGATGGACATCAAAAACGAGAATATGGCTAAAGCAATATTGACGCGGCTCAATCAAAGTACCCAACTGAGGGATTTCTCAGAGGCGTTCTTATGTTTGAACCGGGCCAATATTTTATTCATAGCCAATATTTTCTCTCTCCACATTTATAGGATAAGAAGTTATGATACTGAGGGATGTAAGGTAGAGAAAATGACCAAATCAATATTGATGCGGCTACAATATCTGGTTGTTCAAAATCACTGTGCTACAATATCTGCAAAGTATAATTTTGGTCTAATAAAATAACTATAAATTTCTCTGCGGTGTTCTTATGTTTGAACCAGACTAATATTGATATTGATAGACATTAAAGAAAAGAAAATGGCCAAAGCAATATTGACGTGGCTCAATCTAAGTACACAACTTTGGGTTTTCTCAGTGGTGTTCTTGTGTTTGAACAGGACCAGTATTTTATTTCTAGCTAACACTCTCTTTCCCCCCATTTATGGTACAAGAAGTTGATTTAGTGATGGTTATCAATGAAGAGAAAATGGTCAAAGCAATATTGACGCGGCTCAATCAAAGTACACAACTGAAGGCTTTTTCAGCGGTGTTCTTATGTTTGAACCAGAATATTTTATTTTCAGCCAACACTTTCTCTCTCTACGTTTTTGAGACAAGAAGATGATTATAGTGATGGACGTCAAAGATGAGAAAATGACCAAAGAAATATTGACGCGACTCAATCAAAGTACACAATTGAGAGTTTTCTCAACAGTGTTCTTATGTTTGAGCCGTACCAATATTTTATTTTTGCAGTCTCTTTCTTTCTCAACATGTATGGGACCAGTAGATGTTGATAGTGATGGACATCAAAAAAGAGAAAATGACCAAAACAATATTGACGCGGCTCAATCAAAGTACCCAACTGAGGGCTTTCTTAGAGGCGTTAAGATGATGATACCGAAGGATGTCAAGGTAGAGAAAATGACAAAATCAATATTGATGCGGCTACAATATCTGGTGGTACAAAATCACTTTGCTACAATATCTTGTGCACTCTCTCTCTCTCTCTCCACTTTTATAGGACAAAAAGATATTAGTCATGAGTGTCAAAGATGAGAAAATGGCTAAAGAAATATTAACGCGGCTCAATCAAAGTACACAATTGAGGGTTTTCTTAACGATGTCCTTATGTTTGAACCGTACCAATATTTTATTTTTAGTCAACGTACTCTTTGTCTTTCTCAACATTTATGGGACAAGTAGATGATAATAGTGATAAACATCAAAAAAGAGATTATGGTCAAAGCAATATTTACGTGGTTCCATCAAAGTATACAACTAATGAGACCATTAATTTTATTTTCAGTGAACACTTTCTCTCTCTTAACATTTATGGGACTGGAAGAAGATGATTGTCTAGGCATAAAAAAAATAAAAAAAAAAGGCTAAAGTAATATCAACGTATCTCAATTAAAGTATACAGTAGAAGGCTTTCTCTGATGTTTTTATCTTTGTCTCTTCCCATAAATGTGGATAGAGAGAGAGAGAAGAGAGTTTTTATGTGGACCAATAATTTATTTCTAGCCAACACACTCTCCACATTTATCAAAGAAGGGAAATAGGCCAAAACAATATTGAGGCGGCTCATCAAACTACACAACTTTCTCACAACCAATGGTTTTCTCTGAGGTTTTCTTAAAGTCCCCTCTTTCTCTGGCTAATAAAGTTCCCTCTTTGTCTCTCGTGTCTCTCTCTCTCTCTTTAGAAGTTTTGTGGATTGAATGAATGGGTGTGGCCCAATTTCATGTATTTATAGGCACGGAGGACCGAAAACATAGCAGATCGTGGCGTCGGTTTTGTAACTCCCGTGGCTTTCTCTTTATCCTACTTTTTGCAATTATGATATGGTGCTTGGCACCATAAACTATGATAGTTGCCCTCATCTCTAATGCAGAAACAGGTGTTAAATGTTTTGGAATCCAAATCGTCCAATCAATCTCTGACCTCTTGTATGGACCCTAATATTGAAAATTTTCTGATCAGACGATCATAATCATCCAAAAAGTAAAGCTCTTGATCAAACGACTACAGTTTTTTGGTCAATTTTGTGTTTGGATCCAATAGCTGTCCCATTGATTTATGATGTAGACCATCCAATCAATAAATCGGATGGGCTATCCAATAGCTGTCCCATTCATTCCACTGGCAAACAACCCCAAAAGTGATGGTGATCATGGGCTTACTATGATAACGGTTCTCGGATCACTTTAGGGATTTGTTCCAGATTAAAACAATATTTCATCGTCTGATAGGTAGGTCATGATCTCAAGATAGATTGTGTGAAAGATTGGGATGTTGGCGCTCTCAGTAAACGCGTGGATGCCTTAGTGGTACCATTTTAATTCGGATACCTTTGTTCGCTCCCACCCCATATCTGGTAACGTGTTGACGCATTTTGGTGATCTGTGACACATGGAATAAAAAAACTAACCGTTTGATAGGTGCGACATGATCTTGAGATCTATTGTGTGGAAGATCGGGTTGAAAAACGATCTCCAACATCTGTTATGAAGCAATGAATGGTTTTCAAGGGGTCTGGGACATGGGCTCTTTCAGAGGATGCGTGTGCGTGAATAGAGGCACCCTTTCACTTCGTTGGTGTTGTTCAACGAAAAGTTTGTTAAAAGGGTACTACAACTTGCACACGAGATTTGTAGCTTTGGTATTTGGATTTAAGGAAAGACTTTATTATCTTTGGGATTTGTGCCATGTGAAATACTATCTAAACTATCTGATTTGAAAATCATGTTGCAAGGATCTTTGAGGCCAAAGATTGAGAGGAAACATGATCATTCTCATTTGATTTAAGAAGTCAAAGGTTTTCATCCGATTCAATAGTTGACTAAGACAATCAAATGATAAAGATCACGTTTTGTACAATTTTTTTTTCCCTCAAAGATTGTTACATCATGGTCTTCCAATCATACGGCTTAGATGGTGTTTCGGGTGAGTCAGATTACCCCATATAACGAAGTCTTTCTTTTCAACCATGTGCGGGTGGGTCAGATTACCCTATATAACGAAGTCTTTCTTTTCAACCATGTGTAACCGTACAAATTACATGTGCCAGTTTTAGCTCCCACGTTAAAAATCAAAAAATAAAATAAAATAAAAATTCTTTTATTTTTTATTGTTTCTCTAATATTTATATATTACTATATGGTATTAAAGTAGCTGAATATAAATAGATGGGACAAGACGATGATGATGATGATGATGATATAATATTAAGGTATTTATGTTTATTGAATTACACTTTTGCTTTGTATTCTTTTATGAACTGACATTTACTAGCACTAGATCATTACTTTCTATCATACACCTGTGAGGATTTGCCAGTGTATAGGATTTTACATGCCCTGTTTCTGTCCTTGTCTAATACCTTTCATAAGAATTATTTGTTGGACTTGTCCCATATCGTTGTGGGCAGGCCCTTCTTGGGCTCTTTATATGTAACAATCTGAATTTTTAGATTTTATTTTAACGGTGTTAGATGACGCACCACACTATGTATTGTGCTAACGCTTCATATCAGAATCGAAATCCACCTTTATAATAGAAAATTTTTAATTTTTCTCATATCAAAATTAGACTCATTGTGAAGTGCTCATCGATACGATTTCAACGATATATAATTTGACGACTTCTGACAAGAATATAAAAAGTTATGCCTATTTTAAGTGATCAAGCAAGTCAAAGGGTATAACTGTAATTTCGGGAGAGAAACACCAATTGCTTTGGTGCTTATGCAAAACGCTGGAACGAAACCTTTTCTCAAGCTATCTAAGTTACGTATGAATTCTTATTCCGTGTAAAAATCTCATATTCTATTAAATCTCTTAGGAAAAGTGTTAATTAGAGTTACCTAAAATTTTATACCATTATAAATAAAACTTTAAAAACTCTCTACTCTCTATAATAAAAAAAATCATTCTCTCTGAAGACTTAGACGAACCAACGCCTTGGGAATCGACCTTTTCAACCCGAATCGCCGTTGATCTTTCGTTCACGCTTCAAGAGGTGGGTACCCATCAATCCATCTTGTTCTTCTCAGATCTCGTCGCGTAGGATGCGTTCGATCGCGTATCGACGGGTTTAAAAAGCTTATTTACACTCAAATATCTCATAAATTAATAGATCTATATATTTAATATATGCTTTCCCTTGAAAGTTATATATTTTGTAAATTGGGTTTATATATTATTTCTCTTTTCCTTTCAAGAACCCTTTTGTTTGGGCAATTAATATTTTATCTTCTATTTGGTCTGTATATTTAATATGTCTACTTCCTTTTAAATCTACATACTAATTAAACATGAATATTTTTAAGTATGATAAATTTGCATGTTTAGCATTTTATTTTTCTATTAAAATTGCATGAACTATAAATTGGGTTTATATGTTATTTCTCTTTTCTTCTCAAGAATCCCTTTTGTTTGAGCCATTAATATTTTAACTTATATTAGATTTGCATATTTAATATGTTTACTTCCTCTTTTATGTCTGTAAAATTAATTAAATTATAATATTTATAAATTTAATAGATTGACTTAATCGATATAATATCATATTGATATTATTTATTTCCAAATCTATATAGTATAAATTTATCCTTCTACTAAGACTATAATAATATATATTATTATTGCAAGTTTATATTATTATTTATTTAAAACTAATTAAGCTCAAAAAAATTAAATTATATTTTTATTTTATTTAAATAAATAATAGATTGCATCAACTTAAAGTTTTGGGTCCGAACTTGCGGCTACGAACCCGAATTCGCGGTCACGAATCCGAGCTCGCGACCATTAATGCACCTGTCCCGGTATTTTGGTAATAACTTTTTATTCCGACCTCGGATTAATGCGATTCTTACGGCATTGGAAAGAAGACAGCGAGCTTTACAACTTTGTGTGAAATAGTCATTTCACGAATCTGACGTTTTAGAGGTAAAAATAGAGTAACAAGTCAGATTCAATTTTGAATGACTCAAGGCTATTCGAATTTAATATTATTTTCTAATTCTCATGACCAAAGTTCCTGTGTATATTATATCTTAAGGTCATTCGATCGATGGTCATGATAAATTATAACTTAATATGTATAAATACTATTTAATTTAATTATCTAATTATTATATATATATTTCAATTTTATCGCTTCAACGCTACCTCTTCGATAATGCAAAGTGTTAGAACTTCGATGCCTTTATGAAACCGAACTCTGACCATTACGATTATCGAAATCACACTTATAACTCTATTCTATAATTATATTGGTGTGGTATGTAAATAAATATAAATATAGGCATAATCAAAATCTAAGTATAAACCGTTATGTATGTGTGATACTTTTATATTTGCAACTTAATCAATTTATACGAGTTAAAAATATGTTAGATCATGAGAACGAGAGTGTATGAGATCATGCCTACGCTTGGGTGTGGTGATTCACTGAGATGGTATCGAAGCGAGGAATACATCGTATTCACATGCCTTATAACTCATGGTGGAATGGGACCCATGACGAGTCGGGTGAGTGTGAATTCAGTGTAACTTCGTATACGGTGGCATATACAGTGATCCTATCACCCCGAGTTTTAATACGAGAGGATAAGATATGAGATATGATACGAGAATCGGGCTTTGAGCCTTAGGTGTGGTGAGGTTTCTTTTACGGTTACGTGAAACTCGGTATATTGGCGTCCATGTACGGATGCAACACCTCTATGGTAGTATAAACTACCACACGAAGTACATTCAGGTTACTACGGAACCTTTTTTTTGGGAAGCATGAATTAGGAAGGTTGCCTCACTATAGTTTGTCATAGGATTAAGTATAAGAGTATGATAAGATATGAGTATGAGATAAGATAAGTTATGATCTGATGCGATAATAAGACATCGCATTGTGTGGAAAAAAGATAAAGAACTTAAGTCTCTGTACGTGCCGTTCCTTGCGTAACCACCGTAAGGGCAACAACGTCTTTCAACCAAGATGGATCTCTGGGAGAGATTATGAGTATGAGTGCGTTATGAGTGAGTTTGACCATTATGTCTCCCCATTGGCTGGGTGGTGGAGTATGAGTATGACACGAGGGCGTTATAATATGGTGGTATGATACTATGTTGACCCTCCCATAGTAGCTCGAGTAGCGACTCTGGTACAGGTCGTTTATGATTTCACTAGTATGTTAGTTACGCTCATGCGATGTACAGATGTATGTGCGAGAATGATAATAAGACATGATATAATATGTTATGAGATATGGTAAGGTACGTTAGGATATGAGTGTCTAGATCATGATCTTGTATTTATGATATAATATGAGTTTTACGATATGCATGTGATTTTGTCTTCCTTTTACTATCTACTTTGAGATACTATGTTTATCACTTACAAGATGCACCCACAATGCACCTGAGTAGTATGGGGTGGATTGGTAGTGTATCCACTGAGTTTACGTGACTGAGTAAACTCATCCCACGATAATCTAACAGTTGTAGGTGATTACGCTGGTGGAACAGACGCCGGCCATCTAGATCTCGCCGACGTTGATTTCATTGATTTCGCAGGCGTTGAGTACCAGGAGCCTTTGGAGGGCGACGCTACTGGTTATCAGGAGGACTACAGTGCTGATCTTGATTCGAGTGCCGGTTACTGATTATTGTGGACTTGGTATTGAGTTTTATTGATACTAGTATTGCGGATTTTATAGTTTATTTTATCGGATTTGTCTCCGACTGGATTTACATTTTATTGGTGGATTGTGATTTTATCACACTTATTCAGTATTTATGATTACATTTATATTCCACCATAATTATTGGATTTCACGGATTTCGTGGAACCATTATTGCACGAGAACTCTGATTAGGTGTATGCCCGCTTAGCATATCCGGGATATGTACGGGTCATAACTCGGAATTCTAGGCCCTCGGGATGGGATAGAATTTCGGGTCGTGACATTATATCTTGGGCAAACCTCACCTTCCAGGCTGGTTTTGAGAGGTTGAGTTAAGCCCGTTGGATTTTTATATAGTATCAAAGTCATTCTTTCTCCCCATGTCACCCATTTTTTGTCGATGTGATTTGACTCAATTTTACCAATATGTGCGGGAGCGTGTTGGAATTGTCCCACATCGTTTGTGGGCAGGCACTTCTTGGGCTCTTTATATCTTGGGCAAACCTTATCTTACAAGCCGATTTTGTGAGGTTAAATTAGGCCTGTTGGATTTCTACATTATTCACTCATCCCCAAAACCATTGTAATTTGTACTTCTCTTTCAGAAATTGAATTTGTTTAGCTGTCTCAAGTGGATATGCATTAATTTTTGGTAGGCTGCTGAATGAGTAGCTAAGTTTTTCACAGGAAATGTTTGTTGGTAATGACAAATTGATTATGTCTTTGAACTCAAAAGTAAATGACAAATTGATTATGTCTTTGAACTCAAAAGTAACTGAGAAATTTTCTCACTTTCACTGAGAGCTCTGGCAGTTTTCTACAAGGATCAAAATTTTGGTCTAAATTATCGGTTTCAGTTGCCATCAAAACAATATTTAGGACCGAAATTTTGGTCACTTTTGTAAGGGGATAATTTTGACCGAAAATTCAGCCAAATTTTCAGATTTCGGTCATGCCCGAAACCGAAATTTTAATCCTTGATTCCTTCAACAGCTAAAATCCAGGTTTTTTTTTTTCCTGATTTTAAAGTGTTTTTATATTTGATGGTTCACCTAACAAGGCACTTTTCTGATCTTTGTGGAAGGTCCATTTCAGTTTTGGTGAGGGAAGTCCCGAATTTCACATGCCACCTCCTTGCTCTGTTGTTATTCAGGTCAGATATGACTTTAACTCAGACTTGCAATGCTATCGATATATTAAGAAATTTCAGATTTTCAGTTGCAAATGTGTCGAGTTGACCCAATGGATCGAGCAACCTCACCGGCCACAGGTCAGGTTCGGGTTTGGAATCTTGACCCGATTATTAAACAGGTCAGATTCGTTCCTGGGTTCTTGACCCGAACCTGACCCGTTTGCTACTCACTTTTCTAGCAAAACATTTGAACATAAGAGCCAGAAAAAAGAATCCGACCTGTCATTTGCATCATCCTTCTACTCACAAAAGATTGCAGCTAACTTATCTTTTTACATTTATGCCAGAAAATCAATTTGTTTCCTAAAAGTTGGGGTGGATATTCTTGCCTCGATACTTTCTTCTTACAGCAAAATAGTGTGGCAAACATTGCTCCATGGTCATATTCTGGATGAAACCGATTCGTATCGTCCAATAAGTATCATTTTTGGAGGTCACTGGATCGATATGCTGAATGTGTCGGCTCATATATATTAATATGTATAGGCTGATACAGACCAATTTATCGTCCAAAGCCGATATATATGGGTTTTAGAGCTGGCCAATGAGTATCGGAAAACTGAGATTTTGAACCTTGCTCTATTTTTTCTTACTTTTTCATGGCTAGATCATCACCATCATCATCACAGCCTTATTCCATCTATTTGAGATCGGCTTTATGAGTCCTATTTCTCCACTCGTTTCTGATCAGCACTAAGCTCTTTGTAGCTTTGCAATCCTTCCTGTCTGTTCTCACTGCTTCCTACTTCCTTGTGCTTGTATACAGTCTTTAGCGCACTAAATATTTTCATGCACATGTAATACATGCAACTACTAATTTCCGTAATTTTCCTTTCTTTCGCATTATAGGAATCAGAGAAAGGCGATTGGCATATCCCCATAGATCCGGACCAAGAATCGATGAGAGAAATGACCTGGCTGTGTGCAACACGTGATCCATCACGCATACAAAGGCAAGAATTGTTCTCCAAATCTAAAGGTAATACTAAACCTGATGGTTTTTGATTTATTTATTTTTTATAATTGGGGTATCCATGCCTCTTAGAATGCCCGACTAATCCCTGGGGCACATGCCTACCTCCTGTTAAAACAGGAAAAATCTCTGGGGTGGCCCTAAGGGGGAGATTCGAACTCAGTTCTCCTGCTTTTTGAGACGGGCATCTTTAGCATCTTACTACCTGTTCGTAATTTGAGCAGGCAGTTACATTCAGTTGTTGAATTTGGACACCAGCATGCAAGTCTCTTGTATTATAAAAAAACAAAAGGACATAAATAAACGGATTTGCCGTCCAATTGGTGCGTGTATCCTTCTAAGGGAACTTCATATGGATGTGCCATTTCTTAGATTGTCATAACCACAACCTACACCTATCAAATGATCTTTGGCTATATTTGGACCAATGTTTAAAAAACCAAACCCGACCAGGTTAGTTTTGGAAACCGGTTTTATGGAGTTTTAAGATTGAACCATCAGACCAGCCATTTTGTGCAAGAAACCAGCCTCCTGTTCATCCAGTTTAAGATATTACACACACACACACACACACACATATATATATATATATATAATAAAATTGAAAATGCACTGCAGGGACTCAAACTCCAACCACTCAGGGGAAAACACCTAAAACCCTAACCAAGAAGTCCAGATATGGTTGTTGTCATTAAAAAGAAACACTATATTTTTAGGGTATCTTTGAATATGCTAACGGAATCTTGAAAATGACCATGTCAAAAATCATTGATTGCCTTAAATCAGATGATGGAGATCATGTATGCTTCAGTTTTCCCCAAGGGATCTTGAGGCCATGAACGCATTATCAGATGGTCGGTTTTCGATTATGCATGGCACAGATCCCAAAAAGTGGCCCTAAAGTCACATTTGAGCGTGATGTGTACCACGTGACTTTAGGGCCACCTTTTTGGGATCTGTGCCATGTGGAATTGAATACTGAGCATCTGATGGTACGTTGATGGCCTTAAGATCCCATTGGTGGAAGATTGGAGCGAAATACGATATCTTCAAATATAAAGCAATCAATGATTTTTGGTATGGGCACTTTTCAAGATTCCGTGGGCCTATTTAAAGGTACCCATATGTTTAATGTACGCATTTAATAATTATGTTATAGAAATATCATATAATATTATAAGCTTATTAATCAAGTCAATCACATTTTTGTTGAACCAGTCTGGTCCAAGCACTCAGTCCAAATGGACTGTGTTCTTGTTGTTCCGGTGTCTCGTCCAATTTTTGGAAAACATGGGTTTGGGATAAAAAATAAATTACAAAGAGATTTAATTTTAATTTACTGTGTGTTTAGGTAACTCTATTACTCTATTAATTTTTTTTATAGTCTATGCAAAACCATATGCAATTAATATTAGTTTAGGTTTTTTGTAACTATACAAAAGGTACTTCAATCAACTGCCTGCTTTCTGTGAACCATTAACCACAATTTTACTACCTGTTTAGAAGCGGGTAAGTTGGGTAGTTGATGTGATAGTTGCTTCTTTTGGGACACTGCCTATCCAAGTTGTAGCCCATAAGACACACAGAGAGAGAGAGAGAGAGAGAGAGAGAGAGAGAGAGATATGCTTTTATCACCGAAATTTCGAGAAATTTTTGATTAATTCTCGAAATTAATCGAAGTTTTCGCAAAAATTCTTCGAATAGGTGGTCTGCCAATTTTTCACTGAATATTGGCTTGATTTGTTGATTCTCCAAATTTGACGAATTTTCTAAATTTCCAAAAAATTTCTCCAGTTCTACAAATTTTCTAAACTTAAATCATGGTGAGACATGCTTTAATCATATTTCGTAGTTGTTCTTTTGTGATTGGAAATTGTTGATGCATGAAGATTATGTAATAAATTTATTTTATAATATAAAGACATTTTTCAACTCTAAATACGTTAACATATATTTCTATATATTTTACTAATTTATTATTATTTTTTATAGGTCTTGATTTTTTTCAAATTTTCCTCAAATCTTTCCCGAATTAAATTAAACTGGCAACTCACCGAATGATGCGGAATCCGAATTTGGTTACTATGGAGAGAGAGAGAGAGAGAGAGAGAGAGAGAGAGAGAGAGAGAGTTTGAATTTGAATTTGGTGTTCGATCTTGCTGGTTAAAAGATAACAGAAGTTGATCATCAGGTAGGACAGAAAATGCAAGCTCAGGGGGTAAAACTAGCGATCAAAAGGAGCTCTCACTGACTGTTAATGGAGATGGAGAGAAGTTTCATCCAAGTCCTCGAAAATCAGATAGAAAAATCTACAAAAACCCGAGAAACACTCGATCGACTGCTGATATTTGAAGACATCATTCAATCATTTCTCAAATTGAGGCTGCTGAGAAGCTTGCAGCCGGTGGGGTTGTCGATTTTCAAATCTAACAGAAACAGAGCACCCATTGCTATTCGAAATTGAATCAAAGCAATGGAGGCCATTTAGTTTTCCATATATAATTGGTATATATCAGCTGTTGATGCTAGATGTTCATTATCGTTTGTCGTAAGCCGTTGATGACTCTCAGTTTATTTTTAGAGGATTTTTTTTACCCATTATGTTTAGATTGGTTACATTTGTTTATAACCGAAGATTCTTCCTTGTCAAACCCGGATTTTACATGCTTAAACCATTGAGATGGAGACTTTTTTGTTCTGCTGTCCAAGAATTTGGGGTTGAAAATAAAGGTAAACTATCTGGATTTATTTTAGGGTGTGTTTGGGAACACTTATTTAGATTTAAGAGAAGTATTTAAAATCTAGTAATTTCAAATCCAGAATTTCAATTATTTGGATTTACAAATCTCATGTTTGAATGTTTAAGCACTGTGTTTGAATTTGGCCAAAGAATTTCTAATGCTTTATTTGACTAGTTAGAGAAATATAGATTCTAATTTATAAATCTCTTTGAGATCTTTCATCTAACAGCTCCAATGCATCCAACAAAAACCTATTTATCGTCACAATATCTCCAAAGCAACCTTTACCTTTTCACTGAAATGTCCATCCAAACACCATGAAAATTGTCAATGAAATGTTGTTGCCACCACCACCATGGAATTTCCAGTTATCAAACTCATGATTAATAGATACCATATGTCCATATCTCTGATGAACTACAAGAACCTACAGAAAAATAAACTACTTTGGATCCAAAACAATAGCTTATATGATTGCCAACCATAAATTGGATTTTATTTTTGTGATAGCCCGGATTTTTGCGCTCAGAAATCCGTGCCATCAGGATCATACTCTGGATGATCCCCGGAACGAATTATAAAGTGTCTGCTCGTATAGCGGAACCCAAGCATACACTTTCCAGCAGTGGTAGGTCGAGTCATCACATAAAGCATTGAAAATAAACGAATAATAAATAAATAATATGATTCTATTTACCAAAAGAATATACATTCTAAAAAAAAAGAACCAAGAAGAACTATTGGTGATGGACATTCATCACCCAAACAATGGTTCCCAATAATGGTTCCAATAGAATGTATAAAATCATAAAAATACAATATAAATAGTAATATAAGTATATACATGTAGACTGGCCACCAGGCACACAATAATCCGGGATATCCAAAATGCAAATATGAGACTCAGTACCAGGCTATGGATAGAACTCACTTTGGATATGTCTCCTCGTCCTCGACCTCGGCCCTGGATGAGGTCGTAATCTGGTCACTCTCGGTCTTTGGGAAATGACCTCAGAACCTAAAAGTGGTTTAGAAAGCAGGGTGAGCTACATCATAGCTCAATAGAAGAATTCCAACTAAATGAATTGAATATGCAGATCAAGCTATCTCAAAATAGGAATCAAATCAGCAACATACAATCATGACGAATCAAATCAAATACTGAGCTTTTAGACAAGAAATCAGATGTTATGCAAGTATATGATCGGAGAACTTAAATTGTGTATGTTTAATTTAAGAAACTCCCGTGACTATATAGCACGGAGTAAACAGGAATATTCCGATAGGAAACCCCAACCAATCGTCGTTCACATGAATAATTTTGAATTGCAACAATGCCTCATCTATGGAGTGCAATTATGCCGAGGGATTACAAGCAGACGCATAAGTGTGCCAGGCATCGGATATACCGCCGGGTCGGTGGGGATCATCTGGTTAAATCATCAAATCACATACACATAGACCTCACAGATCAGATAACAGAAATCAGAAACAAGTTTGAAGAAACAAATCAGGAAACAGAAATCAGAGATAGCAGGAATTTATGATATGCTTACATGCTTGTTAAAAACAGAAATCAGGGTACAAATATGAAATAAACATGAAATCATACTCAAATACAGTTTAGGTTAGTTTTCCCCTACCTCAGGTCAAAATATCTTCTAAGCAAATCCAAAGCTTTTCAAAGCGTCAGGTTTTGATCCTAGACCATAAACACAACATTCTACATGTCAGGAATGTCGGGATATGAGCTGACACAGTGTCCAGTAGTATTCAACTCACAAAATTAACACAGGCAAAAAACATGGGTGATTGATCGATCACCACTCTTATTGATTGATCAATCCTTCTTGTTGATCGATCAATAACCCCATTGATTGATCAATACCCTCTTAGCTTTCATCCAGGAACATAGTCAATTGATCGATCAATAGCCCTTATTGATCGATCACTACTCATCATTGATCGATCAATACACTTATTGATCGATCAATAACCTCTTCTCTCTTCACTTCTAACACAGCTAAAATTGATCGATCACCACTTTGGTTAATCGATCAATGCCTCCTGTTGATCGATCAATGTCCTCATTGATCGATCAATAACCTAACTTCAAAAATTCCCACCTTCTATTCACATTTAATATTTATACAAATTGATCGATCAATGCCTTCATTGATCGATCAATACACTCCAGTGATTGATCAATACCTTTGTTGATCGATCACCAACTGTCATTGATCGATCACTCTCTTGTTGATTGATCAATACCCAGGATTGATCGATCAATGCCTAAATTAATCGATCAATTCTCTTCGAGCACTGAACTTCCAGAATTCCCAAGTTTCTGTTCACTTTTCTGTCCTATATAGATTGATCGATCAATGTCTTCATTGATCGATCACCACCAGTCATTGATCGATAAATACCTTCATTGATCGATCAATAATGATAGAACTCCTGTCATTAATGGAGGTCATCTCCAACCCTATTTCAAACCCATTTTCATTAATGGTTACCAACAACCATTAACACACCATCAATACACATATATGGGCCTCTCATTTGCCCCTATTTAAATACACAGACTCACCTTTATTTAGGAACTATCGGGGTTTCAGCAATTCGATCCGGACGAGGGTGTCGGATCCGGAGCTTGAGCCGTATCTCCGTGGTGACTCCGATACGTAATGTCTCGACTTCGATTCAGCACACGGAGGTTTCACACGCACATAGATTGTACCTGAGTTTGTTTCATTGAACTCACTTTACCTCATCTCATTCCGACTCTCGATCTCCGTAGTTCTAACCCTATTCTTTCACAAAAACACTTCCAATCTCACCTAGCCACAGATCTCTTTACTCAAGAACTAGAGGAAGAAGAAGAAAGGAGATCCCCCCAAGTCTCTTTCTTCCTTTATAAGCTACCAACTGAAATATCCTTGATATTTTAGTTTTCCCTAATTTAGGCTTCGGTGTGAAACACAAACACAAATGATGTATGAAAGCCGCCCTCAACGTCTTACATGACTCGGATTTAAGTGAGAATTCATATGTGAATTCACCTAATTACAGGCCAATATTATTTCTAAAAATAAAATTTTAAAGTTTTAAATCTGTCTCGATTCCCGTGTTGGACACGCAGGTCGAAACAGTCAGGTTCTTTTTCAGAATTTTCGGGCTATTACATTATCCCTCCCTTAGGAATTTTCGTCCTCGAAAATGTCTAAGAGATCATGTGAGATAATGGTGATATGTCCTAATTGTAATAGGCATAACAAACTAGTAAACGAGCAGGCAAGCAGTGTAAGCAGTCAGTAGATCATAGATATGCAGATCGAATGTGCCCTCGATGACCAAATCAGCCATAGAGAACCAACGGTTCTCATAGGCCGAGAATAGTGCCTGTTGCACTACCCCAGTCCACGAGGACTTGTGCAAAAACGGGTTAAGTGCACACTTGATATACGTATCAAGCATCCACAACCTATCGGGTAATTGGGCCCTAGATATTGATTGGCCCCTCCCGTGTTGACCCTTGGTCATCTTAGTGACCACATCAGCGAAAGAGACCTCCTTGACGTACTGGACATCGAGGCCACAGGTCTCAACGTAAGCGGACGGGCATTGAAGTGCCGCCGCGACGTGGAAATGGTTGAATTTATATTCAAACCCATCGATGGTCGTGACAAGTCGATGGCAACTATCACCCCATCGTAGGTTTTGGAAAAAGAGTCTCACAAGACGTGGACAATAGTGGTCATGAAATGGTTCAAGCAAGGGTTTTAACCCGAGCTTTTGGATATAACCCTTGGCCCAAGCCATTTCGGGTCGGTCCTCGTAAAGCGAGGACACAAAAACATACTCGGGTAGGAACGTTTTGGAAGCCCATCAAGGTTTGGGGACTTCACGTTCGATGGGAATCGGAACGGGGGTCGGAACGGGTGGTACCACATTCGAAACCGGTGTCACGGGTGGCACGGGTGGTTGGGGAACGGGAACGGAGGGAGGTACGAGTGTACGAGCCCGAGACGTTGGGATCTTCCACGAAGCGTTCTTCGTTCGCGGGCCCATGGTCGAAATTTTGTAAAAATACGAAAATAAGAATCGAAATGAATGGAAATAAGAGTTTTACCGAGTGAATGGAGCAATGTCCACTCTAATCAAGCCGAAGGAAGGACGGAGATGGCCGGAGAAGAGCTGGGAAGGAGGTTGAACGATCGGAGTCCAAAACCCTTGATCGATCAATCTTAAAGCTTTATGCAAATGACCGTTCGAAACCCCAAACTTTAACTTAAACCCTAGGATTGATCGATCAATGCTTTTATTGATCGATCAATGGAGCATCTTTATGCCTTAAATCGATGCATTGATCGATCACCAACCCTTGTTGATCGATCACTGACACACATATTGATCGATCAATACCCATGTTGATCGATTAATGCCTTACATTTGAGTACAATCCTTCACTATCATTGATCGATCACCTCACTTTGTTGATCGATCAATCACTAAATTGATCGATCAATGCCTCTGTTGATCGATCAATGCTGGCTGTGACACTGTTTCTTGACATAGTCAATTCTTTAAAGCGAACCGTCCGCACTTCAAAAATAAGGGTACATGTACATCACATACAGAACCCACAGAAGGAGATTTCTCGAGCCAATGATGCATGCTCACATACAACAACATACTCAGGGTGACGAATATTCAAGCGAAAATAGCCAAGAATTTACCTCTCTCATTAGTTAAATAAGTGTGGATATTGTTCACGGATCTCGGTTGCGCGCTCCCAAGTAGCTTCCGAAGTTGAATGATTTCTCCACTTGACAAGTAACAGTGGAATCAACTTGGTCTGCAAAACTTGATCTCGATGATCCAAGATCGCGATCGGTTCCCCAATCACTGTCAAATCCTCTTGCAGCTCAATTGGTTGGAAATCCAAGACGTGATTCGGATCGCGTACGTAGCGGCGTAGCATGGACACGTGAAAAACATTATGCATGCTTGCTAACTGTGGTGGCAAGGCAATCCGATAAGCGACTTTACCAACCCGTTCGAGCACCTCAAATGGACCGATATATCGAGGACTCAACTTTCCGCGTTTTCCAAAACGCATGACACCTTTGGTTAGCGAGATCTTCACAAAAACCTTATCTCCAACCTGAAAATAAGTGTTAATTCCATAGTAATTTAATTTAACCATGGACATATGCTTCGTCTAACGTATTTGGTTATACCTGAAACTCCACTTGCGTCCGATGGAGATCGACATAGCTCTTTTGGCGACTTTGGGCAATCCTCAACCTTTCGCGGATCAACCTAACCGTCTCGGAGGTACTGTCCACGATCTCTGGTCCTAAGACAAGCTTTTCGCTGACTTCTTCCCAATTCAATGGAGATCTGTATCTACGTCCATATAAGGCTTCATAAGGCACCATCCCAATACTCGACTGATAGCTGTTATTGTAAGCGAACTCGATCAGAGACAAATGTTGATCCCATGAACCATGAAAGTCCAACATGCATGCACGCAACATATCCTCTATGATCTGGTTCACTCTCTGTCTGCCCATCTGTCTGAGGATGAAACGCTAAGCTGAACTTCACTTTAGAACCCATGTCTTCCTGAAATCATCGCCAGAATTGCGACGTATATAGCGGATCTCTATCACATACGATGCTAACTGGTATGTCATGTAACCGAACTATCTCCCTCATGTACAGCTCTGCGAGCTTATTGGCTGTGTATGTAGTCCGATACGGCAGAAAATGTGCAGATTTTGTCAGTCGGTCTACAATGACCCAAACGACATTGTTCTTTCTCAACGTGCTCTGCAATCCTAGAATAAAATCCATAGAAATGGCTTCCCATTTTCACTCTGGCACTGGCAATGGTTGTAACAAACCCGCTGGATTTCGATGGTCCACTTTCACCTGCTGGCAGACAAAACACCGAGAAACATAATCCGCAACATCTTTCTTCAGTCCTCTCCACCAGAAACTTCGCTTGAGATCTTGGTACATCTTGGTACTCCCAGGATGTATAACATATGTAGACTTATGCGCTTCTTCTAAAATTGTGTCCTTTAGGTCCTTTGTATCCGGTATGCACATCCGATCTCGAAATAGCAAGGTGCCATCATCCTTGATGGTAAAATCAGGCCTGATCCCGTTGATCACATCCCTTCTAATGGCCATAACCTCACCGTCAATCATCTGGAGCTTACGTACGTTATCAAACAATGTGGGCCGTATCACAATTGTAGCCATCAGTGCCCCTGAACCTCTGAAATCAATCAGTGTATCACACAAGGCCAGGTCCTCAAGTAGATGCCACCTTTGTACTCTGGTGATAAGAAGTGTCAACTGAGCCGAAGACTTCCTGCTCAAAGCATCTGCCACAACATTGGCCTTCCCAGGGTGATACTGGATGGAACAATCGTAATCCTTCAAGAACTCTATCCATCTGCGCTGTCGCATATTCAAATCCTTATGGGTAAACAGATACTTAAGACTTTTGTGGTCGGTGTAGATATCAAATGTCTCACCGTATAAGTAGTGCCTCCAAATCTTCAAAGCAAAGATCACCGCCGCTAACTCCAGATCATGAATCGGGTAATTTCTCTCATGTTCCTTAAGCTGTCTAGAGCCATATGCGATAACCTTCTTATGCTGGTTGAGGACACAACCCAACCCACTATACGATGCATCACTGTAGATAGCAAAGCCTCCTCTGCCAGAAGGTATAGCTAACACTGGTGCTGTAGTCAGACGCGTCTTCAATTCCTGGAAACTTTTCTCACACTGATCACTCCAATCAAACTTAGCATTTTTCTTAGTGAGCTGAGTAAGCAGACTTGATATTTTAGAGAAACCTTCTACGAATCGCCTGTAGTATCCTGCCAAACCAAGAAAACTACGGACCTCTGTCACTGTTCTAGGCTGTTCCCAATTCACGACGGCCTCAATCTTTGTCGGATCCACTGTTATACCCTTAGCAGAGACAATATGGCCCAAGAAACTCACTTGGTCCAGCCAAAATTCACACTTACTGAGCTTTGCGTACAATTTGTGTTCTTTGAGGGTCCGTAAAACTACATGTAGATGCTCTTCATGTTCCTCCTTTGTCTTGGAATAGACAAGAATGTCATCTACAAAAACAACCACTGACTTGTCTAAGTGTGGTTTAAACAATCGATTCATCAGGTCCATAAATGATGCAGGTGCATTCGTCAATTCAAATGGCATAACTAAGAATTCATAGTGCCCATATCTGATTCTGAATGCCGTCTTCTCAATATCTTCTGCTTTGACTCATAGTTGATGGTAACCTGATCTCAAGTCGATCTTCGTAAAGAACCTCGCTCCTTGTAACTGATCAAACAGATCATCAATCCTAAGGAGCGGATAAAGATTCTTAATCGTCAACTTGTTCAATTGCCGATAGTCAATGCATAGACGCATTGAACCATCCTTCTTTTTGACAAACAACACGGGTGCTCCCCAAGGAGACACACTCGGTCGAATGAACCCTTTGTCAAGCAGTTCTTATAGTTGCTCCTTCAACTCTTGTAATTCTGCTGGAGCCATCCGATAAGAGCTTTAAATACTGGTTCAGTGCTTGGAACCAGATTTATTGCAAACTCAATCTCCTGAGCTGGTGGTAGTCCTGGCAAATCCTCAGGGAATACATCAGGATACTCACATGCAACGTGAATTTCGGATATCACATTCGTCTCCTCCCGTTTTTCTTGTAGAAAGGCTATATATCCGCTGCATCCACTCTTCATCATCTTTTCGGCCCGAATAGCAGATATCAATGGAGCTACCTTAGACCTCACCCCGAAGAATCTAAAAGATCGCTCCTTTGGAGGACGAAAAACTACTATCTTTCGAAGACAATCCACCCTCGCGTGGTAAGCGGATAGCCAGTCCATTCCCAAAATGATGTTGAATCCCTTCATATCTAACAGAATCAAATCTGCTCGTGTCTCGTGATCATCTACTGACACTACCACTGATTTACACACAGTGAGTGCATTCACTGCACTACCCGTGGGAATTGACACCGTCAAAATGAAATCTAGTTGTTCTGGAGTGGCACTCAATTCCTTCGTAAATTGAGGCCGTACGAAAGCATGCGTAGAGCCTGGGTCTATCAAGACTCGTGCCCTATGAAAGCAAATGTCGCAAGTCCTATACACTTTCAGCTCACCTATACACAAATTTCAATATTACTTCAAACGTTTCAGATATGTATGCGCATGTGTACTATTATCATTATATTCAATCAAATAAACTCTATCTTTACTAAATTTCTAGTTCATCATATTAAATAAAACAACTTCTCTTGAATTTTAATCATACCTTAGATGACATCATTCGATGTCAGAGCATCGGTCGCGGTGACGGCATATGCTCGACCGTGAACCACAGGTCGAGAAGATCTCTGTGTAGATATCGATCCTGACCGCTCTTTGCTCTCCTCTGGGCAGTTTCTAACCAAGTGGCCCATCTTGCCACACCTGAAGCATGCCCCTGTCTCTCTCCTGCACTCCTCTGTCTTTTGTGGTTTCCCACACTTCGCACATGACATGGATGGAGTGAAAGACGAGACCCTTGAAGGTATGAGTCACTGAAGCCCCACTACTAGAAGATCCAGATGGTCGAAATAGCTTGGAAGACGTAGGCACTGCTGCTCTCTGGTATGACCTCGGACCTGAAGAAATCGCCGATCGAGAGTGTGTAGGGTACCTCGGAGGTTTGGAAAATCTAGCCCTCTTGTTCTACTCCGTGTCCTGAGACTGCCCTTGAAATGGTTTCTCTCTCACCTGCTTGTCTCTCCACGAGAACTGTTTCTGGTTCTCTTCCTCCGTTATGAGAGCCTTGGCCATCACTCCCTCATATGTCTCCATTTCCTACATGGCGACATCCTTTTGTAAGTTCTATCTCAGGCCAAGTTAAAACTTCCTTGCTCTCATCAGTTTTGTGGCGACATGCTGGGGTGCAAACCTAGCCAGCCTATCAAACTCAGCGCCATAATCCCTCACTGACATGGCACCCTGCTTCAGCTCTATAAATTTCACCTCTCACTGATGCCTCACAATCTTCGGGAAGTATTTGTGATAAAACACCTCCGTGAACTCCTCCCATGTCCAAGGAGTGTGAGGAAACTCTCTCTGTCTATTCTGTGACACCGACTTCCACCAAGGTCCGGCGTCACCATCCAATTTGAAAGTGGCCCAACGCACATTCTCCACCTCGTTACATTGAAGTACTTCGAAAAGCTTCTCCATCTATTCTATCCATCCCTCTGCCTCTATGGGATCCGTCTGACCCGAGAAGTTAGGAGGTCTCATTCTCCTAAACTCCGTGAATCCACTAGGCTAATGAGGTGGTCTAGCTGCCTGTTGAGTCAAAGCAGCCGTCTGCTGAGCGACGTTGGTAGCTAATGCTTCCAACACCTGCTCCATTCTTTCCTCATTTCTTCTTCTACCTCCTCTTGGTTCCACTGGAACCGCATTAGTATGTGAGAGGAATTCCAATCCCCTCGACATGCCTATCACCTCGGGTATCTCCCTCAGAGGAACCTCTCTCTGACCTGTCCTCTCTCCACTGTGCCCATCTCTGAACTTAGGGCCCATACTGGTCTGTCATTGTGAACACAACAACATTGATCAGTACATAGATTATGAAAACAATCCAACCTGAACCTGTAGTTCAACCTAAAGCCTAGGCTCTGATACCAACTGTGACAGCCCGGATTTCTATGCCCAGAAATCCGTGCCATCAGGATCATACTCTTGATGATCCCCGGAACGAATCATAAAGTGTCTGCTCTTATAGCGAAACCCAAGCAGATACTTTTCAGCAGTGGTAGGTCGAGTCATCACATAAAGTACTGAAAATAAACGAATAATAAATAAATAACATGATTCTATTTACCAAAAGAATATACATTCTAAAAAAAAAAGAACCAAGAAGAACCATTGGTGATGAACATCCATCACCCAAACAATGGTTCCCGATAATGGTTCCAATAGAATGTATAAAATCACAAAAATACAATATAGATAGTAATATAAGTATATACATGTAGACAGTGGCCACCAGGCACACAAAATAATCCGGGATATCCAAAATGCAAATATGAGACTCAATACCTAGGCTACGGATAGAATTCGTCCGCCTGGATGTCTGTCTCCTCGTCCTCGGCCTCAGCCTCTAGATCAGGCTGGTAGTCAGGGTCGCTCTCAGTGCCGGGAACCACAGCCTCAGAACCTATAAATGGTTAAAAACAAGGTGAGGTACATCATAGCTCAATAGAATAATTCCAACTAAACGAATTGAATATGCAGATTATGCTATCTCAAAACAGGAATCAAATCAGCAACATACAATCATAACGAATCAAATCAAATATTAAGCTTTTAGACAAGAAATCAGATGTTATGCAAGTATATGATCGGAGAACTTAAATTGTGTATGTTTAACTTAAGAAACTCTCGTGACTATATAGCACGTAGTAAACAGGAATATTCCGATAGGAAACCCCAACCAATCGTCGTTCACATGAAGAATTTTGAATTGCAACAATGCCTCATTTATGGAGTGCAATTGTGCCGAGGGATTACAAGCAGATGCACAAGTGTGCCAGACATCGGATATACCGTCGGGTCGGTGGGGATCATCTGGTTAAATCATCAAATCACATACACATAGACCTCACAGATCAGATAACAGAAATTAGAAACAAGTTTCAAGAAGAAAATCAGGAAACAGAAATAAGAGATAACAGGAATTTATGATATGCTTACATGCTTGTTAAAAACAGAAATCAGGGCACAGATATGAAATAAACATGAAATCATACTTAAATACAGTTTAGGTTGGTTTTCCCCTACCGCAGGTCAAAATATCTTCTAAGCAAATCCAAAGCTTTTCAAGGCGTCAGGTTTTGATCCTAGACCATAAACACAACATTCTACATGTCAGGAATGTCGGGATATGAACTGGCACAGTGTCCAGTAATATTCAACTCACAAAATTAACACAGGCCAAAAACAGGGGTGATTGATCGATCACCACTCTTATTGATCGATCAATAACCCCATTGATCGATCAATACCCTCTTAGCTTTCATCCAGGAACATAGTCAATTGATCGATCAATAGCCCTTATTGATCGATCACTACTCATCATTGATCGATCAATACACTTATTGATCGATCAATAACCTCTTCTCTCTTCACTTCTAACACAACTAAAATTGATCAATCACCACTTTAGTTGATCGATCAATGCCTCCTGTTGATCGATCAATGTCCTCATTGATCGATCAATGACCTAACTTCAAAAATTCTCACCTTCTATTCACATTTAATATTTATACAAATTGATTGATCAATGCCTTCATTGATCGATCAATACACTCCAGTGATCGATCAATACCTTTGTTGATCGATCACCAACTGTCATTGATCGATCACTCTCTTGTTGATCGATCAATACCCAGGATTGATCGATCAATGCTCTTCGAGCACTGAACTTCCAGAATTTCCAAGCTTCTGTTCACTTTTCTGTCCTATATAGATTGATCGATCAATATCTTCATTGATCGATCACCACCAGTCATTGATCGATCAATACCTTCATTGATCGATCAATAATGGCAGAACTCCTGTCATTAATGGAGGTCATCTCCAACCCTATTTCAAACCCATTTTCATTAATGGTTACCAACAACCATTAACACACCATCAATACACATATATGGACCTCTCATTTGCCCCTATTTAAATACACAGACTCACCTTTATTTAGGCCCTATCGGGGTTTTGGCAATTCGATCCGGACGAGGGTGTCGGATCCGGAGCTTGAGCCGTATCTCCGTGGTGACTCCGATTCGTAATGTCTCGACTTCGATTCAGCACACGGAGGTTTCACACGCACATAGATTGTACCTGAGTTCGTTTCATTGAACTCACTTCACCTCATCTCATTCCGACTCTCAATCTCCGTAGTTCTAACCCTATTCCTTCACAAAAACACTTTCAATCTCACCTAGCCACAGATCTCTTTACTCAAGAACCAGAGGAAGAAGAAGAAAGGAGATCCCCCCAGGTCTCTTCCTTCCTTTATAAGCTACCAATTGAAATATCCTTGATATTTTAGTTTTCTCTAATTTAGGCTTCGGTGTGAAACACAAACACAGTCGATGTGGCATAGCAAACCGTCTCAACGTCTTATATGACTCGGATTTAAGTGAGAATTCATACGTGAATTCACCTAATTACAGGTTAATATTATTTCTAATAATAAAATTTTAAAGTTTTAAATTTGTCTCGATTCCCGTGTCGGACACGCAAGTCGAAACAGTCAGATTTTTGTTCAAAATTTTCGGGCTATTACAATTTTACTTCGCAATCCCACATCAGTCAATCAAACTCAAAGAAACTGGGGTTTCTCAACAGTCTTGGAACTAGAAAAAAAAACCCAACAAAAATACAAACCCAAATCCGGCATATAATTTATTCTAGAATACATGAAATGCGCTGATGTACAGAGGTAATATGGGTACAAATCTGAGTCATAAACAATGACTTGAGCTACCGAGAGAGAGAGAGAGAGAGCATTGGCTTTTTTTCGTTCTTTTTTCTCGAGAGACACACCGCCTCCAAAATATAATATTTGGATTTCAATAACGTCCGAGAGGTGTTATTTGAAATCTGTGTGTTAAGGTCTACTTCTTGTAATAAAATTCTCACTTATTGCCAGATGATTATGTACAAAATTCGAGCTTATCGTTGGAAAGACCAACGACGAGTTATTTTTTAATAAATATTTAACTTAGCACTGAATTGTTCAACGATAAGTTCGTAAATTTTTTAATACGATTCAAACTGAGGGCAACTACGTTTGAGACAACCTTAAACCCGTTGACTGCTTTCTACATGATCGACTATCATTAGACGACATAAGTTTCTATTTCACATGGTACAGATTCCCAAAAAATCTCGTTAGCGTTTGACTCGTGATTGCCTAGCGACAAGCTTAAATTTTATAATAAAGATTTAAGGGTATCAGTAATTACAGCAGAAGATCTCTACAGTATGATGGCTTTCCACCATTACAATAGTTGAGTGGCTAGAATTACATGATGGACATCGTTAATTGGCCCAAACTTCTATAAAGTAGATCTTGAGATCAAGATTCACCTATCTAACGGTTAGATGTTGATTACACGTGAAAACATCCACAAACACTACCATCATCATGTGCATACTTTTGGGGTTGTGTTCCATGTGGAATCAACGCCAAACCCGCCTTGTAGGTGGGTCCCGCCGTGCAGGTGGATCTTGATCTCAAGATCTATTGCTTGGAAGATTGGGACTGAAAAGATCTCCATCATCAAATTCTATACAGTCAACGATTTTAATCGTGACAAACCCATGCTGTGGAAACCGAATTACCCTGATTTGTCAATCATTAAGTTGGCTATTTGCACGCAAGATTCTTTATCTGCAGCCTGGCGTTTCCACTTTTAAAATCGTTGACTGCCTTGAATAAGACAATACAAATTGTTTTTCTTTCCAATCTTCAGCAGAATAGATCTTGAGATCATGATCCACCTATCATACTGTCAAGGTGGATTCCATGTGGTACACATCCCAAAAAGCGATAGTTATAAATGGTAATTGGTCGTGCTGGTCCGACATCGGCCTGACCAGCCCACGTTCGGGCTAAGGTATTAGACCATTTAATAACTGGGCCTAAACCCGGCTGGACCTCTTTATAAATGGGTTGTGTTAGACCTATTGTTTGTCAGATTAAGAATTGGGCGGTTCAAAGACAGCTCGAACCCGACCCAACCTGAACCATTTACTTGGACAAGTGTTTGCCTACTGAGCCGCATTAGAAATATGTAAAAATTTAAACGAGGGGAGTTGTTTTTAAAAAAATCAGGAAATTCACAAATAATTCATAAAATTCACGAATAATTCTCAAAATGTATAATTTCTTGAAAAAGTCGTGAAGAATTATAATTTGTTTTAGTTTTTTTTTTTTTTAAATCGTGAATAATTCGTGACTTCTTCAAAAAGTCGGAGAATTTGGTACAGTCCGTGGAAGGGTACACGATACGTATGCTTTGCATCTAGCCATCCATTGATCAAACTGCAATACTAAGGCTGTCAGCCGTTGGATCAACCCGTACCCAATCCTGCCCGACCCAAAATTTTACCGGCTGAGGTTCATAAACTCTTTTTTTGATGGGAGGTGAGGTACATAAACTTGTCCTGCCGGGTTGGGTATTTACCGGGTCTAGTCGACCTGACCTGAACTCATATTTTAGATATAAAAAAAATAGAAACATGGGATTTTATCGGTCAAGTTTTCTGGTCGGCCATCGGGTCAGGTCGGCTTTAGTGCACCATTGGACCAGGTCAGGTGCGCTCCGGCCAAAATTTTTTACCTCACCCTTCTGAATGGATTATGGAGGAAAGTATGGGCTATGAAGAGATTCACTCTCTCCACAGATGCCACAAAATTATCAATATGATAATGAAGGATTTTTTCAAGTAGCCCCACATATAGGGCTGTCAACTGGTCGACCCGATAGTCAGCTCATACGACCCAACCCGATATTTTTTTTCATGTCGGGTACATAAAATTGGCTTGTTGTGACGACCCGACTTTTTCAGTCCTTTCGGTATAGGAAGGGCCGGTTCGCCAACTTATTGATTTCTTAATAAGCCGCATATCAAATAAAAGCCGGTAACATAACATAGATCTAAACAAAATCCAAACAAAAAGAAGCACGTACAAAAGCTCATACAAAAATATATCACCAAGGGGAACCAAGAAGAACCACCGGTAATGGCCAATCTGATCACCTAAACAATGGTTCCTAATGATGGCCGCTCAAGTGATATCCAAAATATACAAAACAAGGCCTTGGGCCCTTAAGTCCAAAATAATTCTAACGCAAAAAGTACCAAAAGACAAGACTAGGTCACAGGAAGAACTCCTCCGCTGGGGTCTCAAGCTCGTCTTCAGGGATATAGTTAGAGTCTTCTAGATCAAGATTATCTGAGCCTAAATCAATCCCAGCACCTATGACGTATAGTCGGGATGAGCTGACATCGAAACTCAATAGAGGAAACTTATCTAAATTATATTTTATCATAAGTAAAGGTTTTCAAAGACAAAAATCAGATCAAATATACTTTTTTTTCAAAAGATGCATCGTAGACTAAATTCTAATTCTAAACCGTGAAACCAAAGAGAAATTATCATGTCTAAAGTTATGACGTTTTCAAGTTCTGATCTAATGTATGCATCTTGTCTTAAAATTATAACTTAAAGGTATTTATCAAATTACATACTAGCATGAGAGCACGAGTATTATCGATGGGAAATCCTACTAATTATCGTCGTTCATGAACCCTTTTTCGGAAAGTGCAACAAGCCCCTACGTAATGAGGAAAACTTGCGCAAGGCTGAAACACCGTCAACATGATTAACAAAATTTAGGGTTCCATTCTAAGGAACCTCAAATCAAATGCGGATGCTAAACATATCGAATTTTTATGTACATAATACATATTCGGATTTTCTGAGTTCTAATACAAATTTCACATTCAAAGGTGAGGTTCAGAATTTCCAAAAGTTCTGAGTTCTTATTGATGTCATAGTTCAAAGTTCTTATTCATGCTATGTCTAACAAAAATTTTCAGAATTTATGCTTAACAAATTTAACCAAATACATAGAATAAAATGTAACTAAGTCTTAGTGTTCCCCTACCTTGACTTGACTTGAACTGGTCTAAGCTTACACCAAGAGTTCCTCACAATGGACTCCTTTTACACAAATCCTACAAATATTAACACTACAATAGTGTCAAAAGAAAAGTCCATCGATCCAAACAAAAGCTAACAAAGATTTCCAAGGCATTTTAAAAAATCAGAAGAAACAGGGCAGAATTCGATCATCGAATTTTAAATTCGATGCTCGAATTTGAATTCGAGCATCAAATTCACCCAAAAGTGCATCAGTCAGATTCTATAAAATTCGAGCCTTGAATTTAATTTCGATGCTCGAATTTTGAATTTGAGGGTCGAATTTGAATTCGACCCTTGAATTTCTCCAGGTCTGTGTTGTTTGAAAAATTTGCCCTCCTTACAAGCTTTCTTTCATTCGAAAATAATACTGCTAACAAAATTTTGTATCCACCATTTATCTACTCTAATCAAGGCACAATTAACTTAACCAAAAGAGTTTAAAAGCCTACCTCTTGGAGTTAATTCCTTCGGCTCCCGTTGCTCCAAATTCAAGCACGGGAACACTTCCAAGCTTCAAACAAATGGACTCCAAAAATCAGTCCATCACCAACCTTGCTATGAGAGCAATGGTTGCCCAGACTACTCACAGAACTATCCACTCTCTCCTAGCCTTCCTTCTCAATATCTCAAACAAATCAGAAGATGATCACAAGATTTGTCAATGGCTGAGATGGGGAGAGGGATTATAACAACAAAAGGATCTAACACAGGAGCAAAGGAGTTTGCAAAGGTTCAAGCTTCAGGTTCTCACGTGAGGGAGAAAAGATAGAACTTCTCCTTCAAACTTCTCTCTTTATAAAATTAAAAAGTAACCCAAATACCTAGATCTTTTAATTCCACAATTTTATCCACTTAACTTGCATTAGTTTTCGGTGTTAAACACACACACCCAACTTAAATGTATAAATTACTAAAAGTATGACTTCTCCAAGTCCAAAGCAAAAATCCTTTGACCAAAATTCTCCTCAAATCTTAACCTACATAAATAAATCAGATTTATCCCATAACGTTTTTGGGCACGCTTACCGAGGTAAATAAAATCAGGCCAAAAACATCCGAGATATTACACTTGTCAAGTCGGGCATGAGACATTTGACCCAACCTTCGGGTTGCGATCGGTCAGGTCAACTAAGAGGATTTTTCAGGCCGGATCAAGTCGGCCCGACTCGACCCAATATTTTATACTTCCAAAATTATAAGAATAAGAGTTTTTACTGGGTTGGACGTCGGGTCGGATCAACTTGAGTCCAATATTGGGTTGGGTTGGGTTCACCTTCGAGTTGGGTCAGGTCGCCCGACTTGACCCAATAATTTATACTTACAAAATTACAAGCATAGGAGTTCGGTCAAGTTCTCAAGTCGGGTCAGGTTGGCATCTGTGGAAGTTTCTTTCTATACATTTGGTAGCCTTAAAAATAATAATAAAATATCTTATATATATATATATATGCCGATTTTCTTCATATGTGTAGTTTTGGACGAAAATACTCTTCATATAAAAGAGGTTTAAAGCCTCATTCCAACTCTTTTTCTTCTCTCCCCCCATCTTTCTGGAATGGCCATCGCCAAGACCTCTCACTTGCACAATCGATCCTCTTGTTAGGTAATCGTTTATCTTTCTCTCTCTCTCTTTCTCTCTCTCTTTGTTTTTTCTCTCTTCACGTATCAGGTACAATTACACTTAAAGGTAAAACTAGGGTTTGGAGTTTAAGAAGATGAGCCCTAGGGATTAGGATAGGTTTAAATTTTCTTCAGCACTGAGGAATAAAAAGACACTATACGTTGCAACCTTGATTTTGCCCCTTTTGGAGCTGAAAAGTGCAGTTTCTATATACACTGCACTTCTTGCACCTAAAACTGTACTTTGAGGATCCAAAAGTACAATTTGTGGTAGAATACTATACAAGGCTCATTCTAACTACAATTTGAGTGTTTCAAAGCGTCAAGTGAGGTATTAAAATGTACTAGGATTACTCATAGTGCAGTTTGAGATCACCCAGTGCAGTCTGCGCTAATAACAACACTAGAGTGACATAAAACTGAATGCTGAGTGTTCCACAGTCCATTGTGAGTTAAAAAATTAGATTATGGGGATCCAAAATGCAATTGGAGATCACACAGTGTAGTCTGAGTTAAAATAACTGCACTTTGAGATCACTAGTGTAGTATGAGTTAAAACAATTGCACTTTGGAGTTTGAAACTAACATTTGAGAACATACAATGCATTGTGGGTTAAAAGAACTCAATTAAGGATACCTGAACACGATTTGGCACGGACCATGTCAATAATATAATAACCAGAATGAACATTTCAAACCTTTTAAAAATATCCACTCATTTGTAGGAGTGCCTGTGTGCTTTTAGGAGCACTACGCTCACTCTCAGTGGATAAGATATTGCATGGGCTACTCAAAACTGTAGGAGGGTTGCTCAATGTGTATTTTTGTTAACATAGAGTGCAACTTTCTTTGAAGAAAACTGCACTACGATTATTACAATCACATATAGTGTCCAGTGACCGTAGTGGGTTTACTTATTAGGAAGGCAACTGCAACTTCAATATTTGTAGTACAGTTTGCGTATCATAAATTAAACTTTGAGTGATCCTGACTGTACCAGGTGTTCCCCTAGGTGATTACATGTGATTATTTAACAATTTAAAAGAGGCAGTTACCAACATATTAACCCGTCAATAGTGTAACGATAGGTTTGTCAATGTATTGTTATTGGTACGGACCACGTCAATAATATAACAACCAAACCAAATATATCAAACCTTGTTAAAAAATTTACACTCATTTGTAGGGATGCCCGTATGCTTTTAGGTGCACTATGCTCACTCTCAGTGAATAAAAGATTGTGCGGGCTAATCAAAACTTCAGGAGGGCTGCTCAAAGTATACTTTTTTTTAACACAACGCACTTTCTTTGAAGAAAACTACACTATGATCATTGCAATTGCACATAGTGTTCAGTGATTGTAGTGAGTTTGCTTACAAGAACTATAGCTACACCTTCAGTACTGTAAGATAGATTCGTCAATGCAGAATAGAGTCCATCAAAGAATATAAAAATATGAAAATATAGTTCAACACAATTGACTTTCCTACAAAATGGAGATAAAACTGAGATTAAAAAAATTGAACTTGTTATGTCATATGTACTATACTCACTATCCCAACATATCGAAGTTAAAATTTTACAATGCTCCTATCAAACAAGGTTCAAAATCTCGGATTTTGTTTCGGTTTCGGTGGGGACCGAAACCAAAATTTCAGCCGAAATTTTGAATTTCGGCCGAAACTTCAAATGGACCAAAAAATTACCGAAATTTTATGATTTCGCTTCGGTTTCGACGGGGACCGAAACTGAAACATTTCGGTCAAATACTACATAAAAAGATTGGTCTCTCACATATCATCAATCACATAATTATCCTGCTATCTAGATTGCACTTGTCTACCATTGTATAAAAAGATTAAACACAATACACATGAATACAACATCTAACATCAATAGCCAATACTTGATGACTTCAGATACAACACTTAATTAATGAAATTATTTATAACCCTCAATGCCCTACTATACGGTCATCTCTATACTTGATGTCGCTAAAAATTAAAAATGATTTCTCCAATCAGCTAATGTAGTAAACATGGCCTCACTGCAAGTCCTGCATACCAATACAGAACGTGATGACATAAAAAAAGTAAGTATTAGTATTTAAAAAAAAAAAAACATCATCACTATAAGATGCAAGGAGGGATATTATGCGGCATATCTTACCTCCGTAGAAGCTTACTTTACAGGTCCGCTTCTGACATTGGCGAGTGCGGTATTTTTAACTCTTTACCTCTGCGAAAGCGCATAGTACAATATTTTTAACTCACATTGTAGAATGGGTCTTCCTAGTTGAATTTTTTAAACCCATAGTGCATTATGCGTTCTCAAACGTTAATTTCATACTCTAAAGTGTAGTTATTTTAACTCAGACTGCACAGTGAAATCTCCAATTGGGGTTTGGGTCTCCATAGTCCATTTTTTTTAACCCACAATGCACTGTGGAACCCACAACATCTAGGTAGAATGACACATA
Source organism: Chloranthus sessilifolius (assembly GCA_021018995.1). Lineage (NCBI taxonomy): Eukaryota > Viridiplantae > Streptophyta > Magnoliopsida > Chloranthales > Chloranthaceae > Chloranthus > Chloranthus sessilifolius. The sequence continues at coordinate 56,292,415 of CM037590.1, read as the reverse complement.
CTGCAGTTTGCGTCACTCTAGTGTTCTTATTAGCACAAGCTGCACTGGGTGATCTCAAATTGCACCGCGAGTAATCCTCTAGTACATTTTAATACCTCATTTGACACTTTGGAACACTCAAACTGTAGTTAGAATGAATGTCATAGAGTGTTCTACCACAAATTGTACTTACGGATCCTCAAAGTACAGTTTTAGGTATAAGAAGTCTAGTGTAACACAAAGACTGCACTTTAGCTCCATAGAGGACGAAATAAAGGTTGCAACCTGCAGTACCTTTTTATTCCTCATTTTCGAAGAAAATTTAAACTCATCCTATCTGTCATGACTCGAAATTCTATCCCATCTCGAAGGCCTAGAATTTCGAGTTATGACCCGCACATATCTCAGATATGCTAAGCGGACATACACCTAATCAGAGTTATCGTGCAATTATGGTTCTACGAAATCCGTGAAAGCCAACACATAAAGGTAGAAATAAAAGCAGTCATAAATACTAGAATAAAAGTAATGAATCTAAATAATCTATAAATAAAACAATAATAGAGGTCAGAGATAAACCCGATAAAGGGAAACCATAAAATCAATGATAATAATGACCAAATCTACTATCAAGTCTGTAATGATCAATATCCAGCACTCGGATCGAAATTCGCACCGTAGCCCTCCTGGTACTCAGCTCCGTCACCCTCCCAAGATTCCTGGTACTTAACGCCCGCAGGATTAATGAAATCAGGGTAGGCAGGATTTGGATGGCCGACCTCTACTCTATCAGTGTAATCACCTGCAACTGTTAGATTGTCGTAGGATGAGTTTGCTCAGTTACGTAAACTTAGTGGGATACACCACCAATCCACCCCATTCTACTCAGCTGCATCATAGGTGCATCTTGTGAGTGATAAACATAATATCTCAAAACAGATAGCAAGAGAAAGACAAAACTATTTACATATAGTAAAACTTATATTATATCATAAATGCAAAATCATGATCTGGACACTCATATCCTAACGTACCTTATCATATCTTATAACATATCATATCATGTCTTATTATTATTCTCGTACATACGTCTGTACATCGCATGAGCGTAACGAATATACTCGTAAAATCCTAAACTATTTGTATCAGAGTTGTTGCTCGAGCTATCATGAGAGGCTCAATATAGTATCATACCACCATATCATAAAGCCCTCGTGTCATACTCATACTCCACCATCTAGCCAATGGAGAGACATAATAGCCAAAGTTACTCATAACATACTCATACTCGTAATCTCTCTAAGAGATCCATCTTGGCTGAAAGACATTGTTGCCCTTACGGTGGCTACGCAAGGAACGACACATACAGAGACTTATATTCTTAATCTTTTGCTGGCCTACACAGCGATATCTTATTATCGTACTCGTATCATAACTTATCTTATCTCATACTCATATCTTATCTTACTCTTACACTTAATTCTAAGACAAACTATAATGGGATAACTTTCCTAAATCACGCTTCCTAAGAAAAAGGTTTCGTAGTAATCTAAATATACTTCGTGTGGTAGCCTATACTATCATAGAGGTATTGCATCCATACATAGATGCCAATATTATGAGTTTTACGTGACCGTAGAAGAGACCTCACCATAGTTAAAGCCTGTAGTCGAATCTCATAACTTATACTATCATATTTAAACTCGAGGTGATCGGGTCATCATATATGCCACCGTATACGAGGTTATACTGAATTCTCACTCACTCGACTTGTCATGGGTCCCATTCCACCATGAGTTGTAAGGCATGTAAATATATTATATTTCTCGTTTCGATATCATCTCAGTGAGTCACCATGCCTAAGCGTAGACATGATCTTATACACTCTCGTACTCATGATCTAACATATCCTTAACTCATATAACTTGATCAGGATGCAAGCACGAAAGTATCACATGTATAAAATAGTTTACACTTAGATTTTGATTATGTTTATAATTATATTTATTTATAAAACACATCAATATAATTATAGAATATGATTATAAGTGTGATTTCGATAATTTGAAGGTCAGAATTCGATTCTCACGAGGTATCAAATTTCTAACATTTCGTATTATCTAAGTGGACGTGTTGAAGCGATAGAATGATACGCATATAATGTATTATAATTAAATACTTTAATAAGATGACAATATAATTTAAAGTGGAGTGCATCACAACCATTAATCGAAACATCGATAAATTAGAGTGCATTGAGTTTTAGTCGAGCAAGTCGAGTTATAGGAGAAAATAATATTGAGAATATTGTTTGATGTCTGTTCGGATATAGACCAATCGATTGAAAAGTGTAACTCAATCGATTGAATTTAAATAAGTGCATAGTCGGTTCAATTCAATATCAATCGATTGAAAAGTGTAACTTAATCGATTGAATTTAAATAAGTGTGCACAATCAATTCGGTTCAAAATCAATCGATTTAAAAGTGAAACTCAATCGATTAAATTTAAGTGTACACAGTCGGTTCAATCTGAAGTCAATCGATTGAGTAGTGGAAGTCAATCGATTGAAAAAAATAAATTAGAATAAGGCTTTGAGTTCTTATTTTATTATAATAATTTATATACTACATACACTAATATAATATTATATATATACAAAAGGGCCTATTAGGCTATTACTACCAAAGGGCCTCAATCAATTGAATAAAATAGTTTAATCGATTGAAACATCCTTTTCCTTCAAATAAGATACAAAGCAGTGTCAGAATATTATAAAAACTCATTAAATGAAAGTATTATAAAATTAACCTCAATCGATTGAATTATAAAATCAATCGATTGAGACATCCTTTCATTGAAGTTGTCAGAAGCAATTATAGTAACTTTGCTTTAAAATTAAACTGCTCAAATGAATCGATTGAATCGTGCGAATCAATCGATTAAATTAAATAAGGAAGTAAAACATTCTCTGTTGCGGTTTTGAAATCGATCGATTGAAAAGTGTAATTCAATCGATTGACTGTCGCAGATTCGAAACGAAATAAAGTTCGAAATAAAACCCAAAATACATCCCAAAAATTTATAAAAATAATATGAATAAAGGTTAAACATTATTTTAATCCTAAAAGCGATTTTATAATATAACAAATCTAGATTCATTTTAAATAGCCCATCGATATGCGATCGAACGTATCCTACGCGATGGGATCTGAGAAGGATGAGATGGATGGATGGTTACCCACCTTTTGAAGCGTGATCGACAAATCGACAACGGTTAGGGCAATAGAGAGCGGCGTCCACGATTTTTTTACCTTCTTCACCTCGATCTTGATGGTAGAAAAATAACCATGGTGGTTCTTGTGGAAGAACACACTATAGTTTTTAGGGAGAACGATTAAGATGTTTAGAGAAGAGATGGGTGGAGAAAAAGATATTGACGGCTACGGTTCTTTTAAGAAAAGAAAAGAAAGAGACGACTAGGGTTTTTAAGAAGATTAGAATGAGAAGAGTTGTGCGTACCTTATTCTTAAATAAGGTTTTTCCTCAAATGGGGTAGGTTCCAGTGTGGAACATTACCACCAAGTTTAGTGCAATCATACATCTAGCACCTTTAAAATAAAATAAGAAGATCCGGTGTGGGGCGTTAACACCGTGCACTATGCAAAAAAGATCTAACACTACAAGATTAAGTGCACAAAAAATTGGGTCGTTACATTCTCCCCCCCTTATAATATTTTCGTCCTAAAAAATTACCTACTGTAGTGATGAGCTCCGAGTACTTCTCCAAGGTCTCGGCTTTTCATTCCCAAGTGGCTTCATTCAGTGAATGATGTTGCCACTGTACTTTGATGAAGTGAATAGATTTACCCTTGATAAGCTTCTCCTTTTAATCTATGATGTGAAGTGGCTTCTCTATGATGGACAGATAATCTCTGACTTCAGTCGGCTCGATATCAAGGACATGAGATAGATCGGGCAGGTATTTACGTGGCATAGACACATGAAACACATTGTGTAGACCGGCGAAGTATTTCGGAAGTGAAATTCGATATGCTATCTCGCCGATACGATCTGGGATAACAAAGGTCCCACGTATCTTAGACTTAGCTTTCCTCGCATTCCAAAGCACATGATTCCTTTAGTCGGTGACACCCGAATGAAAACCAAATCACTAATCTCAAATTTTATCAAACATCTTCTACTATCGGCGTAAGCTTTCTGACGGTCTTGGGCTTCTTTCAACCTTTGATGGATAACTTTAACCTTTTTAGTCATTGTTTCTATGAGTTCCGGCCCAAGCATTTTTCTTTCACCAACCTCATCCCAATAAAGAGGCGTCTTATAACTCCGACCATAAAGATCTTCGAAAGACGACATCCTGATGCTTGCCTGAAAGCTGTTGTTATAGGAAATCTTGGTCGAAGGGAGGTGGTCATCCCAATTACCTCGAAAGTCTAACATGCAGGCTCGAAGCATGTCTTCTACGATTTGATTAACTCTTTCGGTCTGACCATCAGTTTCTGGATGGAAGGCTATACTGAAGTCGAGTCTCGTACCCATTGCTTCTTGAAATTTCTTCCAATGATCATAAGTGAACTTCTTGTCTCTGTCCGTCATGATACTCATAGGAACTCCATGAAGTTTGACTATTTCCTTTAGATACATCTCAGCCAGCTTGTCCCCGCTATCGGTATTTTTTAACGGTAGGAAGTGCGCAAACTTAGTCAATCGGTCCACAATAACCTAGATGACATTGTTCTTCCTTGAGGTTCTCGGGAGTTCAATTATGAAATTTGTAGAGATATTTTCCCACTTCCACTCGGGAATCGGTAAGGGTTACAAAAGACTGGCTTGCTTCTGATGCTCAACTTTCACCTGTTGGCATACTAAACACCTGGAGATGTATTCGACAATCTCTTTCTTCATATTCGGCCACCAATAATAGTTTCAAATATTCCAGTATATTTTTGTGCTTCCTGGGTGCACAAAATGTCTAGATTTGTGTGCCTCCTCGAGAATCTTATTTCGCAAGGTTGCAACATCGAAAACATATAATCTCTCTCGGAAAAGGAGGGTCCCATCAAAGCGTATAAAAAAATCTGATTTAGGGCCCTCGGCTAACTGTCCCTTAATCTTTGAAACTTCGAAATCTAAGGGCTGTCCGTTTCTGATACGACCAACAAAGGAAGGCTTGACCATCATACTGGCTAGGTATACTCCCTCACCAATTTTGTCAAGTCGCACATCCAGTTGAACTGTGACAGCCCGGATTTCGGCACCCCAAAACCCGTGCCATTAGCACGATCATCTTGACCGTGCCCCTTAGCTAAGCACGGAACATTGGTATATCAAGCAAAATGAAGTAGTAATTGAAACTGCGGAATTTAAATCTATATAAAAGCATTTCTCAAAAGACAGTTCTACCCTCATGCCTCTGCATGAATAGAGAACCGACCCGAACCATCGATGATAGCAATCATCACAGATGGTTCACCCCAAAAGAATAATCCCAAAACCCAATATATACATTGTTTAACCAAAACAAGGCTTGACATACCAAGCCGTACAAATCTCTATCAAAAAGCCCTCAAAGCGGCACAACGGAGTCCTCTAAAAGAAGTCCTCAGGAGGTGGCTCCAACTCTTCGCCGGCCGCAAGGTCCGACTCACCGGGGTCAGAGTCTCCTGAAGCCTCGGTAGCTGCTAGTAGTGGACCTGCGACGTGTAGTCTATAGGGTGAGCTACATCCTAACTCAATAGGGAACAAAACACAGTTGAACATATAAATTATTACTCACATATATTTCATGATATGCCATGCATGATGTGTCAATGCAGTTATTGATGAAAACAGTTAAAAAGCATTGCATTTTTACTGGTAATTTCTTATGTTTTTATTTATTCATGAATGATGATGCAAAGGCCAAAAGCAAAACTTAAACTTTCAACTTAAGTAATCCCCGAGCAATATAGCATCGAGCCCTGATGAGATATCCATCATTGTCATCTAGATAGACACTTTTAACATATTCCCTGGGAATACAATATAGTACCCAAGCCCCTTTCCCCTGGGGATTGGTGGCTGGGTTTCACTTATCTCAAATCAACACCCCTGGGGTGTGCTTACTGTGTACGGATTAGCCTCCGCACTGGCCTACGGTTTCGCCGCCGTATCGGTCACCGATATCCTGCCGTGCCAGTAGTGGATATCCCGTAACGTCGATGGGGTACCCTATCAAACCTCAAATAACAAAAATATCGGTGCCTTACATATAGTTATTCACTGTGTAAGTGTGCTATCTTATATTAGTTAGCCCCTATCAAACATGATTCAATATTGGATACATCCCTGGGATGTATCCATTCACTTGCATCACACCTGATGCCCTTATCTCTTTATTTCCTCATCCCCTGGGGATGGTTCATTATGTTTACTCTTATGGATGTCACACACACACACACTTTTCATAATTCTTAAGCAATAAAAGCAATTTGAATTGAATTCTATATCACTACATACATGCTCTTGTAAAATAAAGTACAAGTTCAAGGTGTTCCCTACCTCAAGTCTTGTTTGATCAACGCATCAAGGTCCCACGTGGCTCCTTGTGCACTAGCTCACACGTACCACCTATGGTACCACATAACATGTGAAATACATCACTAAAGATGTAATAAAGAAGGTCCAAGACCCTCCAAGAATTTTAAAGTCAAACTCAAAAGTCAACATAAATTAGCTCAGTCGATTAATCGAACTCCAAAATCGATTAATCGAAAGTCAATATCGATTAATCGATTCTCAAATCGATTAATCGAGATTCCCATTCGATTAATCGAAACCCAATTCGATTAATCGAATTTCCCTACCTATCATGTCGATTCTCAATTCTAGTGATCAAATTTCCAAAATCGATTAATCGATCCCAAATCGATTAATCGAAATTTGAAATCGATTAATCGAAATCCCATTTCGATTAGTCGATTTTCCCCAAGTCATTTCCTCCAGCCCCTAGGGTCCACTGGAGGTCCACAGTCGATTAATCGATATACAAATCGATTAATCGAAATCCAAAGTCGATTAATCGAAACTCAGTTCGATTAATCGAACTCGGGTTCCTTGACTTTTCAACTTCTTGGCCAATTTCGATTAATTGGATCTCAATTTTGATTAATCGAAATTGCCAGATTCAACCCCTTTTGAGTTGTTCTTCCCAATCTTTTTCCACTCTTTTTTCCTCTATTTTTCTAAACCATCCTTCCTACAATTTAAACAATTTTTTAACTACAATTTAACCTCTACAATCTATGCATTTTATTCACAAAAATTTACCTTTAATCAATCTCAAATTGATTTCAAATCAAGTGGTTGGAAGGCTAGGGTTCCAGCTTTGGCTTGAACGGATTCTTTGCGCAGAATCGGCCTCTTTAATGCTTGAATCCCCCCTTCCAATCACCCACAATAACTCCTTGCTTGATCACTCTCCTTACTCCTCTGTCTCTCTTCTTTACTTCTCTCTCAACAACCAAAACTATTGATTTTAGGGTTATTAAACCCTTTTATCTTTCCCCTTCCCTATGTGTTGAACACATACACCGCAGTAGGTGTACGTGACCTCACATTTTCCATCATACACCACATAAACTCTCAACCCATCACATCTCATCCGTTCATCACACCCCTTACTAACTATTTGACTTCTATTTGGTCAAACCTATGACCGTTCGGGCACGGATCCCGAGGTCATAGTTTAGTGTGATTTTTCAGGCTATTACATGAACAATCTCATCGAGTGACTGCCAAGCTTTTAGATGTGCTAGCAGTCCTGAAGATTTTCGACTTAGAGCATCAACAACCACATTTGCTTTACCCGAATGGTAATTAATGGAACAATCATAATCCTTCATGTATTTCATCCAACGTCTCTGTCTCAAATTAAGATCTTTATGAGAAAATAAGTATTTAATACTCTTGTGGTCTGTATAAATCTTAAAAGTCTCACCGTATAGATAATGCCATCAAATCTTAAGTGCAAAGATGACTGCGGCCAACTCAAGATCATGAACCGGATAATTCTTTTCATGCGGCTTTAACTGTCTCGAGCCGTAGGCAATGAATCTCTTATGATGCTCCAATAGACATCCAAGTCCCTGGTGTGAAGCATCAGTGTAAACTTTATAATCACCGGGTGCAGAAGGTAAGGTAAGAATGAGAGCTGTCATGATCTTCTGCTTTAATAAGTTAAAGTTCTGCTCACACTGATCGGTCGACAATAATTTATTATTCTTGCGTGTTAGCATAGTGAGAGGGAGTGTCAAACGAGAGAATCCTTTCACAAATTTACGATAATATCCGGCTAACTTCTCACTTCAGTGACATTCTTTGGCGTTTGCCAATTTGCAACTGCTTTAATCTTCGATGGATCCATAGAAATCCCTGCAGCAGAAATCACGTGACCCAAAAAAGATACTTTCTCAAGTCAAAATTTATACTTGCTCAATTTCGCGTATAATCTGTGCTCACGGAGAGTTTGAAGTACAATACGGAGGTGGTCCTTGCGAGTTTCTTTCGTGCGAGAATAAATGTAAACATCATCGATAAATATAACGACAAACTTGTCAAGAAACTCTTTGAATACGTGGTTCATTAGATCCATAAATATGGCAGGTGCGTTCGTGAGCCCAAAAGGCATAACGAGGAACTCGTAGTGTCCATATCTTGTTCCAAAGCAGCCTTCGAAATATCTTCTGCTCTAACTTTCAACTGATGATAATCAGACCTGAGATCTATCTTCGAAAAATAAGTAGCACCCTGTAGCTGATCAAATAGGTCATCAATACGAGGAAGAGGGGATCGATTCTTCACAGTAACATTATTCAGCTGTCGATAGTCGATACAAAGTCTCATCGAACCATCTTTCTTCTTTACGAATAAGACCGGTGCTCTCCACGGTGACTCACTACGGCGGATAAATCTTTTATCAGATAGCTCACGCAACTGAATCTCTAACTCCTTCAGTTCTGCTAGTGCCATTTGGTACGAGACTTTCGCAATTGGCAAGGTACCGGGCGCGAGATCAATCTTGAACTCTACTTCTCGGTGAAGTAGAAGTCCAGGTAAATCTTTTGGAAAAATATCGACGAACTCCCCAACGATAGGAATAACTGAGGGGTCCACTTTCTCATCGCGTTCACTATCAAGAATAGTAAGCAGGGCTGCTCCTCCCTTTTTAATACCACAAAATTGAATGAAGGGCTCCCAATCGGTCGGAAGGTGACTACTTTAGAAAAATAATCAGCTAAGGTGTGATAAGCCGCCAATCAATCATGCCAAGGATTATATCGAAGTCTTGGAATTTGAGTACCATAAGATCTGCAGGTAACTCATGTGTTCCAACTACTAGGATCGTAACTTTACAAACTTTTTATGCCATCATCACTTCTCCTGATGGCGTAGAAATTGCAAGCGTACTATCCAGTGGTGCGGGCTTAGCTCCTATTACAGAAATAAAACTTGGTGCAATCAAAGACTAGGTCGATCTAGAGTCGATCAAGACCCAAGCATGGCAACTGAATGAATCGACAGGTCTAAAAACTTTCATAGTTCCTGAATTACACAAGGGTTTATTTGTGTCCTAAGTTATACACACCATAGAATTCTCAAGAAAATAATAAATTAAACTCATACATAAAATAAGTCATAAAAGCAATCATAAGGAAGTAAAGCTTAAGGAAAATTAGATAAGGTAAAATTCATACCCTGAACGACCTCATCGGTAGCCAAAGTGTCCTGTTGAGACATGGCAAAAACTCGGCCCTGCTCTCGAGGTTGTTGCGGCTACTGCTACTGATCTCTGAAATAAATATTTATGGCTGGGTCCCGCTCAGGGCAGTCACAAATGAAGTGTCTCGACTTCTTACATCGGAAACACACGCTTGAGTATAACTAACACTCACCCGATTTATGCTTTTTGTCGCACTTGGTGCAAGGCTCGTATGGAACAAAGTAAGGTTTTTGTTGAGTGTTAGTTGGGGCATTCCTGGGGTATGCTGTAGATACAGCACCTCTTTAAGCAGGTGGGGCTGTAGTCGCCCAGGGTGGGTGTAACCTGATGATGGTGCAACTCTCTGGTAATCAGAGGCGAGAGTGACTCTTTGAACTGGGGGAGTCTGAGGGTATGGCGCAAAATGCTGCTGTCTCTGTATCGGTGCAAATCTAGAAGTAGGCGCTCTCAGATTAAGGGACGAAGAGCCTTCTTGATTCGGTTTACTCCTCTGAGTTATTTGACGGGCTACATGCTGAGCGCGTAGTTCTTAAATTCCTGCTCTTGAATATAAGCCCGTTCTACAACCTTTCCATAGGTCAAAATTTTTATTGCAGCAATCTTGCTCCTGATAATAGGGTTGAGCCCCTTTTGAAAATGTTAACACTTCTCAGCTTCATTTTCTACCAACATGGTAGGTAAATTGGGAGAGTCGATCAAACTTCGCCTCGTACTCGGTCACAGACATGTTTCCTTACTGTAGTGCTAGGAACTCGCTCTTTTTCTGAGTTTTTATAGCATCGGTGAAGTGCTTTTTATAAAATACTTCTCTTAACTGTTGCCAAGTCCAGTGTTCTTCTTCTTGCTCATATGCTAACCTTTTTACTGACGTCCACCAATTATGTGCATTGCCTTGCAGGCATATCACCGTCCAAGGCACTTTTTCATTTTTCATAGGAGTAGAGACTTTGAAAATTTCCTCTATTTGTGTAATCCAATCGTTAGCTGTATCAGGATCCAACTATCTGTGGAAGTGCGAAGGTCGGGCCCTGGAGAAAGTCACATATCTGTTATAATAGTTATCAAACTGAGGCGTTGGTGGAGGTATAACTAGGCCTCGGTTGGCAGAGTTGTTCAGTTACTAGGCAATCAGGTCCTGGTAAGTTTTGGCCTACTACTCTAGCTGTTGATTGAACCCTTGAATCAGTTTGACAATCTCTTGCTGATGGGCCTCGTTCAATTGGACCACATGTTGCTGTTGTGCAGCCGTCAACCCTTAGATCCGTATGACATCGCACGCTTGTTAAGGCGATAAGCGGACATGCATGTGTTACTAAATCTTACTTAAAATTGGGCTTCCAAAAATCGTGAACCAAATCTTCTTTTCATATCAAAATTTCAGTTATTAAACTTACATTGAAATTGGAGTCCACTATATTAAATGACTAAAAATACAAGCTGATCAACTATTGAAAAGTCTTTCTAAATAATTAATATATACCTGAAGTCGTCTAATTGGTCATCCAGGTCATCACCCTCAAAATCTGTATCAACTTCCAATGCATCAAATCCACTGGGATAGTATAGTCCATATCTTCACCTGCAACTATTAGTTTTTGGTGAGATGAGTTTAATCAGTCACGTAAACTCAGTGGGTTTGCACAACCGATCTACCACAATCTACCCTATTGATTGTGGGTGCAACCTTGTGAGTGGAAATGAAACTCTTATAATTTTATATAAACAACATAACAAAAATTCTCATAAATATTACATAACTATAAAGCTGAAAAACTTAAAGAATGTAACATATTTTAGTGCATATGATGCTTTTAATGCTTATACTTTTCTTACTTGTCATGTCAATTTAACTTACGTGACATATCGAAAGTCTTATTATTATTCCATATGTCTACACAACGTACTTCATATCTTATTTATCTTATTTAAACGATTTGTGTCAGGATCGCTGCTCGAGCCTATCATACGAGGTCCACGTATAGATAACTATCTAACCTCCATATCATAACATAAACTACCATCCAGCCTGATGAGATTGCACACATAAAAATCAGTGTCCCCTTAAGTCGAGACACTGTCATATCCTATTATCCTTAAGACCCGTCTTGGCTGCAGACATTAGATCTTGTAGTAGCATGCAAGACATGTAATATGTAGAAACTTAATTTTATATTCAGCTGGCCCTCACAGCATATCTTAACATATCATAATATTATTTGGTTATGGGCTTATGTCCCCGCCCCGATCTCATATTTGTGTGGGCTTAAGTCACCACTTTCTTAATATATAGCTTAACATATTCATATTCTATTCTTTCTTAAACTTAATTTCAATGAGTCACGATGCGATAGGTTTCACGAACTAAATTTTTCAAGGGATGGGTTTCGTAGTAACCTAAATATACTTCATGTGATAGCCCATACTCTCATAGAGGTGTTACATCAGTATATGGATGCCTATATTCCAAGTTTCACATGACCATAAAAGAAATCCCACCGTGACGAAGGCTTAAAAGTCGTGTGTCGTATCTTATTCTTTTTTCTTAATATATATATGCCCTAACGTATTTCTAAATGATGAATGTCACACAAAGTAAATGAAATATATAATAAGAAATATCTAATCATAATACTCGTAATTCGGATGCCTTGCTTATCATTAAGAGAGAGAAGAAGGTGACTTACAATGAAGGTTCGTGAGTACCAGAAAGCATATCACAAGGTGATATTAGACTAGTCTCATCAGATAAATTTTATCGATCTGATAAAAATGGACTGATCGTTTGTAAAATTTGGCTAAGTATTGACTCCCATATGAATCAAACAAGTTTCGAAGGTCGAATCTTTGTTGCACAATTTTTGGGGTACGTACACCTTCATAACGTGGGTAGAAGATGTACTTAAATAGTTATCCTAAGCCTAGAAGGTGAGTTGGGCCTATTCGAAAGGTGTGGGTTTGTAATTTTACAAAATGCGTGTTTGACTACTTTGAGTATACGAGCCCATTAAGGGTCCATAGACTAGACGAGCCCACTAGGCCCATGGACCTTTATGATGTTTGGAGATCTTGATTGATTCAATTTTCATCAAGGCTTATACGATATTTAAGGTGCATCTTAAGGATTTGAATAATTTGGTTATGGGAAGTGACCCTTTTTCAAGATTCTTAAGGGCATTGATTTTAGGGAATATTGAATAATCCCTGAATTTGGATAGAAATCATTTTATACAATTTCCTCTGCTGGATAAGAAGAGAGGCAAAAATTAAGGGGTGTTCATCGTGATGGACCTTGGCTAAATTTGACCATAAACTCGAGATCTAATTAGGTCAATTTACACCCCTGACTTAGGCGCCACATGGAAGTGCAATATTTTTAAGTGTGTAAGTGCACCTCTTTAGGTGACACAAAAACTGTAATATGTTCACTGTGATGAAAATCTGACTACCGATTTGATAGATGGTCAGATGGTCATTAATTTTATTCATAGGTGTTGGCCCATGGGTCCAAGGTTTATTTAATACATAGGGTTAAAGTGGACCATTTAATCTATGTATATATAGATTTATACAAAAACTTGGCACGTAACTTATTCTAAATGTTGAGAGTACACATGTGGAGTCCACAATATTAAATGATCAGAAATACAAGTTCAATAAACTACTAGAAAGTCTTTCCAAACAATTAATATATACCTGATGTCGTCTAATTGGTCATCCAGGTTGTCACCCTCAAAATCCGTATCATCTTTTAATGCATCAAGTCCACTGGGGTAGTGTAGTCCATATCTTCACCTGCAACTATTAGTTTTTGGTGGGGTGAGTTTACTCACTCACATAAACTCAGTGGGTTGTACAACCGATCCACTACAATCTATCCCGGTGATTGTGGGTGCAACCTTGTGAGTGAAAATAAAACCCTTATAATTTTATATAAACAATATAACAAAAATTCTCTTAAGTATTACATAACTATAAAGCTGAAAAATTGAAAGAACGTAACATCTTTCAGTGCATATGATACTTTTAATGCTTATATTTTTCTTACTTGTTCTGTCAACGTAACTTACGTGGCATATTGAAAGTTTTATTATTACTCAATACGCCTACATAATATACTTTATATCTTACTTATCTTATTTAAACGATCTGTGCCAGGATCGATGCTCGAGCATATCACGCAAGGTCTATATATAGATAACCACCTAACCTCCATATCATAATATAAACCAACATCCAACCCGATAATGTTGTACGCATAAAAATTAGTATCCCCTTAAGTCGAGATACTGTCGTATCATATTGTCTTTAAGACCCGTCTTGGCTGCAAACGTTGAATCTTGCGGTGACATGCAAGACATGACACGTGTAAAAACTTAATTCATGTTTAGCTGGCCCTCACAACATATCTTAATATATCGTAACATTATTCGATTCTGAGCTTAGGTCCCCGCCCCGATATCATATTTGTGTGGGCTTAAGTTTCCACTTTATTAATATCTCATAGCTTAATATATTCATATTTTATCTTTTCTTAAACTTAATTAGAGTGGGTCACGGTGCGATAGGCTTCAGAAACTATGCTTTTCAAGGGATGGGTTCCGTAGTAACCTGAATGTACTTTATGTAGCAGCCCATACTCTCATAAAGGTGTTAGATCCGTACATGGATGCCTAAATTTAAAGTTTCACGTGACCGTGAAAGAAACCCCATCGTGATGAAGGCTTAAAAGTCATGTGTCGTATCTTATTCATTTTTCTTAACATACATATGCCCTAACGTACTTCTAACTGATAAATGTCATACAAAGCAAATGAAATATATAATAAGAAAGCATCTAACCATAAGAGAAACTAATATTACTCGTAATTTGGAATGCCTCACTCATCATTAAGAGAGAGAAGAAGGTGACCTAAAAATAAAGGTACGTGAGTACCAGAATGCGTATCATAAATTGATGTTAGACTAGTCTAATCAGATAGATCTTATTGATCTGATGAAAATAGGCTGGTCGTTTATGAAATTTGGCTAAGTATTGACTCCCATATGACTCAAATAAGTTTTGACTGTTGAATCCTTGTTGCACGATTTTCGGGGTACGTACACTTTCATAGCATAGGTAGAAGATGTGCTTAAATAGTTGTCTTAAGCTTAGAGGGTGAGTTGGGCCTATTCAAAAAATTTGGGTCCGTAATTTTATAAAACGCGCGTTTGACTACTTTGAGTATATGAGCCCATTAAAGGTCTATAGACTAGACGGGCCCACTAGGCCTATGGACCTTTATGATATTTGGGGGTCTTGACTGATTCAATTTTCATCAAGGCTTATACGGTATTTAAGGTGCATTTTAAGGATTTGAATAATTTGGTTATGGGAAGTGACCCTTTTTCTAGATTTTAAGGGCATTGATTTTTAGGGAATATTGAACAATCCCTGAATCTGGATAGAAATCATTTCATACAATTTCCTCCATTGGATAAAAAGAAGGCCGAAAATTAAGGGGTATTTATCTTGATGGACCTTAGCTAAATTTGACCCTAAACCCGAGATCTAATGGGGTCAATTTATACCCCTGACTTAGGTGCCATATGGAAGCATAGTATTTTTAAGTGTGTAAGAGCACCTCTTTAGGTGACACAAAAATTGCAATATGTTCACTATGATGAAAATCTAACCACAGATTTGATAGATGGTCAGATGGTCGTTAATTTGATTCATAGGTGTCGGCCCAATGGTCCAAGGTTTATTTAATACACAGGGTCAAAGTGGACCATTTAATCTATGCATATATAGGTTTATATAAAAACTTGGCACGTAACTTATTCTAAGAGTTGAGATCAATATATAAATTTATATATATTTTTCCCTATTTTTATAGCATACAATGAATGATTTAATAAACTATTTATTGGAATCTAAACCGTCAGATTGAAAGTTGGTCAGAATGTACGTGGGGTCTACTCTTTGACCCAAAAACTTATAAGGTCAAGATCTCTATATTTATGTGGTCAAAGTGCCTTGCTTTATCACATGTGTGTAGTTTAATAAGTAACAGGAATAAAATTTCTGCAAGTGTTAGAAATTTTCACTGGTTTTGGGCATTAAAAATAATATGTTAAACATGATAAAAGGTGATTTAATATTTATAGAGGCCACTAAATAGATCAGAGTGGAATCGAAAGGAAACCCACCTGTTGAAGCGTGATCGCGAAGATTTCACGAAGATTTGATTGATTTGGATGGAAACGGGTCGGCACATATCAGCGGACATACATATCTTACTAAATCTTACATAATACAGGGCTCCCAAAAGTCGTGAATCAAATTTCTTCTCATATCAAAATTTCCTTCATTACACTTACATTGAATTTTGATTCTATTATACAATGACCATAAATAAAAGCACGATCAACTACTAGAAAGTCTTTCCATATATTTAATATATACCTGATGTCATCTAACTGGTCCTCCACGTCATCACCCTCATAAACCCGAATAGTCTACTAGTGCATCAAGTTCATCGAGCAGTGTAATTCATATCTTCACATATAGTTGTTAGTTTTTGGGAGGGGGGCGAGTTTACTCAGTCACATAAACTCAGTGGTCTGCACAACCGATCCACCACAATTTACCCGGGTGATCGTAGGTGCAACCGTGTGAGTGAAAGTGAAACCCTTACAATTTTATATAAATAACATAATAAAAATTCTCATAAATATTACATAACTATAAAGCTGAAAAATTAAAAAAATGTGACATATTTCAGTGCATATGATGCTTCTAATGCTTATTACTTTTCTTACTTGTCTTATAAACTTAACTTATATAGTATATCGAAAGTCTTATTATTACTTCATACGCTTACACAACGTACTTCGTATCTTACTTATCTTATATATACAACTTGTGCCAGGGCCGCTGCTCGAGCCTACTACCATCTAGCCTGATGAGATTATGCACATAAAAATTAGTGTCTCCTTAAGTTGTAACACTGTTATATCATATTGTCCTTAAGACCCGTCTTGACTGCAGATGTTGAATCTTACGGTGACACGTGTAGAAATTTAATTCATGTTTAGCTGACCTTCGTAGCATATCTTAACATATCGTAACATTATTCGGTTCTGGGCTTAGGTCCCCGCCCTGATATTATATTTGTGTGGGCTTAAGTCCTTACTTTCTTAACATCTCGTAGCTTAATATATTCATATTTTATCTTTTCTTAAACTTAATTAGAGTGGGTCACGGTACGATAGGCTTCAGAATCCATGCTTTTTAAGGGAAGGGCTCCGTAATAACCTAGATGTACTTCGTGTGGTATCCCATACTACCATAGAGGGGTTACATCCGTATATGGGTGCCAACATTCTAAGTTTTATGTGACCGTAAAAGAAACCCCACCATGACGAAAGCTTATAAGTCATGTGTCATATCTTATTCCTTTTTAACCTATCATATACATATCCTAACGTATCATCTAAGTGATAGATTTTACACGATATAAATAAAGAATATAATAAGAAAACATCTAACCATAAGGGGACTAATATTATCCGTAATAGTTCGAACCATGATTCAAACATAAAATTTAATCATAAGGAGTTATTTAAAATACTGATATCAAATTAGTATTAATGAAATGGTGAGTTAGACTTTAATTATCAGATATTGCATTAAACTCTGAGACCTTATGATTAGTAGTGAAATATGATGATATTTCACCCTTAGATACCTACATTTAGCTATCTGATGAAGGCTATCTGATAAGAATTATTAGATTTGAAGTGTTTCAGGTAAATACAAGTCAAGTGCAGAAAACAGCCCAAGAATTCTGAAAATAATGTCAAAACACTGTAACTTTGGGTTATCGAGAACTTGGTGCGACTTATAGATCAATTTGGACCTTCAAGACGACAGAATAATGAAATTATCAAAACACAAAAGTTGTAGATCTTTCTGTCAGCTTTCCAACGGTGTAAGAATCGCCTCAATCTAAGTTCGGGACAGAACGTTATGGCTAAAATACCGAAGTAATGTCTGATGCAAAGTTCGGCGGGAATTCACAAAAATCTGGGAGGTCGATGCATTGACCCTATTGGGTCGATTAATCGACCCTAAATTTTCGAGTTGGAACACCTCTGCGGCTGGGAAACTTCGGCTCTATTTAAAGCAGATCAAACACTTTGAGAGAGAAAGGAATTAGAGAGAGGAATTAGAGAGAGGGATTAGAGATAGATAATTAGAGAGTTAGTTTTGGCTTTTCTTTTTTTTAGAGTTTTTTGGAGAGAATTTTTTAGAGGATTATTATTCATTATTCATTTTTGGTTTTAAACTCCTCTTGGCATCTTTTCAAGAGTTCTTCTTTCTCCTTCTTCTAGGGTTCCATCTAGGTAGATTGTACCTAGGATTTGCATTATTTTTCCTTTACGTTTATGAAAGCATAGATTGTATTTAGGAAAAGGCATTGTAAACAAAGATCTTTTGGAAGAAATAATAAGAGGAATGGCTTTGAATGAACAAGGAGATCATACACCAAAGATGAGCAGCTAAATCAGTAGATCGGGAAAGATGCGATCCCCAGATAAGTACCCTTATTTATGATTAATATCATAGTCGATTTATTGTCATCATGGAATCGTTTTGCTAAAAGTTTGTATTATTGAAAATATATTGAATGCTTTGTTATGACCGCTGATTGCTCGTATCAACGACCATAATCGCTAGATCTGGACCTGCAGGCTGATCTAGGCTGCAAAGCGATTATGTATTTATTATCGTGATCTATACATCATGAGATACGCTATGCTTTTTACATGACTCATACCGCGATGATAGGCTGAGTCATTATTTTTAGATAGGGTATGCCGGATTGATGATCATATTTTATTTCGAATCATTTTTATAGATGATTGATGGTGTGAATGATGCTTTAATGAAACTGTGAGTTTTAATGGTAGAAAAGGGTACAAATCTGGGGTAGAATATTCCTTGATCTTATTTAATTATTGTTTTAGATTAATTGGTAATTAGTTGTTTAGATTAATTTATTTTTCTTGCGTTTAGAAAAAGTGATAAATTTTTGGTTAAATTGAATTTACCCCTTGGTACTTCCTTGGGGACGTTTTTAAATCTCTGAAAGAATTAATTAAAATTCACATTTCCCTGGGGGTTCGACACCCTTGTTCTTGCCATACTGCAATAGATCTTGTGCACTTGCAAGGGTTACATTTAAAATCGATCACCTTATAAGGTTAAAGAATGGTCTAAGAGTAACTAAAGGTGCGTTGCTCATCTGTAAGAGAGAGAAGAAGATGACCTACGATGAAGGTACCTAGGTTCTAAAATATGTAACTCAAAGTGATGTTGCGTTGATCTCATCAGATAGATCTTATCGATTTGATAAAAATGGGCTGGTCATTTGTAAAATTTGGCTAAAGATTGACTCCCGTGTGACTCAAACAAGTTTCGACCGTTAGATTCCTTATTACGCGGTTTTCATGGTATATATAAACCAATTTAGATCGATCTAAACTTATAAATATATTCAGGGTCATGACAGAGATGGTATCAAAGCTTAGGCTTTACTTCTTCGAGGACTATGTGGTTCATGTCAGTATACTATGGTGATTGAAGTGATAATGATTCTGAAAGATCCCAAGCTCTAGATCATTTGAGGACTAAAGGATTTTAAGAAAGTGTGATTATCAATGATATAAGATTTGAAGGTTCAATTGAGGATTTAAAGATTTGTTTGTTGAAAACTTATATGAGCTAGAAGCATGTGAGAGAAATTCAAAATGATCTTTGAAGATTGAGGAGCAATTAGAAGAGATATTTTAAAATATTGGGAAATAATTAGAAAGATAAATCTTGAATGATTTGATGATTTATAACTCATTATTAATGGAAATAGCGACTATAAGAATAACTCATTAAAAGTGAATTCAAATTGAGGAATAAATAATTATCAGTAACCTTAGACTATATTGAAATAATCTATGATCAACAAGATATAATGAAGATGCCATCATGCAATGAAGTTTTAAGGATTATAAAAAGCGTTATCAATTTTGAAAAATAAAGATAAATTTCGAATAAATTATTTAAAAAGACTTCGAGAAGAATAATGTTTGAAAAGTTAAGGATTATAAAAAGAGGAATAGCATCCTACCGATAAGTAATTTAAGAATTTCCTTGAGGATAACTTTTGATTATCAACAAACAAATCTTTAAATCCTCAATTGAACCTTCAAATCTTATATCATTGATAATCACACTTTCTTAAAATCCTTGTCCTCAAACGATCTAGAGCCTGGGATCTTTCAGAATCATTGTCACTTCAATCACCATAGTATACTTACATGAACCACATAGTCCTCGAAAAAGTAAAGCCTGAGCTCTGATACCATCTTTGTCATGACCCTGAATATATCTAAAAGTTTAGATCGATCTAAATTGGTTTATATATACATGAAAACCGTGTAATAAGGAATTCGACGGTTGAAACTTGTTTGAGTCATACGGGAGTCAATCCTTAGCCAAATTTTACAAACGACTAGTCCGTTTTCATCAGATCGATAAGATCTGTCTGATGAGATCAATGCAACATCACTTTGAGTTATATATTTTAGAACTCGGGACCTTCATCGTAGGTCATCTTCTTCTCTCTCTTGCAGATGAGCGAGGCACCCTTAGTTACTCTTAGACCACTCTTTAACCTTATAAGGTCTTAGAGTTTAATACAATATTTGAGATTTAAAGTCTAACTCATCCTTTCATTAATACCGATTTGATATCAGTATTTTGAATATCTCCTTATGATTGAATTTTGTCTTTGAATTATAGTTTGAAATATTATGGGTAATATTAATCCCCTTATGGTTAGATATTTTCTTATTATATGCTTTATTTATATTATGTAATATTCATCACTTAGATAATACGTTAGGGCATGTATATGATAGGTTAAAAAGGAAGAAGATATGACACATGACTTATAAGCCTTCATCACGGTAGAATTTCTTTCACGATCACGTGGAACTTAAAACATTGGTGTCCATATACGGATGTAACTCCTCTATGATAGTATGGGATGCTACACGAAGTACATTTAGGTTACTATAAAATTCGTCCCTTGAAAAGTATGGTTTGTGAAGCCTATCGCACCGTGACCCACTCTAATTAAGTTTAAGAAAAGATGGAATATGAATATATTAAGCTACGAGATATTAAAAAAGTGGGGACTTAAGCCCACACAAATATGATATCGGGGCGGGGACCTAATCCCAGAACTAAATAAAGTTACGATATATTAAGATACACTGCGAAGGCCAGCTAAACATGAATTAAGTTTCTACACGTGCCATGTCTTGTGTGTCACTGCGAGATTCAACATCTGTAGCCGAGACGGGTCTTAAGGACAATATGATACGACAGTGTTTTGACTTAAGAGTACACTAATTTTATGCGCGTAACCTCATCGGGCTAGATGGTAGTTTATGTTATGATATAGAGGTTAGGTGATTATCTATACACGGATCTCGTGTGAGCAGCGGCCCTGACACAGGTCGTATATGTAAGATAAGTAAGATATGAAGTATGTTATATAGGCGTATAAAGTAATAATAAGACTTTTGATATGCCACGTAAGTTAAGTTGACAAGACAAGTAAGAAAAGTAATAAGCATTAGAAGCATCATATGCATTGAAATATGTCACGTTCTTTCAGTTTTTCAGCTTTATAATTATGTAATATTTATGAGAATTTTTATTATATTGTTTATATGAAATTGTAAGGGTTTCACTTTCACTCATAAGGTTACAACTACGATCGCCCGAGTAGATTATGGTGGATCGGTTGTGCAACCCATTGAATTTACGTGACTAAGTAAACTCACCCCCTCCCAAAAACTAGCAGTTGTAGGTGAAGATATGGATTACACTGCTCGATGGAGTTGATGCACTAGCAGATTATGCGATTTATGAGGGTGATGATATGGAGGATCAGTTAGACAACATCAGGTATATATTAAATATATAGAAAGACTTTCTAGTAGTTGATCATACTTTTATTTATGGTCATTATATAATAGACTCAAAATTCAATGTAAGATATGAATTTTGAGTCACGACTTTTGGGAGCCCTATTTTATGTAAGATTTAGTAAGATATATATGTCCGCTTATCGCCTAAGTGAAACCTTTACACATTCATATAAATAACATATTAACTATTCTCGTAAACATTTAATAACTATAAAGCTATAAAACAAAAATAACATAACATATTTCAGTGCATATAATGCTTCTAATGCTTATTATTTTTCTTACTTGTCTTGTCAACTTAACTTATGTGACATATCGAAAGTCTTATTATTACTCCATATACAGATACAACGTACTTGATATCTTACTTATCTTATTTAAATGATCTGTGCCAAGATCGCTGCTCGAGCCTATCACGCGAGGTCCACGTGTAGATAACCACCTAACTTCCATATCATAACATAAACCACCATTCAGCCCGATGAGATTGCGTACATAGAAATCAGTGTCCCCTTAAGTCGACACACTATCGTATCATATTATCCTTAAGACCCGTCTTGGCTGTAGACGTTGAATCTTGTGGTGGCATGTAAGATATGATACGTCAAGAAATATATTTCGTGTTCAACTGGCCTTCACAGCGTGTCTTAATATATCATAATATTATTCGATTCTGGGCTTAGGTCCCCGCCCCGATTTCATATTTGTGTGGGCTTAAGTCTCCACTTTCTTAATATCTTATAGTTTAATATATTCATATTTTATCCTTTCTTAACATAATTAGAATGGGCCACGGTGCGATAGGATTCACAAAGCATGCTTTCTAAAGGATGGGTTCTGTAGTAACCTAAATGTACTTCGTGTGATAGCCCATACTACCATAGAGGTGTTGCATCTGTACATGGATACCTACATTCCAAGTTTTATGTGACCGTGAAAGAAACTCTACCGTGACGAAGGCTTAAAAGTCGTGTGTCATATCTTATTCCTTTTTCTTAACATACATATGCCCTAATGTACTTTTAACTAATGAATGTCACACAAAGTAAATGAAACATATAAGAATACATTTAACCATAAGGAAAACTAATATTACTTGTAATTCGAACGCCTCGCTCATCTTTAAGAGAGAGAAAAAGATGACCTATAATGAAGGTACATGAGTTTCTAAATTACGTAACTCAAGTGATGCTGTACTGATCTCGTCAGATAGATCTTATCGATCTGATGAAACGGACTGATTGTTTGTAAAATTTGGCTAAGGATTGACTCTCATATGACTCAAACAAGTTTCAACCGTCAGATCCTTATTGCACGATTTTAAAGATATGTACACCTCATAACATAGGTAGAAGATATATTTAAATAATTATCCTAAGCTTAAAAGGTGAGTTGGGCCTATTCCAAAGGTTGTGCTTCAACTTCTCAGGAGTCTCTGGCTTAAATTGGGTATTTGGGGCTTCTTGGGTACTTAGGCCCGATCAGGGTCTAAAGGTCAAATGGGTCTACTTGGTGGAATCCGTGGACCCAATTAATGATTTGCAGACCTTATAAGATTATAAGGTTAGGGATATGTGCCTATTTTAAGGTTTACGGTCCTTACATATCAATTTGAGATTTTGGCTATAAAGTATGTTTTCAAGTGAGCATGTGTACTATGCCAAGTGGCACAAAAATTTAGGTTCATTATCTAAGATAACAATTTAGGTTCATATAAGTGTACTATGGTGATTGAAGTGACAATGATGCTGAAAGATCCCAAGCTCTAGATCGTTTGAGGACTAAAGGATTTTAAGAAAGTGTGATTATCAGTGATTTAAGATTTGAAGGTTCAATTGAGGATTTAAAGATCTGTTTGTTGAAAACTTATATGAGCTAGAAGCATGTGAGAGAAATTCAAAATGATATTTGAAGAATGAGGAGCAATTAGAAGAGATATTTTAAAACATTGAGAAATAATTAGAAAGATAAATCTTGAATGATTTGATAATTTATAACTCATTATTGTTGGAGATAGCGACAATAAGAATAACTCATTAGAAGTGAATTCAGATTGAGGAATAAATAATTATAAGTAACCTTAGACTATATTGAAATAGTCTATGATCAACGAGATAGAATAAAGAAGATGTCATCATGCAATAAAGTTTTAAGAGTTATCAATTCTGAAAAATGAAGATAAATTTTGAATAAATTATTTAAAAAGACTTTGAGAAGAATGATGCTTGAAAAGTTAAGGATTATAAAAAGAGGAATAATATACTACTGATAAGTAATTTAAGAATTTCTTTGAGGATAACTTTTAATTATCGAAAGGCTATAAGAAATAATCATTGAGGACTGGATGTTAAAAATTTAACTAAGCATGGGATCTTAGGAATAAGGAAATTATAATATATCGGTCGAAATTTATGACCGAGGATTTAGACCAAGTGTGACACTTGAAATGTCGAGTGCTTAAGGATAATTAGGAATGACAAATAATTTGATACTTAAAAACGATCGAATCAAAATATTAATCATGAGTAATAAAGTGATGAAAACCCGTAAAAAAAAAAAAAAAAAAAAAAGAAGAAGAAATTGGTTTTGACTCCTACGTACCCCTTTAGTTGAGACCTTAGTATCCAAGTTTTAACTTGGCAATCATTCGTCAGATGCTACTTTAGTTTAATTCGAAAAATTGGAGAAAGATTCGAGAAAAATTTAAAGAATTGAAAAATCAAGCGAATATTCGATATAAAGTTCGGCAGATCCCATATCAGAGAAAAATTGCGATGAAAGTTGAGAATATTATATACATTGCTGAATTTAAGTTGGCTTTTGTTGTTATTAAGGGAGAATCAAGTTGTAGTGCAAAAAGAGTTTAAAATAATTTTTAATATATTGAGCGACAGATATTGGGTGATGGTTGAATGGTTAAATAACATTTTAAAGTATTGGGTATTGATTAAAGAAAGATTCACAAGGTTGATAAAAATTAATTGTAATGACTTGAGTTTTAGGTGCCCTAATCTTGAGGAGATTAGAAGTTGGTAGGTAACACTTGCACACAAGATTTGTACCATGGTACATAGTTAAAAAGAAAAATTTTCATACTTTTGGGATTTGTGTCACGTGAAACATGAATCTAACTCATCTGATTTGAAGAACATGACATAAAAATATTTAAGGCCAAAGATAGGTACAAAACACGAGCTCAACCATCTATTTTGTAAGTTTGGATCAAAAGTTAGCAATTTACTATTGTTATGCGACTAATTTTCAAGGATGAAAATTTTATAAGGAGGGAAGAATGTAACAACCCTTATTTTTCTAGTTTTGAATCGTTGACATTTGAAGAAAAATCGACTATTTTGACCTTGGTCAAACCCTTGACCGATGTGACGTCACCTCGTACCCCACCTGTTATAGTTGGATACATCCACTCAGGCACACTAAATCTCAAGCCCGAACTCGACGCCAAATCCGGACTGATGATTCCTTTTTAATCGATTTCCTTTAAAAAAAAATAAAAAATAAATTCCTTAAGAGAAAAACCCTATAATAGATATTATATAAATTATTATATTTTATTATTTCAACAAAGTAGAATAAAATGAATGGTTAAATTCATGGAGTGAAATTAAGTGAATGGATGGTGAGTGATGTTGTAGTATGGGGTAGGTGTTAGTGCTCTACACCCTATGTATAAGGGTAAATTTTGAACGCATGGGATTCGGCTGCCAAAATTGAATCCAAGCCCCACAAGGCAATTTCCCCCTCAGCTGAATAATTAGAGTCCCTTTAGGACTCTTGCGTTTTAGGGGATGACCTGCCCAGCCGAGATCCCTCTCGTCCGGACTTTCTTTCACACACCACAGAGCCCCCTCACTTTCTCTCTCTTTCTCTCTCTCTCTCTCTCACTATATATATATATAAATGAAGAACCCAATCTCTCTTCCCCTCTCTACCGTCCAACTCTCCCTACCCAGATGTCCTTCTCTTTCAATCTCTCTCTCTCTCTCTCTCTAAGACCTAAGCAGCCCTAGCAGTCTCTTCACAAAGACCCAAGCAGCCAATTAATACCCCCCTCTCTCTCCTTTGTTTGTCTTCTTTCTCTCTCTCTCTCTCTATATATATGTATATCCTCAGAAACCATATCCTTCATATGTCCCAAGGAGCAAACCTCCTTCTCTAACAGTTGCTGATAGTCCTATCCAAATACCACGTCCACCATCTTATTCGTTGCCATTAAACCAACCCCTCGCCTTACATTCGATCAACAATAATGCTCTATATTTTCCCTCTTCCTCTCATATTTAGCTACCAAAGAAGTCATTAAAATCATCTTGAGAGCACCACTCTTCGGCAATTAAACCCGTCAAAGCGAGCCAACCAGTCACGTGTCCGATCATCGAACGTGGTCAGAAGCTAAAAATTGGATCTTGCCAATCCAACCGTTCAAAAGCTCCTATTAGGTGGGTGCCCTTCTATCCATCTAAATTCACACATTTACACTTTTTATATTGTGATGAATACATGTTGAATTTAAGAAAACTAAAATTTCTTAGGTTTTGTGTGGATTCACAAGACGATTATGGTCAAAGGGTTGACCCTATGGTTGAACCTTTCGGTCGAGAACTATAGTGTACTATTCCGTTCCACATGGCACCCAAGTGCGCCGGCAAAATAAATCTCATGTCAAGAATGGGCTGCTGCCCTATTTTGTTTTGTTGTGCACTCGATGTGGAGGTCCTAGTTTGACCATTTTAATCCTAGGGATCAGACCAGTTTCTGACCTCGGTCAAACCATGAACTCCCTATAAAATCACATGCTTTATACATCTAACGGTTCACATTGATCCACATGTCTTTATTTTTATAAATTTTAGTACCCAAAATATATGAATATATTTATTTATACTTATAATATTTCCTGTGTTTATTTATTTAAACCTGCTTATACACTGGCTAAAGGGTCTAGTATGACCCATTAAATTTAACGGATCACAATACGGAATTCTAAGCCCAACGATAATCTAACAGCTGAACAAGTGTCTTATTCTTTACATTCAGTCAGCAAATGACTCAGCTGATGCAGTCGCACCAACAAGAAAGGACTCAGCTATCGCACGAAATGGAGGTACAGAGAGAACAATGAAGAGAAGCGGTCCAAGAGTTGGTTAATCAACGACAACCTACACCTCAATATGAGAACCCACCATACACCCTAGTCAGATTTCAAGTATTCAGCAGAGCTCGACCTCCCTATTTCTATGGTCAGCTTGACCCAGTCACTGCTGAAGATTGGATAAGTACAATCAAGAAATTTTTCGAGATCTCTTTGCCTGCAAAACACAAAAAAGTGAAGTGGGTAGCGTTCTATCTGGACCAGAAAGTAGAAAATTGGTGGAAAGCAGCTAAGAGAGTTGCAGATCGAAACAACGAAGAAGAGTGGACTTGGCAGTAGTTCAAAGAAGTCTACTTCAAAAAGTATTTCTCAACGGCCACCAGGGTTAGAAGAAGAAAGAATTAATGGACCTACAACAAGGGAACATGACGGTGGCCGAGTATGAGGCCAAGTTTGACCAGCTATCCAGATTTGCTGGAAATCTGATTGTGGATGACGGCAATAAACTCTTTGCATTTCAGAACGGCTTGCGACCATTCTTTCGTGAGAAATTGGCTGCGAGGAAGATAAAATCATACGGAGAACTTGTGGAACGTGCTTAGATCCAGAAAAGAGAATAAGGTGAAATGCTTAACAGAAGGAATGCCTGATTGGAAGTTCAAAAGGGCAAAGCTATTCAAAGGGGCTCTTTTGTCCCACAAAGACCAATCCTAACCTTTGCCCAAAGAACACCATTTCCTCAGGCTCAGTCCGAAAATAAAAGGTCACGTCTCACACTGTAGATACAAGTGGGTTCCACTTTCCTAGGAGAAAATGTCGTTCCATAGCCACGTCAGTCACAACGAGATTTCACACTCTACGAACCTTGCACAAGATGTGGCAGGAGACACGGGCCTGGAGTGTGCATTTAAGGTACCGATAAATGTTTCCGATGCGGAAAAGAGGGACACATGGTTAAGGATTGCCCCGAGAGAGCTCCAGTATCAGGCTCTCAAGGTCGCATATTTGCAATGTCGCAGCAGGACATTATGGCTAGTGACGAAGTTATTCAAGGTACCTTTAATACTTCGAATCAAGTTATTTATATATATATATATTTTCAAGGTTTGTTATCATAGACTTTCATTGTGTGAAATTCCTTGTATGAATTTGATAAAACTCTAAACCTTGTTGTTACACTCGAAAATATTTTAACACGCCTTATGCTAACGGGTAACCTCTCCGTTTATCAACATAAGGGTGACATTAAACACTTAGCTCTCATTCTTATAGACTCAGGGTCCACACATTCTTTCATCAGTCTAGGGTTTATATAAGAAATTCAAGCTAGTCCTGTACCCTTAGAAAGTAGATTGACTATCTCGACACCGTCCAAGAACACCATGATGGCTACCTTAATTTGTCAAAACACGATTATCAATATTAAAGGCCATAATCTTCCAGTAGATCCCATCATATTACAATTTTAGGATTTTGACATCATTTTGGGTATGGACTGGCTAGCCAAATATCATGCCACGATTGGCTGTTAATCTAAAGTGGTCACCTTTCAACCACTCGGAGAGCCTCCATTTAGATTTCAAGGAATTAAAAGGAAGGGAGTACCTTTATTGGCAATATTAGATGAGGAGCAAAATAAGACAGTAGATCTTACAAAAATCCCAGTCGTCAGAGATTTTGTCGATGTATTTCATAAAGACTTACCTGGTGTACCACCCAACTGAGAAATTGAGTTCAAAATCGATTTAATCTCAGGGACCACACCAATTACCAAGCCACCATACCGGATGACCCCTGTAGAATTAAAGGAACTGGAAATACAACTCAAGGAACTGTCAGATAAGAAATTCATCAGACGAAGTCAGTTACCATGGAGAGCGCTAGTGCTCTTCATAAAGAAGAAAGATGGTTCGATGAGGCTATGCATCAATTACCGTCAGTTGAATAGTGTAACTATAAAAAATTTATACCCTCTCTCACGTATCGATGATTTGTTCGATCATCTCCAAGGTGCTAAGTGTTTTTCTAAGATTGATCTTAGATCAGGTTATCACCAGTTGAAAGTGAGAGAAGAAGATATTCTAAAAACGGCTTTCGCTTGTAAGAATGGGTTGTACGAATTCTTAGTTATGCCGTTCGAACTAACAAATACCCCAATTGTATTCATGGACCTAATGAATCGGGTGTTCAGGTAGTATCTTGATGAATTCATCATCGTGTTCATAATGACATCCTCATCTACTCACGATTAGAGGAAGAGCATGAGGAACACCTGCGTCTAGCACTTTAGATACTCTGAGATCACCAGTTATATGCTAAACTTAGTAAGTATGAGTTTTGGCTTAAACAAGTGACCTTCCTTGGCCACTTGGTATCAGCAGAAGGACTGACCGTCGGTCCTTCTAAGATCAAAGTAGTTATAGAATAGAAAATACCGACGAGTGTTACCAAAGTTAGGAGTTTCCTCGGATTGGCGGGTTACTACCATCGCTTTGTTGAAGGATTTTCACGCATTGCTCTACCGCTCACCCGCCTCACATGGAAGAATGTCAAATTTGTGTCGACCGATGAATGTGAAGCAAGTTTTCTAGAACTGAAGAAGAGGCTTACTACAGCACAATCCTCACCCTACCTTCTACTTCAGGCACTAGTGAATTTGAAATATTTACGGATGCATCTCGCTAGGGACTTAGTTGTGTGTTTGAACAAAGTAAGAAAGTTGTCGCTTATGGCTTAAGACAGCTCAAACCTCACGAAAAGAACTATCCAGTTCATGACTTGGAACTGGCCGCAGCCATCTTCACCCTCAAACTATGGCGATACTATCTCTACGGTGAGACGTTCAAGATTTATACGGATCACAAAAGTCTCATGTACCTTTTCTCACAAAAGGAGCTAAATTTGAGACAACGTAGATGGATGGAATACATGAAAGATTATGGCTGCTCCATAAACTACCATCCTGGGAAAGCAAATATTGTCACTGATGCACTTAGTAGAAAATCCTTGGTACTGTTAGCCAGATTAAAAATTTGGAAGCCCTTCGATGAACTCGCCGACAAAGACATTTACCTCCAAGAAGTTGAAGATGGTGTATATTTGGCAAGAATTATGATGAGTCCGTTCATTTGGACAAAATCAGGGAAATACAATGTACGGACCCAGAGATCCTCAAGATCATCGAAACTATATGATTAAAACCCGATTTTAGCCTCAGGATGGATGGGACGTTACTCTTCAGGCAAAGACTGTGCGTACCTAATGACTCCCAAGTGAAAAAAGAGATACTTGATGAAGGTCACAAATCAGGATACTCAATACATCCAGGCAGCACTAAGATGTATCGAAATCTGATAAATTAGTATTGGTGGCCAAATATGAAGCGGGAAATAGTTAAACATGTGTCAAAGTGTTTAGTATGCCAACAAGTCAAGGCAGAATATCAGCAATTGGTCGGACTTATAGAACCCTTACCCATCTCGGAATGGAAGTGGAAAAACATATCTATGGACTTCATCGTAGGTCTACTAAAGACGATGAAGAAGAACAATGCAATTTGGGTGATAGTTGACAGGTTGACCAAGTCAGCTCATTTCTTACCATTCAAGACTACCACAGATAGGAACAAGCTTGCCGAAGCATATCTGAAATAAATTGTCAAACTGTATGGGGTCCTAGTCAGCATTGTCTCTGATCGAGACTCAAAATTTACTTCAAAATACTGGACAGTCTTTCAAGAAGCACTGGGCACTTGATTAGATTTTAGTACTGCCTTCCACCTACAGATGGACGGCCAGACAGAAAGAGTGAATAAAGTAGTTGAGGATATGTTACGAGCATGTATACTCAACTTTCGAGGGAACTGGGACGATTACCTCTCGCTGATTGAGTTCTCTTACAATAATAACTACCAGACAAGTATCGGAATGTCCCCTTTCGAAGCTTTATATGGCGAAAGTTGTAAAATGCGGTTGTGCTAGGACGAAGTTGGTGTTAGGAAGATGTTTGGACCTGAACTAGTCCAAACTACGATGGAAAAAGTCAAACTGATACGCTAACGACTCAAGATAGCTCAAGATCGCCAGAGAAAGTACGCCAACCCTCACCGTCATAATTTAGAGTTCAAGGTATCACATTTAAAATTTTGAACTTTAAATTTCATTATAATTGTGCTCTTGATTGAACACTAAAATTTATTTAACAGGTTGGCGAACGAGTATTCATTCGCGTCTCCCCGACCAAAGGAGTTATGCACTTTGGAAAGCGCAGGAAGCTAAGCCTCATATATGTAGGGCCTTTCGAAGTCAAAAAGTGTGTGGGTGAGGTTGAGTATAAAGTCGCTCTACCGCCACAGTACACAGGAATCCATGATGTTTTTCACGTATCAATCCTGATGAGATATATCTATGACCCATCACATATTATGAAAATTGAACCCATCGATATAAAGGAGGATCTCACCACCATAGCGAGACCGATAAAGATTTTCGACCAAAAAGTTCAAGTCTTTAAGAACAAAGCGATGACATTGGTGTTGGTCTAATGGCTACATCACATGCCAATTTAGACAACCTGAGAGAATGAAGACGATATCAAAGAAAACTATCTTGAGATTTTTTGAATAATCGGTATGTAATTTTTGGAGACGAAATTTTTTTTAGAGGGGGAGAATGTAAGGACCCTGATAATTTTTATTAACGTTGAATCTTTGACTTTTGATGAGAAGTTGAGATTATGGAGAAGTACCTCGAGCTCATTGTCTCATTTACATAATTTTTGAGCACGAAAATATTATAAGGGGGAGAGAATATAACAACCCAAAATTTTAAACTTTATTTAACGGTATTAGATGATGTACCATATAATACATGGTACTAACGCTCCACTCCGGAACCCACCCACTTTTAAAATAGTCTAATTTTTTTTATATTAATATTAAACTCATTACAAAGTGCTCGTTGATACAATTCCAACGATATATAATTCATCAATTTTCGACAAGAATATAAAAAGTTATGCTCGTTTGAAGAGTGAAGCGGGTTAAAGGGCATAGCTGTAATTTTGGGAGAGAATCACCATTTGCTTTGGTGCTTACATAAAATGCTGGAACGAAACCTCCTCTCAAGCAATTCATATCACGTATGAATTCTCCTTGCGTGAAAAACTACTATTTTATTAAATCTTGTACGGAAAGTCTTAATTTGAGTTAACCTAGAAAAGAAATTAGAAATATATTCACTTTTTCTCTCAATTGTCTCTCTTCTCTGCAAAAGCTCCTGCAGTGCCATCTTTTACAACTCCTCGTCGGATCTTTATCAATTTTTGGATCTTTTTAGAGAATTTTCCACCATCAAAGTTTCTCATCGCCGCGATCGATCTATCATAAGAAAGGAATTCTCGCGAAAAGACTCGGGTACATCGTCTCTCGAATCCAATCTTCATCAACCCAAATCATCGTAGGATTCGAATCACGCTTTAATAGGTGGGTGCCTTTAAATCCATCTTAAATTATTCAGTTATTTTTAAAAATAAAATCTTAATTTTTCTTCCAATTTTAATTAAATTTAGGTCTTACAAACATAAAAATTTGGCCTAAAATTGATAGGATCGTTTTTCTCAGATTTTCGTAAAATTCGGCCAAACTCTTCAACACACACAACCTCGGTATTTTGGTCATAACTTTTTACTCCAAATTTGGATTGACGTGATTCTTATAGCATTAGAAAGAAGAGAATGAATTTTACAATTTTGTATGAAATAACAATTTCACGAATCTAATGTTTTAAAGGTCAAAATTGAGCTGCAAGTTGGGATACGTTTTAGATGATCCAAGGTTGCACAGGTTTGATATTATATTTTAAACTCTTGGGCTACTTAATGCTCAACTTGTCTCCAGACTTATAAATTACTAAAATTATATAAAATATATTAAATAGCTTTCATCGAATAATAATCTATAAGTTTAAGGGATCAAATATTAACATTTTTCAACATTTACCATTCTATTATCTCTTTTAAGTCTTCTACAACCCTTGAATGGACATGTGTGCCCCTTAAAATTCTAAATACGTTCGATTATTATACCAATCGATCATTAATTTTTATGGATGCAATTAACCCCAATAAAGTATATTTTCAACTCAATCATAAAATAAATATAGTTAAATATTTCTTATTCTCTATTTTACTTTAATGCTTCATGTGTTATGCTCTATATTAATTTTCTTTAAAATATAAAATATTTTAGGTTTATATTATAGTTTATTCTTATATATGTTCATCATCATCATATGACATTCATCATAGAAAAAATCACGATAGGGCATATGCATATAAGTTAAAAATAGATATAACACATGACATAAGCCTTCCTCATAGTAGGGTTTCTTTCACGATCACGTGAAACTTGAAATGTAGGTGCCCATATACGGATGCAACCCTCTATAGTAGTATGGGATGCCACACGAAGTACATCCAGGTTACTACGGAACCCATCCCTTGGAAAGTATAGTTTGTGAAGCCTATCGCACCGTAACCCATTTTAATTAAGTTTAAGAAAAAATGAAATATGAATATGCTAAAATACAAGATGTTAAGAAAGTGAGGACCTAAGCCCACGCAAATATGAAATCAGGGAAGGGACTTAAGTCCATAACCATAAAATGATATGATATGTAAGACATGCTATGAAGGCCAACTAAACATAAATTAAGTTCTACACGTGTCATATCTTACGAGCCACCGTAAAAGTTTAACGTCTGCAGCCAAGACGGGTCTTAAAGATATCATAGTCTTGTCTCAAACTAAGAGGACATCGCAGTTACTATGCCGACAACCTCATCTGGCTGGATGATGATTTATGTTATGATATGAAGGTTAGGTGGTTATCTACATGTGAACCTTGCGTGGTAGGCTTGAGCAGCGATCCTGACACATGTTATTTTAAAATAAGATAAGTAAGATAAGAAGTACATTGTGTAGGCATATGAAGTAATAATAAGACTTACGATATGTTACGTATGATAGGTTGATGAGATAAATAGGAAAAGAGATAAGAAAATATAACCATCATGCACTCTTCATGTTATATATAGTATGCTTTTTAGTCTTGATTATGATAGGCTATGAGTTATGGATAAGTTTATTTTTTTTAGTTAAGATACTGGTTATATTTTAAAAATACACCGCAATTCAAGTGATTGCACACATGATCACCAGGGTAAGTTATGGTGGATCGATTATGCAACTCGCTGAGTTTACGCGATTGAGTAAACTCAACCTCCTCCAAAATCTAATAGTTTCAGGTAAAGATTTTATTTATCCTATTTATGATGATGCGGGAGCTGCTGTTCTGAAGGTGGCTTACGTAGATGGAGACATTGACTATCACCCGAAGGAAAGCGTAGATCCGAAAGATTTTTACGAGCCTTGAGAGTCCTTTTGCTTTAGACTTTACTCTTGAGAGACATATTCTAGTTATTTTGATATTTTATGAGTTTACGTTTGGGACCATTTTACCCTATGTAAAACTTATTTTATTTCATATCTTAGATGCATGATTAAGATTTACCTTCTTATTTTCTTTTACGATTTTTACTGTTAATTTATGAGTCATTTATCTTTTAATGCTATCTTAAATGCCTCAATCCATATGCTAAGTCAATTTATAGATTATGTATAATCAGAACTTTCTTAAAAGATGGTGGGTTCTGATTTTAGTATGGAGCGCTAGCACAGTGCACGGTGTTGTACATCATCTAACACAATTAAAATAAAGTCCAAAAATTTGGGTTGTTGCATTTCATTATATCTCGTTGATCATAGACTATTTCAAAATTGTCTAAGGTTCCTGATAATTATTCATTCCTCAATTTGAATTCACTTTTAATGAGTTATTCTTATAGTCTCTATCTCCAACAATAATGAGTTATAAATCATCAAATCATTCAAGATTTATCTTTCTAAGTGTTTTCCAATGTTTTAAAATATCTCTTCTAATTGCTCCTCAATCTTCAAAGATCATTTTGAATTTCTCTCACATGCTTCTAGCTTCTATAAGTTTTCAACAAATAGATCTTTAAATCCTCAATTAAACCTTCAAATCTTATATCATTGATAATCACACTTTCTTAAAATTCTTTAGTCCTCAAACGATCTAGCGCTTGAGATCTTTCAGAATCATTGTCACTTCAATCACTATAGTATACTTACATGAACCACATAGTCCTCGAAGAAGTAAAGCTTGAGCTATATTTATAATGCCTTATCCTAAGCCTGAGCTATATTTATAATGTCAAGTATTAATATTATAAACTCGATAACCACGTTGACTAAAAGGATATCCGACAAATATACACTGTGAGGCACGGGGGAAAAATTTATGGCGAACCATAGTATACTTACATGAACCACATTCTCATTTAATTACACTATGGTGATTGAAATGATAATGAATCTAATAGACCCCAAGCTCTTGATCTTTTGAGAATTGAAGGATTTTAAGAAAGTGTGACGATAAATTAATGATGCAAGAATTGAAGGTGTAATTAAGGACTTAAGGATTTATTTGAGGAAGAACTTATTTAAGCTAGAAATATGTGAAAAAAAAAATTGATTTAGGAGAATTGAGAAGTAGCTAGAAGAGAATTTTATAGATTGAGAAGCAATTAGAAGAGATATTTTAAAGTGTTGGGGAATAATTAGAATGATAAATCTTGAATGAATTGATGGTTTATAACTCATTATTGGTTGAGATGTCGATCATAATGAAGAGGATGTTATCTTACAATGAAGTTTTAGGAGTTATTAATTCTGATAAATAATGATAAATTTCGAATAAATTATTTAAAGGACCACGAGAAATTTGAGTTTTGAAAAGTTAAGGATGATGATAGAGGAAGGGCATTTCACTAAAATAGAAGATTTTAAATTTTTCCTTAAGAATATTTTAACAGATTACGAGTGACGAGGTGAAGTAATCATTGGGGATTGGATGTTGGGAATTTAACTAGGCAGATGATTTTAAGAATCAAGAGAGTTTAATATATCAGTCGAAAATTTATGATTGGTGATTTGGACTAAGTGTGACACTGGAAATGCCAAGTGCTTAAGGATATTTGGGGATAACAAATAATTTGAAACTTAAAAGATCGAATCTCATTATTATTCATTAAGGAATGAGGAATCATGAGTACTGAAGGGATGAAAACCCGTGAAAAAGAAGAAATTTCTATGTGATTTCTACGTGGCCTTTATTGAACTTATAAAGTACGATTTACACATCGAGTAGCATTTTAGGGTAGTTAGGATCATACTGACCAAGTTTCAACTTAACAATCATTCATTGGGTATGACTTGATTTAATTCGAGCAATTTAAGAAAGATTGGAGGAAAATGCGAAGAATCGAAAAATCGAGCGAATATTTGATGTAAAGTTCGGCAGATCCCGTATCAAAGGAAAATTGCGATGAAATTTGAGAATATTTTATACATTAATGAATTTAAGTCGACTTTTATTATTATTCGAGGAGAATCAAGTTGTAGCGCGAAAATGGTTAAAAATAGTTTTTAATATATTGGGCGACAGATATTGAAGCTTTTCAGCTAATTTATGAGTCATAGTCGATGACTATATAAGGAGGGGAGAATATAATGACCTAGATTTTCATTGACGTTGAATCGTTGACCTTTGTAAATATTTTGACTTTTGTTTGACTAATTTGACTTTGGTCAACCCATTGACCCATTTGATGTGACCTTTGGACTCACTTTTAATTTTTTTGGGAGAGTGCTCATGTACGAAATCTGAATCGATCTTCGAATTATTAGGTACGTAATTTTTGGGGACAAAAATTTATTTTAGGGGGTGATAATGCTATGACCCGAGTCTTTTTGAGACCTATCTAATGGTGATAGATGGGGTGGAGCACCAAGCTCAATTAGGGTGCTCCACACTCTAACACACCTTGTGTACTTAATTAGGGAAAGAACACAACTCCTTTGGACTCTTTCTTCTCTATCTCACTCTTTCTTTTCTCTCTCTTTATTAAAGACCCAACCGGGCATTCTCTCTCATCTTTTCTTTTAGCAAGAATTAGAGTCACATAGGACTCTTGCCTTCTTTTTCTTTTATTCTTTATTATTATTGGCAATAGCCCAACCGGGCTCTCTCTCTCTCTCTCAATATTTTTCCAACCGCCCTCTTCTCTTTCTCTCTCTCACCATATAACCAAGCAGCCAAGCTTCCAGTAACCTCCAAGAAAACTAGCCGTCTCTCTCTCCCTCTATCCTCCCCTAACCTCTCTCTATCGTCTACCCAAGTAGCCAACAACAATCTCCTAATTAATCACCTCCCCTCAAGAAGTCCTCTCTCTCTCTCCCTCTTCTCTCAAGATTTTTTCTTTGTGTTTATCTCTTCCCAGCCGCCTCTGGCTCTCTCTTTCAACCATTAAACCAAGAAGGCAGCAGCAGCCCTCTTTCCCAAACGTCTATTCTCTCTCTCTTTCTCTCTCTCTATATATATATATACCAATGAATACACACACAACAACAACTCCTTATAGAATATTTCTTTCCATTGCAAACCATAAAAACTCCTCGCTTTTTCTCAACCATCACTTTTTTAGTACAACCATGGAGGTACACCACTCGTTCAATGGTTGCACTATCAGATCGCAGCCCAAACAGCCACCAAACGATCACTTTGTCTCCTCGGTTGAAACCCCACCATCGGAGCTATGCCCAAAGCACCACAACTGCAAAACCAACTATGACCACCTCTCTCTCAGTGTTTAAACAAGCTTTAACAACTAAGTGTTGTGACATGCATAGAGGCGATTTGATCCAATCGAAGAATCCAAGTCGCTGTGGCGCGTCGAAAATCTGAACTATCCCACTCCGACCGTGCCGAAGCAATGCGTCAGATCCGATTTGCGTCCATGTGAACTCGTCGATCCGAATCAATCGAATCTTCGTGAAATCTTTCCGATCACGCTTCAACAAGTGGGTTTCCTTTTGATTCCACTCCAATCTATTTTATGGCTTCTATAAACATTAATTGACCTCGTTCGAACAAAAACCTTAAAAATCAGATTTTTATGAGTTTTGGCACGCTTCAAGAGGCCATAAAAGTCAAAGGGATGACCCGATGGTCTAACCCTCTGACTCCGATGTAGGGTACCCAGTACTCTTCATTTTTCGTTTGAAAGTGATTCGGCGAATAGACCCTTATGGGCCTCGAAACTGGGGTCAAAGACCTCCAGCCGCAAGAGTGCACAATACTGCACACATGCA
Organism: Chloranthus sessilifolius; assembly: GCA_021018995.1. Lineage (NCBI taxonomy): Eukaryota > Viridiplantae > Streptophyta > Magnoliopsida > Chloranthales > Chloranthaceae > Chloranthus > Chloranthus sessilifolius. Next base: position 56,254,208 of record CM037590.1, on the reverse strand, counting down.
ACAACACATATTTTGGACCAGGGTAAAGGTCATGGTTTGACCTTTCCGATCTCAGACCCATGGACCTGATTGTTAAAATATCAGTAGGGAGACTCCACATATTCTCTGATGTACTACCCATCTAACAGTTCGAATTACCTATTATCATGCTTAATCTATTATTTTTAGAGCCCCCAAAATCAGTGAAATTCCTTAATACTGGCATAAATTTTATTCCTGTTATTTGTTAACTACCTACATGTGATAAATGGGGCCAATTTGACAGCACATATTACTTTAATGGAGACTGTTTCCGGATTCTTCTACTCCGTAGGATAACCCCCTCTAATTTTATGCCTACTTCACATCGGACGGTCATTTTTAATCATAAATTAATTGTCTACCTTGTTTTACGTGTGGTATTATATCAAGAAAAGAAAAATTATAAACACTTAACTATTGTCAGGTGATCACCCCCTGTTGCACCCAAACCATTGACCATTGGTTCAAGGCCATAAGCCAAATCTTGTACCATCTGACCCTCTATAAAATGGATGGTTAGATCCTCTTGAAAATAAATATACCTCGGCCTTAGTGCCCCTTTAAAAATGGAAAAAGCCTCACGACTGTTGTATGTGTGTGCCACTTGGAATTTTAAGTAAGGGTCATTTTGATTCCTTGAATTTTTGAAAATCGGGCCGGATAAGCCAGCACACTCAGGTTTATAATGATCTCAACAAAAACTTACATCTTGTCTATCGGCATGCTTTTCAAAGCATGAAAATCTAGGAAAAATTAAGGGATTTGAGCCATGTACGATTAGGATAAAGGGGTCAGTTGATTGGCCCAGTTTTTGGTCAAACTAATATATTAGACGAAACATGAACCCAACCTAATGTTTGAAAATTTTTAACATCTCTAGGCCTGATCGCTTCTGGTGAAATCCGATGGCTCAAAAACAAAGTTGCCTAAATACACACGTGAGCCCTTCTTATTATAGATCACTTTGGGCGTCATTTCATGTGGATTCTTCCACATTTGACAAAAGTTTAGTGGCCGAAAAAGTTTTCTTTTTTACTGATTTAGGTCCACCAAAAATTTCGGATTTAAAATCTTCACCGAATCTCAGGATTCACAAAATGCCAGATTCATGGTTATTAGGTGTCATTAGTAAATTTTTAGATTTATGACTTGCTTTAGTAAAATTGGGCCATCACCCATACACATAGGGTCTGATCCACCGATAATATGGGTCATTCAAGACCCCCAATCATCTCCAAGGACCATGGGTCTTGTGGGCCTGTCTAGTCTATGGACCCTTAATGGGCTCGTATATCCAATGTAGTTAAACGCGCGTTTTGAGAAACAGCAAACTAATCTAAAAGGAATGGCCCAAACCCAACTCCTAAACTTAGAATAACTTGTTAGGTGTATATTTTGTTTACACCATGAGAGTGTAGACATCTCGATAATCATGTTTAACATGATCTTGACCTGAATCGATGACTTTCTAGAGAGACCCAAATATCCTATACCTTGAATGTATCTATAAGTTTAGATTGATCTAAATTGGATTATATATACTATAAAAATCATGTAACAAGGATCCAACGATCGAAACTTATTTGAGTCATAGAGAGTCAATACTTAGCCAAATTTCACAAACGACCAGTCCGTTTTCATCAAATCGACAAGTTTTATATGATGAGACTAGTCTAATATCACCTTGTGATATACATTATAGTATTCACATACCTTTATTGTATGTCACCTTCTTCTCTCTCTTAATGATGAGAGAGGCGTCTGAATTATGAGTAACATTAGTTCTCTTATGGTTAGATATTTTTTAATTATCTATTTCATTTACATTGTATAATATTAATTACTTAGAAGTACGTTAGGGCATATGTATGTTAAGAAAAAGGAATAAGATATAACACACAACTTTTAAGCCTTCGTCAAGGTTGGATTTCTTTCACGGTCATGTGGAACTTGAAATGTAGGCATCTATGTACGAATGCAACACCTCTATGGGAGTTTAGGCTGCCACACGAAGTATATCCAGATTACTATAGAATCTATCTCTTCAAAAGAATGGTTTATGAAGCTTATCGCACCATGACCCACTCTAATTAAGTTTAAGAAAAGATAAAATATGAATATATTCAGCTACTAGATGTTAAGAAAGTTAGGACTTAAGCCCACACAAATATGATATCGCGGTAGGGAGCTAAGCCCAGAATTGAATAATGTTACGATATATTAAGATACGTTGTGAAGGCCAGTTGAATATGAAATTAAGTTCCTACACGTATCATGTCTTGTGTGCCACTGCAAGATCCAACGTCTGTAGCCAAGACGGGCTAAGGACAATAAGATACAACAGTGTCTTAACTTAAGGGGACACTGATATTTATATGCGCAACCTCACCTGGTTGGATGGCGGTTTATGATATGATATGGAGGTTAGGTGATTATCTACCCGTGAGCTTCGCTTGATAGGCTCGAGCAACGATCCTGGCACAGGTTGTTTAAATAAGATAAGTAAGATACGAAGTACGTTGTCTAGGCGTATGGAGTAATAATAAGACCTTTGATATGTCACGTAAGTTAAGTTAACAATATAAGTAAGAAAAGTAATAAGCACTAGAACATCATAAGTACTGAAATATGTTACGTTCTTTCAGTTTTTCAGCTTTATAGTTATGTAATATTTATAAAATTTTTTATTATGTTGTTTATATGAAATTATAAGGGTTTTATTTTCACTCACAAGGTTGCACCCACGATCACCCGAATAGATTGTGGTGGATCGGTTGTGCAACTCACTGAGTTTAAGTGATTGAGTAAACTCACCCCACCAAAAACTAACAGCTGCAGGTGAAGATTTAGACGACACTACCCCGGTGGACTTGACGCTTTGGAGATGATACAGATTATATGGGTGACGACCTGGATGATTAGCTAGATAACGTCAGGTATATATTAAATATATGGAAAGGCTTTCTAGTAGTTGATCGTACTTTATTTAATGTCATTTTGTATCGTGGACTCTAAACTCAATGTAAACTTAATAGAGGGAATTTTTAATGTGAAAAGAAATTTTGGTTTACGATTTTTATATAAGATCTATTAAGATATGTATGTCCGCTTATCACCTTAATAAGCATGCACTATCATAATACGGAATCTAATGGACCCTAAGCTCATGTAAAAATTTCTATGTGATTTCTACGTGGCCTTTATTGAACTTATAAAGTATGATTTACACATCGAGTAGCATTTTATTGTAGTTAGGACCATACTAACAAAGTTTCAACTTAATAATCATTCATTAGGTGTGACTTGATTTAATTCGAGCAATTTAAGAAAGATTGGAGGAAAATGCGAATAATTGAAAAATCGAGCGAATATTTGATGTAAAGTTCGGCAAATCCCATATCAGAGGAAAATTGCGATGAAAGTTGAGAATATTTTATACATTGATGAATTTAAGTCGACTTTTATTGTTATTTGAGGAGAATCAAGTTGTAGCGCAAAAATGGTTAAAAACAAATTTTAATATATTGGGCGACAGATATTGAAGCGTTGCAGCTAATTTATGAGTCAGAGTCGATGACTATATAAGGAGGGGAGAATATAATGACCCAAATTTTCATTGACGTTGAATCATTGACCTTTGTAAATATTTTGACTTTTATTTGACTAATTTGACTTTGGTCAAACCATTGACCCATTTGATGTGACCTTTGGACTCACTTTCATTTTTTTTGGGGAGTGTGCATATGTACGAAATCTGACCGATCTTTGAATTATTAGGAACGTAATTTTTGGGGACGAAAATTTCTTTTAGGGGGTGATAATGTTATGACCTGAGTCTTTTTTATACCTATCTAATGGTGATAGATGGGGTGGAGCACCAAGCTCAATAAGGGTGCTCCACACTCTAACACAACTTGTGTACGTAATTTTTGAGGACGAAAATTCTTTTAGGGAGTGATAACGTTATGACCCGAGTCTTTTTGATACCTATCTAATGGTGATGTCTTTGAATTATTAGGAACGTAATTTTTGGGGACGAAAATTTCTTTTAGGGGGTGATAATGTTATGACCCGAGTCTTTTTTATACCTATCTAATGGTGATAGATGGGGTGGAGCACCAAGCTCAATAAGGGTGCTCCACACTCTAACACAACTTGTGTACGTAATTTTTGAGGACGAAAATTCTTTTAGGGAGTGATAACGTTATGACCCGAGTCTTTTTGATACCTATCTAATGGTGATAGATGGGGTAGAGCACCAAGCTCAATAAGGGTGCTCCACACTCTAACACAACTTGTGTACTTAATTAGGGAAAGAACACAAGTCCTTTGGGCTCTTTCTTTCTTTATCTCACTTTTTCTTTTCTCTCTTTCTTTATTAAAGACCCAATCGGGTAACCTCTCTCTTCTTTTCTTTAGCAGGTAGTAGAGTCACATAGGACTCTTGCCTTCTTTTTCTTTTATTATTTTTTTTATTATTGGCAATAGCCCAACCGGGCTCCCTCTCTCTCAATAAGGGTGCTCCACACTCTAACACATCTTGTGTACTTAATTAGGGAAAGAACACAAGTCCTTTGGACTCTTTTTTTCTTTGTCTCACTCTTTTTTTTCTCTCTTTCTTTATTAAAGACCCAACCGGGTACCCTCTCTCTTCTTTTCCTTTAGCAGGTATTAGAGTCACATAGGACTCTTGCCTTCTTTTTCTTTTATTCTTTTTTTATTATTATTGGCAATAGCCCAACCGGGCTCTCTCTCTCTCAATATTTTCCCAACCGTCCTCTTCTCTTTCTCTCTCTCACCATATAACCAAGCAGCCAAACTGCCAAGAATCTCAAAGAAAACCAGTCGTCTCTCTTGCCCTCTCTCCTCCCCTAACCTCTCTCTATCGTCTACCCAAGTAGCCAACAACAATCCCCTAAGCAATCCCCTAATTAATCACGTCCCCTCAAGAAGTCCTCTCTCTCTCTCCCTCTTCTCCCAAGATTTTTTCTTTGTGTCTATCTCTTCCCAGCCGCCTCTAGCTCTCTCTCTCAACCCATTAAACCAAGAAGGCAGCAGCAGTCCCCCTTTCCCAAACGTCTATTCTATCTCTCTCTCTCTCTCTCTCTATATATATATATATACCAATGAATACTCACAGAACAACAGCCCCTTATAAATTTTTTCTTCCCATTGCAAACCATAAAACCTCCTCGCTTTTCCTCAACCATCACTTTCTTAGTGCAGCCATTGAACGAGTGGAGAGAGAATGACCAAATCAGTATTGATGCATGCGGCTACAATATCTTGTGGTTCAAAGTCAATGTGCTACATTATCTTGTGTACTTCCAAAGTTTAATTTTGGTCTAACAAAATAGCTATCATTTTCCCAGCAGTGTTCTTAGGTTTGAATCAAACCAATATTGATAGTGATGAACATTAAAGAAAAGAAAATAGCCAATGCAAAATTGACGCGGCTCAATCGAAGAATGCAACTGAGGGTCTTCTCGATGGTGTTCTTGAGTTTGAATCGGACCAATATTTTATTTCTATTTAACACTCACTCGCCCCCCATTTTTGGTACAAGAAGATGATATAGTGATGGATATCAAAGAAAAGAAAATGGTCAAAGCAATATTGACGTGACTCAATCAAAGTACACAACTGACTGCTTTCTCAGCCGCAAGGTCCGACTCGCCGGGATCAGCGTCTCCTGAAGCCTCAGCAGCTGCTAATAGTGGACCTGCGACGTATAGTCTATAGGGTGAGCTACATCCTAGCTCAATAGGGAAACAAACACAGTTTGAACATATAAATTATAACTCACATGTATTCCATGATATGCCATGCATGATGGATCTATGCAATTGTTAATGGAGCAGTTTAAAAGCATTTCGTTTTACTGTAATTACTTGTATTTTCATTTACTCATGAAAAATGCTGAAAAGGCCTAAAGCAAAACTTAAACTTTCAACTTAAGTAATCCCCGAGCAATATAGCATCGAGCCCCGATGAGATACCCTTCATCGTCATCTATATAGACAGTTTTAATGTATTCCCTGGAATACCATATAGTACCCAAGCCCCTTTCCTGGGATTGGTGGCGGGTTTCACTTGTCTCAATCAACACGGGTGTGTTACTATGTACGGATAAGCCTCAGACCGCCTACGGTTTCACCAGACGTCACGGATATCCTGCCGTGTCAGTCGTGGATATCCCGCCACGTCGGTGGGGTAACCTATCAAACCTCAAATAACAAAAATATCGGTGCCTTACATATAGTTATTCACCGTGTAAGTGTGCTATCTTATATCAGTTAGGCCCTAGCAAACATGATTCAATCCTTGGATACATCCTCGATGTATCCATTTACTTGCATCACACCGATGCTCTTATCTCTTTACTTCTTCATCCCCGGGATGGCTGTTAGTTTACTCTTATGAATATCACACACACACTTTTCACAATTCTTAAGCAAATAAAATATTTGAATGGAAATCTATATCACTACATACATGCTCTTGTAAAATAAAGTACATGTTCAAGGTGTTCCTACCTCAGGTCTCTATCGATTCAATGCATCAAGGTCCCACTCGGCCCTTGTGCCCACTTTCATACGTATCACCTATGATACCATTAAACACACTCAAACATCACAAAGATGTAATGAATAAGTCTCAAGACCCCCTAGAGTCTTGAAGTAAGAATCAAAAGTCAACAAAACAAGTCACCGACTAGTCGAAGTTCTCGGTTCGACTAGTCGAACTAACTCGACTAGTCGATTCTCAAAATCGATTAGTCGAGGTCCAATTTCGATTAATCGATTCTCCAAATTGATTCTAACCTGGCCCAATTTTCCTTAAATAATTGATCATACAAAATCGACTAATCGAGTCCAATTCGATTAGTCGAATTTACTCGACTAGTCAAATCCAATTTCGACGGGTCGATTTCTTAACCCATTTTTACTCCTCACCGGAGGCTCAATGACTAGTCGACACCCAAACTCGACTAGTCGAAACTTCAAAGTCGACTAATCAAAATTCAATTCGATTAGTCAATTCGTGGTCATCTAACTTTTCAACTTCTTGGCAATTTCGATTAATCGAATCCCAATTTCGATTAGTCGAAATCCCCGTATTCACCTTCTTTGGTCGTTTCTTCCCAATCTTTTTTCAGTTATTTTCTAAGCAATATTCTTACAATTTCCACCCATTTTAACCACAATTTACTCTATAAATCTACACCATTTATTTACAAGAATCTCACCTTAAATCAACCTCAAATTGATTTAAATGTAGGGTTGGAAGGTTAGGGTTTCCAGCTTTTGTCTGAACAGATCCTCCGCGTCGAGTCCGGCGCTTTGATTGCAAGAAATCCCCTTCCAACAACTTGCAATAATTTCTCACTAGCTCCTTTACTCCTCTCTTTCTCTCTCTCTCTCTTCTTTACTCCTCTCAACCACCAAAATATGAAAATTAGGGTTTTCAACCCTTTTTATCTTATCTCTTTTCTCGGTGTGGAGCACATACACACCCATCGGTGTATGTTACTCTACACACTCCTCTATCTCTCCACTCTTCTACACTGGTTCACACATCACATCCGCTCATCTCACCTTAAGTTCATCAATGAACTATCTCATGGTTAAACCTAAGACCAATCGGGCACGGATCCCGAGGTCCTCGTTTGACGTGATTTTTCGGGTTATTACATCCTCCCCACCTTGGGAATTTTCATCCTCGAAAATCACCCAAAGGTGTGGTGGTCTGCACTCTCCCCCCCCCCCCCCCCGCACACTCGGAGGTGAGGTGGTCTATCACTTAGCACACAAGCAAGTACATTTACATAGACAATTAATGAAACATATATAACGGTAATAAAAATTGTATATTATAAGGTCAAAAGTTACAATAGTTACTGAAATGGGGACCACAACAGAGAAAACAATGGTTCACCCCTATACAAAAAGATGTACAATGCACAACAACTAAAACAAACATGGTGGATCAAGTCGGAGCAGCTGCTCGAGAGTTACGGATCCGCCACGGTGGTCGGATGGCCGGTGGCGAAGTGATGAGAAGTCTCTGCGGTCATGTGGGAATCTCACTGCAGAGGTGGAATGGGAGTGAAGTAGATGGTGGTCGCTGCTGCGCCGACGCCATGGTGGTGGCGCGGTGGAGGTAGAAGCACCCAAGATCATGTAATCGCCCCCAAAGACCGGACTCGATGAAGGGTGGTGCCCGGTCCATTCTCCTCGGGCCAAGATAGTCTGGTAGGTGAGGGTAGATATACTTGAGGGTGTGAAACATGAGGAAATCAATCCTCCTGCTCATCCTCTCTTTCCCCATTCCGCCTCAAGCGGGCCAGAGCCTCCTCAATGGTGGTGGTGGTGGTGGTGGTCTGACGTGAAGTAGAGGGGTCACGGTAGGTCGAGGTGGTGGTGGTGTAGCTGCTGGTGGTGGTGGTGGAATGATTGGCTGCGGTGCAGCTGGTGGAACGACTGGGGGTGGTACTGCGCCATCTACAGGTACTTGTGGCTGTGGCTGTGGTGGAGGGGGTGGTGGTGGGATTGTAGCTGTGTCCTCGGCTGCGCCAGCTGGTGGTGGTAAAGTCTTCTTCAGGAGATTGTAACTCCTATTCCATTCGGTGTGGGAGAATGGTTTCACCGGATCGGTGGCCGCACTGGGGTGAGACGGCATAGGCGGGCCTGATGAATATGCCTCTAGAATGCTAGAGATGATGCGTAGGGCATCCCATCCCTAGCTCAAGGTTGCCCTTCGCAAACTTCCCTTGATGTACCTCATCCTTCGAGATGACTAAGGTGACATCAAACCATCGGCCGTTATAGGCGCATAGAGGCTGTTGTTGCACCAACTCAACGCTCGGTCTTTGTGGCGCATGGGGTGAAGGTTGGCGTGAATCCCGGCAAAAGCAGAATCGAGCATCCACATATAATGTGGAAGGTCAACCCTCTTAGGCAGTGCGATCCTTTTCCCCTTGGTCATGTCGGCAAGGATATCTTGACATTGGCGGCTCAGGAAGAATTGGTAGTAATGTGGTCTCGGGTATATAGTCCAAGTAGCACTCGACTGCTTCTTGGACATGACGGCGTGTGATGAGGTATTCACGACCCTCAATCGTGGTCTTCACCACGTCGTCAGTAGGGCCATCCTTGAGGCCCTGGTAAAATAACCTAACCAATCGCGGATAGTAGAACTTTCGGATTGGTTTGAGGAGGAAGGTGAGACCGGCGTTGTTGAGGTAGTTTTGGGCCCAAATGGTCTCACCTTGGACCACATCCTTGTCAAAAAGGGTCTTGTCGAAGATGTGTTCGACTTCAAAGACCTTGGCTGCCCACCACTCAGTGGGTTGCTCAAGGTTGACGGGTGGTGGTGGAATAGGGCTTGCGTCATGTGAAGACGCGCTCGTCGACCCGGACGTAGTGTCCGATGTCGATGGTGAGGGTGTCCTCACAGGTGAAGGGGTTGGTGGAGCGGCATTCTTGCGCCGTATCGGCAGTTTTGAAACTGCCTTCTTCGATGATAATCGCGTTTTAGGCGGCATTCTCGCTAAAATGCAAGGAAATAGGGTTTCTTATATGAAAAAAAATATGAAAAAGAACAAAGATTAGGGTTTACCCAATCTTGAGAAGGTGTGTGAAGTCAAATCCGGTCGAGAATGGCCGGAAATGGTGTAACCCTAGGTAGTTGAATCGCCGGAGAAGAAGAGGAATCGGATGCCCACAAAAACTCAAAAGTCGAATGGTTTGAAAACCCCCTTTCACATATATATAGTGGTTGGCTCGACTAGTCGAATTTCTCAGTTCGACTAGTCGAATTTCATACTTAAAGGAACTCCCCGAATTCGATTAGTCGATTTCCCTAATTCGACTAGTCGAAATCCCATTTCGATCAGTCGAAATGCTTAGGGTTCAAATTCTAACTTTGGAGCCCACTGGAAGGACTCAGTCGACTAGTCGAAATCCGTTTCGATTAGTCGAACTGTGAACTTCGACTAGTCGAAAACTAATTCGACTAGTCGAAATCGTGTCTTACTTTTAAACTTCTACACTCCCTCCATAACTCGATTAGTCGAATGTAATTTTCGATTAATCGATTTTCCCTTTATGTCCAATTCGATTAGTCGATTTCACATTTCGACTAGTCGAAATTCCAAATTCGATTAGTCGAACCCTAGTTCGACTAGTCAAAATTTTGTAACTTATTCTTTTTGAACTCTGGCTCGCTGGCATAGCCAGTCGATTAGTCGGTTTTGACTTTCGATTAGTCGAATTGTCAATTCGACTAGTCGAAATGTCTCAATTAATCAAAATTTTACAAAAATTTCCATTGAACAATTTGGATCAAAATTTCCATTGAATTACCAGTATCGTGGAGATTTCACAACTACGTTTGCGGTTTACATCGAATTCTCACGTCGTTGGAAACAATTTGGATATTGTTCCTTCACATCGGCCTCTCGTTCCCAAGTAGCCTCTTCTTTTGGATGATTGTTCCAGAACAAGCACTAAGGAATCACTTTAGTCTGCTACTTGTTCTTTTCGATCCAAAATCTCCTTTGGTTCCTCTATCATGCTCATGTCCTCACACATCTCTATAGGTTGCTTCCTAATACATGAGCGGATCATTTACGTACTTCACGAGCATCGATATGTGGAAAACATTATGCACTCGATCAAATAGCGGTGGTAAACCAATACGATATGCAACTTCACCTACTCGTCCCAAAATTTCGAACGGTCCAACATAACGTGGACTTAACTTCCCTCTCTTTCCAAATCTCATTACACCTTTCATAGGTGATACTTTCACAAACACGTGCTCGCCCACTTTATAGTCAACACTAGTCCGCTTCATATCGGCGTAACTTTTACATCTACTCACTCTTGTCTTCAACCTTTCTCTAATTATTCGAACGACGGTAGCGTTATCTTCAAGTAGCTTTGGTCCTAATACAAATTTCTCACCTGTTTCCTCCCAATTGAGAGGTGACTTGCATCGTCGTCCATACAGAGCTTCATACGGTGCCATGCCAATGCTCGTTTGAAAACTGTTATTATATGCGAACTCGAGCATCGGCAGATACTCATCCCAGTATCCTTGCATATCAAGCATGCACGCCCTGAGCATGTCTTCTATCACTTGATTTACTCGCTCTGTCATTCATCCATCGGTTTGAGGATGGAAATTTGAACTAAAGTCTAGCCGTGTTCCCATTCCTTCTTGAAATTTCTTCCAAAACTTGGACGTATATAGTGGATCACGATCTGAAACTATGCTGCTTGGAATACCATGTAATCTTACAATTTCCTTCATGTATAAATCTGCCAATCTTCCTGCTGTATACGTAGTGTTGTACGGCAAAAAGTGCGCTGATTTGGTCAATCGGACCTCTGGCATTGTGTCTCTTGGCAAGACGGTAATCCAACAATGAAATCCATCGAGATCGATTCCCACTTCCATTCTGGTATTGGTAAAGGTTGCAATAGTCCAGCAGGATGTCTATGATCAACCTTCACTTGCTGACAAGTCAAACATCGTGACACATACTCGGCCACGTCTTGTTTCAGTCCTCTCCACCAGTAGTTCTTTTTCAAATCTTGGTACATTTTGGTGCTACCTGGGTGGATAGCATAATTTGACTTATGAGCCTCATCAAGAATTGTTCGTCTTAGATGTCGATGGCCTTTAAACAACAAAGAACCATCTTCTTTTACTGAGAAGTCCGAACTGATGCCTTCCCTCACGTCTTGATGGATCTTTGTAAATGCTGGATCTTTCATCTGTAGATCGTGGATATACTCAAATATCACTGGCTTTACTGATATGTTAGCCAAAAAGGATCCAGTGTCCTTTGACTCAATGTTCGCATCATAGGTTGCCAAGTCTTCCAATAATTTCCATCGGTGCATACCCAAAATCAAAGAAGCTATCTGAGCTGAACCTTTCCGACTCAATGCATCGGCTACTACATTCGCCTTGCCTGGATGGTATTGTATGGAGCAATCGTAATCCTTGAGGAATTCCATCCATCTGCGCTGTCTCATGTTGAGCTCTTTCTGTGTAAATAGGTATCGGAGGCTCTTATGATCGGTGAATATTTCAAAAGTCTCACCATATAAATAATGTCTCCAAATCTTCAGCGCAAAAATGACTGCTGCCAGTTCTAAGTCATGAGTCGGGTAATTCTTCTCGTGTTCTTTCAGCTGTCTTGATCCGTAAGCTATCACCTTCTTGTGTTGGTTGAGCACACAACCCAGGCCATTGGATGATGCGTCGCTGTACACGGCGTATCCTCCACTGCCTGAAGGAATCGCTAATACTGGAGCCAAAGTGAGTCTCGTTTTGAGTTCTTGGAAACTCTTCTCACATGCCTCACTCCACTCAAACCTTGAATCTTTTTGTGTAAGCTTTGTGAGAGGTCCCGATATCTTTGAAAACCCCTCAACGAAACGTCGATAATAGCCTGCTAAGCCCAGAAAACTTCGGACATCGGTCCTTTGTCTTTGGCTCCCATTTAACTCGCTTCTATCTTTCTTGGATCTACTGTGACACCATGCTTTGAGACGACATGTCCCAAAAGCTAACTTCTTCCAACCAAAACTCACACTTCTTTGAGTTTGCGTCGATTGGTGTTCACGTAGCGTCTGTAGAGCAATCCTCAAATGTTCTTCGTGTTCCGTCTTGGATTTGGAGTATATTAGTATGTCATCAACAAACACTACAACGTAGGAGTCCAAGTGTGGTTTAAACACACGGTTCATCAGATCCATAAATGACGCTGGAGCATTCGTTAATCCAAACGGCATCACAAGGAATTCATAGAGTCCATACCGTGTCCGGAAGTCGCCTTCGATTGTCCTCGACTTTGACTCAAGAATCGATGATACCGGATCTCGATCGATCTTAGAAAAATACCTTGCTCCTTGCGTTGATCGAATAGATCGTCTATTCTAGGCAAAGGGTAGCGGTTCTTCACGTGAGTTTGTTCAATTCTTGATAGTCAATGCATAACCGCATTGACCCATCCTTCTTCTTGACAAACAAGACCGGTGCTCCCCATGGAGACACGCCTTCGGTCTAACAAACCCCTTGTCCATAAGCTCTTGTAGTTGTTCCTTCAATTCCTTTAACTCAATGAGCCATTCTATAAGGTGCTTTGAAATAGGCTCCGTTCACGGTGCTAAGTCAATGGCGAATTCTACTTCTCTTTCGGAGGTAATCCGGGCAATTCTTTCCGAAACACGTCTGAAGTCCCGCTTTGCTATCTAAAATGACGTTCTTTTCTTCCTTGTCCTCCTTTAAGAATGCTAGTATCCATCGCAACCCTTTCGATCATTTCTACGGCCCTTCATCACGAGATCAATGGCACAGATGACGACCTCACTCCTTGAAACCGAAATGATCTTCTTGTGTTGGGTCTGAAAATAACTACCTTGTTCTTGCAATCGACGGTCGCACAATGCTGCGCCAACCAGTCCATGCCAAGGATCACATCAAACCCTTGCATGTCTAATAAGACGTCTTTGCTTCTAGTTCATGCACCTCCAAATCTTGAACTGCTACGATGATGGATTTGCAAGCTAACTCCGTGTCTACTAACTCTCCAGTCGGAATAGACACAGATAGGACGAAATCCAACGTCTCTGGGACAATCTTCATCTTCTTAGCGAAACGTGGAGTGACGAATGAATGGGTAGACCCGGGGTCTATCAACACTCGAGCGTCATATCCACCGAAGCATCCTTTTTCATATATATTTAGAGTACCTATAGTATACATACACACATACAATAATTTACACATCAATTTACACCCTCAATTTATATACAGCTTTTTGTATACAAGAAAATAATCTATTCAATTCCTAATGTATGCTCCTTCTCTATCTAAAGTTTTAATGAAATGAAAATTTTCTTTAATTCTAAAAGGAATCTCACCTTGGATGACGTCATGCACGTTCCCTGCTTCCTGAGCAGTGACTGCATAGGCTCTCCCCTGAACGACCGGTTTCCTTGCTTGAATTGGTCGTGGTGCTGCAACTGAAACCGTCTTTCTTTTATCTGTCTCGGGGCAATCCTTGATCAAGTGGCCCACCTTGCCACATCGGAAACAGCCCCTAGTTCCCAATCTACAGTCCACCATCCTATGAGGCTTGCCACATTTTGCGCAAGTCTCCCGAGGTGCGGAAGAAACGACGAGAACCACTGTAAGGCTGGCGCCGAGACATGGCGGTGGCTCTCATAGCGAATAGGTCTCCCCGACGCAAGTAATGGAAACCTCGGTTGGTATTGTTGTTGTTGCTGTTGTGCCGGTCTTCCGAAACCCCCTTGAAACTGTGGTCTCTGATTCTGGCCCATGAACCTCGGCTTTTTGTTCACCGGTTCATAGTGCGCCGTTCTTCCTTGTTCGTTTCCTCCTCTCTCGCTCCTCTCATCGATATCTGTTATTATTTTCCTCTTCTACAACTAACGCCTTGCTCATGACCTTTTCATAGGTCCTCAGTTGAAATGTAGCTACGCCTCCCCTAACCTCAGGCTTCAAACCTTGCTGAAACCTCTTGGACTTCATCACTTGAGCGTGTCCGAGCAAACGGCAAGTCGTAGAAACTCTACCCCGTATTCTCTCACTGTCATTCTCCCTTGTACTAACTGCAAAAATTGTATCTCTAGTTGGTTTCTCACCACTTCTGGAAAATATTGTTTGTTGAACTCCTCAACAAACTCCTCCCAAGTCCAAGGCAACTCTGGGGTCTCCTGAGCCCGAGTCCGTATCACAGACTTCCACCAAGGCCCAGCCTCCCCATCCAACATGTAAGCTGGCCATCTTACACTCTCATCTTCCGTGCAAGTTAGCACGCTAAAGACTTTCTCCATTTCCATCAGCCAATTCTCTGCCATCGTGTTAAATGAAGGAGGTCTCATCCTCCTAAACTCAGAATGATGAGGGCACAGCAACGCAGTCCTACAGTGGTGTAGGTGGTCACTCTTTCTCGACGCAGGAGCTGCAAAGGATGCGGCTTGTTGTGCCATGGCAGCTGCCATAGTCTCCATAGTGTGCATCATCCTTTGTCGCTCCTCTCTATCTTCTTGTCTTTCTCTCACTCTTTCTTGCTCTCTTAGATCTTGATCCTGATGGTCTCGATCCTCTTCCTCCCATCGCTCACTACTACGCCTCGGGGCCTCG
The DNA here is from genome assembly GCA_021018995.1 of Chloranthus sessilifolius. Lineage (NCBI taxonomy): Eukaryota > Viridiplantae > Streptophyta > Magnoliopsida > Chloranthales > Chloranthaceae > Chloranthus > Chloranthus sessilifolius. Next base: position 56,238,998 of record CM037590.1, on the reverse strand, counting down.
GCACTCTATTGGTAGGAGAGATGTAACCATCTCCACTACGTAGACTTCTTTGATTGCCTCCCCTTGGTCGGCCTCTCCCTCTAGCTGGCATTGCGGCTGCATTTGAAACTAAAGTTTCGTTAGCAGAAGCCCCTATGTTCTGACGAAAGAACCCTTGTCAGAATTGCTAAAAGAAAAATAGCTTTGATACTAATCGTGATGCGGATTTCGACTCAAACCCGTGCCATCAGCACGATCATCTTGACCGTGCCCTTAGCTAAGCACGGAACACTGGCATATCAAGCATCAAAAGTACTATAATTGAAATTGCAGAATTTAAATCTATATTAATTAACTTTCCAAAAGACAGTTCTACCCTCATGCCCCTACATGAATGGAGAACCGATCCGAACCATCGATGATAGAAAATCATCACGGATGGTTCGTCCCAAAGAATAATCCAAAACCTTATATACATGGTTTTCACAAAATCAAGGCTTGACATACCAAGCCGTACAAAGCTCTCAATAAAATCCCTCAAAGTGGCACAGCGGAGTCCTCTAGAAGAAGTCCTCTGGAGGTGGCTCCAACTCACCCTCGTAAGGTCCGATCACGATCGTCTCCTCAAGCCTCTCAAAGAATGCTAATAGTGGACTGCGACTAGTCTATAGGGTGAGCTACATCCTAGCTCAATAGGAAACAAACACGCTTGAACATATAAATTATAACTCACATGTATTCCATGATATATGCATGATGGATCTATGCAATTGTTAATGGAGCGGTTTAAAAGCATTTCGTTTCTCAGTAATTACTTGTATTTTCATTTACTCATGAAAATCATGAAAAGGCCTAAAGCAAAACTTAAACTTTCAACTTAAGTAATCCCCGAGCAATATAGCATCGAGCCCCGATGAGATACCCTTCATCGTCATCTATATAGACAGTTTTTAATGTATTCCCTGGGAATACCATATAGTACCCAAGCCCCTTTCCCCTGGGGATTGGTGGCGGGGTTTCACTTGTCTCAATCAACACCCCTGGGGTGTGCTTACTATGTACGGATAAGCCTCCGCACTGGCCTACGGTTTCGCCGCCGTATCGGTCACGGATATCCTGCCGTGTCAGTCGTGGATATCCCGCCACGTCGGTGGGGTAACCTATCAAACCTCAAATAACAAAAATATCGGTGCCTTACATATAGTTATTCACCGTGTAAGTGTGCTATCTTATATCAGTTAGGCCCTATCAAACATGATTCAATCCTTGGATACATCCCTGGGATGTATCCATTTACTTGCATCACACCTGATGCTCTTATCTCTTTACTTCTTCATCCCCTGGGGATGGCTCGTTAGTTTACTCTTATGAATATCACACACACACACATTTCACAATTCTTTAAGCAGTAAAATATTTGAATGGAAATCTATATCACTACATACATGCTCTTGTAAAATAAAGTACATGTTCAAGGTGTTCCCTACCTTAGGTCTCTATCGATTCAATGCATCAAGGTCCCACTCGGCTCCTTGTGCCCACTTTCATACGTATCACCTATGATACCATTAAACACACTCGAAACGTCACTAAAGATGTAATGAATAAGTCTCAAGACCCCCCTAGAGTCTTGAAGTAAGAATCAAAAGTCAACAAAAACTAAGTCAGTCGACTAGTCGAGTTCTTGGTTAGACTAGTCGAAATCCAACTCGACTAGTCGATTCTCAAAATCGATTAGTCGAGGTCCAATTTCGATTAATCGATTCTCCAAATCGATTAGTCGAAATCCCCTGTTCTAACTGTCCAATTTTTCCTTAAATAATTGATCATACAAAATCGACTAATCGAGTCCAATTCGATTAGTCGAAATCCTTACTCGACTAGTCGAAATCCAATTTCGACTGGTCGATTTCCCTTAACCCATTTTTACTCCTCACTGGAGGCTCTCAGTCGACTAGTCGACACCCAAACTCGACTAGTCGAAACTCAAAGTCGACTAATCAAAATTCAATTCGATTAGTCGAATTCGTGGTCATCTGACTTTTCAACTTCTTGGCGAATTTCGATTAATCGAATCCCAATTTCGATTAGTCGAAATCCCCAGATTCAGCCTTCTTTGGCTGTTCTTCCCCAATCTTTTCTCAGTTATTTTCTAAGCAATATTCTTACAATTTCCACCCATTTTAACCACAATTTACTCTATAAATCTACACCATTTATTTACAAGAATCTCACCTTAAATCAACCTCAAATTGATTTAAATGTAGGGTTGGAAGGTTAGGGTTTCCAGCTTTTGTCTGAACAGATCCTCCGCGTCGAATCCGGCGCTTTGATTGCAAGAAATCCCCTTCCAACAACTTGCAATAATTTCTCACTAGCTCCTTTACTCCTCTCTTTCTCTCTCTCTCTCTTCTTTACTCCTCTCAACCACCAAAATATGAAAATTAGGGTTTTCAACCCTTTTTATCTTATCTCTTTTCTCGGTGTGGAGCACATACACACCCATCGGTGTATGTTACTCTATACACTCCTCTATCTCTCCACTCTTCTACACTGGTTCACACATCACATCCGCTCATCTCACCTTAAGTTCATCAATGAACTATCTCATGGTTAAACCTAAGACCAATCGGGCACGAATCCCGAGGTCCTCGTTTGACGTGATTTTTCGGGTTATTACATTATTTTCCTCCAAAACCCTCTCTCACTCTATCCACATTTATGGGACAAGAAGATGATCATAGTGATGGACGTCAAAGATGAGAAATTAACCAAAGAAATATTGACGTGGCTCAAAGTACACAATTGTGGGTTTTCTCAACATTGTTCTTATGATTGAACTGTACCAATATTTTATTTTTAGCTAACACAGTCTCTTTTTTTTCTCAAAATTTATGGGATAAGCAGATGATGATACGTACGGCTCAATCAAAGTACCAAACTGTGGGCTTTTGACGCAGCTCAATCTAAGTACGCAACTGAGGGTCTTCTCAACGGTGTTCTTGAGTTTGAATCAGACCAATATTTTATTTCTAGCTAACTCATTCTCTCCCTCCATTTTTGATACAAGAAGATGATATAGTGATGGATATCAAAGAAGAGAAAATGGTCAAAGCAATATGGACGCGGCTCAATCAAAGTACACAACTGAGGGCTTTCTCAGCGGCGTTCTTATGTTTGAATCGGACCAATATTTTATTTTCAGCCAAAACTCTCTCTCTCTTTCTCCACATTTATGGAACAAGAAGATCATAGTGATGGACGTCAAAGATGAGAAAATGGCCAAAAAACTATTGACGTGGCTCAATCAAAGTACACAATTGACAATGTTCTCAACAGTGTTCTTAAGTTTGAACCGTACCAATAATTTATTTTTAGCTAACACGGTCTCTTTTTTTTCTCAAAATTTATGAGACTAGCAGATGATGATACATATTCATAGATCAAAGAAGAGAAAATGGCCAGAGCAATATTGACACGACTCAGTCAAAGTACCCAACTGAGGGCTTTCGCAGAGGTGTTCTTATGTTTGAACAGGACCAATATTTTATTTTCAGCCAAAACTCTCTCTCTCCACATTTATAGGACAAGAAGATGATCATAGTGATGGACGTCAAAGATGAGAAAATGGCCAAAGAAATAATGATGCGGCTCAATAAAAGTGTACAATTGAGGGTTTTCTCAACGGTGCTCTTATGTTTGAACCGTACAAATATTTAATTTTTTGCTAACGCAGTCTCTTTTTTTCTCAAAATTTATGGGACAAGCAGATGATGATACATAGTGCTGGACATCAAAGAAGAGAAAATGGCCAAAGCAATATTGACGCCGCTCAATCAAAATACCCAACAGAGGCCCGGTTCTTATGTTTGAACCGGTCCAATATTTTATTCCTAGCCAATATTGTCTCTCTCTCCAGAGTTATGGGATAAGAATAAGATGATACTGATGGACGTCAAAGTAGAGAGAATGATCAAATCAGCATTGATGCATGCGGCTACAATATCTTGCAAAGTCACTGTGCTACAATATCTTGTGTACTTCCAAAGTTTCATTTTGGTCTAACAAAATAGCTATCATTTTCTCAGTAGTGTTCTTATGTTTGAATCTAAGTATGCAACTGAGGGTCTTCTCAACGGAGTTCTTGAGTTTGAATCGGACAAATATTTTATTTCAATCTAACACACACTCTCCCCCCATTTTTGGTACAGGAAGATGATATAGTGATGGATATCAAAGAAGAGAAAATGGTCAAAGCAATATTGACGCGGCTCAATCAAAGTACACAATTGAGGGCTTTCTCAGCAGTGTTCTTATGTTTGAACCGGACCAATATTTTATTTTCCAAAACTCTCTCTCTCTCTCTCCACATTTATGGGATACGAAGATGATCATAGTGATGGACCTCAAAGATAAGTACACAATTGAGGGTTTTCTCAACGGTGTTCTTATGATTGAACCGTACCAATATTTTATTTTTAGCTAACGCACTCTCTTTTTTTTCTCAACATTTACGGAACATGCAGATGATGATACATAGTGATGGACATCAAAGAAGAGAAAATGACAAAATTAATATTGACGCGGATCAATCAAAGTACCCAACTGAGGGCTTTGTCAGAGGCGTTCTAAAGTTTGAACCAGGCTAATATTTTATTCCTAGCCAATATTGCCTCTCTCTCCACATTTTTGAGATAAGATGATGATGTTACTGATGGACGTCACAGTAGAGAGAATGACCAAATTAGCATTGATGCATGTGGCAACAATATCTTGTGGTTCAAAATCACTGTGCTACAATATCTTGTGTACAATATCACTGTGTCAATGCAAAATTGACACGGCTCAATCTAAGTATGCAAATGAGGGTCTTCTCAATGGTGTTCTTCAGATTCAATCGGACGAAAATTTTATTTCTAGCTAACACACTCTCTCCCCCCATTTTTGGTACAAGAAGATGATATAGTGATGGATATCAAAGAAGAAAAAATGGTCAAAGCAATATTAACGCGACTCAATCAAAGTACACAACTGAGGGCTTTCTTAGCGGTGTTCTTATGTTTGAACCGGACCAATATTTATTTTCAGCCAAAACCCTCTCTCTCTCTCCACATTTATGGGACAAGAAGTTGATCATAGTGATGGACGTCAAAGATGAGAAAATGACTAAAGAAATATTGATGCGGCTCAATCAAAGGACACAATTGAGGGTTTTATCAACGTCTTTTTTTTTTCTCAACATTTATGGGACAAGCAGATGATGATAAATAATAATGGACATCAAAGAAGAGAAAGTGGCCAAAGCAATATTGACGGGGCTCAATCAAAGTACCCAACTGAGGACTTTCTCAGAGACGTTCCTATATTTGGACTGGGCCAATATTTTATTCCTATGCAATATTGTCTCTCTCTCTCTCTCTCTACATTTATGGGATAAGAAGATGATGATACTAATGGACGTCGAAGTAGAGAAAATCAATGTTCTACAATATCTTGTGCACTTCCAAAGTTTAATTTTGGTCTAACAAAATAGCTATCATTTTCTTTCCATTCTTCTTATGTTTGAATTAGACCAATATTTATAGTGATGAACATTAAAGAAAAGAAAATGGCCAATGAAAAATTGACGTGACTCAATGTAATTACGTAACTGAGGGTCTTCTCAACGGTATTCGTTAGTTTGAATGAAAAGAAAGTGGTCAAAGCAATATTGATGCGACTCAATCAAAGTATACAACTGAGGGCTTTCTTAGCGGTGTTCTTATATTTGAACCGGACCAATATTTTATTTTCAGCCAAAACTCTCTCTCCTCTCTCCACATTTATGGGACAAGAAGATGAGCATAGTGATGGACGTCAAAGATGAGAAAATGGCCAAAGAAATATTGGCGCGACTCAATCAAAGTACATAATTGAGGGTTTTCTCAACGGTGCTCTTATGTTTTAACTGTAACAATATTTTATTTTTAGCTCATGCAATCTCTTTTTTTTCTCAACATTTATGGAACAAGCAGATGATGATACATAGTGATAGACAGTACTCAACTGAGGGCTTTCTCAGAGGCGTTCTTATGTTTGAACCGGGCCAATATTTTATTCCTAGCCAATATTGTCTCTCTCTCTCTCCACATTTATGCGATAAGATGATGATGATACTGATGGACGTCAAAGTAGAGAAAATGACCAAATTAGTATTGATGCATGTGGCTACAATATCTTGTGGTTCAAAATCACTCTGACGGCTCAATCTAAGTACGCAGCTGAGGGTCTTCTCAATGGTGTTTTTGAGTTTCAATCGGACCAAAATTTTATTTCTAGCTAACACACTCTCTCTCCCCATTTTTGGTAGAAGAAGATGATATAGTGATGGATATCAAATAAGAGAAAATGGTTAAAGCAATATTGACGCGGCTCAATCAAAGTACACAACTGAGGGCTTTGTCAGTGGTGTTCTTATGTTTGAACCGGACCAATATTTTGTTTTCAGCCAAAACTCTTTCTCTCTCTCTCTCTCCACATTTATGGCACAAGAAGACCATAGTGATGGACGTCAAAGATGAGAAAATGACCAAAAATCTATTGACGCGGCTCAATCAAAGTAGACAATTGACGGTTTTCTCAACGGTGTTCTTATGTTTGAACCATACAAATATTTTATTTTTAGCTAACGCAGTCTCTTTTTTTTCTCAAAATTTATGGGACAAACAGATGATGATAAATAGCGATGGACATCAAAGAAGAGGAAATGGACAAAGCAATATTGACAAGGCTCAATCAAAGTACCCAACAGTGGGCTTTTGACATGACTTAATCTATGTACGCAGCTGAGGGGGGTTTTCTTGAGTTTGAATCGGGCCAATATTTTATTTCTAGCTAACACACTCTTTCCCCCCATTTTTGGTACAAGAAGCTGATATAGTGACGGATATTAAAGAAGAGAAAATGGTCAAAGCAATATTAACGCGGCTTAATCAAAGTACACAACTGAGGGCTTTCTCAGCGGTGTTCTTATGTTTGACCTGGACCAATATTTTATTTTCAGTCAAAACTCTCTCTCTCAACATTTATGGCACAAGCAGATCATAGTGATGGACATCAAAGATGAGAAATTGGCCAAAAAACTATTGACGCGGCTCAATTAAAGTACACAATTGACGATTTTGTCAACAGTGTTCATGTTTGAACCGTACCAATATTTTATTTTTAGCTAACGCAGTCTTTTTTTTTTCTCAAAATTTATGGGACCAGCAGATGATGATACATAAGTACCCAACTATGTGCTTTTGACGCGGCTCATTCTAAGTATGCAACTGAGGGTCTTCTCAACGGTGTTCTTGAGTTTGAATCGGACCAATAGTTTGCTTCTAGCTAACACACTCTCTCCCCCCATTTTTGGTACAAGAAGATGATATAGTGATGATGTTTGGACCGGACCAATATTTTATTTTCAGCCAAAACCCTCTCTCTCTCTCTCCACATTTATGGCGCAAGAAGATCATAGTGATGATCGTCAAAGATGAGAAAATGGCCAAAAAATTATTGACGCGGTTCAATCAAAGTACACAATTGACGATTTTCACAACAGCGTTCTTATGTTTGAACCGTACCAATATTTTATTTTTAGCTAACACAGTCTCTTTTTTTTCTCAACATTTATGGGACAAGCAGGTGATGATAATTAATAATGGACATCAAAGAAGAGAAAATGGCCAAAGCAATATTGACGTGGCTCAATCAAAGTACCCAACTGAGGACTTTCTCAGAAGCGTTCTTATGTTTGGACCGGGCCAATATTTTAGTCCTAGCCAATATTGTCTCTCTCTCTACATTTATGGTATAAGAAGATGATGATACTAATGGATGTCGAAATAGAGAAAATGGCCAGACCAGTATTGATGCATGCGTCTACAGTATCTTATAGCTATCATTTTCTCACCATTGTTCTTATGTTTGAATCAGACCAATATTGATAGGGATGAACATTATGGGACAAGAAGTTGATCATAGTGATGGACGTCAAAGATGAGAAAATGACTAAAGAAATATTGATGCGGCTCAATCAAAGTACACAATTAAGGGTTTTATCAACGGTGTTCTTATTTTTTATTTTTAGGTAACGCAATCTTTTTTTTTTTCTCAACATTTATGGGACAAGCAGATGATGATAAATAATAATGGACATCAAAGAAGAGAAAATGGCCAAACCAAAATTGACGCGGGTCAATCAAAGTACCCAACTGAGGACTTTCTCAAAGGCGTTCTTATGTTTGGACCGGGCCAATATTTTATTCCTAGCCAATATTGTCTCTCTCTCTACATTTATGGGATAAGATGATGCATGCGGCTACAATATTTTGTGATTCAAAATCAATGTTCTACAATATCTTGTGCACTTCCAAAGTTTAATTTTGGTCTAACAAAATAGCTATCATTTTCTCACCATTGTTATTAAAGAAATATTGATGCGGCTCAATCAAAGTACACAATTGAGGGTTTTCTCAATGGTGCTCTTATGTTTGAACCGTACCAATATTTTATTTTTAGCTAACGCAGTCTTTTTTTTTCTCAAAATTTATGGGACAAGCAGATGATGATACATAGTGATGGACACCAAAGAAGAGGAAATGGCCAAACCACTATTGACGCGACCCAATCAAAGTACCCAACTGAGGCCTGATTCTTATGTTTGAACCGGACCAATATTTTATTCCTAGCCAATATTGTCTCTCTCTCCACATTTATGGGATATGAAGAAGATGATACTGATAGACGTCAAAGTAGAGAGAATGACCAAGTCAGTATTGATGCATGCAGCTACAATATCTTGTGGTTCAAAGTCATTGTGATACAATATCATGTGTACTTCCAAAGTTTAATTTTGGTCTAACAAAATAGCTATCATTTTCTCAGTAGTGTTCTTATGTTTATATCAGACCAATGTTGATAGTGATGAACATTAAAGAAAACAAAATGGCCAATGCAAAATTGGGGCGGCTCAATCTAAGTACGCAACTGAGGGTCTTCTCAACTGTGTTCTTGAGTTTAAATCCGACCAATATTTTATTTCTAGCTAGCACACACTCTCCCCCCATTTTTGGTACAAGAAGATGATATAGTGATGAATATCAAAGAGGAAAAAATGGTCAAAGCAATATTGATGTGGCTCAATCAAAGTACACAACTGAGGGCTTTCTTAGCAGTGTTCTTATGTTTGAATCGGGCCAATATTTTATTTTCAGCCAAAACTCTCTCTCTCTCTCTCTCGACATTTATGGGACAAGAAGATGATCATAATGATTGACATCAAAGATGAGAAAATGACCAAAGAAAAATTGATACGGCTCAATCAAAGTACACAATTGAGGGTTTTCTCAATGGTGTTCTTATGTTTGAACCGTACCAATATTTTATTTTTAGCTAAAGCATTCTATTTTATATCTCAACATTTATGGAACAAGCAGATGATCATACATAGTGAAGGACATCAAAGAAGAGAAAATGGCTAAAACAATATTGACACGGCGCAATCAAAGTACTCAACTAAGGGCTTTCTCAGCGGTGTTCTTATGTTTGAACCGGGTCAATATTTTATTCCAAAGCCAATATTGTCTCTCTCTCCAAATTTATGCGATAAGATGTCAAATTTGAGAAAATGACCAAATTAGTATTGATACATGTGGCTACAATATCTTGTGGTTCAAAATCACTTTGCTACAATATCTTGTGTACAATATCACTGTGCCAATGCAAAATTGACATAGCTCAACATAAGTACGCAAATGAGGATCTTCTCAACGGTGTTCTTGAGTTTCAATCGGACCAAAATTTTATTTCTAGCTAACACACACTCTCCCCCCATTTTTGGCAGTGATAGATATCAAAGAAGAGAAAATGGTCAAAGCAATATTGACGCGACTCAATCAAAGTACACAACTGAGGGCTTTCTCAGCAGTGTTCTTATGTTTGAACCGGATCAATATTTTATTTTCAGCCTCTCTTTCTCTCCACATTAATGGGACAAGAAAGCAGATGATGATAAATAGTAATGGACATCAAAGAAGAGAAAATGGCCAAAGCAATATTGACATGGCTTAATCAAAATGCCCAACTGAGGGCTTTCTCAGAGGCATTCTTATGTTTGGACCAGGCCAATATTTTATTCCTAGTTCCTAGACAATATTGACTCTCTCTCTACATTTATGGGATAAGAAGATGATGATACTAATGGATGTCAAAGTAGAGAAATGACCAAACCAATATTGATGCATGCTGCTTCAATATTTTGTAATTTAATTTTGGTCTAACAAAATAGATATCATTTTTTCACCATTGTTCTTATGTTTGAATCAGACCAATATTGATAGTGATGAACATTAAAGAAAAGAAAATGGCCAATGAAAAATTGACGCCGCTCAATCAAAGTTCGCAACTGACGATCTTCTCAACGGTATTCGTTAGTCTGAATCAAACCAAAATTTTATTTCTAGCTAACACTCTCTCTCCCCTCATTCTTGGTACAAGAATATGATATAGTGATTGATATTAAAACAGAGAAAGTAGTCAAAGCAATATTGACGCGGCTCAATCAAAGTACACAACTGAGGGCTTTCTCAGCGGTGTTCTTATGTTTGAACCATACCAATATTTTATTTTAAGCCAAAACTCTCTCTCTCTCTCTCCATATTTATGGGACAAGAAGATGATCATAGTGATAATAAAAGATGAGAAAATGGCCAAAGAAATATTGACGCGGCTCAATCAAAGTACACAATTGAGGGATTTCTCAATGGTGTTCTTATGTTTGAACCGCACCAATATTTTATTTTTAGCTAATGCAGCCTCTTTTTTTTTCTCAACATTTACGGAACAAGCAGATGTTGATACATAGTGAAGGACATCAAAGAAGAGAAAATGACCAAAACAATATTGACGCGGCTCAATCAAAGTACTCAACTGAGGGCTTTCACAGAGGCGTTCTTATGTTTGAACCGGGCAAATATTTTTTTCCTAGCCAATATTGGCTCTCTCTCTCCACATTTATGCGATAAGAAGATGATGATACTGATGGACGTTAAAGTAAAGAAAATGATCAAATTAGTATTGATGCATGTGGCTATAATATCTTGTGGTTCAAACTAAGTACTCAATGGCGTTCTTGAGTTTCAATCGGACAAAAATTTTATTTCTAGCTAACACACTCTCTCCCCCCATTTTTGATACAAGAAGATGATATAGTGATGGATATCGAAGAAGAGAAAATGGTCAAAGCAATATTGATGCGGCTCAATCAAAGTATACAACTGAGGGCTTTCTCAGCGGTGTTCTTATGTTTGAATCGAACCAATATTTTATTCTCAGCCAAAACTCTCTCTCTCTCTCCACATTTATGGGACAAGAATAGTGATGGATTTCAATGATGAGAAAATGGCCAAAGAAATATCCGGCTCAATCAAAGTACACAATTGAAAGTTTTGTGATAGCCCGACTTTTCTCCTTCTCTTAAATGGAAAAGGTCGCGCCGTCAGATCATCTACCATGATCCTTTCTTACGAGTACATCATGTACAAAGTTTTATAATTGCGGAAGCGATTTAAAATAACACTGATACGGAGAAATATGGATCAACTGATATCCATTCCTTTATCTAAAGCAGTATCTCAAACCACACTGCTGTTTATACATGTTTAAAACCACTTCTCTCTCTCTCTAACCTATTTCGAAAAGAATTCTTCCACAGAACCTTCCTCCTCATCTCCCTTGTCCTCTTCCTGATGGTAGGTAGGATCAGTCTCGTGCTCAAGGACCTGAGCAATATCTGCAGCTAAGACATAAAGTCATTGGATGAGCTATCATCAAAGCTCAGCAGAGAAAATTAAATGCTAATTTATATGTTACATTATCAATTCATGTCTAGATGCATGATAAAAATGAAGCACATGTCATCTTATCTTAGTTCTAGTTTAGCATCAATCTATCCTAGCAGCATAGAATAGAACAAGCACTAAATTATGCAATTATTGTATCATGCTGACAAAATACGAGCAATTTCACTGACAAGGCATCATGCGAGATAATTTTAAGAAATCATGCTGAAACAAGACATGTACATGAACAAGAAATAAGAAAATCAAGCTCCCAAGTTAGCGGGATCACTTGGACCGAGATATTATGTGACAGCCCGGATTTCGGCACCCCGAAACTCGTGCCATCAGCACGATCATCTTGACCGTGCCCTTTAGCTAAGCACGGAACACTGGTATATCAAGCATCAAAAGTAAAATAAACGAACTTTCGAAATTTTAAATCTATATTAATTAACTCCCCAAAAGACAGTTCTACCCTCATACCTCTGTATGAATGGAGAACCGATCCGAACCATCGATGATAGCAATCATCACGGATGGTTCGTCCCAAAAGAATAATCCCATCTATATATATATACATGGTTTAAACAAAATCAAGGCTTGACATACCAAGCCATCCAAAAACTCTCTCCAAAATCCCTCAAAGTGGCACAACGGAGTCCTCTAGAAGAAGTCCTCTGGAGGTGGCTCCAACTCTACCGTCAGAAGGTCCCACTCACGGGATCATGCCTCAAGCCAAATGCTAGTAGTGGACCATGACGATAGTCTATGGGGTGAGCTACATCCTAGCTCAATAGGGAACAAACACAGTTGAACATATAAATTATGACTCACATATATTCCATGATATGCCATGCATGATGTGTCTATGCAATTATTGATGAAACAGTTAGAAAGTATTTCGTTTTACTGTTGATTACATATGTTTTCATTTACTCATGAATGATGCTGAAAAGGCCTAAAGCAAAACTTAAACTTTCAACTTAAGTAATCCCCGAGCAATATAGCATCGAGCCCCGACGAGATACCCATCATCGTCATCTATATAGACAGTTTTAACCGTATTCCCTGGGAATACAAATAGTACCCAAGCCCCTTTCCCCTGGGGATTGGTGGCGGGGTTTCACTTGTCTCAATCAACACCCCTGGGGTGTGCTTACTATGTACGGATAAGCCTCCGTGACCGCCTACGGTTCATTCGCCAGACGGCCATTTGGATATCCCGCTGTCGCCGTGGATATCCCGCCACGCTATGGGTACCCTATCAAACCTCAAATAACAAAAATATCGGTGCCTTACATATAGTTATTCACCGTGTAAATGTGCTATCTTATATCAGTTAGGCCCTATCAAACATTATTCAATCCTTGGATACATCCCTGGGATGTATCCATTTACTTGCATCACACCTGATGCTCTTATCTCTTTACTTCTTCATCCCCTGGGGATGGCTCATTATGATTACTCTTATGGGTGTCACACACACACACTTTTCACAAACTCTTAAGAAATAAACATTTGAATTGAGTTCTATATCACTACATACATGCTCTTGTAAAATAAAGTACATGTTCAAGGTGTTCCCTACCTCAAGTCTTCGTTTGATCAATGCATCAAGGTCCCACGTGGCTCCTTGTGCACTAGTCCACACGTACCACCTATGGTACCATATAACAGGTGAAACACATCACAAAGGATGCAATAAGGAAGGTATAAGATCCCCCAAGAATCTTAAAGTCAAACCCAAAAGTCAACATAATTTATGTCAGTCGATTAATCGAACTCCAAAATCGATTAATCGAATCTGATTCGATTAATCGATTTCCAAAATTGATTAATCGAAGGTCAATATCGATTAATCGAAGCAATTTCGATTAATCGAAATTCTCCTTTTCGCAAAGTCCATTCTCGCTCGAATAATGAAGTTTTCATTCGATTAATCGAATCCAATTTCGATTAATCAAATTCTTCTTTTCAAAGTAATTTCACCGCTCGGTCAGCCTAGTTTTCATTCGATTAATCAATCCAATTTCGATTAATCGAAATTCTTCTTTCGCAAAGTAGACTCATCAATAAATGAGTTTCACAAGTTGATTAATTGATCCCAAATCGACATCGAAACTAAATCGATTAATCAAAATCCCATTTCGATTAGTCGATTTTCCTCAAGTCATTTCCCCACAGGTCCCTTTGAGAGTTCTCGATTCGATTGATCGATCCCCAAATCGATTAATGAAATCCAAAATCGATTAATCGAAATCAAATTGATTAATCGAAATCGAGAATCCTCGACTTTTCAACTTCTTGGCCAATTTCGATTAATCGAAATCCAATTTCGATTAATCGAAATTGTCAGATTCAGCCCCTTTTCGAGCTGTTCTTCCTAATCTTCTTTCACACTTTTTCTTCTATTTTTCTAAGCCATTATCCTAAGATTTAAACTATTTTCAACTACCATTTAGCCTCTATAATCTATGGATTTGATTTACAAAATTTTACCTTGAATCAATCTCAAATTGATTTCAAATCTAGGGTTGGAAGGCTAGGGTTCCTTTAGCTTTTCAAATGATCCTCGTTGAATCAGCCTCTTTAATACTTGGATCCTTCCTTCCTCAACTAGCCTTTACTCCTTGCATTAATCACTCTTTTTACTCTCTCTCTCTCTCTTCTTTACTCTCCTTCAACAACCCAAAATACCTATCTAGGGTTATTAAACCCTTTTATCCTATTCTTCACTTGTGAGTTGAGCACATACACCGCGGTAGGTGTATGCGACTTCCTATTTACAACACACACCACGAAATCACTCAAGCTATCACATCTCGTCCGTTCATCACATTCTATGCTAACTCATGATCTCCTGATTGGTCAAACTTGTGACCAATCGGGCACGGATCCCGAGGTCATAGTTTAGCGTGATTTTTTTTGGGCTATTACATATTAAGCCCCTGAGCTAGGTTAACAGGGTCCCTTGACTAACGAAGTCAACATGAAATAAACAAGTATCAGGAATCAAGACGTGACCATGTACGAGAGCAAGCAAATGAGAACATCATCCACATATATATTAAATCACATGCTTGTATAACTGAGCATATAATGGAGCATAACTAAACTGAGATATGCATATAACTGAGCACAATTGAAGCATATAAATGAGCCCAACTTAACTTTCCCAAACCTGAATTATCACAGTTGAACTTTCAAAACTATCAACACGAGCATATTCAAAACTGACCTAGCATGGTCCTAAATTTTCAGCAAAATTGAGCTAACAAGTTATCTGTAATATCCCTGATATTTTCGGCATATTTTCGTTTACCTCGGTAAGCGTGCCCGGAAAATACTGTAGAATATTTTTGGACTTTTGGTAAGCTAAGGCTATGGTAAGACTAATGGCCAAAGGATTTGGTCTCGAGAGGTGTGCAAGTCATGTACGCAATGGCATACATAATAAGGATGTGTTAGTGGTTAGCATGGAATAAATCCCAAATTTAGTAGATAAGTTAAAGGGTTAAAATATCTAGATATTTGTTAGCTTGGTTTGGATATAAAAGAGATTGCAAGAGAAGCTTGCATCTCTCTCTCTCTCTCTCTCTCTCTCTCGTTGGAAAGGCTTAAAGAAAATAACCATTCAAGGTTATTTAAATTCCAGATCTAGGAAGAAAGAGAGATCCTCCTCCCATCTTGACCATTGATCGCATTGGTGATGGCCTTTGGATCAGTTTAAGCTATTGAAAGGGAAGGACAGGAGAAGACACCCATGTGCCTACAAATGCCTAAAGAAGAAGGGTTCTTGCCATTGAACCCTTGATTTAGAAAGCTGGTTAGAGCACAAATCGATGCGAAGGGACCTACCGTTGGGAGCCAAAAGAGGTATGTATTGAAATCTTTGTATGAAAATCAGGAGATTTTGTTAGAATTTTAGAACATGCATATGTGCAATAAAGAAGAGATCTAGAGATAAAAGTCGGGAAAAGAACGGGCATGCAAAATGCACGACCACGAAAATGAGATAATTCGATCACGATTTTAAAATCGATGGTAATTCTTTTTTCGTTCGATGCGTAATTTGAGAATTGATGGTCGATTTTGGATTCGACCATGGAATTGGAAACCGATGGTCCAATTCTGCCCTGACTTTTGGGTTCGAAAATTAGTTGGATTTTCTTCTTCCAAGCTTTCGGGTTAAATTTTGTAGCTTTATATTAACACTAAGGGTGTTAATATATGTAGGTTTTGTCTGTTGGATGTCCTTGGTGTGGACCGCTTTTGCATGCTTTTGAAACCGCTTGGTTAAGGTAGGGGAATCCTAATCTTCATTTGCATAAATTATAAGCACAAACTATGATAGACGAATTACTTGAAATGCGTTAATTTGATGATAATCTGTGCACATAGTATAAACAAAGCATGAATATACGACAACATCGTAAAATTAAACATTGTTAGAAACAAGAATCATTGGAAATCGAACTTGATTAAATTTGAATCGAACCTCGCTTAATTTTGAATCGTAACCTCGATTAATTTTGAATCAGAACCTCAGTTAACTTTGAATCAGAACTTTGAAAATCAGTATACGATATGAATAATAAGCTTGGATACGTGTTAGCATTTGCATTTGATTTTTGGTTCATACGTACGATGCCCTAGATTCCACCAACCGTGTTGACGGTAAAACTTTGGCGCAAGTTTCCCTCATAGCGTAGGGGCTTGTTGCATTTTCAAATGGGTTCATGAACCGATGGTCGAGGGTCTTCCCATCGGTCACGTAGTCCGCTCATGCTATAGGAAATTTGGGGATAAAATTAAGTTATAAATTTAAGACAAGAAGCATGCTAAATCTTTTGAACACTTTAGATTATATTATCGAGTTTGACTCGAGATTAGAACTGGAGATTTAATTTGAAAAGCATCATTGAAAAACCATATTTAATTCGATTTCGTCTTTTGAAAACTTTTACTTATAAGTAATGCAAATAGATCTGTCTTCCCTTATTGAGCTTGGCTGTTAGCTCACCTCACTATCGACTATGTCATGGACCGATTTGGGATCTGAGGATTTGGAGGATTCCGATTATATTCCTGAGGAGGAATTAGACTTGCTCACGAGGAGTTCTTCCTTGACCTTTAGATCCAAAGATTTTGGTATTTTGTCTGAATATTGTTGTGAATATTGGGCCCTAGGCCTTATTTTGTTCTTTTTGATATCACTCGAGGAACCACTATTGTGAACCTCTGTTTTAGGTGATCGGATTGGCCATCACCGGGGGTTCTTTTTGGTTCCTCACAGTGATATATCTAATTTTGTTATTTGAAGCATTTGTTTTTGGATTAACTAAGTTGCCTCTGTCTTTAGACCTTTGTTTATGATGCCGGCTTCTGTTTGTTACGGCTTATTGAGAAATCAATAAGTTGATGAACCGGCCTTTCCTATACCTTAGGGATTGGAAAAGTCGGGTCGTCACAGTTGGTATCAGAGCAAGGCTCTAGGTTCATAGTCTTAGGACTAGGGGTTAGATTATATCTAACAATGTATTACTGATCAATTGTTATTGTTTGTTTAACAATGACAGATCAGCATGCCTCCACGGTTTAGAGGCAGAGGCCGAGGTATAGAGGGACCTCGTACAGCTCGTATTGAGGAGATTGATGAGGGCGTAGGCACCTCATATGGTAGAGGGCGAGTTGCTTCTGGCCCTAATGCAGAGCCTTTGGGAACTGCTAGGCAAGACAGAGGGAATGTAGACGAGGTATTGGCAGCCTTGGCTACTAATATGGCCCAGCAGACGGCAGCCATTGATAGACAGACAGAGATGCTGGCAGCCAGACATCAGCCAGGAGGGTTTGCCGAGTTCAGGAGGATGAGACCACCTACATTCTCAGGGCAGACGGATCCTATGGAAGCCGAGGCATGGCTGGATGAGATAGAGAAGATATTTGAAGTGTTGCAGTGTACAGATGTCGAGAAAGTACGCTGGGCATCTTTCAAACTTTTGGGTGAGGCCAGCCCGTGGTGGAAGTCTGCTTTCGTGATGAGAGCAGGATCTACCCCAACACTCCATGGACTTGGGCAAAGTTTGTGGAGACGTTCAACGATCAGTACTTTCTGAGGATCGTACGTAATCAGTGGGAGGTCCAATTTATTGAATTGAAATGTATGAGATGTCTTGCTATGGCGCACAATTTGATAGACTTTCCCGATTTGCACCCCTACATGTGGCCACTGAGCTCATAAATTTGAGAGGTTTGAGGCCGAACATTCAGGAGAGGGTGTCGATGTGGGAAATGGAGACGTATGCTGGCGTGATGTCCAAGGCCCTCATTGCAGAGGAAGATATTCAAAAACAGTACTTGAGGCGAGAGCAGGGTAATAAAAATAGGTTTGGCCAGGGACAGCAGAGTGCTTCAGAGCAGGTGAACAAAAAGCCGAGGTTCTCTAAACCTCCTCCCTACCCTAGTCAGCCATCATATTCTAGACCTGTTGCTTGAGACCAGTGGCGCCTTCCTATCGTGAGACCTCAGAGTACGTCACTAGGACGACCTTTTAGAGCCGGGAGCACTACTGCGAGTGGAGCTTCTGTGGCTCAGGGTTCAACGAGAAGATCAGCTGTTACTCCTGTTTCTACCCCAGTGTGTGCAAGATGTGGGAAACCACATAGGACAGAGGATTGCAGACGGAACACTGGAGGATGCTTCAGGTGTGGACAGGTTGGTCACATGATCAAGGATTGTCCTACTATTGAGAAAGGACGGACTACGACGGTCTCTACGCAGAAGTCGACACGATCTCGTTCAAGGCTTATCGGGATGCCCAAACGTCGAATGACGTCATTCAAGGTATCATTAAAGTTGAGACGTCAATTATGCATTGATTCAATTATTATTGTTTAAATCTACATACAAGTCAATTATGTTAAAACACATAGGAATCATTGCATATAATTAACAAACTTTTTAACTAAAGGTACACTTATGATGAGTAGTCGAGACGACGTGGATAAAATTGAGGCACGAGTACTTATAGACCCTGGGTCTACACACTCGTTTATTACTCCTTCCTTCTCGTAGAAGCTGGGTATTACTCCGAACCCCTTGCTTTCATTCTAGATGTCAAGATTCCTACGGAGTTCGGTGTGCATCGATACAAGATGTCACCATCGTGATGATTGATGAGCACGAGACATTTACATGATTACGTTGAGCATGGAAGGTTCGACGTCATTCTCGAATGGATTGGTTGGCGACTTATCACGCGGCGGACCTGCCTTTCGAAGATAGTGACCTTCCGACCACCAAAGAGAAAATCCTTCCGATTCTCGCGAGTCAAATCCGTGGTGTTGGTTGGTTTCAAACCATTAAAGTGGCGTATGATGAAGAATGGTTGCTGGGTATCCGCCTATTTGCAAGATTCTAGAAGAAGAACGACTTGGCTCTTATCAAGGTGGTCTGCGATTATCCTAATATCTTTCCAGAGGACTTACCTGGATTACCACCTGACCGAGAGATTGAGTTCGCGATTGAGCTAGCGCCGTACAGAACCGTTATCTAAAGCTCCATATCGGATGGCGCTCGAGTTGAAAGAGCTCAAGGAACAACTTCAGGAGTTGTTAGACAAAGGCTTTATTCGACCGAGTGTTTCTCCTTGGGGTGCACGGTTCTATTTGTCAAAAGAAGGATGGATCGATGCGTCTATGTATCGATTATAGGCAACTCAACAAGATGACGATTAAGAATCGTTATCCTCTTCCATGAATAGACGACTTGTTTGATCAATTGCAAGGTGCAAGGTTCTTTTCGAAGATTGATCTGAGGTCAGGCTATCACCAACTCAAAATCAAGGCAGAAGATATATCCAAAATTGCGTTTCGGACGCGTTATGGCCACTATGAGTTTCTAGTGATGCCATTTGGATTGACGAATGCGCCTGCATCTTTCATGGACCTGATGAACAGGGTGTTCAAACCACATCTTGATAAATCTGTGGTAGTTTTCGTAGATGACATCCTCATCTATTCGAAAACCAGAGAAGAGCATGTGCAGCATCTGAAGATGGCTCTTCAAACACTCAGGGACCATCAGTTGTATGCCAAACTCAGTAAGTGTGAGTTTTGGCTTGAGCAGGTCAGTTTCTTGGGCCACGTAGTCTCTGAATCGGGTATCTCAGTGGATCCTACAAAGATAGATTCTGTGGTAACATGGGAACAACCTACGACAGTTACAGAGGTCCGAAGTTTCCTTGGTTTGGCAGGGTACTATCGGCGATTTGTCGAGGGTTTCTCAAAGATATCCGTCGCTACACGACTTACAAGAAAGAATGCAAAGTTCGATTGGACAGAGAGCGGTGAGCGAGCTTTAGAGCTAAAGCGCCTGACTACAACAGATGCTTGCTATACCTTGCGGCGGAGGTTATGCAAGATATAGTGATGCTTCCTATGGCGGATTAGGGTGTGCTTAATCAACACGGCGGTCATTGCGTATGGTTCTAGGCGAAGGACCATGAAAGAAACTATCCGACGCATGACTTAGAGCTAGCAGCAGTTATATTCGCTCTCAAGATCTGGCGACATTACCTCTATGGTGAGATATTTGATATATTCACCGATCACAAGAGTCTCAAGTACCTCTTCACTCAAAAGGACTTGAATATGCGGCAGCGACGGTGGATGGAGTTCTTGAAGGACTACGATTGCTTAATCCAATACCATCCGGGAAAAGCAAATGTCGTTGCTGATGCTCTCAGTAGAAGGTCTTCAGCTCAATTATCACATCTTGTGAGCCGGATTCAGCGATGGAAGCTATTGGAAGATATGGCTTTGGGCAGCTCACGGTTTGATGTAAAAGGCTCGGGAGCATTGATGGCTACTCTTGTACGCCCTACGCTCTTCGAGAATATTAGAAAGCTTCAGATGACCGATGATGAGGTGATGGCAATCAGACGAGATGTCGAGAATGGCGATGAAGGATTTCTCCATTCGAGCAGATGGAACCTTGTTATTTCATGACCGGGTATGTGTACCGTCGAGTACCGAGCTTCGGGACACCATTCTGGAAGAGGCTCACAAATCCATGTATGCCATACATCCTGGTAGCACCAAGATGTATCAGGACTTGATGAAGAGTTTCTGGTGGCGAGGTTTGAAACGCGACGTCGCTGAGTACGTATCGCGGTGCTTAGTTTGTCAACAGGTTAAGGTTGATCATCAGAATCCTGCAGGGTTATTACAGCCTTTACCTGTGCCTGAGTGGAAATGGGAAGCCATTTCGATGGATTTCATACTCGGGTTGCCGAAGACACTGAGGAAGAACAATGCCATCTGGGTTATTGTAGATCGACTAACCAAGTCTGCTCATTTCTTGCCATATAATACCACCTATACAGCCAGTAGACTTGCAGAGTTATACCTGAAAGAGATTGTTAGACTGCATGGAATACCGGCTAGTATTGTGTCTGATCGAGACCCGTTGTTTACTTCACATTTTTGGCAGAGATTTCAGGAGGGCATGGGTTCTCGTCTTGACTTTAGTTCGGCATTTCACCCACAGACGGATGGCTGAACCAAATCATTGAGGACATGTTGAGAGCATGTATGTTGGATTTTCACGGGTCATGGGACCAACACTTGCCTCTGATTGAGTTTGCCTACAACAATAGCTTTCAGGCTAGTATTGGTATGGCTCCATTCGAGGCGTTATATGGACGACGGTGCCGATCACCGTTGAACTGGGAAGAAGTGGGTGAGAAGCTCATTATTGGACCTGAGATAGTTGAGCGCACTACCGAGACAGTTCGGTTGATACGCGAGCGACTACGAGTAGCTCAGAGTCGTCAGAAGAGCTACGCCGATCTCAAACGGAGACACGTGGACTTTCAGGTAGATTTATCATGTCAATGAGTATATTTTCTTGGTACAAATTCCATTTGAAAATAGCAATAATACTCGATTTTTCAGGTCAGCGAGAATGTTTTTTCGTTGATTTCGCCTACCAAGGCGTTATCGGTTCGAAGAAGGAAACTAAGTCCTCGATACGTTGGGCCTTTCGAGATATTAGCCGAGTCGGAGAGGTTGCTGCATGTCGTTATTGGCGTTACCGCGCAATTATCTAACATGCGATGTCTTTCGTAATGTGTCGATGCTTTCGCGACGATACATCGTGACCCGACTCCGTGCTTGATTACCAACCATCGAAGCGGGATGGTTTGAAGGTGGTCGAAGACCCGATTAAATATTTTGGATCGCAAGGAAGCGATTCTCGCACTAAAAGCATTCCTTTGGTTCTCGTGCAATGGCGGAATCATACACGGAGGAAGCCACTTGGGGCGTGAAGTGAGATCGAGACCGGTTCAAGCCTTTTCGTAAATTTATGAGCTATTATATGTTGACCGTAAGATGCTTGAGATTTTATGTAATTATTGATTATATAAATATGTTTTGTCGAGAAATTTTGACGGTCCAATAAATAAAGAAAATACTTCTTATTTCATAAGCAAACGGACTAGATATTGCTTTTGATCAATATTGGTGATTGAAAGGTTAGGAATTTCAAAATTTTAGGAAAGCCCAGATGTGTTAAACTACGATTGACAAAGATCATTTTAAATGATAAATTTTGACAAAAAGGGGTTTCCATGATCCAATGCTTAAACTTATTTTGTCCACATTTGACCGCCAATTAATTACGTCATGCTGTGGAAACCTTGATAAATTTTGCGAGCCCGACCGAATACGGACTACTCACTTTTCAATTAAAAATGTGAGTTAATTCGCTATGAGTTTCGCCTATTTTTATAATTTCTGCGCCTTTTCGGCGGCGATAATTTGGGTCGAGGTCCGAATAGGTAAAGCGGATAAAAAGGGCTTCGATAACGGTCAAATTAGATCAAATGGTAAGGTCTAAATTCCAAAATTTTGGAAGTTTTTAAACAATTTCTGTTGCCAGAAATTTCGACTGTCGATTTTGATAATCGACCATCGAAAAAATTATAAGCTTATAATCAGTTTAAAGCCCCAAAACAGGACCGAGAGCTGTCTGACCAAATCGATAGTCGATTTTCAAATCGACCATCGAATTGCAAAATCGACCATCGATTTGAAATTCGATGGTCGAATTTCTCGACTTAAGTGAGGGATGAAACCCTCTGTTGCCATTTCGGGTTTCAAACTTTTGGGGGTTTTTGAGCTAGGGTTTAAGGCGATTCGAAGATTTCGGGCTTCCTCCTCATTTTTGCTGCAAATCCAAGGGGGATTTCACTTCATTTACAAGGGGATTCAAAATTATTCCTTGCAAACCCGATTTGGGGCATTCCACAAGGTAAAATCCCTCTCTCTCTCCACATTTATGGGATAAGAAGTTGATCATAGTGATGGACATCAAAGATGAGAAAATAACAAAAGAAATATTGCCGCGGCTCAATCAAAGTACACAATTGAGGGTTTTATCAACGGTGTTCTTATGTTTGAACCGTACCAATATTTTATTTTTAGCTAACGTAGTCACTTTTTTTTCTCAACATTTATGGGCCAAGCAGATGATGATAAATAGTAATGGACATCAAAGTAAAGAAAATGGATGAAGCAATATTGACACGGCTCAATCAAAGTACCCAACTGAGGGTTTTCTCAAAGGGCGTTCCTATGTTTGGACCGGGCCAATATTTTATTCCTAGCCAATATTGTCTCTCTCTCTCTCTCTACATTTATGGGATAAGAAGATGATGATACTAATGGACGTCAAAGTAGAGAAAATGACCAAACCAATATTGATGCATGCTGCTACAATATCTTGTGGTTTAAAATCACTATGCTACAATATCTTATGTACTTCTAGAGTTTAATTTTGGTCTAACAAAATAGCTATCATTTTTTCATCATCGTTCTTATGTTTGAATCAGACCAATATTGATAGTGATGAACATTAAAGTAAAGAAAATGACCAATGAAAAATTGATGCGGCTCAATCAAAGTGC
This sequence comes from Chloranthus sessilifolius, assembly GCA_021018995.1. Classification (NCBI taxonomy): domain Eukaryota; kingdom Viridiplantae; phylum Streptophyta; class Magnoliopsida; order Chloranthales; family Chloranthaceae; genus Chloranthus; species Chloranthus sessilifolius. Next base: position 56,215,184 of record CM037590.1, on the reverse strand, counting down.
GCAACTAAGGGTCTTCTCAACAGTATTCGTTAGTCTGAATGAAACCAATATTTTATTTCTAGCTAACAGTCTCTCTCCCCTCATTTTTGGTACAAGAAGATGATATAGTGATTGATATCAAAACAGAGAAAGTGGTCAAAGCAATATTGACGCGGCTCAATCAAAGTACACAACTGAGGGCTTTCTCAACGGTGTTCTTATGTTTGAACCGGACCAATATTTTATTTTCAGCGAAAACTCTCTCTCTCTCTCTCTCCACATTTATGGGACAAGAAGATCATCATAGTGATGGACGTAAAAGATGAGCAAATGGCCAAAGAAATATTGACGCGGCTCAATCAAAGTACACAATTGAGGGATTTCTCAATGGTGTTCTTATGTTTGAACCGCACCAATATTTTATTTTTAGCTAATGCAGCCTCTTTTTTTTTCTCAACATTTACGGAACAAGCAGATGTTGATACATAGTGAAGGACATCAAAGAAGAGAAAATGACCAAAACAATATTGACGCGGCTCAATCAAAGTACTCAACTGAGGGCTTTCTCAGAGGCGTTCTTATGTTTGAACCGGGCCAATATTTTGTTCCTAGCCAATATTGTCTCTCTCTCTCTCTGCACATTTATGCGATAAAAAGATGATGATACTGATGGACATCAAAGTTGGGAAAATGATCAAATTAGTATTGATGCATGTGGCTATAATATCTTGTGGTTCAAAATCACTGTGCTACAATATCTTGTGTACAATATCACTGTGCCAATGCAAAATTGACACGGCTCAATCTAAGTACGCAACTGAGGGTTTTCGCAACGGTGTTCTTGAGTTTCAATCGGACCAAAATTTTATTTTTAGCTAACACACTCTCTCCCCCCATTTTTGGTTCAAGAAGATGATATAGTGATGAATATCAAAAAAGAGAAAATGATCAAAACAATATTGACGCGGCTCAATCAAAGTACACAAGTGTATCTATGAGGCTTCACCCAATAAAGCCTCTCTCTCTCCACACACGGTTGGGAATCCAAACCGTCCAATCAATCTTTGACCTCTTGTATGGACCCTAATGTTGAAAATTTTCCAATCAGAAGATCATAACCATCCAAAAAGTTAAGCTATTGATCTAACGGCTAGAGTTTTTTGATCAATTTTATGTTTGGATCCAAGAGCTGTCCCATTGATTTATGATGTAGACCATCCAATCAATAAATAGGATGGGCTACCTTATGGAAATTGTGCCGTTCATAAAACAAAAACATTCCATTAATTACCTTTATTGTGGCATTCGGTTGTCTCGTAAAATATCGATCGGTCGGTCTGATCTGTTGCGGTCTCATATGGACCTGACGGTCTCACTTAAAAAGAATAAAAATAAAAAATATAGTGCACTATTTTCATCATCAACGCCTTCTCATCCATTTGAGGTTGGCTTTAGGGTTGTCCATACAAACCTAGTTAGCTTTCTAAATATTTCACACTAAGGAAACCCATTGTCTACAATCAATCAAATGATGGTTATTGTTTTTCAGTCCAATCTTTCACATAAGGAATCTTGAGACCATGGATGTGTTATCAGATGGTCGACTTTTTATTTCACGTGACATAGATCCCAAAAATTACCCTTAAATTATATGACACACATCATGCTCCAATGTGATTCTTGGGCAACATTTTTAGATCACACATGACACTCCAATGTGATTCTTGGGCAACTTTTTTAGATCTGTGACACTTGGAATAAAAAACTTGACCATCTGGTGGCATGCCCATGGTCTGGAGATTCATTGTTTAGAAGATTATAATGAAAAATGACCACCATCATCTGATTCAAAGCAGCAGATTTTATTTAGTGCTGCTACACGGATAAGGGTACCCATCACTACCAAAAATAAGACTATTAGCGGCAGCCAAAAAATATCTCTATTAACAAAAAACTGCCGTTAATACTCTTGCCGCTAATAGTCTTAATAGTTTTTTTATTAATAGTGGCAGTTTTTTACAGCTAAAAACCGCCGCTAATAATCTTATTTTTTGTAGTGCATATTATTCTTATTTGTCAATTCAATTTTATTTAGGGCTGCTATACCGATAACGGTGCCAGTATTTGCAATCAAAGGTTCGGACTCCACATCGTCTGGTTTCCATCCTTAAGCCATTGCCTGCCTTTAATCTATGGTTGTCAATAGGCCAGGTTAGGATTGGGCTTCACTAAAGCCTACCCAGACCTAGGGGCCATCGCTAGGCCCGGGCCCGGCCCTAACTTAGGCAGCCTTTGATATGTCTAGGCCTCAGCCCTAGCCCTAAAGTATGTAGGTTTTGGCGGTCTCAGGTCGGGCTCATGCTTTATTAGTAGTGGTATATTTGTGAATGTTATTGTATGTTTCTCTGTTAAAGATAGAGAAGAATATTTCAAATGAGAAAGTAAAACCTAAGAACTTTGTTTTTAAATATTTGAATTAACAAAATTACAATTATCTAACATAGATCTCATGTAACTATACTAATATATCTACTACATTATTATTAAATTCAAAGAACGAGTCGGGCCAGGCTAACGGGCATTTACTTGTTAAGCCCTTACCCGACCCATCGGACAACTGGTTTTTGGTTTTGAGGCCCTAGCCCTGCCCTCTTACCCTACTTTTAAGCTCTAGCCCTAAGATTTTTAAGGCCAGACCATGCATGAGGGCTAGCAGCCCAGCCCAACCTTATTGACAACCTTACCAGATGAGGGGGACTCTTTTTAGTCACAAACATTCACATTATATCTTAAGATCATGACACACCTATCAGATGGCCACGTGGTCATTCCACTGGAGAACAACCCCAAAAGTGATGGTGATCATGGGCTTACTATGATAACGGTTCCCGGATCACTTTCAGTGATTTGTTCCAGATTAAAACAATATTTCATCGTTTGATAGGTAGGCCATGATCTCAAGATAGATTGTGTGAAAGATTGGGATGCTCGCTTTCAGTAAACGCGTTGATGCATTTAGAGGAACCGTTTTAATTAGGATACCTCTGTTCACTCCTAGCCCATCTCAGGTAGCACCCTCGTCGCAGACCCCTTCATTACCATTGATTGCTTCAGATAAGATTGTAGAGAATGTGTTTCACCCCGATCTTCCACACGAGATCTTGAGATCATGTCCCACGTATTTGACGGTTAGTTTTTTGTTCCACGTGTCTGAGATGTCCAAAAAATGGCCCTAAATTCACATTTGACTGTGATGTGTGCCATATGATTCAAGGGCCATTTTTTTGGGGATTTGTGACACATGGAATAAAAAACTTATGGTTTGATAAGTGCGACATGATCTCAAGATCTATTGTGTGGAAGATCTGGTTGAAAAACGATCTCAAACATTTGTTCCGAAGCAATGAATGGTTGTCAAGGGGTCTGGGACGTGGGCTCTTTCAAAGGAATGCATGGGCGCGAACAAAGGTACCCTTTTACTTCTTTAGTGTTGTTCGTGGACAAGTTCGTTAATAGGGCACAACTAGCACACGAGATTTGTAGCGTGGTACTTGGATATAAGGAAAGACTTTATTATCTTTGAGATATGTGCCATGTGAAATACTAAACCAACAAATTTGAAGATCATGTTGTAAGGATCTTTGAGGCCAAAGATTGACAAGAAACGTGATCATTCTCATTTGATTTAAGAAGTCAAAGGCCATCATCGGATTCAACAGTTGACTGAGACAATCAAATGATAAAGATCATGCTTTGTACTAATTTTTTTCCCTCAAAGATTTTTGCATCATGATTTTCCAATCAGACGGCCATCATGATTTTTTTCCCTCAAATGATTTTTGCATCATGATATATATACTCACGGGCCTTTTATGCATTATTTTTGTTGGTGGGACGAATCTCAAATTAATCATTTATACCTTTGATTTAAGTTGGGTTTGTGAGGAGATATAGGGTTTGGATATTGGAGGTTGTATTGTAGCACCAAGGTTGGTACTTACATAATGTTACTAATGATTATTATTAATTTTTGGCACTTACCCACAACATGAGTTATATTTGACTATAATTTCATGGATCTCAAAGCATTTAACCAAGGATTTTGGGGCACTTTCTAATTTTTTGAAACCTTATTCCAATAAAGACATGTGGTTGTCTTAAAGGGATTGGTAATCTTAAATTTTTGAATCTTGTGGTTGGGGGCTTATAATGGTATGAATTTCTTGGTGTCTTGGCCTCATCTCTAAGCTCAAACTGGACCTAAGCTTGGGCTAATTATATAGGACCCAATTTAACCCATTAAAAATATTTTCTTGGTTTGGGTGCTCCGACCGATGCCCAAAAGGGTATAGGGATGGTTTGAAGATCACATCAAGCATCCACATCATATCCGGCATTTCAGAATAGGCAATAGCTTTGCCGGATCCATGTTGACTTTGGGTCATTTGGGCTCGCACCTCTTGGACTTGTATGGGTTTAGCATGTGGTGGAACGAGACCCATGGTGCTTGAATTCTTGGTTGGACACCGCATTGCCGCGGCAATGTCGTCAACATCAAAGGCATAGTCACGCCCATCAAGGGTGGTATATATTTTCTTCCCATCCTCCCTTCGCATACGCTGGTGAAATAAGCGCACTAACCGCGGATAGAAATTAGTGTGAAAAGGCTGTAACAGTGGGGTTCCCATCCTCCCTTCGTTGAGATCATGGCGCACCTATCTAACCGTCTGATAGGTGCTCCATCATCTTTAGATCTACTTTGTGGAAGATTGGAACGAAAAACGATCTCCATCATTTGATTCAAGGTACTCAAATGGTTTACGATCCATCTACTGGACTTCATCTAAATTTTTTTTTTTTTTTGGATACTGCCATTTTAGGTCGAGACAGCCTCGAGAAGCGAGGAGTAGGCACGCATACACATATGACAGTTGGGGAGCAGCGTGAGGGAGTACCAACTACAGTGGAGAGGATTAACTAACAGAACCCAACCCACACCTTGTAAAGACATGAGTGGAAAACAACGTGGAGGACGAGTATCGAACTCATGACCTCCTCCCTCACAATGGAGGGAGGTTACCAACTGGGCTAATGCCTCTTTGGTTACTGGCCTTCATCTAAATTAAACGGCTTACATGGTCTATCAGCTACGCTGCACTAATATGGTTTGACTGATTTGAATCAATTGATGGAGATATTTTTCACCCCAGTCTTTGATCTAATTGATCTTGAAATCATGAAACTACAATCAAATGGTCTGATTTTGATTTCACATGACATATGTCTTGAAAAGATATTCAAGAACTATATTTCATGTATACCCATGATCATCATGTGGAATAAAAATCTGATTGCCTGATGGCATGCTTTTGATCTCAAGATTTCTTCATGTATACCCATGATCATCATGTGGATTCAAAATCTGATTGCCTGATGGCATGCTTTTGATCTCAAGATTGAGTTGAAGATTGGTAAAAAATAATCTCCATCGTCTGATTCAAAGCAGTCAAAGATTAATTTTATAACCGCTAGCGATTGATTCATCACTCTAGGGGGTAAAAAGCAAAGAAAACACAACATAAAAGCTGCAATGTAAATAAGTAAAATACGAGAGTTGAGTGCAAACAAGACATATTTCAAGTGCTAAATGCAAAAAATCTAATATTTTTAGCTTTGCACATAGCTAATTTAAAAAAAATCCCTTTTTCTAAATTTTATTTATATGAAACTTCGATTTATCCTTGCACATGAGATTTGTACCATGGCACATGATTAAAAAGAAAGATTATGCTATGTTTTAGATCTCTGCCACATGAAACACTATTTAAGCCAGCTGGTTTGAAGACCTTAACATAAAGATTTCTAGGGAAAAAAATAGCACTAAACCTTAAGGTCTCAAGTTTAATCCCGAACTTATCAAGTAAGAAATTATGACGTAAAGATATTAAAAATATTTGATGAAGTAGCGTCAACAAATTAAATTTTAGATCAATTATTCAATGGTTAAAAGTTTTTAGGAAGCCTATGCGCAACGCACGTGCACTTTTACTAGTTTGAATGAAAGCATGTACCTGAGCCTCTATAATGTTAATATAATTATGTAATTAAATTTTTAACCTTCTTCAAACTTTTATTAGAAAAAAATAGTCCAAGCCCAACCACAGTTTATTAGAAAAAATTGTCCAAAAAAATAGTCCCAAAAAAATAGCTCAACCAAATTTTATTAGAAAAAAAAAAGCTGGAAAAGTGTCCAAATCCGCCCGAATCGTAGGGGCTGTGTTTGGTGAGTACATCATGAGCCCGAGTTAGGGCCGGGCTAAAAAGTTTGGAAATCTGGCCGAGGTAGGTAGGGGTCGGGTTGAACCCCACCCCGGCCCTAATCTGGTCCATTGAGAGCCCTATATGCACCTGCATCTGAATGTCAGATCACATGTCACATTACATGATCAACCTAAAACAACATCTGGGGTATGTAATTTAAAAAAAAATAAATTATTTTTTGAGTTTTAAGACCCTCATTTTAGAGGTCAAAGATAAGATAATGCCCAAACAACTTAGTGTATTGATTTGGGCACCTTTGACTACATTTTCATCGGTCGATATACATCCAATCGCGTCCAATATTTATATATATCCTGTGACGACCCGACTTTTTCAATCCCTAAGGTATAGGAAAGGCCGGTTCATCAACTTATTGATTTCTCAATAAGCCGTAACAAACAGAAGCCGGCAACATAAACAAAGGTCTAAAGACAGAGGCAACATTGTTAATGTGACAGCCCAGATTTCAGCACCCCGAAACCCGTGCCATCAGCACGATCATCTTGACCGTGCCCCTCAACTATGCACGGAACACTGGTATATCAAGCATAAAATAAATAAGAACAACTTGCGGAATTTAAATCTACATAAAAATACTTCTCAAAAGACAGTTCTACCCTCATGCCTCTGCATGAAGGGAGAACCGATCCGAACCATCGATGATAACCATCATCATGGATGGTTCGCCCAAAAGAATACTCTGATATCCATATACACAAGGTTTAATCAAAAACCAGGCTTGACATACCAAGCCGTACAATCTCCAACTAAAACTCCTCAAAGTCGCACAGCAGAGTCCTCTAGAAGAAGTCCTCTGGAGGTGGCTCTAACTCCTCGCCGGCCGCCAGGTCCGACTCGCCGGGATCAGTGTCTCCTGAAGCCGCGGCAGTTGCTAATAGTGGACCTGCGACGTATAGTCTATAGGGTGAGCTACATCCTAGCTCAATAGGGAACAAACACTGTTGAACATATAAATTATAACTCACATATATTCTATGATATGTCATGCATGATGTATCTATGCAGTTGTTGATGAAACAGTTAAAAAGCATTTCGTTTTACTGTTGATTTCTTATATTTTCATTTACTCATGAATAATGCTGAAAAGGCCTAAAGCAAAACTTAAACTTTCAACTTAAGTAATCCCCGAGCAATATAGCATCGAGCCCCGATGAGATACCCTTCATCGTCATCTATATAGACAGTTTTAATGTATTCCCTGGGAATACCATATAGTACCCAAGCCCCTTTCCCCTGGGGATTGGTGGCGGGGTTTCACTTGTCTCAACCAACACCCCTGGGGTGTACTTACTATGTACGGATAAGCCTCCGCACTGGCCTACGGTTTCGCCGCCGTATCGGTCACGGATATCCTGCCGTGTCAGTCGTGGATATCCCGCCATGTCGGTGGGGTAACCTATCAAACCTCAAATAACAAAAATATCGGTGCCTTACATATAGTTATTCACCGTGTAAGTGTGCTATCTTATATCGGTTAGGCCCTATCAAGCATGATTCAATCCTTGGATACATCCCTGGGATGTATCCATTTACTTGCATCACACTTGATGCTCTTTTCTCTTTACCTCTTCATCCCCTGGGGATGGCTCATTAGTTTACTCTTATGAATATCACACACACACACTTTTCACAATTCTTAACCCTGCAAAAATATTTGAATGGAAATTTATATCACTACATACATGCTCTTGTAAAATAAGGTACATGTTCAAGGTGTTCCCTACCTTAGGTCTCTATCGATTTAATGCATCAAGGTCCCACTCGGCTCCTTGTGCCCACTTCCATACGTATCACCTATGATACCATTAAACACACTCGAAACGTCACAAAAGATGTAATGAATAAGTCTCAAGACCCCCCTAGAGTCTTGAAGTAAGAATCAAAAGTCCACAAAGTTTACTACAGTCGATTAATCGAATTCCAAAATCGATTAATCGAAAGTAAATATCGATTAATCGAAACAATTTCGATTAATCAAATTCTCCTTTCGCAAAGTCCATTCTCGATTCGACATGAGTTTTCATTCGATTAATCGAATCCAATTTCGATTAATCGAAATTCTTCTTTTCGCAAAACAAATTCAATTGCTTGAAATGAAGTTTTCATTCGATTAATCGAATCCAATTTCGATTAATCAAATCCTTCTTTTCGCAGTAGACCCTTTGCTTGAAACGATTGAGTTTCACAAGTTGATTAATCGATTCCAAATCGATTAATCGAAAACTAAATCGATTAATCGAAATCCCATTTAGTCGATTTTCCTCAAGTCATTTCCTTTAACCCCGGGTCCACGAGGTTCTCGATGATTAATCGATTCCCAAATCGATCAATCGAATCTAAAGTCGATTAATCGAAATTCAATTGATTAATCAAATCGGGTCCTCCGACCCTTCAACTTCCTGGCCAATTTCGATTAATCGAAACCCAATTTCGATTAATCGAATTGTCGATTCAAATTTCTTTCGAAATTTTCCCAATCTTTTTCCATACTTTTTCTTCTATTTTTCTAAGCCATTATCCTATGATTTAACCCACATTTTACTGCAACTTAACCCCTATAATCTATGCATCTTATTTACAAAAATTTTACCTTGAATAGCTCTCAAGTTGATTTCAAATCTAGGGTTGGAAGGCTAGGGTTCCAGCTTTGGTTTCTAACGGATTCCTTGCGTCAAATCCGGCCTCTTTAATGCTTGAATCCTTCTTCCAATCACCCACAATAACTCCTCTCTTACTCCTCTCTCTTCTTTACTTCTCTCAACCACCAAAACATGAAAGTTAGGGTTTTTCAACCCTTTTTATCTTATCTCTTTTCTCGGTGTGGAGCACATACACACTCATCAGTGTATGCCACTCTACACACTCCTCTATCTCTCCACTCTTCTACACTGGTTCACACATCACATTCGCTCATCTCACCATAAGTTTATCAATGAACTATCTCATGGTCAAACCTAAGACCAATCGGGCACGGATCCCGAGGTCCTCGTTTGACGTGCTTTTTCGGGTTATTACAGTTAATCCAAAAACAAAAGCTTCATATAACAAAATTAGATACATCACTGTGAGGAACCAAAAGGAACCACCGGTGATGGCCAATCCGATCACCTAAAATAGAGGTTCACAATAATGGTTCCTCGAGTGATATCAAAAGATCAAAAATAATAGCCTAAGGCTCATCAATCCAAAAATAATATACAGACAAAATACCAAAAATACAGAATCTAAGATCACGGGAAGAACTCCTCAGCTAGTATGTCCAAATCCTCCTCGGGAATATAATCGAAGTCCTCCGGATCCTCTGACCCAAGGTCAGTCTCAGCACCTGTGACGTATAGTCGAGGGTGAGCTAACAGCCAAGCTCAATAGAGGAAGACAGATCTATTTGCATTTCTTTATAAGTAAAGGTTTTCAAAAGACGGAATCGGATCAAATATGGTTTTTCAATGATGCTTTTCAAATTAAATCTCCAGTTCTAATCCTGAGTCAAAACTGAAATATACTCTAAAGTGTTCAAAATGTTCTGATTTAGCATGCTTCTTGTCTTAAATTTATAACTTAAAAGCCAAAAGCTGGACAAAATTCGACCATCGATTTCAAATTCGATGGTCGATTTTAAATTCGACCATCGAATTTCAGAACTCTGTCTCAGGCTAAAATTCTCATTTCGACTGTCGAATTCCAATTCGACAGTCGATTTCCATTTTCGACAGTCGATTTTCATATCGACATTCGAATTCTCCAGGCTCTGTGGCTGTTAACTCAACATGCCCGGATCCTTTTTCTTCATTTCCAATACAGCCTTATATCTCCTTTAAACATACCATATACTATTCTAAACCTAAATTGAATTCAAAAGATAAAAGGATGTTTTAAAGGTTTACCTCTTGATGTTTAAGCCGTTGCTTTCTTTGAACCGATTCACGTCCGGAAAAGATCTCCAAACTCAAGGGTTTTAGATCTTCAAATCTGTCCAGAAAAAGGGGTGGCTACAGCCACATCACTCAACAAGATCACACAGATTTTCACCCTCTCCACATCATTCTTCTCTTTCAATAATGCAAACTGATCAGAATTCAGGCACTACTCTAATCAATGGTTGAGATGGAGAGAGGAATTCTAAAACTTCCAAGATCTGGGATCCAATGAGGCAAAACCTTAGAGGTTTGGTTTCCAACGAGAGGGAGAAGCTAACTTCTCTTGCACTCTCTCTCTTCTTATAAAATAAAATTTCTAAACAAAAAATCTAGATACTTTTATTTACAACTTATCCTCTAACTTTGCAAAATATTTCATGTTGAACACATACGCCTATCGTAGTGTGTAAGTTATCGTTTTCATGACTTACACACATCTATTGACAATACTATTTTACCATCATCCACATCAAATACAAAGCTAACCCATAGTCTAACAAAACTCGTAAAATTTTCCGGACACGCTTATCGAGGTAACTGAAATTAGGTCAAAATATCAGGGATATTACATATCCCCTAATTGATCCAACGGCTACTGGCACAAAACTATCACCTTTAGATAGAGACTGATTAGATGATCGGAGTGAATACTGCAGTATTGTTGGTGCCTTGTAGTAGCCATTTATGGGATATGGGACACTCATCCCATTACCACGTGGAAATGGTATACCTGTTTGGATTGTAAAAATGGTATTGGTGTATATCATTTCACTTACGCCAACGGTGAAATGGGATACACCGTTGGAGATGTTCTAAGATAAGAAATTAGATTTCCAAGACTCCACTTTTTGTTGATATTTCTCCACAATAGGAATGCACATGATGTGATATAATTTGTTGGAAAATAGAGGTAAACCAAGATATTTCATCGGTAAATTTCCAGTCTCAAACCCAAGGATATTGCAAATGGATTCAGTGTGCAGATAGCTCTCACTGGAAAGACTCTAAGGACCTTCTTCCGTCACAGAGGTCAATTTGTCCTTGTCATAGACATTTCTTAAATCCACCTTGGCACAAAAGTTTCTCGGAGCCAATTTAGAATGAAATTTATGGGTCAATTCATGGGAAGGGAGAATATTTTCTAAAATTTTGCATTCTTTAATAAAAGGCCGATTGGTATAGAGAGACATGTTTGGGAAGAACCAATGCAACACTATTTCAGACGATAGGATCTTCCAATGGGTGAAACGTTAAGAAATTTTTCATTTTCATTTAATTTTTGTTTCTTAGGGAAAAATTGTTCTATTTTTTAACAATTAGTAAGATTGGGTCTCTATTTAACTCTATTTAACTGCCACATCCAACTTACATGTAGGGTCCCCATAGTTATGAACCAAATATATACCATTGCCCAAGGTCGCATTTTAAACCAAAGTTAGGTCCTCTTGATTGAGCTTAAACATTGTGAAGGCTGCCGACAATTGTAACTAATTGCGAACATAGACATCTCTATATTGTAACATATGATCCACTTCAATGCAATCAACCCTTTTCTCCTGAACAAGCTTTGATACAATGTATACAGAAAGTAAACTAGTATACAATTTCAATCACATTGTAACTGATTGTTGGGATCTTTCAAAATCATTGTCACTTCAATCACCATAGTATACTTACATGAACCACATAGTCCTCGAAGAAGTAAAGCCTGAGCTATATTTATAATGCATTGGCCTAAGCCTGAGCTATATTTATAATGTCTAGTATTAATATCATAAACTCGATAACCACGTTGACCAATAGGATATCCGACAAATATGCACGGTGAGGCACGGGGGAGAAATTTACGGCGAACCATAGTATACTTACACGAACCACATTCTCATGTAAGTACACTATGGTGATTGAAATGATAATGAATCTAATAGACCCCAAGCCCTTGATCTATTGAGAACTGAAGGATTTTAAGAAAGTGTGACGATCAATGATGCAAAAATTGAAGGTGTAATTAAGGACTTAAGGATTTATTTGAGGAAGAACTTATTTAAGCTAGAAACATGTGAAAAAAAAAATTATTTATGAGAATTGAGTAGCTAGAAGAGAATTTTATAGATTCAGAAGCAATTAGAAGAGATATTTTAAAAGTGTTGGGGAATAATTAGAATGATAAATCTTGAATGAAATGATGATTTATAACTCATCATTGGTTGAGATGTCGATCATAATGAAGATGATGTTATCTTGCAATGAAGTTTTAGGAGTTATCTATTCTAATAAATAATGATAAATTTTGAATAAATTATTTAAAGGACAACGAGAAATTTGAGTTTTGAAAAGTTAAGGATGATGATAGAGGAAGGGCGTTTACTAAAACAGAAGATTTTAAATTTTTCCTTAAGAATATTTTTACAGATTACGAGTCACGAGGTGAAGTAATCATTGGCGATTGGATGTTGGGAATTTAATTAGGCAGATGATTTTAAGAATCAAGAGAGTTTAATACATCAGTCGAAAATTTATGACTGGTGATTTGGACTAAGTGTGACATTGGAAATGTCGAGTGCTTAAGGATATTTGGGGATAACAAATAATTTGATACTTAGAAAGATTGAATCTCAATATTATTCATTAAGGATTGAGGAATCATGAGTACTGAAGTGATGAAAACCCGTGAAAAAGAAGAAATTCTATGTGATTTCTATGTGGCCTTTATTGAACTTATAAAGTACGATTTATACATCGAGTAGCATTTTAGGGTAGTTAGGACCATACTGACCAAGTTTTGACTTAACAATCATTCATTGGGTGTGACTTGATTTAATTCAAACAATTTAAGAAAGATTGGAGGAAAATGCGAAAAGTCAAAAAATTGAGCGAATATTTGATGTAACGTTCGGCAGATCCTGTATCAAAGGAAAATTGTGATGAAAGTTGAGAATATTTTATACATTGATGAATTTCAGTCGACTTTTATTGTTATTTGAGGAGAATCAAGTTGTAGCGCAAAAATGGTTAAAAACAATTTTTAATATATTGGGCGAAAGATATTGAAGCTTTGCAACTAATTTATGAGTCAGAGTCGATGACTATATAAGGAGGGGAGAATGTAATGACCCAGATTTTCATTGACGTTGAATCGTTGACCTTTATAAATATTTTGACTTTTGTTTGACTAATTTGACTTTGGTCAAACCATTGACCCATTTGATGTGACCTTTGGACTCACTTTCATTTTTTTTTGGGAGTGTGGTCTTGTATGAAATCTAAACCGATCTTTTAATTATTAGGTACGTAATTTTCGGGAACGAAAATTTCTTTTAGGGGGTGATAATGTTTTGAGCCGAGTCTTTTTGAGACCTATCTAATGGTGATAGATAGGGTGGAGCACCAAGCTCAATAAGGGTGCTCCACACTCTAACACACCTTGTGTACTTAATTAGGGAAAGAACACAAGTCCTTTGGACTCTTTCTTTCTTTATCTCACTCTTTCTTTTCTCTCTCTTTATTTATTAAAGACCCAACTAGGTACCCTCTCTCTTCTTTTCTTTTAGCAGGTATTAGCACATAGGACTCTTGCCTTCTTTTTCTTTTATTCTTTTTTCATTATTGGCAATAGTCCAACCGGGCTTTCTCTCTCTCAATATGCCAATAATCTCCAAGAAAACCAGCCATCTCTCTCTCCCTCTCTCCTCCCCTAACCACTCTCTATCGCCTACCCAAGTAGCCAACAACAATCCCCTAAGCAATCCCCCAATTAATCACCTCCCCTCAAGAAGTCCTCTCTCTCCCTCTTCTCTCAAGATTTTTTCTTTGTCTATCTCTTCCCAGCCGCCTCTGCCTCTCTCTCTCTCTCTCAACCCATTAAACCAAGAAGGCAGCAGCAGCCCCCCTTTCCCAAACGTCTATTCTCTCTCTCTCTCTCTCTCTCTCTCTCTCTCTATACATATATATATATATATATATATATATATATATACCAATGAAAACTCTAACATCAGCAACCCCTTATAAAAATTTTCTTTCCATTGCAAACCATAAAAACTCCTCGCTTTTCCTCAACCATCACTTTCTTAGTGCAGTCATATATATATATATATATATATATATATATATATATATATATATATATATACCAATGAAAACTCTAACTTCAGCAACCCCTTATAAAAATTTTCTTTCCATTGCAAACCATAAAAACTCCTTGCTTTTCCTCAACCATCACTTTCTTAGTGCAGCCATTGAACGAGTGGTGTACCTCCATCTTTCACCATCAATTTTGTATCATCAGATCGCAGCCCAAACAGCCACCAAACGATCACTTTTTCTCCTCGGTTGAAACTCCACCATCAGCGCTACGCCCAAAGCACCACAACCGCAACACCAACTATGAACACCTCTCTCTCGGTGTTTAAACAAGTTTCAACAAGTAAGTGTTGTGACATGCATAGAGGCGATTTGATCCGATCGAAGAATCCAAGTCACTGTGGCACGTCAAAAATCTGAACTATGCCACTCTGACTGTGCTGAAGCGATGCGTCAGATCCGATTTGTGTCCATGCAAACCCGTCGATCCGAATCAGTTGAATCTTTGCGAAATATTCCCGATCACGCTTCAACACCTGGGTTTCCTTCCGATTCCCCTCCGATCTATTTTATGGCTTCCATAAACGGTAATCGTCCCCGTTCGATTAACAAAAACCATAAAAATAAGATTTTTATGAGTTTTGGCACTCTTCAAGCGGCCATAAAAGTCAAAGGATTGACCCGATGGTCAAACCCTCTGACCACGCTATAGGGTACCCAGTACCCTTCATTTTTTGTTTGAAAGTGATTCGGCAAATAGACCCTTATGGGCCTCGAAACTGGGGTCAAAGATTCCCAGCTGCAGCAGTGCACATGTTTTGGTCCAAGGTAAAGGTCATGGTTTGACCTTCCCGATCTCAAACCCATGGACCTGATTGATAAAATATCAGCAAGGAGACCCCTCATACTCTCTGATGTACTATCCATCTAACGGTTCAGATCACTTGCTATCACGCTTAATCTATTATTTTCATAGCCCCCAAAATCAATGAAAATTCCTAACACTTGGCAGAAATTTTATTCTTGGTATTTGTTAACTACCTACATGTGACAAAGGGGGCCAATTTGACCGCACATGTTACTTTAATGGAGACTGTTTCCGGATTCGACTCCATAGGTTAACCCCCCTCTAATTTTATGGCTACTTCACATCGAACGGTCATTTTTAATCATAAATTAATTATTTACCTCGTTTTAAATGTGGTATTACATCAAGAAAAGAAAGATTATACACTTAACTATTCAGGTGATCACTTTGACCCCTTGTTGCACCCAAACCATGGAACATTGGTTCAAGGCCATAAGCCAAATCTTGTACCATCTGACCATCTATAAAATGGATGGTCAGATCCTCTTGAAATTAAATATACCTTGGCCTTAGTGCCCCTTCAAAAATGGAAAAAGCCTCATGGCTATTGTATGTGTGTGCCACATGGAATTTTAAGTCACAGTCATCTTTGACTTCTTAAAATTTTGAAAATCGGGCCAAACCAGCCAACGCACTCAGGTTTATAATGATCATGATAAAAACTTAGTCAAGTATGTCAGATCAAAATAATCTCATTGTGTCTATCGGCATGCTTTTCAAAGCATAAAAATCTAGGGGAAATTAAGGGATTTGAGCCGTGTACAATTAGGATAAATGGGTCAGTTGATTGACCTAGTTTTTGGTCAAACTAATGTATTAGACGAAACACGAATCCAACCTAACATTTAAAAAATTTTAACGTCTCTAGGCCTGATCGCTTATGGTGAAATCCGATGACTCAAAAACAAAGTTGCCTAAATGCACACGTGAGCCCTTCTTATTATAAACTTGCTTTAGTAAATTTGGGCCATCACCCATACACATAAGGTTTGATCCACCGATAATATGAGTCATTCAAGACCCCCAATCATCTCAAACGACAATGGGTCTTGTGGGCCCGTCTAGTCTAGACCCTTAATGGGCTCGTATATTCAATATAGTTGAACGCACGTTTTGAGAAACTGTAATATCCCGATATTTTTGAATCCGAGTTTGACTGATTTTGTGCACAAGTCCGGCACGGTGACCAATGTCGCCATGGTTTTATTTAATAATAAGTCATTAAATAATATTTGGTGAGCTTTGAGTGGAAGGATTAGAGTTCAGAGTGTGATTGGGCAGTTAGTGTGAAAGTCGTGCATCGACTTGCGGTGTGCCGCTCAACACCAAAACCCAACCTTAAGATAAGAAGATAGAAATTGCAACTAAATATCCTTGATATTTAGTTAGTTTTTCATTCGGTTATAAGAGAGAGGAGGTTGGTTGCTTAATGGCTAAGCTTTGCCATTTGAAATTTTTGTAGAGAGAGAAAGGGAGTGAGACTTGAGAGAACCGACCCAACCTATTTGAGCATCGTCACCTTTGAAACCCTTGTGGTATTTCGATTGTGCAATCACCTACAAGCTCCACACTCATGCATCTTTCACAACGCTGATCATCTCACGATCTTCGTTTGTGTTTTGAAGAGATGGAGATCAATCGTTGAAGAAATCCGACGATTTTGCTTCAAAACCCTCTTCGGCATTATTTCTTAAAGCTGTGGGATTAATCGGCAAAAAGGTTAGTTTTTCTTTTGATTTTAATGGTTTAGATTGTAGAATAAATCTTACTTTAGTTTAGTGTATGTGTGTGTGCAAAAATAAAGCGAATCCGACAAGATTTGAGGGGAAAAATAGACCAAGAAAGCAACATGAAGGGTTCTGAACCCGAGAAATTCGAGGGTCGAATTTGGGTTTTTAAGCCTGATGCATTTTTGGGAAATTCGATGGTCGAATTTGGTCCGACACTGCTTTGGTATTTCGATCATAACTTTTTATCCCGAACTCGGATTAATACGATATTTAAGGCGTTGGAAAGAAGACAACGGACCCTATAACTTTCATGAATTGACCAATTTATGAATCGAATGTTATAAAGGTCAAAAATTAGGGTGAAGTAGAGACAAGTTTTTACATGAGTCAATGTTACCTTAAACTTGCCTGTTTCGCCTAACTGTGAGAAAATTTTAGAAACTTTGGCTTATATGATAATTAGTCGGTAACATGTGTATACATGAATGTTTGTAATGTAGATTAAAGATTGGAGATCGTCGAGTGAGCTTTTACTTTGCCTCTGATATGCTCGACTCTAAACTAAGGTAGGGAAAACTTGATATCATGTGCATTATTTCATAAACATGTGTGTTATGTTATGTAATCGTTCTTGATCCTATTTTGTGATTTCCGTTTATGATTTTGAAGAAATGAGGCATGTGTTTATGTATGACTTAAAACATGTGAGACTTATGGAATCCTCGAGATTCATTTGATATGTGTATAAGAGACTTTCACACTTTGTTCCGACTTCTGATATAAATTATAATTATCACTTCACACGGCGATAAGCTATATGTATGCACTTTTGGATTTAAGGTTATGTGAATACCCGACCGACGCGGCGGTATAACCGTGACTGACGCGGCAGGATATCCGTGACCGGTACGGCGGCCAATCCGTACACCCTTTGTGATATGTGCTTTGTGATTCCTACCGTATAACGGTAATTATGTTCGGCCAAGTGTCCAACTCTACGGGACCTTGGATTTATGTGCAAATGACTCATGTGAGTGACGATGGTGGGTATTCCATCGGGGGCTTGAGGCTATAGTTCCTCATTCTAGTACTTTAAGTAAACACTTTTAAGTTTTTCTTCTTTCTTATGTCGGAATAAAAATGTGAGCATGTTCATGATTCCATTAGCATTGCACATGTATGTTAAGGTTATGAAATCACCTCTCTGCATGTGTTCAAAACAACTTTGTGTACGTTATGCCATAAGATATGTGTTTGATGTTATGATAAGCATGCCATTAGTTTTTTTTCCTACTGAGCTTGGATGAAGCTCATACCCCGACTATACGTCACAGGTGCTGACACTGCCTTAGGATCTGACTATCGTGATTTGGAGAACTCTGACTACATTGCTGAGGAGGAGTTGGAGACCCCAGCAGAGGAGTTCCTTCCTTGATCGAGATAGGTCATTTTGGTACTTTTGGATTAGAATTTTTTTGAATATTGGGCCCTAGGCCATTGTTTTGTCTTTTGGATATCACTTGATGAACCATCAATAGGAACCATTATTTAGGTGTTTGGATTGGCCAACACTAGTGGTTCTTTCTGGTTCCTCTTGGTGATATTTTTTGTTAAAGCTTTTAAGCTTTTGTTCTTGTTTTATTAGCTTTGCTTCTATTTAGATCTATGCTTATGCTGCCGGCTTTGTTTGAAATACGGCTTATTGAGAAATCAATAAGATGATGAACCGGCCTTTCCTATACCTTAAGGATTGGAAAAGCCAAGGTCGTCACAGTTGGTATCAAAGCCTAGGCTTTAGGTCTTATGGGAGACTGTGAGCCATAGCTCTAAGTAGGAAATGACATTAGGTCTGTCTAAACATAGGCTATGAGTGTTAGAGTTCTGTCAGGACATTGAGACCATCTGTTAATTGAAACCTTTGTTTCATTTTGACAGATCGACATGGCGCCTCGCAAAAGAGCCAAAATTGTACGCACTGACGATGATGATCGCGAGCAAACTAAGCAGCTGCTGGCGACAATGGTGAAAATGATGGCCCAACAAACTGCTCTGCTCATGACGTTATTGCCAGACACTGCGCACACCTCTCCATCCACACAGGTTGAGTTATGCTCACGGTGTGGTAAGCAGCACAAGATAGAGATGTGTAGAAGGATCACAGGTGCGTGTTTTAGGTGTGGACGCATTGGACATCTGATAAGAGACTGTCTTGAATTGGAGAGAGAGACGACAACATCGGCAACAACTAGAGCATCCGTAGTACGACAAGCCTTACGTATCTCTTCATTTGTACCGATTGATATGTGCGCAAGAAGCATAGAATGGAGAAATGCAGGCTCGCCTTGGGGGCATGCTTTAGATGTGGTCAGAAGGGACATCTGGTGAAGGATTGCCCAGAGCCGGATCAAAGGAATATGGCTCCAACATCTATTCTGGGACCATCAACATCACACGATGCTCAACCAACGAATGAAGTCATCCAAGGTATAATCCATTATTGATTGTCGAGAGTTTACCTTATTCTCATGTGATGAATGTTCTTAGAAGTTATATGCTATTGTGACATTTTGGGTAATATCATAATCCTATCTTATATACACTTAAATGAAAACATAGGCATAAAACCTAAATACTTTACACTTGTATTAGAGTGTTGGCATATGTGAAACTGAGGCATGAGTATTAATCGACCCTGGGTCTACTCACTCCTTTATTATCCCGATGTTCTCAACATGTTTGGGCATTACACCTGAGACATTAGACTTTATATTAGTGGTGACAGTTCCTACGGGTAGTTTAGTGAAGACCGACACCATGAACAAATCAGTCATCATTCGCGTGGAGGATCTTGAGACTAGGGCAGATTTGATATTATTGGATACGGTGGGGTTTTGACGTGGACGTGATCTTGGAATGGATTGGCTATCCACTTACCATGCAAGCGTTGATTGCCTGAGGAAAGTGGTAACTTTTCGTCCTCCTATGGGAAAGTCATTTCAATTTTACAAAGTGAAGACTAGGGTAGCACCTTTTATATCAGCTATTAGAGTTGAATCTCTGATAAAGATTTTGGGCTTGCAATATATAATTCTAGTTCATACAGGTATACAAATTTTGGAAAATTGTACCTACATGTTTGTGTTTACTTTAGCTAAATGACATGAGATCAATCGGGCCATGTCTAGCTTGGTTGATGACTTATAATAGCAGATTATAGGTGTTACCCCTACGGCTGAGCCTGGGATTAGCATTAAATATGTTCGGGCTTTGAAAAGGTCGATATGGAATAAAGACCAACTTTAAAAAAAAAAAAAATTAATTTTGGAAAAATTTTGAAGTACACAGTTACTGCAAAATTTGAACCTCGAATTTAACATTCGAAGGTCAAATTTTGTATGGTCACTGATAGGGTTTTTAAGGTTTCTTTGGATTTTCTTCCTTCTTGGGCAAAATCAAGGGGATTAGGCTGTGTGCTTAATCAAAATGAGTGAGTCATTGCTTATGGTTCTAGGCAATTGAAAGACCATGAGAGAAATTATCTGATGCATGATCTCGAGTTAGCAGCAGTTATATTCGCCTTGAAGATCTGGAGACATTACCTCTACGGTGAGATATTTGATATATTCACCGATCACAAAAGTCTCAAGTACCTATTCACTCAGAAGGACTTGAATATGAGGCAGCGACGATGGATGGAATTCTTGAAGGACTACAATTGCTCGATTCAGTACCATCCGGGAAAGGCAAACGAATTCTTGATGCTCTTAGTAGGAAGTCTTGATGCGATTATCACATCTTGTCAGCTGAATACAGAGATGGAAGCTTTTGGAAGATATGGCTTTGGGCAGTTCACGGTTTGATGTGAAAGGCTCGGGAGCATTGATGGCTACACTTGTACTACGTCCTACGCTCTTCAAGAATATCAGGAAGCTTCAGATGACAGACGATGAGCCGATGGCGATTAGGGGAGATGTGCTTCATGAAAGCAAGAAGGATTTCTCCATTCGAGCAGATGGGACCAACACTTTCCTCTGATCGAGTTCGCTTACAATAATAGTTTCCAAGCTAGTATCGGTATGGCACCGTTTGAGGCTTTATATGGACGGAGGTGC
This sequence comes from Chloranthus sessilifolius, assembly GCA_021018995.1. Classification (NCBI taxonomy): domain Eukaryota; kingdom Viridiplantae; phylum Streptophyta; class Magnoliopsida; order Chloranthales; family Chloranthaceae; genus Chloranthus; species Chloranthus sessilifolius. Next base: position 56,194,153 of record CM037590.1, on the reverse strand, counting down.
AGATCGCCGTTAAACTGGGAAGACGTGGATGAGAAGCTCATTATTGGACTTGAGATAGTTGAGCGCACTACCGAGATGGTTCGGTTGATACGCGAGCGACTACGAGTAGCTCAGAGTCGTTAGAAAAGCTACGCCGATCTCAAGCGGAGACATGTGGATTTTCAGGTCGGCAACAATGTGTTTATTCGAATCTCGCCTACGAAGGGTGTTATGCGATTTGGAAAAAGAGGGAAACTAAGTCCTCGGTACGTTGGGCCTTTTGAGATATTAGGCCGAGTCGGAGAGGTTGCATACAGAGTGGCGCTACCGCCGCAATTGTCGAGCATGCACAACGTCTTCCATGTGTCCATGCTGCGCAGATACATACTCGACCCGACTCACGTGCTTGATTACCAACCCATCAAGCTTCGGGATGGTTTGACGGTGATTGAGGACCCAGTTTAGATCTTGGATCGCAAGGAACAGATCCTACGCACTAAGAGGATTCCTTTGGTTCTCGTCAGATTGAGGAATCATACACCAGAGGAAGCCACAGGAGCTGAAGCTGAGCTCCGAGAACAATTTCCGCACCTTTTTGATTGATTTTATTTAAACAATGCATAAGGGAGGTCTTGTATTTAGACTTTTGTAATGTACTTACTTGCTTTATATATATATAAAATTTTGGCGGTCCAATGTATATTAAATTTGTGCCTGTTTAAACATACCTACTTTATGGAAAATCGAAAAAAAAATTTGGGCCTTTGACCAAAACCAGGGATGTTACTCCCTAAATTGCTGGTGGAATTAATAGGGCCTTTTATAGTTAATTCATTTAATTGTTTTTCTAAGTTAAAATTGGCTCTATTTGATGCCAGAGATGTCGCATTCCATAATTGCACTAAACTGGGCTCTAAGGAGGTCGATTTGGACCCAAAGAATGGACCCTCATTTAAAATTTTTTGAATTGTGGAGGAAAATAGAACTCGAGAAAATTGAGGGTCGAAAATGCAATTCGAGGGTCGATTTTACATGAACAGTGCACACTCTGTTTAAGGCCAAAATATAGCCTGAGAAATTTTTGAGGAAATCAAGGGTCGAATTTTTTTTTCGACTTAAGTGGGGTCTGTTTTGGGGTTTGGCATTTCGGGTGTTTGCAAACAGAGTAAAGGCTCGGGGTTTTCAAGTTTTGGGCCTTTTCTTGATGTTCTTGGCTGGATTCAAGGGGATTTCACTCTGATTGCACAAGGGGCTTGGATTTCTTGCATTTTAGACCACATTGGAGGCATTTCAAGAGGTAAAACCCTCATTATTTTGTGTTTTGGTGCCTCATTTTCTTGCATAGTTTGGGTTTTTGTCTTCTTTGATTTGTGGGACCTAAGAAACAAATGACCACACGGGTTCCTACATCCAAACGACCGGCTTCTAGAGCTGGCTCTTCACGCCAACCTTCATAGTCAGCTCAACCACCACCACAAAGACTCCAACCTGTTCTGCACAACCTATACCCCCTCAAATTCGGGAGCAACCGAATGAGTTTTGGAGTATTAAAGGCTTTGCTACTGAGTGGGTTTTTCACCCTGAACTGTTTGATCAACAGCCGACCACTCAGTCGGCATCGGAGTATTTAGAGAAAGCCCAAATTAACCTCATTATGTACCGCCTTTAGTGACCACTTCTACCCCCATCTTGTGCATTTGTTTATCAGCGCATGTGTAAGGACGATGAAAAAAAAAAAAAAAAAAGGTTATACCTCGATTGATGGGCGTGACTACGCCTTCGACCTAGAGGACATTGCCTTCGCAATGCATTGCCCACTTACACATTCACCGAATATGGGTTTGGGTCCTCCTTTCCCTAAATCTGTTCCTGTTAAAGAGGTTATCAAGCAAATGACCCAAGGTCGTCATGGGTCTGGTCATTCTATCGCCCGTTCACACATGCCCAACTCCATGTGGATCTTCGACATGATTTTCCAAGCAACCCTTTACCCATTCGGACACTGCTCTGACCGCCGAGGTTCCATCCAACAAATTTTATTTGCCGCTTTTAAAGAACGGTGCTTCAATACCCCCGGAATTGTATTTAAGGGTATCATTAAGGCCCGTGAGAAGATGGGCAAGTAGGTTAAGACACCGGCCAAGGGCATTCCCTATGCTTGTTTCCTTTCTGCGATGATTGAGATTTTTGGGGGTGAGACCAGCTTATGAGATTCCTCCTACTGAGCCTCGATCCACAACTAGCCTCCGGCTATATGGTTTGGTTGATTACGATCGAACCTACAATAGATTGCTAAAGGCTCCTAAAGGTACAGTCGTTCCTAATGAGGATGAAGAGGAGGATGCAAAGCACGCAGCAGCAAAGCCTGACGCTCCTGCACCCGACCAACCCCCACAGACCGACGTACTCATGCTGTCAGAGTTTCCTCGCAAGATGACTTCTGTGAACCAGCCGATTCAGGAGCTCACACATCATACCAGCTCCATGCGTCGGGAGTTGGAGGTTCATGGCGGGGCTTTGACATACTTGATGCAGCACGAGTTTCTAGCAGACTATGCGACTTACATGGCAAACATCCGAGCGTCGGTTCACCACCCTTCTACATCGGGAGCAGGTCCCAGCGTACCTATAGATGCAGGTGATGACGGCACGGATGATGACGATACTGATGGTGGGGACGATGACTAGGCTTCAGCTGGTCAGGCTGCTAAGGGGGAGGACTAGACCAGCTTGTGTATTGTTGTGTTATTTTTGTTGTCTTGTTCATCGATTGCATTTATTTTTATGGATGCTCTAGAACCTTATGGTTCTATCTTTTGCTATTTCTTATAAACTTTTGTTTTGTGGTATGGAGCGCTAAGCTCCATTTTGTTTCGTTATGTACTATTCGATCTATGGATGCTCATGTAGTTTATAGCCATCTTTGTTTGGTTGTGGACTTCTGGACTTTGATATCTGAGCATGTGCTTTCATCCATGGTTGTTCTTTTTCTTCGCTTGTGGTTGTGCCTTTGGTTCTTTTGCATTCTGTTTTGGTATTTATATGGTTTTGTGATTCGATTTACTTGACCCTATCACTTAAATCACCTGTTTTGTGTCCTTTCTGTTTTGATTTGTACATCATGAGTCACGGTGAGGTTGTTTCCCGGCACGTGACACTCGGGGTGTAGGTATCCATGTACGGATGCAATCCACTATGGCCCTTTGGGTGCCACATGCCGTACATCCAGGTTACTACGGATCCCATCCCTTGACTTGCGTGCCCTGTGAGGCTATGACACTGTGGCCCATGTATTTTTTGTTTTAGTTTTGTATTTTCGATTCCGTTTCGCCTGAAAGGTTTGGATGGGTTTCTTTCGCACTTTGTTTCGTTTGTCTTCACCATTTTCGAGGACGAAAATTCCTAAGGAGGGGAGAATGTAATATCCCGATATTTTTGAATCCGAGTTTGGTGATTTTGTGCACAAGTCCGCATTGACCAATGCCGCCATGGTTTTATTTAATAATAAGTCATTAAATAATATTTGGTGAGCTTTGTGGAAGGATTAGAGTTCGAGTGTGATTGGGCGGTTAGTGTGAAAGTCGTGGTAATCGACTTGCGGTGTGCCGCTCAACACCAAAACCCAACCTTAAGATAAGAAGATAGAAATTGCAACTAAATATCCTTGATATTTAGTTAGTTTTCATTCGGTTATAAGAGAGAGGAGGTTGGTTGCTTAATGGCTAAGCTTTGCCATTTGAAATTTTGTAGAGAGAAAGGAGTGAGAGTTGAGAGAACCGACCCAACCTATTTGAGCATCGTCACCTTTGAAACCCTTGCGGTATTTCGATTGTGCAATCACCTACAAGCTCACACTGCCTTTTCGCAACTTTACGATCTTCGTTTGTGTTTTGAAGAGATGGAGATCAATCGTTGAAGAAATCCGACGATTTTGCTTCAAAACCCTCTTCGGCATTATTTCTTAAAGCTGTGGGATTAATCGGCAAAAAGGTTAGTTTTTCTTTTGATTTTAATGGTTTAGATTGTAGAATAAATCTTATTTTAGTTTAGTGTATGTGTGTGTGCAAAAATAAAGCGAATCCGACAAGATTTGAGGGGAAAAATAGACCAAGAAAGCAACATGAAGGGTTCTGAACCCGAGAAATTCGAGGGTCGAATTTCAATTCGATGGTCGAATTTTAATTCGAGGGTCGAATTTGGGTTTTTAAGCCTGATGCATTTTTGGGAAATTCGATGGTCGAATTTGGTCCGACACGGCTTTGGTATTTCGATCATAACCTTTTATCCCGAACTCGAATTAATACGATTTTTGAGGCGTTGGAAAGAAGACAACGGACCCTATAACTTTCATGAATTGACCAATTTATGAATCGAATGTTATAAAGGTCAAAAATTCGGGTGAAGTAGAGACAAGTTTTTACATGAGTCAATGTTACCTTAAACTTGCCTGTTTCGCCTAACTGTGAGAAAATTTTAGAAACTTTGGCTTATATGATAATTAGTCGGTAACATGTGTATACATGAATGTTTGTAATGTAGATTAAAGATTGGAGATCGTCGAGTGAGCTTTTACTTTGCCTCTGATATGCTCGACTCTAAACTAAGGTAGGGAAAACTTGATATCATGTGCATTATTTTATAAACATGTGTGTTATGTTATGATACGTTCTTCGATCCTATTTTGTGATTTCCGTTTATGATTTTGAAGAAATGAGGCATGTGTTTATGTATGACTTAAAAACATGTGAGACTTATGGAATCCTCGAGATTCATTTGATATGTGTATAAGAGACTTTCACACTTTGTTCCGACTTCTGATATAAATTATAATTATCACTTCACACGATGATAAGCTATATGTATGCACTTTTGGATTTAAGGTTATGTGAATACCCGACCGACGCGGCGGTATAACCGTGACTGACGCAGCAGGATATCCGTGACCGGTACGGCGGCCAATCCATACACCCTTTGTGATATGTGCTTTGTGATTCCTACCGTATAACGGTAATTATGTCTGGCTAAGTGTCCAACTCTATGGGACCTTGGATTTATGTGCAAATGACTCATGTGAGTGACGATGGTGGGTATTCCATCGGGGGCTTGAGGCTATAGTTCCTCATTCTAGTACTTTAAGTAAACACTTTTAAGTTTTTCTTCTTTCTTATGTCGGAATAAAAATGTGAGCATGTTCATGATTCCATTAGCATTGCATATGTATGTTAAGGTTATGAAATCACCTCTCTGCATGTGTTCAAAACAACTTTGTGTACGTTATGCCATAAGATATGTGTTTGATGTTATGATAAGCATGCCATTAGTTTTTTTTCCTACTAAGCTTGGATGAAGCTCATACCTCGACTATACGTCACAGGTGCTGACACTGCCTTAGGATCTGACGATCGTGATTTGGAGAACTCTGACTACATTGCTGAGGAGGAGTTGGAGACCCCAACAGAGGAGTTCCTTCCTTGATCGAGATAGGTCATTTTGGTACTTTTGGATTAGAATTTTTTTGAATATTGGGCCCTAGGCCATTGTTTTGTCTTTTGGATATCACTTGAGGAACCATCAATAGGAACCATTATTTAGGTGTTTGGATTGGCCAACACTGGTGGTTCTTTCTGGTTCCTCTTGGTGATATTTTTTGTTAAAGCTTTTAAGCTTTTGTTCTTGTTTTATTAGCTTTGCTTCTATTTAGATCTATGCTTATGCTGCCGGCTTTGTTTGAAATACGGCTTATTGAGAAATCAATAAGATGATGAACCGGCCTTTCCTATACCTTAAGGATTGGAAAAGTTGGGTCGTCACAGAAACCGCGAACCAATCTTCGAGGAATGGCCCAAACCTAACTCCTAAACTTAGAATAACTTGTTAGGTATATATTTTGCTCACACCATGAGAGTGTAGACACCTCGATAATTGTGTTTAACATGATTTTGACCCGAATCGATGACATTCTAGATAAGGGTCCAAATGACCAAATCATGGGTCGAAACTTTGAGAGACCCAAATATCCTATACCTTGAATATATCTATAAGTTTAGATCCATAAAAATCATGCAACAAGGATCCAACGGTTGAAACTTGTTTGAGTCATATGGGAGTCAACACTTAGTCAAATTTCACAAACGACCAGTCCGTTTTCATTAGGTCGATAAAATCTATATGATGAGACTAGTTTAATATCACCTTTTGATACACATTCTAGTACTCACGTACCTTCATTATAGGTCACCTTTTCTCTCTTAATGATGAGCGAGGCGTCTGAATTAAGAGTAATATTTGTTCTCTTATGGTTAAGTATTTTTTTGTTATTTATTTCATTTGCATTGTGTAATATTCATCACTTAGAAGTATGCTAGGGCATATGTATGTTAAGAAAAAGGAATAAGATACGACACACAACTTTTAAGCCTTCGTCACGGTAGGATTTCTTTCACGGTCACGTGAAACTTGGAATGTAGGCATCCATGTACGGATGCCACACCTCTATGTGAGTATGGGCTGCCATACGAAGTATATCCAGGTTACTACGGAATCCATCCCTTAGAAAGCATGGTTTATGAAGCCTATCGTACCGTGACCCACTCTAATTAAGTTTAAGAAAAGATGAAATATGAATTTATTAAGCTACGAGGTGTTAAGAAAGTGGGGACTTAAACCCACAGAAATATGATATCGGGGTAGGGACCTAAGCCCAGAACCGAATAATGTTACGATATATTAAGATACGCTGTGAAGGCCAGCTAAATATAAAATTAAGTTCCTACACGTGTCATGTCTTGTATGCCACCGCAATATCCAATGTCTGCAGCCAAGACGGGTCTTAAGGACAATAAGATACGACAGTGTCTGGACCTAAGAGGACACTGATTTTTTTTGCGTAATACCTCATCGAGCTGGATGGTGGTTTATGATATGATATGAAGGTTAGGTGATTATCTACACGTGGACCTCGCGTGATAGGCTCGAGTAGCGATCCTGGCACAGGTCGTTTAAATAATATAAGTAAGATACGAAGTACGTTGCGTAGGCGTATGTTGTAATAATAAGACTTTCGATATGCCCCATAAGTTAAGTTGACAAGACAAGTAAGAAAAGTAAAAAATATATGAAATTATAAGGGTTTCATTTTTCACTCACAAGGTTGCATCCACGATCACTCGGATAGATTGTGATGGATCGGTTGTGCAACCCACTGAGTTTACATGATTGAGTAAACTCACCCCGCTAAAAACTAATAGTTGCAGGTGAAGATTTGGATGACGCTACCCCGGTGGACTTGACGCGTTGGAGATGATACGGATTATATGGGTGACGACCTGGATGATCAGCTAGATGACGTCAGGTATATATTAAATATATGGAAAGGCTTTCTAGTAGTTGATCATACTTTTATTTATGGTCATTTTGTATCGTGGACTCCAAATTCAATGTAGACTTAATAGAGGGAATTTTTAATGTGAAAAGAAATTTTGGTTCACAATTTTTGGGAGCCCAGTTTTATGTAAGATCTTTTAAGATATGTATGTCAGCTTATCGTCTGAACAAGCATGTAGTTTTCACTTAGTGTATGAAGAGAGAAAAGATAAAGAAAGAGAAATGACCACCTGACAAGAGGGTCGATTGTGTAGGTGAGGAGCCTCGGTGACGGGCGTTCTAGGAAGAAGGAGAATGGAAGGGAGAGAAGGAAAGAAAACGAGGAAAAAGAGTTAGAATGACGCTTTAAACCCCTTTTATATGAAGGTTATTTTCATCCAAAACTATAGTTGACTAAGACAATCAAATGATAAAGATCATATTTCGTACTAATTTTTTTCCCGCAAAGACCAAATAGCAAAGTCTTTCTTTTTAGCCATGTGCAACCGTACAAATCTCATGTGCGAGTTTTAGTTCCCTCTTTAAAAGTGGGTGGTGTTATTTGCACCTATTAAACTTTTTGCAAACACATGTTTTCCCACCATAAAAAATCATCGTCTGATTCAAGGTAGTCAACATTATTTTATAGTGGGAACTTCTCGTGGTATTGTCCAACGATAATTTTGTTAACACTAAGCGATAAGTTGGTCAACTTATCGAGGTATTGTCCAGCGATAAGATTGTTACTCCACAAGTCTCAACTTCTCGTGGTATTGCCCAATGATAAGTTGGTCGATTTCTCGAGGTATTGTCTAGCGATTAGATGGTTAGACTACAAGTCTCAACTTCTTATGGTATTGTCCAACGGTAAGCTGGTCGACTTCTCGAGGTAAGTAAAGTGACTTAATCGGAGGGGTGAGTAAAAAAATAGCAAAAATAAAAAATAAAAAACAGCAATAAAATGTTAGAAATATAAAAAAAAAATGGCCTAGTTCAAGGGGAAGCTCCACTAGCAACTCCCCAGTAGAGTCGCCGTCCGTGCAACCGTGGAAATCGGGACGATCTCGTCGCAACGATGTACTCTCTAATGAAAAAATATAGTCGCCACCCGGTAGCAGTAAGATTGTTAGACTACAAGTCTCAACTTTTCTTTTCGCTGAAAGATATTGGATCTTTGCATCACTTTCTTGGTATTGAAGTTATGTTTTCATTTGTTGGCCTTCATCGAAATCAAACGGCTTATGTGGATGATCTATTACGTCGCACTAATATGGTTGATGCTAAGCCGATCTCACCTCCGACAACGACTGGCACAAAACTATCACCTTTAGATGGAGACCGATTAGATGATCCGAGTGAATACCACAATATTGTTGGCCAAAGAAATATTGACGCGGCTCAATTAAAGTACACAATTGAGGGTTACCTCAACAATATTCTAAGCAGATAATGATACATAGTGATTGACATCAAAGAAGAGAAAATGGGCAAAGCAATATTGACGAGGTTCAATCAAAGTACCCAACTAAGGGCTTTTTCAGAGGCGTTCTTATGTTTGAACCGGACCTATATTTTATTTTCAGCCAAAACTCTCTCTCCACATTTATGGGACAAGAAGATGATCATAGTGATGGACGTCAAAGATGAGAAAATGACCAAAGAAATATTGACGTGACTCAATCAAAGTACACAATTGAGAGTTTTCTCAATGGTGTTCTTATGAAGTACCCAATCAGGATTTTGGCGGTTCAATCTAAATGCATATGACGGTCTTCTCAACGGTGCTCTTGAGTTTGAATCGGACCAATATTTTATTACTAGCTAACACACTCTCTCCCCCATTTTTGGTAAAAGAAGATGGGCAAAGCAATATTGACGAGGTTCAATCAAAGTACCCAACTAAGGGCTTTCTCAGAGGCGTTCTTATGTTTGAACCGGACCTATATTTTATTTTCAGCCAAAACTCTCTCTCCACATTTATGGGACAAGAAGATGATCATAGTGATGGACGTCAAAGATGAGAAAATGACCAAAGAAATATTGACGTGACTCAATCAAAGTACACAATTGAGAGTTTTCTCAATGGTGTTCTTATGAAGTACCCAACTGTGGGATTTTGGCCCGGTTCAATCTAAGTACGCAACTGATGGTCTTCTCAACGGTGTTCTTGAGTTTGAATCAGATCAATATTTTATTACTAGCTAACACACTCTCTCCCCCATTTTTGGTAAAAGAAGATGATATAGTGATAGATATCAAAGAAGGGAAAATGGTCAAAGAAAGATTAAAGCTATCAAAGTATACAATTGAGGGCTTTCACAACGGTGTTCTTATGTTTGAATCGGACCAATATTTTATTTTCAGCTAAAACTCTCTCTCTCTCTCTCCACATTTATGGCACAAGAAGATCATAATGATGGATGTTAAAGATGAGAAAATGGCCAAAAAATTAATGACGCGGCTCAATCAAAGTACACAATTGATGGTTTTCTCAATAGTGTTATGATGTTTGAACTGTACCAAACAATTGATGGTTTTCTCAATAGTGTTATGATGTTTGAACTGTACCAAAATTTTATTTTTAGCTAATGCAGTCTCTTTTTTTTCTCCAAATTTATGGGACAAGCAGATGATGATACATAGTGATGAACATCAAAGAAGAGAAAATGGCTAAAGCAATATTGACGCGGCTCAATTAAAGTACCCAACTGAGGCCCGATTCTTATGTTTGAACCGGGCCAATATTTTATTCCTAGCCAATATTGTCTCTCTCTCTCCTCATTTATGGGATAAGAAGAAGATGATACTAATGGTGTCAAAGTAGAGAGAGTGACCAAATCAGTATTGATGCATGCGGCTACAATATCTTGTGGTTCAAAGTCACTGTGCTACAATATCTTGTGTACTTCCAAAGTTCATTTTCTCAGTAATGTACTTATGTTTGAATTGCTAGGTGTTCCGCCGGTCTTACCTGAAATGATGACGCATTAACTGAAATGAGAGTCTCACCCTCCATTAGGGCATCCCGAAATGCTTACGAGACAAACAACAAATATTCGGTCAAATCATGGGTCAGGATCCAACTGAAGAATGGGTGGGAGAATTCTACTACACCGATGTATAACGCTTGATTTCCCAAACTTTGGCCAGTTACACCGGGTTTTTTCCTCCATCTCAGAGGGAGCAAGCCAAACGCAGTTCTACCCATCAACCCCAGTCGTCCAACTTTATTTCAGGGGTGCCATTGCCTCGAGGAGGCTCATCTGTTATGAACCACTCCTTCTTTTGGTAGTCGAAGGCATAACACTTCTCAGGCTTCGACTGCCGCTCTGACTCCGCCACCTCAGACCCCGACTCCCCATCAATTGCGCACGACAGAGCTTGACTTCTTTCCACATCAGCGTAGCCATCCACTGCTATTTTAAATTCGGTTGGGCATAAGCACATACTCGTCGCTATTGACATCACGAAGAGCAGCCTTCAGGTATCGAGACACGCCACTGACAGCATTCGCATGGTAGCGGGCCTCCTCGGCATTGACAAGCTCCCGCTGATATAGTCTTCTAAAATGAGGCCTCCTCGGCATTGACAAGCTCCCGCTGATATAGTCTTCTAAAATGAGGAACCCTTCTCTCTTCCTGCTCAACCCGGCCTTTAAGGATGAGCGGTCCGCACGCATAATCGAATGCTTCACTCGAAGGGCTACGCCAGATAAAGAAGCTTCCCGCCACCTTGTCCACCTTCCCGCCTAGGAATTCCATCAGGACCGGCTCACGTCCATCATTCCGCGTTTGGTAGTTGGTCTGCCATTGAGGCTAAGCCCTATTTGAGACTAAGGCAGGCTTCTTTTTACTGCATTTTTTCCTGCTTTCTTTGTGCCCTTTCCAACTAGTTATAGATTTCTTTAATGTCTATAAACTGGGACCAAGCCAAGTACGCAACTAAGGGTCTTCTCAACGGTGTTCTTGAGTTTGAATCGGACTGATATTTTATTTGTAGCTAATACACACTCTCCCTCCATTTTTGGTACAAGAAGATGATATAGTGATAGATATCAAAGAAGAGAAAATGGTCAAAGCAATATTTACACGGCTCAATCAAAGTACACAACTGAGGGCTTTCTCAGCGTTGTTCTTATGTTTGAATAGAACCAATATTTTATTCTCAGCCAAAACTCTCTCTCTCTCTCCACATAATTGAAGGTTTTGTGACAGCCCGACTTTTCTCCTTCTCTTAAATGGAAAAGGTCGCGCCGTCGGATCATCTGACATGATCCTTTCTTACAAGTACATCGTGTACAAAGTTTTATAATTGCGGAAGCGATTTAAAATAATACTGTTACGGAGAAATATGGATCAACTGATATCCATTCCTTTATTTAAAGCAGTATCTCAAACCACACACTTGTTTATACATGTTTAAAACCACTTCTCTCTCTCTCTCTAACCTATTTCGAAAAGAATTCTTCCGCATAACCTTCCTCCTCATCTCCCTTAGCACGAGACTGATCCTACCTACCATCAGGAAGATGACTAGGGACCTGAGCAATATCTGCAGCTAAGACATAAAGTCATAAGATGAGTTATCATCAAAGCTCAGCAGGGATAATTAAATTCTAATTTATATGTTAGATTATCAATTCATGTCTAGATGCATGATAAAAATGAAGCACATGTCATCTTATCTTAGTTCTAGTTTAGCATCAATCTATCCTAGCAGCATAGAATAGAACAAGCACAAAATTATGCAATTATTATATCATGCTGACTTCACTGACAAGGCATCATGCGAGATAATTTTAAGAAATCATGCTGAAACAAGATATGTACATGAACAAGAAATAAGAAAATCAAACTCCCAAGTTAACAGAACACCTGTCAAGCTCCTGAGTTAGCGGGATCACGAAGTCAACATGAAATAAACAAGTATCAAGAATCAAGATGTGACCATGTACGAGAGCAAGCAGACGAGAACATCATCCACATATATATTAAGTCACATGCTTGTATAACTGAACATATAATGGAGCATAACTAAACTAAGATATGCATATAACTAAGCACAATTGAAGCATATAAATGAGCCCAACTAAACTTTCACAAACCTGAATTATCACAGCTAAACTCTTAGAACTATCAACACGAGCATATTCAAAACTGACCTAGCATGGTCCTACATTTTCAGCAAAACTGAGCTAACAAGTTATCAAACTGAACTTTCAAAACTAAACTATCAACTCTCAAAGTTGTCAAAATTGACATAGCATATCATACAACTTCATCCTTCTTCAACTAGCATATTGATTACAAAATCAGATCTTACATTGGAACACACCCCTCTAAACTCATATCTATCACTTGATGAATAGAACTAGCATATTCATTCTTAACTAAAACTGAACTAAACTCGAAATATTTCTTTATCATCATTCATATGAAAAACTGCTATGCGTATAGGTCTACATATGCTTATATAAAAAGTTGAACTACCACATTAATTAGTAAGGTAATTTTCCAACCTTAGACCAGGTTTACACGCAACTAGTTTCCCGTGCACGTATGTCTTTAAGCAAACCTCATCATGTGCATCAATACCTAGCATTTATGTTTATAATTTTAGTATTTGGATTGGTTTATTGGATCAACATAGACCCCAATTATGGACCTGGTCAAACTCAACAAGTCTGGACCATTTATGGCCCCAAGTCTCATGGTCAAACTCAACAAGTCAACCCAGCACAAACCCCTGACAGAGGTGTCACCAAGTGCTTTAGATGCACGGTTGGCACGGCAAGCAACATAGGTTGCCGTAGTAAGCTCTACGGCTGAGTATCTTTCTATAACTTGTTACTATTTTTTGACCCTTTAAACATTATATTTAGGAATTTGTTAATTCATGAAACTTGTTGTCTCCTTTCCAACGCATTCATACCAATCGGAGCTCAGGGTCAAAAGTTATGACCAAACTATCAAACAGTGGTCTGAGCATAAGCTTGCCGCGGCAAGGGCATTGCTTGCCGAGGCAAGCCCTTCAGCTTGCACCTTGCCGCGGCAAGCATGTGGGGTTGCCATGGCAAGCCTAAGACACGAGCTTGTCGGGGTATTTCTTGGTCTTCTCTAGTTCTTTTGACGCATGTGGTTGGCTGGGTCTTTTATATGTATAAAAATATAATATATTTCTTGTATATTTTGCACAAGGAATCGAGTTTTCTTATTAAATTTAGTGCGGAAGTTTCAGTGTATTGCTATTAGAAATATGGACTCTGAAACCCATTGCAAACTGTTCTACTTTGTGCGGCCAATTCGTTCTCAGGGAATCGACGCCACAGAGTTATATTAAACGAAAAGAACCAATGAAATGAACCTAGTCTAGGAATCAGTTCGTTTACAACATACCTTTTGGAGGACTCGGGTGACGGTGAGATGACGTCAAACATGTGTCGGTGTCGGAGCTTGTATGAACTCGGTCTGCAAGAACTTCCCGACAGCGATGGCCTGCGCTATTAGTTTACTCGAATTGCACGTCACCATGTGAACTATGGTTCTTAATTCAATACTTGCAGCGGGAAGAAGGACAAAGATGGGTCGAGTTTTGTAGCAGTTTAGCTACTCTTGCGTGCATGGGAGTCAAGAATGACTCATGAATGCGTGGATGTTGTTGGCCATTTCAAGTAGCTTATAAGCTATACAAGGAAACATTCCCCATAGCTCCCACATAAGTTGTTATTGTACACACACATAAGCCAAAATAGGCTTTAATTTTTGTACCAAACTCATAATAGTTTAGTGTGTAAGCCAAATTTGATTTGGCTTTGGTGTAAACCAATTACACCAATAGTAGTTATATGGTAGGTCTTAATAATGTTTTTGTTGGTGCTTGCCTTACGTTCCCGAGGCAACCACATGTGCTTGCCTCAGGTGCCGAGGCAACCTTTTTGTTTGCTTGGTTTTTGGCAAAGGGCCGATGATTAATTACCAAATTGTGTGCTGAGCTATTTTATTATTTATAAAAAAAATTTAATTATTTGTGTGACAAATATAGTGTGACCGATCGAGTGAAGCACAATTTTGTCAACTATTACAGGTTTTCTCAACGGTATTCTTATGTTTGAATCGTACCAATATTTTATTTTTAGCTAACGCAGTCTCTTTTTTTTCTCAACATTTATAGAACAAGCAGATGATGATACATAATGATGGACATCAAAGAAAAAAGAATGGTCAAAGCAATATTGGCATGGCTAAATCAAAGTACCCAACTGAGGGCTTTCTCAGAGGCATTCTTATGTTTGAACCGGGCTAATATATTTTTCGTAGACAATATTGTCTCTTTCTCCACATTTAATGCGATAAGAAGATGATGTTATAGATGGACGTCAATGTAGAGAAAATGATCAAATTAGCATTGATGCATGTGGCTACAATATCTTGTGGTTCAAAATCACTTTGCTACAATATCTTGTGTACAATATCACTGTGCCAATGCAAAATTGACACGGCTCAACATAAATACGCAAATGAGGGTCTTCTCAACAGTGTTCTTGAGTTTCAATCGGACCAAAACTTTATTTCTAGCTAACACACTCTCTCCCCCCATTTTTGGTAGTGATGGATATCAAAGAAGAGAAAATGGTCAAAGCAATATTGACGCGGCTCAATCAAAGTACACAACTGAGGGCTTTCTCAGCAGTGTTCTTATGTTTGAACCGGACCAATATTTTATTTTCAGCCAAAACTCTCTCTCTCTCTCTCTCCACATTTATGGGACAAGAAGTTGATCATAGTGATGGATATCAAAGATGAGAAAATAACAAAAGAAATATTGACGGGGCTCAATCAAAGTACACAATTGAGGGTTTTATCAACGGTGTTCTTATGTTTGAACCTTACCAATATTTCATTTTTAGCTAACGCATTCTCTTTTTTTTCTCAACATTTATGGGCCAAGCAGATGATGATAAATAGTAATGGACATCAAAGAAGAGAAAATGGACGAAGCAATATTGACACGGCTCAATCAAAGTACCCAACTGAGGGCTTTCTCAGAGGCATTCTTATATTTGGACCGGGCCAATATTTTATTCCTAGCCAATATTGTCTCTCTCTCTCTCTCTACATTTATGGGATAAGAAGATGATGATACTAATGGACGTCAAAGTAGAGAAAATGACCAAACCAATATTGATGCATGCAGCTACAATATCTTGTGGTTCAAAATCACTATGCTACAATATCTTGTGTACTTCCAAAGTTTAATTTTGGTCTAACAAAATAGCTATCATTTTTTCACCATCGTTCTTATGTTTGAATCAGACCAATATTGATAGTGATGAACATTAAAGAAAAGAAAATGGCCAATGAAAAATTGACGCGGCTCAATCAAAGTGCGCAACTAAGGGTCTTCTCAACGGTATTTGTTAGTCTGAATGAAACCAATATTTTATTTCTAGCTAACAGTCTTTCTCCCCTCATTTTTGGTTCAAGAAGATGATATAGTGATTGATATCAAAACAGAGAAAGTGGTCAAAGCAATATTGACGCGGCTCAATCAAAGTACACAACTGAGGGCTTTCTCAACGGTGTTCTTATGTTTGAACCGGGCCAATATTTTATTTTCAGCCAAAACTCTCTCTCTCTCTCTCTCCACATTTATGGGACAAGAAGATGATCATAGTGATGGACGTAAAAGATGAGAAAATGGCCAAAGAAATATTGACGCGGCTCAATCAAAGTACACAATTGAGGGATTTCTCAATGGTGTTCTTATGTTTGAACCGCACCAATATTTTATTTTTAGCTAATGCAGCCTCTTTTTTTTTTCTCAACATTTACGGAACAAGCAGATGTTGATACATAGTGAAGGACATCAAAGAAGAGAAAATGACCAAAACAATATTGACGCGGCTAAATCAAAGTACTCAACTGAGGGCTTTCTCAGAGGCGTTCTTATGTTTGAACCGGGCCAATATTTTGTTCCTAGCCAATATTGTCTCTCTCTCTCTCTGCACATTTATGCGATAAGAAGATGATGATACTGATGGACATCAAAGTTGGGAAAATGATCAAATTAGTATTGATGCATGTGGCTATAATATCTTGTGGTTCAAAATCACTGTGCTACAATATCTTGTGTACAATATCACTGTGCCAATGCAAAATTGACACGGCTCAATCTAAGTCGAATCGAGGGTTTTCATACGGTGTTCTTGAGTTTCAATCGGACCAAAATTTTATTTTTAGCTAACACACTCTCTCCCCCCATTTTTGGTTCAAGAAGATGATATAGTGATGAATATCAAAAAAGGGAAAATGACCAAAACAATATTGACGCTCAATCAAAGTACTCAATGAGGGCTTTCTCAGAGGCGTTCTTATGTTTGAACCGGGCCAATATTTTGTTCCTAGCCAATATTGTCTCTCTCTCTCTCTCACCCAATAAAGCCTCTCTCTCTCCATACACGGTTGGGACAAGGCAATGATAACCAATGGTTTTCTCAGAGGTTTTATTAAGGTCCCCTCTTTCTCTCTCGTTTCTCACTCTCTTTGTTTAGAAGTATTGTGGATTGAATGAATGGGTGTAGCCCAATTAAGCGCATGTATTTATAGGCGGGGAGGACCGAAAACATAGCAGATCGTGGCGTCAGTTTTGTAACTTCTTCTTTCTCTTTTTCCTACCTTTTGCAGTTATGATATGGTGCTTAGCACCACCTTTATACTTGATAGTAACCTCATCTCTAATGCAGAAACGGGTGTTAAATGTTTGAGAATCCAAACCGTCCAATCAATCTTTGACCTCTTGTATGGACCCTAATGTTGAAAATTTTCCAATCAGAAGATCATAACCATCCAAAAAGTTAAGCTATTGATCTAACGGCTAGAGTTTTTTGAACAATTTTATGTTTGGATCCAAGAGCTGTCCCATTGATTTATGATGTAGACCATCCAATCAATAAATAGGATGGGCTACCTTATGGAAATTGTGCCGTTCATAAAACAAAAACATTCCATTAATTACCTTTATTGTGGCATTCGGTTGTCTCGTAAAATACCGATCGGTCGGTCTGATCTGTTGCGGTCTCATATGGACCTGACGGTCTCACTTAAAAAGAATAAAAATAAAAAATATAGTGCACTATCTTCATCATCAACGCCTTCTCATCTATTTGAGGTTGGCTTTAGGGTTGTCCATACAAACCTAGTTAGCTTTCTAAATATTTCACACTGAGGAAACCCATTGTCTACAATGAATCAAATGATGGTTATTGTTTTTCAGTCCAATCTTTCACATAAGGAATCTTGAGACCATGGAAGTGTTATCAGATGGTCGATTTTTTATTTCACGTGACATAGATCCCAAAAATTACCCTTAAATTACATGACACACATCACGCTCCGATGTGATTCTTGGGCAACTTTTTTAGATCACACATGACACTCCAATGTGATTCTTGGGCAACTTTTTTAGATCTGTGACACTTGGAATAAAAAACTTGACCATCTGGTGGCATGCCCATGGTCTGGAGATTCATTGTTTAGAAGATTAGAATGAAAAATGACTACCAAAAAGAAGACTACTAGCGGCAGCCAAAAATTATCTCTATTAACAAAAAACTGCCGTTAATACTCTTGCCGCTAATAGTCTTAATAGTTTTTTTATTAATAGCAGCAGTTTTTTTATTAATAGCGGCAGCTAAAAACTGCCGCTAATAATCTTATTTTTTGTAGTGCATATTATTCTTATTTGTCAAATCAATTTTATTTAGGGCTGCTATACCGATAACGGTGCTAGTATTTGCACTCAAAGATTCGGTCTCCACAGCGTCTGGTTTCCATCCTTAAGCCATTGCCTGCCTTTAATCTATGGTTGTCAATAGGCCGGGTTAGGATTGGGTTTCACTAAAGCCTACCCAGCCCTAGGGGCCATCGCTAGGCCCGGGCCCGGCCCTAACTTAGGCAGCCTTTGATATGTCTAGGCCTCAGCCCTAGCCCTAAACTATGTAGGTTTTGGCGGTCTCAGGTCGGGCTTATGCTTTATTAGTAGTGGTATATTTGTGAATGTTATTGTATGTTTCTCTGTTAAAGATAGAGAAGAATATTTCAAATGAGAAAGTAAAACCTAAGAACTTTGTTTTTAAATATTTGAATTAACAAAATTACAATTATCTAACATAGATCTCATGTAACTATACTAATATATCTACTACATTATTATTAAATTCAAAGAACGAGTCAGGCCAGGCTAACGGGCATTTACTTGTTAAGCCCTTACCCGACCCATCGGACAATGGGCTTTTGGTTTTGAGGCCCTAGCCCTGCCCTCTTACCCTACTTTTAAGCCCTAGCCTTAAGATTTTTAAGGCCAGACCATGCGTGAGGGCTAGCAGCCCAGCCCAACCTTATTGACAACCTTACCAGATGAGGGGGACTCTTTTTAGTCACAAACATTCACATTATATCTTGAGATCATGACACACCTATCAGATGGCCAGGTGGTCATTCCACTAGAGAACAACCCCAAAAGTGATGGTGATCATGGGCTTACTATGATAACAGTTCCCGGATCACTTTTTGCGATTTGTTCCAGATTAAAACAATATTTCATCGTTTGATAGGTAGGCCATGATCTCAAGATAGATTGTGTGAAAGATTGGGATGCTCGCTTTCAGTAAACGCGGTGATGCATTTAGAGGAACCGTTTTAATTAGGATACCTCTGTTCACTCCTAGCCCATCTCAGGTAGCACCCTCGTCGCAGACCCCTTCAATACCATTGATTGCTTCAGATAAGATTGTAGAGAATGTGTTTCACCCCGATCTTCCACACAAGAGATCTTGAGATCATGTCTCACGTATTTAACGGTTAGTTTTTTGTTCCACGTGTTTGAGATGTCCAAAAAATGGCCCTAAATTCACATTTGATTGTGATGTGTGCCATATGATTCAAGGGCCATTTTTTTGGGTATTTGTGACACATGGAATAAAAAACTAATGGTTTGATAGGTGCGACATGATCTCAAGATCTATTGTGTAGAAGATCGGGTTGAAAAACGATCTCAAACATTTGTTCCGAAGCAATGAATGGTTGTCAAGGCAGGGCGTGACTCTTCGAAGGATTGCATGGGCGCGAGCAAAGGTACCTTTTTACTTCTTTTGTGTTGTTCGTGGACAAGTTCGTTAATAGGGCACAACTAGCACACGAGATTTGTAGCGTAGTACTTGGATATAAGGAAAGACTTTATTATCTTTGAGATATGTGCCATGTGAAATACTAAACCAACAAATTTGAAGATCATGTTGTAAGGATCTTTGAGGCCAAAGATTGACAAGAAACGTGATCATTCTCATTTGATTTAAGAAGTCAAAGGCCATCATCGGATTCAATAGTTGACTGAGACAATCAAATGATAATGATTATGCTTTGTACTAATTTTTTTCCCTCAAAGATTTTTGCATCATGATTTTCCAATCAGACGGCCATCATGATTTTTTTCCCTCAAATGATTTTTGCATCATGATATATATACTCACGGGCCTTTTATGCATTATTTTTGTTGGTGGGACGAATCTCAAATTAATCATTTATACCTTTGATTTAAGTTGGGTTTGTGAGGAGATATAGGGTTTGGATATTGGAGGTTGTATTGTAGTACCAAGGTTGGTACTTACATAATGTTACTCATGATTATTATTAATTTTTGGCACTTACCCACAACATGAGTTATATTTGACTATAATTTCACGGATCTCAAAGCATTTAACCAAGGATTTTGGGGCACTTTCTAATTTTTTGAAACCTTATTCCAATAAAGACATGTGGTTGTCTTAAAGGGATTGGTAATCTTAAATTTTTGAATCTTGTGGTTGGGGGCTTATAATGGTATGAATTTCTTGGTGTCTTGGCCTCATCTGTAATATCCCTGATATTTTGGGCCGAATTTTATTTACCTCGATAAGCGTGTCCAAAAATTGTTACGAAATTTTATTAGCTTTTGAGTTAACTTACTGTTGGACGAGAATGATGGTAAAAGGGTATTGTAAATGGATGTGTACAAGTCATGTAAATAGTGACTTACACAATGTGGTTGGTGTTTGTGTTTAGCACCAAATATGTTTTCAAAGTAAATGGATAAGTGTAAATAGAAAATATCTAGATATTTAACTTGTTTTTGTTTATAAGAGAGAGAGAGAGAGATTTGAGAGAATTTACACTTTTCTCTTTCGGTTGAAACTAAATCTGCAAACCATTTGCCTCATTTGATCTTAGATCTAGAAAGCTTGAGAGCTCCTCTCCCCATCTCAACCATTAATTAGCCTTGTGCTTAAAATCTGATCGGTTTGAGCTAGTGGAAGAGAAAGATAAAGAAGAGAGTATCACTGTGTTGATAAGGATCTGTGCAGTGGAGGAAGGTTTATAATCGGCTGAATTGAAGTTTTTTTTAAACCTTTGATCTTAAAGATTTGTTCCGGTGCGTGTATTGGTGCCACGGGATCAAGGATTAAGCAACAAGAGGTAGGCTTTTAAAACCTTCTTGTGTCCTTTAAAATTTTGTTTTGCTTAGAATAATATGTAGTATGTTTAAATGAGATCTGATGGCTGTGTTTGGAAATGAAGAAAAGAATTCGGACATGAAAGTTTAATAGCCACAGAACCAGAGCAATTCGATGGTCGATTTTGAATTCGACCATCGAATTTGGAATTCGATTGTCGATTTGAAAATCGACAGTCGAAATGTGTTTTTCTTGTGCCTGAAGGAAATTTTGAAATTCATGGGTCGATTTCAAATTCGACAAATTCGACCATCGAATTTGGAAATCGACCATCGAATTGAAATTCGAGCGTCGAATTTCATGGTTTTGTCACTGATGTGCAGTTTTGAAATTCGTTGGTCGAAATTGAATTTGACCATCGAATTTAAAATTCGACCAACGAATTTGAATTCGACCATCGAATTCTGTCCTGTTTCAGGCATTTGAAAATTTTGTTGGATTTTTATCTGCAAACTTTTGGTTTGATTTTTGGGTTCTATATTAACACTGAGAGTGTTAATATATGTAGGTTTTGACTGTTGGGAGTCCTTGGTAAGGACTGCTTGTGCATGATTTTGAAACTTCCTTGTTAAGGTGGGGGAATCTTGTATTTAATTTGCATCAAATTATAAGTATAGATTGTTTGACTATTTCAATTAAGAAGGGTAAATTTTGAAAATTCTGTTGCACACAGCATAAACAAAACTTTGAATATATGATGCAATTTGAAAATTTGGAAACCTTGTTATAACTAAGAATCTTTGTAATTCGAACCTCAAAACCTCAGTTAAGCTTTGAATCAGAACTTTGAATTAGAACTTTGAAAAATCAGTATATGATATGAATAATACGCCTTGATATGTGATAGCATTTACATTTGATTTAGGGTTCATAAGTACGATGCCCTAGATTCTACAAACCGTGTTGACGGTATTACTTTGGCGCAAGTTTCCCTCATAGCGTAGGGGCTTGTTGCACTTTAGAAATGGGTTCATGAACGACGATGGTCAGTAGGGTTTTCCCATCGGTCACGTAGTCCGCTCTCATGCTATAGGAAATTTGGGAGATAAAATTAAGTTATAAATTTAAGACAAGAAGCATGCTAAATCAGAATATTTTCGAACACATTAGATTATACTATCAGTTTTGACTCAGGATTAGAACTGGAGACATACTTCGAAAAGCATCATTTGAAAAACCATATTTGATCCGATTCTATATTTTGAAAACCTTTACTTATAAAGAAATGCAAATTAGATTTGTTTCCTCTATTGAGCTTGGCTGTTAGCTCACCCTCGACTATACGTCACAGGTGTTTAGACTGACCTTGGGTCAGAGGATCTAGAGGACTCCGATTACATTCCTGAGGAGGAATCGGAGATACCAGCTGAGGAGTTCTTTCCGTGATCTTAGATCCTGTATTTTTGGTATTTTGCCTGGATATTATTTTGAATATTGGGCCCTAGGCCATTATTTTGGTTCTTTTGATATCACTTGAGGAACCATTATTGTGAACCACTATTTTAGGTGATCGGATTGGCCATCTCCGATGGTTCTTCTTGGTTCCTCACAGTGATAAATATTGTTTTGTTATAGAAAGCTTTTTCTTGATTTTATATGCTTTGCCTCTGTCTTTAGATCTTTGTTTATGTTGCCGGCTTCTGTTTGTTACGGCTTATTGAGAAATCAATAAGTTGATGAACCGGCATTTTCTATACCTTAGGGATTGGAAAAGTCAGGTCGTCATATCATCTCTAAGCTCAAATTGGACCTGAGCTTGGGCTAATTATATAGGACCCAATTTAACCCATTAAAAATATTTTCTTGGTTTGGGTGCTTCGACCGATGCCCAAAAGGGTATAGGGATGGTTTGAAGATCACATCAAGCATCCACATCATATCCGGCATTTGAGAACAGGCAATAGCTTTGCCGGATCCATGTCGACTTTGGGTCATTTGGGCTCGCACCTCATGGACTTGTATGGGTTTAGCGTATGGTGGAACAAGACCCATGGTGCTTGAATTCTTGGTTGGACACCGCATTGCCGCGGCAATGTCGTCAACATCAAAGGTGTAGTCACACCCATGAAGGGTGGTATATATTTTCTTCCCATCCTCCCTTCGCATACGCTGGTAAAATAAGCGCACTAATTGAGGATAGAAATGGGTGTGAAAAGGCTGTAACAGTGGGGTTCCCATCCTCCCTTCGTTGAGATCATGGCGCACCTATCTGACCGTCTGATATGTGCTCCATCATCTTTAGATCTATTTTGTGGAAGATTGGAACGAAAAACGATCTCCATCATCTGATTCAAGGTAGTCAAATGGTTTACGATCCATCTATTGGCCTTCATCTAATTTTTTTATTTTTTTTTATATGGCCATTTTAGGCCGAGACAGCCTCGAGAAGCGAGGAGTAGGCACGCATACACATATGACAGTTGGGGAGCAGCGTGAGTGAAATATCCCTGATATTTTGACGTATTTTTCATTTACCTCAGTAAGCGTGTCAGGAAATATTGTGGAATAATTTTAGATTTTGGTGAACTAAGGCTATAATAAGACTAATGGTCAAAAGAATTAACCTAGAGAGGTGTGCAAGTCAAGTACACGATAACTTACACAATAGGATAAACGTATGTGTTTAGCATGGGATATTTTGCAAATTTAGAGGATAAGTTGTAAACAAAAATATCTAAATATTTTTTTTAGGAATTGTTTTGTCTTGTCTTATAAGAAAGAGAAGTGCAAGAGAAGTTTTGATCTATCTCTCTCTCTCTCTCTCATTGGAATTAAGTCTCTAAGGATTTGCCTCATTTGATCCCAGATCTTGGAAGTTTTAGAGTTCCTCTCTCCATCGCAACCATTAGTTTATTTGGTGCTTGAATTCGGATCAGTTTGGGCTATTGGAAGAGAAGGATAGAGGAGAGGATGTCACTGTGTCGATAGGATCTGTGCAATGGAGGAAGGTTTATAATGGGCTGAATTGAAACTTTTAAACCTTCGATCTTAGAAACTTGTTCCGGTGCGTGAATCGGTACAATGGGATCAACAGTTTAAGCTAAAAGAGGTAAGCCTTGAAACCTCCTTATGTAAATTTGTTGAGTTTTGTTAGAATTTAAGATATGTATTCAATATAAAAGATTTGATGGCTGTGTTGAAACTAAGGAAAAAGAATCCGGGCATGTCGAGTTAAGCTAAAAGATTTTGGCCTGAGACAGAATTCTGAAATTCGATGGTCGAATTTGAAATCGACCATCGAATTTCAAATTCGACCAACGAATTTGAATTTGATGGTCTAATCACCGCTATGGCTTTTGAAAGTTTTGTTGGATTTTTATTCTGTAAGCTTTTGGGATGATTTTTGGGTTTTATATTAACACAGAGAATGTTAATATATGTAGGTTTTGACTATTGGGAGTCCTTGAAGAGGACTGTTTGTGCTAGACTTAGAAACTTCTTGGTTAAGGTAGGGGAACTCAAATTGTTATTTGCATAAATTTATAAGCATGAACTGTTTTCGGCAATTTCTTTTAGAAACATTAATTTTGGAAATTCTGTCATACACTATATAAATAAAACTTAGAATATATGATACAAATCTGAAAATTTGGAACTTTGTTATGACTAAGAACTTTGGAATTCGAACCTCAGAATCTCAGTTAATTTTTGAATCAGAACTTCGAATCAGAACCTTGAAAAATCAGTATATGTTATGAATAATAAGCTTTGATATGTATTAGCATTTGCATTTGATTTAGGGTTCATACGTACGATGCCCTAGATTCTACCAACCGTGTTGACGGTAATACTTTGGCGCAAGTTTCCCTCATAGCGTAGGGGCTTGTTGCATTTTCGAAATGGGTTCATGAACGACGATGGTCGTGAGGGTCTTCGCATCGGACACGTAGCCCGCTCTTATGCTATAGGAAATTTGGGAGATAAAATTAAGTTATAAATTTAAGACAAGAAGCATGCTAAATCAGAACACTTTGAACGCTTTAGATTATATTATCGGTTTGACTCGAGTTAGAACCGAGATTTAATTTGAAAAGCATCATTGAAAAACCATATTTGATCCGATTCCGTCTTTTGAAAACCTTTACTTATAAAGAAATGCAAATAGATCTGTCTTCCTCTATTGAGCTTGGCTGTTAGCTCACCCTCGACTATCGTCCAGTCTGAGGCGACCTTGGGTCAGAGGATCTGGAGGACTCCGATTATATTCCCGAGGAGGATTTGGACATACCAGCTGAGGAGTTCTTTCCGTGATCTTAGATCCTGTATTTTTGGTATTTTTGTCTGGAAATTACTTTGGAATATTGAGCTCTAGGCTATTATTTTTAGTTCTTTTGATATCATTCGAGGAACTATTATTGTGAACCTCTATTTTAGGTGATCGGATTGGCCATCACCGGTGGTTCTTCTTGGTTCCTCACAGTGATATATCTAATTTTGTTATATGAAGCTTTTGTTTTTGAATTAACAATGTTGCCTCTGTCTTTAGATCTTTGTATATGTTGCCGGCTTCTGTTTGTTACGGCTTATTGAGAAATCAATAAGTTTATGAACCGGCCTTTCCTATACCTTAAGGATTGGAAAAGTCGGGTCGTCACAGTGAGGGAGTACCAACTACAGTGGTGAGGGTTAACTAACAAACCCAACCCACACCTTGTAAAGACATGAGTGGAAAACATCGTGAAGGACGAGTATCGAACTCACGACCTCCTCCCTCACAATGGAGGGAGGTTACCAACTGGGCTAATGCCTCTTTGGTTACTGGCCATCATCAAAATTAAATGACTTACATGGTCTATCAGCTACGCTGCACTAATATGGTTTGACTGATTTGAATCAATTGATGGAGATATTTTTCGCCCCAGTCTTTGATCTAATTGATCTTGAAATCATGAAACTACAATCAAATGGTCAGATTTTGATTTCACATGACATAGGTCTTGAAAAGATATTCAAGAACTATATTTCATGTATACCCATGATCATCATGTGGAATCAAAATCTGATTGCCTGATGGCATGCTTTTGATCTCAAGATTGAGTTGAAGATTGGTAAAAAATAATCTCCATCGTCTGATTCAAAGCAGTCAAAGATTAATTTTATAACCGCTAGCGACTGATTCATCACTCTAGGGGGTAAAAAGCAAAGAAAACACAACATAAAAGCTGCAATGTAAATAAGTACAATACGAGAGTTGAGTGCAAACAAGACATATCTCAAGTGCTAAATGCCAAAAATCCAATATTTTTAGCTTCGCACATAGCTAATTTAAAAAAAATCCCTTTTTCTAAATTTTATTTATATGAAACTTCGATTTATCCTTGCACATGAGATTTGTACCGTGGCACATGATTAAAAAGAAAGATTATGCTATGTTTTAGATCTCTGCCACATGAAACACTATTTAAGCCAGCTGATTTGAAGACCTTAACGTAAAGATTTCTAGGGAAAAAAATAGCACTAAACCTTAAGGTCTCAGGTTTAATCCCGAACTTATCAAGTAAGAAATTATGACGTAAAGATATTAAAAATATTTGATGAAGTAGCGTTAACAAATTAAATTTTAGATCAATTATTCAATGGTTAAAAGTTTTTAGGATGCCTATGCGCAACGCACGTGCACTTTTACTAGTTTGAATGAAAGCGTGTACCTGAGCCTCTATAATGTTAATATAATTATGTAATTAAATTTTTAACCTTCTTCAAACTTTTATTAGAAAAAAATAGTCCAAGCCCAACCACAGTTTATTAGAAAAAATTGTCCAAAAAAACAGTCCCAAAAAAATAGCCCAACCAAATTTTATTAGAAAAAAAAAAGCTGAAAAAAGCCCGGAAAAGTGTCCAAATCCGGCCCGGACCGGTAGGGGCCAGGTTTGGGCTGAGTACATCGCAGCCCGAGTTAGGGCCGGGTTAAAAAGTTTGGAAATCTGGCCGAGGTAGGTAGGGGTCGGGTTGAACCCCTCGGCCCTAATCCGTCCATTGAGAGCCCTATATACTGCATCGCATCAATGTCGTCACATGTCACATTACATGATCAACCTAAAACAACATCTGGGGTATCATTTCACTTACGCCGACGGTGAAATGGGATACACCGTTGGAGATGTTCTAAGATAAGAAATTAGATTTCCAAGACTCTACTTTTTGTTGATATTTCTCCACAATAGGAATGCACATGATGTGATATAATTTGTTGGAAAATAGAGGTAAACCAAGATATTTCATCGGTTAACTTCCAGTCTCAAACCCAAGGATATTGCAAATGGATTCAGTGTGCAGATAGCTCTCACTGGAAAGACTCTAAGGACCTTCTTCCGTCACAGAGGTCAATTTGTCCTTGTCATAGACATTTCTTAAATGCACCTTGGCACAAAAGTTTCTCCGAGCCAATTTAGAATGGAATTTATGGGTCAATTCATGGGAAGGGAGAATATTTTCTGAAATTTTGCGTTCTTTAATAAAAGGCCGATTCGTTTAGAGAGACATGTTTGGGAAGAACCAATGCAACACTATTTCAGACGATAGGATCTTCCAATGGGTGAAACTGTCGTTCCCTCTAATTATATTATTTTTCCATGATTGAGTTTCTTTCTCGGCAATTTTTTCAAACGTATTTTTGGTTGCAATTTTTCACTATTGGCAATAAAGTTCATTGATTAAAAAAATAGTTCTTCACATAAGATAGTACTACTTCTGACTCGTATTTGGATCGTTTATGAAAAACAGGTACGTTAAGAAATTTTTCATTTTCATTTAATTTTTGTTTCTTAGGGAAAAATTGTTCTATTTTTTAACAATTAGTAAGATTGGGTCTCTATTTAACTCTATTTAACTGCCACGTCCAACTTACATGTAGGGTCCCCATAGTTATGAACCAAATATATACCATTGCCCAAGGTCGCATTTTAAACCAAAGTTAGGTCCTCTTGATTGAGCTTAAACATTGTGATGGCTGTCGACAATTGTAACTAATTGCGAACATAGACATCTCTGTATTGTAACATATGATCCACTTCAATGCAATCAACCCTTTTCTCCTGAACAAGCTTTGATACAATGTATACAGAAAGTAAACTAGTATACAATTTCAACCACATTGTAACTGATTGTTGGGATCTTTCAAAATCATTGTCACTTCAATCACCATAGTATACTTACATGAACCACATAGTCCTCGAAGAAGTAAAGCCTGAGCTATATTTATAATGCATTGGCCTAAGCCTGAGCTATATTTATAATGTCTAGTATTAATATCATAAGCTCGATAACCACGTTGACCAAAAGGATATCCGACAAATATGCACGGTGAGGCACGGGGGGGAAATTTATGGCGAACCATAGTATACTTACATGAACCACACTCTCATGTAAGTACACTATGGTGATTGAAATGATAATGAATCTAATAGACCCCAAGCCCTTGATCTA
Source organism: Chloranthus sessilifolius (assembly GCA_021018995.1). NCBI lineage: Eukaryota > Viridiplantae > Streptophyta > Magnoliopsida > Chloranthales > Chloranthaceae > Chloranthus > Chloranthus sessilifolius. Next base: position 56,165,841 of record CM037590.1, on the reverse strand, counting down.
TTGAGAATTGAAGGATTTTAAAAAAGTGTGACGATCAATGATGCAAGAATTGAAGGTGTAATTAAGGACTTAAGGATTTATTTGAGGAAGAACTTATTTAAGCTAGAAACATGTGAAATAAAAAATTATTTATGAGAATTGAGTAGCTAGAAGAGAATTTCATAGATTGAGAAGCAATTAGAAGAGATATTTTAAAGTGTTGGGGAATAATTAGAATGATAAATCTTGAATGAATTGATGATTTATAACTCATCATTGGTTGAGATGTCGATCATAATGAAGATGATGTTATCTTGCAATGAAGTTTTAGGAGTTATCAATTCTAATAAATAATGATAAATTTTGAATAAATTATTTAAAGGGCAACGAGAAATTTGAGTTTATAAAAGTTAAGGATGATGATAGAGGAAGGGCGTTTCACTAAAACAGAAGATTTTAAATTTTTCCTTAAGAATATTTTTACAGATTACGAGTCACGAGGTGAAGTAATCATTGGGGATTGGATGTTGGGAATTTAATTAGGCAGATGATTTTAAGAATCAAGAGAGTTTAATACATCAGTCGAAAATTTATGACTGGTGATTTGGACTAAGTGTGACATTGGAAATGTCGAGTGCTTAAGGATATTTGGGGATAACAAATAATTTGATACTTACAAAGATTGAATCTCAATATTATTCATTAAGGATTGAGGAATCATGAGTATTGAAGTGATGAAAACCCGTGAAAAAGAAGAAATTCTATGTGATTTCTATGTAGCCTTTATTGAACTTATAAAGTACGATTTATACATCGAGAAGCATTTTAGGGTAGCTAGGACCATACTGACCAAGTTTTGACTTAACAATCATTCATTGGGTGTGACTTGATTTAATTCGAACAATTTAAGAAAGACTGGAGGAAAATGCGAAGAATAAAAAAATTGAGCGAATATTTGATGTAAAGTTCGACAGATCCTGTATCAAAGGAAAATTGCGATGAAAGTTGAAAATATTTTATACATTGATGAATTTCAGTCGACTTTTATTGTTATTTGAGGAGAATCAAGTTGTAGCGCAAAAATGGTTAAAAACAATTTTTAATATATTGGGCGAAAGATATTGAAGCTTTGCAACTAATTTATGAGTCAGAGTCGATGACTATATAAGGAGGGGAGAATGTAATGACCCGGATTTTCATTGACGTTGAATCGTTGACCTTTATAAATATTTTGACTTTTGTTTGACTAATTTGACTTTGGTCAAACCATTGACCCATTTGATGTGACCTTTGGACTCACTTTCATTTTTTTTTGGGAGTGTGGTCTTGTATGAAATCTAAACCGATCTTTTAATTATTAGGTACGTAATTTTCGGGAACGAAAATTTCTTTTAGGGGGTGATAATGTTTTGAGCCGAGTCTTTTTGAGACCTATCTAATGGTGATAGATAGGGTGGAGCACCAAGCTCAATAAGGGTGCTCCATACTCTAACACACCTTGTGTACTTAATTAGGGAAAGAACACAAGTCCTTTGGACTTTTTCTTTCTTTATCTCACTCTTTCTTTTCTCTCTCTTTCTTTATTAAAGACCCAACCGGGTACCCTCTCTCTTCTTTTCTTTTAGCAGGTATTAGCACATAGGACTCTTGCCTTCTTTTTCTTTTATTCTTTTTTCATTATTGGCAATAGTCCAACCGGGCTTTCTCTCTCTCAATATGCCAATAATCTCCAAGAAAACCAGCCGTCTCTCTCTCCCTCTCTCCTCCCCTAACCACTCTCTATCGTCTACCCAAGTAGCCAACAACAATCCCCTAAGCAATCCCCCAATTAATCACCTCCCCTCAAGAAGTCCTCTCTCTCCCTCTTCTCTCAAGATTTTTTCTTTGTCTATCTCTTCCCAGTCGCCTCTGCCTCTCTCTCTCTCTCTCTCTCTCTCTCTCTCAACCCATTAAACCAAGAAGGCAGCAGCAGCCCCCCTTTCCCAAATGTCTATTCTCTCTCTCTCTCTCTCTCTCTCTCTATATATATATATATATATATACCAATGAAAACTCCAACATCAAGAACCTTATAAAATTTTCTTTCCATTGCAAACCATAAAAACTCCTCGCTTTTCCTCAACCATCACTTTCTTAGTGCAACCATTGAACGAGTGGTGTACCTCCATCTTTCACCATCAATTTTGTATCATCAGATCGCAGCCCAAACAGCCACCAAACGATCACTTTGTCTCCTCAGTTGAAACTCCACCATCAACGCTACGCCCAAAGCACCACAACCGCAACACCAACTATGAACACCTCTCTCTCGGTGTTTAAACAAGTTTCAACAACTAAGTGTTGTGACATGCATAGAGGTGATTTGATCCGATCGAAGAATCCAAGTCATTGTGGCGCGTCAAAAATCTGAACTATGCCACTCTGACTGTGCCGAAGCGATGCGTCAGATCCGATTTGCGTCCATGCGAACCCGTCGATCCGAATCAATTGTATCTTTGCGAAATATTCTCGATCACGCTTCAACACGTGGGTTTCCTTCCGATTCCACTCCGATCTATTTTATGGCTTCTATAAACGGTAATCGTCCCCGTTCGATTAACAAAAACTATAAAAATAAGATTTTTATGAGTTTTGGCATGCTTCAAGCGGCCATAAAAGTCAAAGGATTGACCCGATGGTCAAACCCTCTGACCATGCTATAGGGTACCCAGTACCCTTCATTTTTTTTTTGAAAGTGATTCGGCAAATAGACCCTTATGGGCCTCGAAACTGGGGTCAAAGATTCCCAGCTGCAGTAGTGCACAATACTGTACACGCAACTACACATGTTTTTGACCAAGGTAAAGGTCATGGTTTAACCTTCCCGATCTCAGACCCATAGACCTGATTGATAAAATATCAGCAGAGAGACCCCACATACTCTCTGATGTACTACCCATCTAACGGTTTAGATCACCTGCTATCACGCTTAATCTATTATTTTCATAGCCTTGAAAATCAGTGAAAATTCCTAACACTGGGCAGAAATTTTATTCTTGTTATTTGTTAGCTACCTACATGTGACAAAGGGGGCCATTTTGACCGTACATGTTACTTTAATGGAGACTGTTTCCGGATTCGACTCTGTAGGATAACCCCCCTCTAATTTTATGGCTACTTCACATCGGACGGTCATTTTTAATCATAAATTAATTGTTTACCTCGTTTTAAATGTGGTATTACATCAAGAAAAGAAAGATTATACACTTAACTATTCAGGTGATCACTTTGACCCCTTGTTGCACCCAAACCATGGAACATTGGTTCAAGGCCATAAGCAAAATCTTGTACCATCTGACCATCTATAGAATGGATGGTCAGATCCTCTTGAAATTAAATATACCTCGGCCTTAGTGCCCCTTCAAAAATGGAAAAAGCCTCATGACTATTGTATGTGTGTGCCACTTGGAATTTTAAGTCACAGTCATCTTTGACTCCTTAAATTTTTGAAAATCGGGCCAGATCAGCCAACGCACTCAGGTTTATAATTATCTTGACAAAAACTTAGTCAAGTATGTCAGATCAAAATAATCTCATTGTGTCTATCGGCATGCTTTTCAAAGCATGAAAATCTAGGGGAAATTAAGGGATTTGAGCTGTGTACGATTAGGATAAATGGGTCAGTTGATTGACCTAGTTTTTGGTCAAACTAATGTATTAGACGAAACACGAATCCAACCTAACATTTAAAAAATTTTAACGTCTCTAGGCCTGATCGCTTCTGGTGAAATCCGATGATTCAAAAGCAAAGTTGCCTAAATGCACACGTGAGCCCTTCTTATTATAAACTTGCTTTAGTAAATTTGGGCCATCACCCATACACATAAGGTTTGATCCACCGATAATATGAGTCATTCATGACCCCCAATCATCTCAAACGACCATGGGTCTTGTGGGCCCGTCTAGTCTAGACCCTTAATGGGCTCGTATATCCAATGTAGTTAAACACGCGTTTTGAGAAACCGCGAACCAATCTTTGAGGAATGGCCCAAACCTAACTCCTAAACTTAGAATAACTTGTTAGGTATATATTTTGCTCACACAATGAGAGTGTAGACACCTCGATAATCGTGTTTAACATGATTTTGACCCGAATTGATGACTTTCTAGATCAGTCCGTTTAGATCGATCTAAATTAGATTATATATACCATAAAAATCATCAATAAGGATCCAACGGTTGAAACTTGTTTGAGTCATATGGGAGTCAATACTTAGTCAAATTTCACAAACGACCAGGCCGTTTTCATCAGGTCGATAAAATCTATATGAGACTAGTCTAACATCACCTCTTGATACACATTCTAGTACTCACATACCTTCATTGTAGGTGACCTCTCTCTTAATGATGAGCGAGGCGTCTGAATTACGAGTAATATTAGTTCTCTTATGGTTAAGTATTTTTTTGTTATTTATTTCATTTGCATTGTGCAATATTCATCACTTAGAAGTATGCTAGGGCATATGTATGTTAAGAAAAAGAAATAAGATACGATACACGACTTTTAAGCCTTCGTCACGGTAGGGTTTCTTTCACGGTCACGTGAAACTTGGAATGTAGGCATCCATGTACGGATGCCACACCTCTATGTGAGTATGGGCTGCCACACGAAGTATATCCAGGTTACTACGGAATCCATCCCTTGGAAAGAATGGTTTATGAAGCCTATCGTACTGTGACCCACTCTAATTAAGTTTAAGAAAAGATGAAATATGAATTTATTAAGCTACGAGATGTTAAGAAAGTGGGGACTTAAACCCAGACTAATATGATATCGGGGTAGGGACCTAAGCCCAGAACCGAATAATGTTACGATATATTAAGATACGCTGTGAAGGCCAGCTAAATATAAAATTAAGTTCCTACACGTGTCATGTCTTGTGTGCCACCGCAATATCCAATGTCTGCAGCCAAGACTGGTCTTAAGGACAATAAGATACGACAGTGTCTGGACCTAAGAGGACACTGATTTTTTTTGCGTAATACCTCATCGAGCTGGATGGTGGTTTATGATATAATATGAAGGTTAGGTGATTATCTACATGTGGACCTCGCGTGATAGGCTCGAGTAGCAATCCTGGCACAGGTCGTTTAAATAATATAAGTAAGATACGAAGTACGTTGCATAGGCATATGGAGTAATAATAAGACTTTCGATATGCTCCATAAGTTAAGTTGACAGGACAAGTAAGAAAAGTAAAAAATACTAGAAGCATCATATGCACTAAAATATGTTACGTTGTTTCAATTTTTCAGCTTTATAGTTATGTAATATTTATAAGAATTTTTGTTATGCTGTTTATATGAAATTATAAGGGTTTTATTTTTACTCACATGGTTGCATCCATGATCACTCGGATAGATTGTGGTGGATCGATTGTGTAACCCACTGAGTTTACGTTATTGAGTAAACTCACCTCGATAAAAACTAATAGCTGCAAGTGAAGATTTGGATGACACTACCCCGGTGGACTTGATGCGTTGGAGATGATACGGATTATATGGGTGACGACCCGGATGATCAGCTAGATGACGGCAGGTATATATTAAATATATGGAAAGACTTTCTAGTAGTTGATCATAATTTTATTTCTGGTCATTTTGTATCGTGGACTCCAAATTCAATGTAGACTTAATAGAGGGAATTTTTAATGTGAAAAGAAATTTTGGTTCACAATTTTTGGGAGCCCAGTTTTATGTAAGATCTTTTAAGATATGTATGTCAGCTTGTCGTCTTAACAAGCATGTAGTTTTCACTTAGTGTATGAAGAGAGAAAAGATAAAGAAAGAGAAATGACCACCTGACAGGAGGGCCGATTGTGTGGGTGAGGAGCCTCGGCGACGGGCGTTCTAGGAAGAAGGAGAATGGAAGGGAGAGAAGGAAAGAAAACGAGGAAAAAGAGTTAGAATGACGCTTTAAACCCCTTTTATATGAAGGTTATTTTCATCCAAAACTATAGTTGACTAAGACAATCAAATGATAAAGATCATATTTCATACTAATTTTTTTCCTGCAAAGATGTTACATCATGGTCTTCCAATTAGACAACTTAGGTGGTGTTTCGGGTGGGGCAGATTCCCCAAATAACAAAGTCTTTCTTTTTAGCCATGTGCAATCGTACAAATCTCATGTGCGAGTTTGAGTTCCCTCTTTAAAAGTGGGTGGTGTTATTTGCACCTATTAAACTTTTTGCGAACACATGTTATCCCACCATAAAAAATCGTCGTCTGATTCAAGGTAGTCAACATTATTTTATAGTGGGAACTTCTCGTGGTATTGTCCAACGATAATTTTGTTAACACTAAGCGATAAGTTGGTCAACTTATCGAGGTATTGTCCAGCGATAAGATTGTTACTCCACAAGTCTCAACTTCTCGTGGTATTGCCCAACGATAAGTTGGTCGATTTCTCGAGGTATTGTCTAGCGATTAGATTGCTAGACTACAAGTCTCAACTTCTTGTGGTATTGTCCAACGGTAAGCTGGTCGACTTCTCGAGGTATTATCTAGCAGTAAGATTGTTAGACTACAAGTCTCAACTTTTCTTTTCGCTGAAAGATATTGGATCTTTGCATCACTTTCTTGGTATTGAAGTTATGTTTTCATCTGTTGGCCTTCATCGAAATCAAACGGCTTATGTGGATGATCTATTACGTCACACTAATATGGTTGACGCTAAGCCGATCTCACCTCCGACAACGACTGGCACAAAACTATCACCTTTAGATGGAAACCGATTAGATGATCCGAGTGAATACCACAGTATTGTTGGTGCCTTGTAGTAGCCCACTTATGGTATATGGGACATTCATCCCATTTCCACATGGAAATAGTATACTTGCTTTGATTGTGAAAAAGGTATTGGTGTATACAGATATACTCCGTTGGTGATTGGAGATTCTCTAAGATAAGAAATTGGATTTCCGAGACTCAAGGACCTTCTTACGCTCTTCAGAAGAACGAAACTCCCAAACTCAGACTAAAGATTGTCTTTTCTTTCAACTCGGATACAATTTTTTTCAACATGGTCATCTATAAGGGAAGAAAGACCTCTATGGCTAGGCCAAGGTGAAAAGCAACAAAGAGATAGGATCCCCTTACCTCAATCCACATTCATTATGGAAATACCTGTCAGGCGTACCATTAACAAGGACCGAGAAGGAGGCAAAAGAGATAGACTCCCATATTCATTTTCACTATTGGCAATAAATTTCATTGATTAAAAAAAAGGTTCTTCACATAACATAATACTACTTCTTGGGTCTCTATTTACATGGAGGGTCCCCATAGTTATGAACCAAATATATACCATTGCCCAAGGTCGCATTTAAAACCAAAGTTAGGTCCTCTTGATTGAACTTAAACATTGTGATGGCTGTCGACAATTGTAACTAATTGCGAATATAGACAGCTCTGTATTGTCACATGTGATCCAGTACAACGTATACAGAAAGTAAAGTATACAATTTCAATCACATCGTAACAGATTGTTGAATTTGAGTTTATGATATTGCCGCTATTGAAGTTTGTTCTTGCTCTTATTTATTAAGTAATTATTTTTAAAAACATGCAATTTTGGAGCCAAAAACAGGTCAATGGTCAATGTACATCACCGTGTCGGCTTGATTTGCTCACAGGGTTACTTTAATTTATATATGCGGCACAATCAAAGTATGCAACAGAGGGTTTTATCAACAATGTTCTTAGGTTCAAATCAGACCAATATTTATTTCTAGCCAAAACACTGATGATGATAATGATGGACATCTAAGAAGGGAAAATGACCAATGCAATATATTGACCTAACAATATTAACATGGCTCAATCAAAGTACATAACTTTGGGCTTTCTTAGCAATGTTCTTATGCTTGGACCGGGCCAATATTTTATTTCTAGCTAACACACACTCTCTCCACATTTATGGGACAAAAAGATGATGATAATGGTATATAACTGAGAGTGGTGTTCTTATGTTTGAATCAAACCAATATATTATTTTTACCTAACACTCTCTCTCCCCACTTAGGGTACAAGCAGATGATGATAGTGATGGATGTCAAAGAAGAGAAAATGGTCAAAGCAATATTGACGGGGCTTAATCAAAGTACACAACTGAGGGCTTTCTCAGCGATGTTCTTATGTTTGAACCGGGCCAATATTTTATTTCTAGCCAATGTTGTGTTACTCTCCATATTAAGGGGATAAGAAGATCATGAAACTGATGGATGTCAAATTAGAGAAAATGGTCAAAGCAATATTGATGCGGCTACAATATCTTGTGGTTCAAAATCGTTGTACTACAATATCTTGTGCACTTACAAAGTTTAATTTTCGTCTAATAAAATAGCTACCATTTTCTTAGCTTTCTTAGCAGTGTTCTTATGTTTGAACCGGACTAATATTGATAGTGATGGACATTAAAGAAAAGAAAATTATCGAAGCAATATTGATGCGGCTCAATCTAAGTACACAACTGAGGGTTTTCTCATTAGTGTTCTTGTGTTTGAATCAAACCAATATTTTATTTTTAGCTAACACTCTCTCTCCCCCCATTTATAGTACCAGAAGATGATATAGTGATCGCTATCAATGAAGGGAAAATGGACAAAACAATATTGGCGCAGCTCAGTCAAATTACATAATTGAGGGCTTTCTCAGCAGTGTTCTTCTGTTTGAACCAGACCAATATTTTCTTTTCAGCCAATACTCTCTCTTTCTCTCTCCTCATTTATCGGACAAGAAGATGATCATAGTGATGGAAATCAAAGATGAAAAAATAGGCCAAAGAAATATTGACGCGGCTCAATCAAAGTAATTTTCAGCCAATATTCTCTCTTTCCCGCTCTCTCTCTCCTCATTTATCGGACAAGAAGATGATCATAGTGATGGACGTCAAAGATGAAAAAATAGGCCAAAGAAATATTAACGCGGCTCAATCAAAGTACACAAATGAAGGTTTTCTCCACGGTGTTTTTATGTTTGAACCGTACCAATATTTTATTTTAAACTAACACAGTCTCTTTTTTTCTCAACGGTGTTCTTGTGTTTGAATCGTACCAATATTTTATTTTTAGCTAACGCAGTCACTTTTTTTCTCAACGGTGTTCTTGTGTTTGAATCATACCAATATTTTATTTTTAGCTAGCGCAGTCTCTTTTTTTCTCAACATTTATGGGACAAGCAGATGATGATACATAGTGATGGACATTGAAGAAGAGAAAATGGCTAAAGCAATATTGACGCTGCTCAATCAAAGTACCCAACAGAGGGCTTTCTCAGAGGAGTTCTTACATTTGAATCGAGCCAATATTTTATTCCTAGCCAATATTGTCTCTCTCTCTCCACATTTTTGGGATAAGAAGATGATGATACTGATGGACATCAAAGTAGAGAAAATGACCAAATCAATACTGATGCATGCAACTACAATATCTTGTGTAAGTTCTCTTGGCTAAATTGAGATTGAAAGCCTCTCGCTGACCACCAATGTCTTGCATGGCTAGCGGCTTTGCATTTTACTCACGACAATGACTACTGACTCGGCCCGCCTCGTACTTACTCACTTGCATGCCATCTTTTTGGCTCTTGACATTAATTCTATCTTCCACTCGCGCTCTCGAGACCTGACTAGACATGAAATGAACCATCTATCCGTACTTCTTGTCTCAGCAGTGTTCTTATGTTTGAATCAGACCAATATTGATGGCCATGAACATTAAAGAAAAGAAAATGGCCAATGCAAAATTGATGCAACTCAATCTAAGTACGCAACTGAGGGTCTTCTCAACGTTTTTTTTGAATTTGAATCGGACCAATATTTTATTCTTAGCTAACACACTCTCTCCCCTCATTTTTGGTACAAGAAGATGATATAGTGATGGATATCAAAAAATAGAAAATGGTCAAAGCAATATTGACGAGGCTCAATTAAAGTCGGCAATTGAGGGCTTTCTCAGCGGTGTTCTTATGTTTGAACCGGACCAATATTTTATTTTCATAGCCAATACTCTCACTCTTTCTCTCTCTCCACATTTATAGGACAAGAAGATGATCATAGTGATGGATGTCAAAGAGGGATTTCTCAACAGTGTTCTTATGTTTGAACCGTACCAATACATATTTTATTTGTAGCTAACGTAGTCTCTTTTTTTCTCAACATTTATGAGACAAACAAATGATGATATGTAGTGATGAACATCAAAGAAGAGAAAATGGCCAAAGCAATATTGATGTGGCTCAATCAAAGTACCCAACTGAGGGCTATCTCAGAGGCGTTCTTATGTTTGAACCGGGCCAATATTTTATTCCTAGCCAATATTATCTCTTTCTCCACATTTATGGGATGATACTGATGGACAATATTCTCACTCTCTCTCTCTCCACATTTATAGGACAAGAAGATGATCATAGTGATGGATGTCAAAGAGGGATTTCTCAACAATGTTCTTATGTTTGAACCGTACCAATACATATTTTATTTTTAGCTAACGTAGTCTCTTTTTTTTCTCAACATTTATGAGACAAGCAAATGATGATACATAGTGATGAACATCAAAGAAGAGAAAATGGCCAAAACAATATTGATGCGGCTCAATCAAAGTACCCAACTGAGGGCTTTCTCAGAGGCGTTCTTATGTTTGAACCGGGCCAATATTTTATTCCTAACCAATATTGTCTCTTTCTCCACATTTATGGGATGATACTGATGGACGTCAAAGTAGAGAAAATGACCAAATCAGTAGTGATGCATGTGGCTACATTTTCTTGTGGTTCAAAATCACTGTTCTACAATATTTTGTGTACTTTCAAAGTTAAATTTTGGACTAACAAAATAGCTATCATTTTCTTAGCAGTGTTCTTACGTTTGAATCAGTCCAATATTGATGATAGTAATGAACATTAAAGAAAAGAAAATGGCCAATGCAAAATTGACACGGCTCAATCTAAGTATGCAACTGAGGGTCTTCTCAACGGTGTTCTTGAGTTTGAATTGGACCAATATTTTATTTCTAGCTAACACACTCTCCCCCCATTTTTGGTACGAGAAGATAATATAGTGATGGATATCAAAGAAGAGGAAATGGTCAAAGTGATATTGACACGGCTCGATCAAAGTACACAACTGCAGGCTTTCTCAGTGGTGTTCTTATGTTTGAACCAGACCAATATTTTATTTTCGGCCAAAACTGTTTCTCTCTCTTAGCACATTTATGAGACAAGAAGATGATCATAGTGATGAATGTCAAAGATGTGACACTGGCCAAAGAAATATTGACGCGGCTCAATTAAAGTACACAATTGAGGGTTACCTCAACAATATTCTTATGTTTGATCCGTACCAACATTTTATTTTTAGCTAACACAGTCTTTTCTTTCTCAAAATTTATGGGACAAGCAGATAATGATACATAGTGATTGACATCAAAGAAGAGAAAATGGGCAAAGCAATATTGACGAGGTTCAATCAAAGTACCCTAACTAAGGGCTTTCTCAGAGACGCTCTTATGTTTGAACCGGACCTATATTTTATTTTCAGCCAAAACTCTCTCTCCACATTTATGGGACAAGAAGATGATCATAGTGATGGACGTCAAAGATGAGAAAATGACCAAAGAAATATTGACGTGGCTCAATCAAAGTACACAATTGAGAGTTTCCTCAATGGTGTTCTTATGTTAGAACTGTACCAATATTTTATTTTTAGCTAACGCAGTCTCTTTTTTTCTCAAAATTTATGGGACAAGCAGATGATGATACATAGTGATGGACATCAAAGAAGAGAAAATGGCCAAAGCAATATTGACACAGCTCAATCAAAGTACCCAACTGTGGGATTTTGGCGCGGTTCAATCTAAGTACGCAACTGACGGTCTTCTCAACGGTGTTCTTGAGTTTGAATCGGACCAATATTTTATTACTAGCTAACACACTCTCTCCCTCATTTTTAGTAAAAGAAGATGATATAGTGATAGATATCAAAGAAGGGAAAATGGTCAAAGAAATATTGACGCTGCTCAATCAAAGTACACAATTGAGGGCTTTCACAGCGGTGTTCTTATGTTTGAACCGGACCAATATTTTATTTTCAGCTAAAACTCTCTCTCTCTCTCTCCATATTTATGGCACAAGAAGATCATAGTGATGGACAATAAAGATGAGAAAATGGCCAAAAAATTAATGACACGGCTCAATCAAAGTACACAATTGATGGTTTTCTCAATAGTGTTCTTATGTTTGAACTGTACCAAAATTTTATTTTTAGCTAACACAATCTCTTTTTTTTCTCCAAATTTATGGGACAAGCAGATGATGATACATAGTGATGAATATAAAAGAAGAGAAAATGGCCAAAGCAATATTGACGCGGCTCAATCAAAGTACCCAACTGAGGCTCGGTTCTTATGTTTGAATCGGGTCAATATTTTATTCCTAGCCAATATTGTCTCTCTCTCTCCTCATTTATGGGATAAGAAGAAGATGATACTGATGGCGTCAAAGTAGAGAGAGTGACCAAATCAGTATTGATGCATGCGGCTACAATATCTTGTGGTTCAAAGTCACTGTGCTACAATATCTTGTGTACTTCTAAAGTTCATTTTCTCAGTAATGTACTTATGTTTGAATTGCTAGGTGTTCAGCCGGTCTTACCTGAAATGATGACACCTTAACTGAAATGAGAGTCTCACCCTCCATTAGGGCATCCCGAATGCTTACGAGACAAACAACAAAAACACGGTCAAAAGGAGTCCATGGGTCAGGATCCAATTGAAGAATGGGTGGGAGAGTTCTACTACACCGATGTATCACACTTGATTTCCCAAACTTTGGCCAGTTACACCGGGATTTTTCCTCCATCTCAGAGGGAGCAAGCCAAACACAGTTCTACCCATCAACCCCAATCGCCCAACTTTATTTCAGGGGTGCCATAGCCTCGTGGAGGTTCATCTGTTATGAACCACTCCTTCTTTTGGTAGTCGAAGGCATAACACTCCTCGACTTCAATCCTCGTCACCTCAAACCCGACTCCCCATCAAGCTGCTTGACAGCTGACTTCTTTCCACATCAGCGTAGCCATCCACTGCTATTTTAAATTCGGTTGGGCATAAGCACATACTCGTCGCTATTGACATCACGAAGAGCAGCCTTCAGGTATCGAGACACGCCACTGATAGCATTCGCACGGTAGCGGGCCTCCTCGGCATTGACAGGCTCCTGCTGATATAGCCTTCTAAAATGAGGAACCCTTCTCTCTTCCTGCTCAACCCGGCCTTTAAGGATGAGCGGTCCGCACGCATAATCGAATGCTTCACTCGAAGGGCTACGCCAGATAAAGAGGCTTCCCGCCACCTTGTCCACCTTCCCACCTAGGAATTCCATCAGGACCAGCTCGCGACCGTCATTCTGCATTTGGTAGTTGGTCTGCCATTGAGGCTAAGCCCTATTTGAGACTAAGGCAGGCATCATTTTGCTGCATTTTTTCCTGCTTTCTTTGCGCTCTTTCCAACTAGTTATAGATTTCTTTAATGTCTATAAACTGGGACCAGGGTTTTCTCAATGGTGTTCTTGAGTTTGAATCGGACTAATATTTTATTTGTAGCTAATACACCCTCTCCCTCCATTTTTGGTACATGAAGATGATATAGTGATAGATATCAAAGAAGAGAAAATGGTCAACGCAATATTTACATGGCTCAATCAAAGTACACAACTGAGGGCTTTCTCAGCGGTGTTCTTATGTTTGAATCGAACCAATATTTTATTCTTAGCCAAAACTCACTCTCTCTCTCCACATAATTAAAGGTTTTGTGACAGCTCGACTTTTCTCCTTCTCTTAAATGGAAAAGGTCACGCCGTCGGATCATCTAACATGATCCTTTCTTACAAGTACATTGTGTACAAAGTTTTATAATTGCGGAAGCGATTTAAAATAATACTGATACCGAGAAATATGGATCAACTGATATCCATTCCTTCATTTAAAGCAGTATCTCAAACCACACTGTTGTTTATACATGTTTAAAACCACTTCTCTCTCTCTCTCTAACCTATTTCAAAAAGAATGCAAAACCTTCCCCCTCATCTCCCTTTTCCTCTTCCTGATGGTAGGTAGGATCAGTCTCGTGCTCAGGGACCTGAGCAATATCTGCAACTAAGACATAAAGTCATAGGATGAGCTATCATCAAAGCTTAGCAGGGACAATTAAATGCTAATTTATATGTATTCATGTCTAGATGCATGATAAAAATGAAGCACATGTCATCTTATCTTAGTTCTAGTTTAGCATCAATCTATCATAGCAGCATAGAATAGAACAAGCACTAAATTATGCAATTATTATATCATGCTGACATATTCATGCTGACAAAATATGAGGAATTTCACTAACAAGGCATCATGAGAGATAATTTTAAGAAATCATGTTGAAACAAGACATGTACATAAACAAGAAATAAGAAAATCAAGCTCCCAAGTTAGCGGGATCATCTGTCGAGCTCCCGAGTTAGCGGGATCACTTGGACCGAGATATTAAGCCCCTAAGCTAGGTTAACAGGGTCACTTGACTCACGAAGTCAACATGAAATAAACAAGTATCAAGAATCAAGACATGACCATGTACTAGAGCAAGCAGACGAGAACATAATCGAGCCCAACTAAACTTTCACAAACCTGAATTATCACAGCTGAACTCTCAGAACTATCAACACGAGCATATTCAAAACTGACCTAGCATAGTCCTACGTTTTCAGCAAAACTGAGCTAACAAGTTATCAAACGGAACTTTCAAAACTAAACTATCAACTCTCAAAGTTGTCAAAACTGACATAACATATCATACAACTTCATCCTTCTTCAACTAGCATATTGATTACAAAATCAGATCTTACATTGGAACACACACCTCTAAGTATCAGAGCACAGGCTTTACTTCCTCGAGGACTGTATGGGTTATGTAAGTACAATATATTGATTGAGGTTATAATGATTCAGATAGACCCGAGACTTTTGATCTTTTGAGGACTTATTAGTTTCAAGGAAGTTCAATCGTTGATGATAGAAGACTCTAAGGTTCGATTTGGTATTTAAAGATTTATTTAGAAATGACTTATACAGTTAGGAACTTGTGAGAAATATTAGAAATGGTCTAGACGGATTGGAAAATAATGGATGAAGCTTTTCTAAATTGATGGACAATTAGATAAAATAAATCCTTGAAGATTTGACTCTTTAAAATTCTAGGTGATCTGAGATGTCAACTATAGGAATAGCAGATTCTAGGTTATATCAGAAATGGCCAACCCTTAGATCCCGAAATTTCGATGATTAAGGACGATTATGAGGGCCCTAAACATTTCTCTATTTGAGGACCTCCTTTTGAGATAGATTGTATTATGTTGAAATATTGCAAAATTCTCGAGGCACACAAATCTAGATATTCGTGCACCGAGCACAAAATGTATCGGAATATTGAAACTATTGGTGGCCAAATATGAGAGAAATTGCGAATCGTCTCATGTTTTAGTACAGTGAAAGTTAAGCATAAAGCAAGCGGTCTTTTTGCGTTACGATTAGGAGTGGAAGTGGAAAACATCTCTATAGATTTCATAGTGACTCTAGAACTTCAAGGAAGCACGCCATCTGGTTATTATGGACCGATTGACTAAGTCGGCCTTCCTACCTTTTAATTCAGATAGTGGAGACAAAGCTGGGAGTGTCTGAAGGAAATAGTCAAGCTACACGGGGGTCCTGTGAGCATTGTGTCGGACAGAGACACGAAATTCACTCCTGATCATTGGAAGAAATTTTAGGAAGCAATGGGCACGAGACTCACTTGATCTACTTCCATCCAAAATACATCAACTGAAAGAGTTAATCGGATGAAGACATGCTTGAGCGCATGTTAGACTTCAATAATTGGGATGACCACCTCCCTTTGATTGAGTTTTCTTATAACAATAGCTTTCGAAAGCATCGGGATGTCGCCTTTTGAAGCTCTTTATGGCGAAGTTGTAACGCCTCTTTGTTGGGACGAGATTGGTGAAAGAAAGATGCTTCAACTCATAGAAACCCGAGAAGATTAGAGTTATCCGTCAAAGATTGAAAGAAGCTAGGCAGTAAAGCCTCTTGATAGAATTTGAGGTTGGTGATTTGGTTTTCATCTGTCACCAACTAAAGGGAATCATGCGTTTGGAATCGAGGAAAACTAAGTTTGAGATCGTGGGACCTTTCATTATTATTCACATCTGGGAATCAAGCATTTTAAAATATTTTGGTCCATATCAAATATTGATCATTCCAAATTATTCGTCTGATTCAAGATATATAATTGTGACTCAGAGAATATAAAAGTTATGCATTTTTAAATATGAAGAAGTCAACATAAATTATATTTAAGAGAAAGCAATTCTTTTCTTATCATTTTGGAGAAATTTTCTAAACTATCTTTATGATTTTATTAAGAAAAATCTCTATTTTTAAGTTCAACAAAAGTTTTTAGATTCTAATTTTTCATATAAATAAAATTTTAAAAAGCTTCTATTCAAATAAATTATTCTTTCGAGAAAGACATGTTAATTGACCTTTTAAAGAATATTTTTATCTTTAATTCAGTCAATACCATCAATATTTTTCTTCAATATTCTGTTCTTCATTATCAATTTAAAAATCTTTAAACAATCTCTAAATTAATGCAATATTTAATATGTTTTCATAAATTATATATTTTAGAAATTGTGTTTATATGTTATTTATCTTCTTTTCAAAAATTTCTTTGTTTGGCTTCAATATTTTTACAATATTGATATATTTAATATGTTTATCTTTTATATCTTAAAAAAATTTTAAATTTTAATACTTATAAATTGATGATTAAACTTAATTTGCAATATCATATTTATATTTATTTTAAATCTATATAGTATAAATTTATCCTTCTTAAAATTTATAATAATATATTATTATTTGCAGTTTTATTATTATTTATTTAAAATTAATTAAGCCCAAAAATTAAATTATATTTTATTTTATTTAAATAAATAATAGATTGCACCAACAAGTTTGGTCAACTTGCTCAACCGAATTCACGTCCATGAACCCGACCTCGCGACCATTAATGCACCTATCCCGGTAGTTTGGTCATAACTTTTTACTCCGACCTCGGATTAATGCGATTCTTGCGGCATTAGAAGGAAGACAGCGAACTTTACAACTTTGTATGAAATAGCCATTTCACGAATCTGACGTTTTAGAGGTCAAAATAGAGCAACAAGTCAGGTTCAATTTTGAATGAATCAAGGCTATTCAAATTTAAGATTATTTTCTAATTCTCATGACCAAAGTTCCTGTGTATATTATATCTTAAGGTCTTTCGATCGATGGTCATGATAATACATAACTTAATAAGTATAAATACTATTTAATTTAATTATCTAATTATTATATATATATATATATCTCAATTTTATCGCTTTGTCCTTGATATCAGTGTTAGAACTTTGATGCCTTTATAAAATCGAACTCTGACTTTTACGATTATCGAAATCACACTTATAACTCTATTCTATAATTATATTGGTGTGGTATATAAATAAATATAAATATAAGCATAATCAAAATCTAAATATAAACCGTTCTGTATGTGTGATACTTTTGTATTGTAATCAATATCGAGTTAAGAATATATTAGATTATGAGTACGAAAGTGTATAAGATCATGCCTACGCTTGGGTGTGGTGATTCAAGAGATGGTATCGGCGAGAATACAGATTCACATGCCTTATAACTCATGGTGGAATGGGACCCATGAGTGGTGAGTGTGAATTTTCTTGACATGGTGGCATATACAGTGATCTTATCACCCCGAGTTTTAATACGAGAGGATAAGATATGAGATATGATACGAGAATCGGGCTTTAGGCCTTAGCTGTGGTGAGGTTTCTTTTACGGTCACGTGAAACTCGGAATATTGGCGTCCATGTACGGATTCAACACCTCTATGGTAGTATAAACTATCACATGAAGTACATCCAAGTTACTACGAAACTTTTTTCTTGGGAAGCGTGAATTATAAAAGTTGTCTCACTATAGTTTGTCATAGGATTAAGTATAAGAGTATGATAAGATATGAGTATGAGATAAGATACGATACTTAAGTTTCTTTATCATCATTCATATCAAAAAATGCTATGCGTATAGGTCTACATATGCTTATATAAAAAGTTTGCTTAGTTTGGACAAGAATCAGAACTACCACATTAATTAGTAAGGTAATTTTCCTACCTTAGACCAGGTTTACACGTAACTAGTTTCCCGTGCACGCATGTCTTTAAGCAAACCTCATCATGTGCACCAATACCTAGCATTTATGTTCATAATTTTAGTATTTAGAATGGTTTATTGGATCAACATAGACCCCAATTATGGACCATTTATGGTCCCAAGTCTCATGGTCAAACTCAACAAGTCAACCCAGCACAAACCCCTGACAGAGGTGTCACCAAGTGCTTTAGATGCAGGGTTGGCACGGTAAGCAACATAGGTTGCCGTAGTAAGCTCTACGGCTGAGCATCTTTCTGTAACTTGTTACTAATTTTTAACCCTTTAAACATTATATTTAGGAATTTGTTAATTCATGAAACTCGTTGTCTCCTTTCCAACGCATTCATACCAATCGAAGCTCAGGGTCAAAAGTTATGACCAAACTATCAACATTAATTCGAGCATAAGCTTGTGCAAGGGCATTGCTTAGAGCCCTTGGCACCTTGCGGCAAGCATGTGGGCCATGGCAAGCCCAACGACTTATGGGTATTTCTTGGTCTTCTCTAGTTCTTTTGACGCATGTGGTTTCGCACAAGGAATCGAGTTTTCTTATTAAATTTAGTGCGGAAGTTTCACTGTATTGCTATTAGAAATATGGACTCTAAAACCCTTTGCAACCTGTTCTACTATATGCTGCCAATTCGTTCTCAGGGAATTGACGCCATAGAGTTATATTAAACGAAAAGAACCAATGAAATGAACTTAGTCTAGGAATCAGTTCGTTTACAACATACCTTTCGGAAAACAATGGTTGGGTTCTTATGAACTCGGTCCACTTCAATGATGACCTACTCTATTAGTTTACTCGAATTGCACGTCACCGTGTGAACTAAGGTTCTTAATTCAAGACTTGCTGCGGGAAGAAGGTCAAAGATGGGTCGAGTTTTGTAGCAGTTTAACTACTCTTGCGTGCAAGGGAGTCAAGAATGACTCATGAATGCGTGGATGTTGTTGGCGATTTCAAGTAGCTTATAAGCTATACAAGGAAACATTCCCCACAGCTCCCACATAAGTTGTTATTGTACACACACATAAGCCAAAATAGGCTTTAGTTTTTGTACCAAACTCATAATAGTTTAGTGTGTAAGCCAAATTTGGTTTGGCTTTGGTGTAAACCAATTACACCAATAGTAGTTATATGGTAGGTCTTAATAATGTTTTTGTTGGTGCTTGCCTTACGTTGCCGAGGCAACCACATGTGCTTACCTCAAGTGCCGAGGCAACCTTTTTGTTTGCTTGGTTTTGGGCAAAGGGCCGATGCATCATTACCAAATTGTGTGCTGAGCTATTTTATTATTTATAAAAAATTTCAATTATTTGTGTGACAAATATAGTGTGACCTATCGAGTGAAGCACAATTTTGTCAACTATTAAAGGTTTTCTCAACGGTATTCTTATGTTTGAATCGTACCAATATTTTATTTTTAGCTAACCCAATCTCTTTTTTTTCCCAACATTTATGGAACAAGCAGATGATGATACATAATGATGGACATCAAAGAAGAGAAAATGGTCAAAGCAATATTGGCGCGGCTCAATCAAAGTACCCAACTGAGGGCTTTCTCAGAGGCATTCTTATGTTTGAACCTAGCTAATATTTTTTTCGTAAACAATATTGTCTCTTTCTCCACATTTAATGCGATAAGAAGATGATGTTACTGATGGATGTCAATGTAGAGAAAATGATCAAATTAGCATTGATGCATGTGGCTACAATATCTTGTGATTCAAAATCACTTTGCTACAATATCTTGTATACAATATCACTGTGCCAATGCAAAATTGACACGGCTCAACATAAATACGCAAATGAGGGTCTTCTCAACAGTGTTCTTGAGTTTCAATCGGACCAAAACTTTATTCCTATCTAACACACTCTCTCCCCCCATTTTTGGTAGTGATGGATATCAAAGAAGAGAAAATGGTCAAAGCAATATTGGCGCGGCTCAATCAAACTACACAACTGAGGGCTTTCTCAGCAGTGTTCTTATGTTTGAACCAGACTAATATTTTATTTTCAGCCAAAACTCTCTCTCTCTCTCTCTCTCTCTCCACATTTATGGGACAAGAAGTTGATCATAGTAAGATGAGAAAATAACAAAAGAAATATTGACGTGGCTCAATTGAGGGTTTTATCAACGGTGTTCTTATGTTTGAACCTTACCAATATTTTATTTTTAGCTAACGCAGGCTTTTTTTTTTCTCAACATTTATGGGCCAAGCAGATGATGATAAATAGTAATGGACATAAAAGAAGAGAAAATGGACGAAGCAATATTGACACAGTTCAATCAAAGTACCCAACTGAGGGCTTTCTCAGAGGCGTTCTTATGTTTGGACCGGGCCAATATTTTATTCCTAGCCAATATTGTCTCTCTCTCTCTCTCTACATTTATGGGATAAGAAGATGATGATACTAATGGACGTCAAAGTAGAGAAAATGACCAAACCAATATTGATGCATGCTGCTACAATATCTTGTGTACTTCCAAAGTTTAATTTTGGTCTAACAAAATAGCTATCATTTTTTCACCATCGTTCTTATGTTTGAATTAGACCAATATTGATAGTGATGAACATTAAAGAAAAGAAAATGGCCAATGGAAAATTGACGCGGCTCAATCAAAGTGCGCAACTAAGGGTCTTCTCAACGGTATTCGTTAGTTTGAATGAAACCAATATTTTATTTCTAGCTAACAGTTTCTCTCCCCTCATTTTTGGTACAAGAAGATGATATAGTGATTGATATCAAAACAGAGAAAGTGGTCAAAGCAATATTGACGCAGCTCAATCAAAGTACACAACTGAGGGCTTTCTCAACGGTGTTCTTATGTTTGAATCGGACCAATATTTTATTTTCAGCCAAAACTCTCTCTCTCTCTCTCTCCACATTTATGGGACAAGAAGATGATCATAGTGATGGACGTAAAAGATGAGAAAATGGCCAAAGAAATATTGACGCGGCTCAATCAAAGTACACAATTGAGGGATTTCTCAACGGTGTTCTTATGTTTGAACCGTACCAATATTTTATTTTTAGTTAATGCAGTCTCTTTTTTTTTCTCAACATTTACGGAACAAGCAGATGTTGATACATAGTGAAGGACATCAAAGAAGAGAAAATGACCAGAACAATATTGACGTGGCTCAATCAAAGTACTCGACTGAGGGCTTTCTCAGAGGCGTTCTTATGTTTGAATCAGGCCAATATTTTGTTCCTAGCCAATATTGTCTCTCTCTCTCTCTCTCTGCACATTTATGCGATAAGAAGATGATGATATTGATGGACATCAAAGTTGGGAAAATAATCAAATTAGTATTGATGCATGTGGCTACAATATCTTGTGGTTCAAAATCACTGTGCTACAATATCTTGTGTACAATATCACTGTGCCAATGCAAAATTGACACGGCTCAATCTAAGTACGCAACTGAGGGTTTTCGCAACGGTGTTCTTGAGTTTCAATCGGACCAAAATTTTATTTTTAGCTAACACACTCTCTCCCCCCATTTTTGGTTCAAGAAGATGATATAGTGATGAATATCAAAAAAGAGAAAATGACCAAAACAATATTGACGCGGCTCAATCAAAGTACTCAACTGAGGGCTTTCTCAGAGGCGTTCTTATGTTTGAACCGGGCCAATATTTTGTTCCTAGCCAATATTGTCTCTCTCTCTCTCTCTCACCCAATAAAGCCTCTCTCTCTCCATACACGGTTGGGACAAGGCAATGATAACCAATGGTTTTCTCAGAGGTTTTATTAAGGTCCCCTCTTTCTCTCTCGTTTCTCACTCTCTTTGTTTAGAAGTATTGTGGATTGAATGAATGGGTGTAGCCCAATTAAGCGCATGTATTTATAGGCGGGGAGGACCGAAAACATAGCAGATCGTGGCGTCAGTTTTGTAACTTCTTCTTTCTCTTTTTCCTACCTTTTGCAGTTATGATATGGTGCTTAGCACCACCTTTATACTTGATAGTAACCTCATCTCTAATGCAGAAACGGGTGTTAAATGTTTGAGAATCCAAACCGTCCAATCAATCTTTGACCTCTTGTATGGACCCTAATGTTGAAAATTTTCCAATCAGAAGATCATAACCATCCAAAAAGTTAAGCTATTGATCTAACGGCTAGAGTTTTTTGAACAATTTTATGTTTGGATCCAAGAGCTGTCCCATTGATTTATGATGTAGACCATCCAATCAATAAATAGGATGGGCTACCTTATGGAAATTGTGCCGTTCATAAAACAAAAACATTCCATTAATTACCTTTATTGTGGCATTCGGTTGTCTCGTAAAATACCGATCGGTCGGTCTGATCTGTTATTCTGTCTCATATGGACCTGACGGTCTCACTTAAAAAGAATAAAAATAAAAAATATAGTGCACTATCTTCATCATCAACGCCTTCTCATCTATTTGAGGTTGGCTTTAGGGTTGTCCATACAAACCTAGTTAGCTTTCTAAATATTTCACACTGAGGAAACCCATTGTCTACAATGAATCAAATGATGGTTATTGTTTTTCAGTCCAATCTTTCACATAAGGAATCTTGAGACCATGGAAGTGTTATCAGATGGTCGATTTTTTATTTCACGTGACATAGATCCCAAAAATTACCCTTAAATTACATGACACACATCACGCTCCGATGTGATTCTTGGGCAACTTTTTTAGATCACACATGACACTCCAATGTGATTCTTGGGCAACTTTTTTAGATCTGTGACACTTGGAATAAAAAACTTGACCATCTGGTGGCATGCCCATGGTCTGGAGATTCATTGTTTAGAAGATTAGAATGAAAAATGACCACCATCATCTGATTCAAAGCAGCAGATTTTATTTAGAGCTGCTACACGGATAAGGGTAGCCATCACTACCAAAAATAAGACTATTAGCGGCAGCCAAAAATTATCTCTATTAACAAAAAACTGCCGTTAATACTCTTGCTGCTAATAGTCTTAATAGTTTTTTTATTAATAGTGGCAGTTTTTTACAGCTAAAAACTGCCGCTAATAATCTTATTTTTTGTAGTGCATATTATTCTTATTTGTCAATTCAATTTTATTTAGGGCTGCTATACCGATAACGGTGCCAGTATTTGCAATCAAAGATTCGGACTCCACAGCGTCTGGTTTCCATCCTTAAGCCATTGCCTGCCTTTAATCTATGGTTGTCAATAGGCCGGGTTAGGATTGGGCTTCACTAAAGCCTACCCAGACCTAGGGGCCATAGCTAGGCCCGGGCCCGGCCTTAATATAGGTAGCCTTTGATATGTCTAGGCCTCAGCCCTAGCCCTAAACTATGTAGGTTTTGGCGGTCTCAGGTCGGGCTCATGCTTTATTAGTAGTGGTATATTTGTGAATGTTATTGTATGTTTCTCTGTTAAAGATAAAGAAGAATATTTCAAATGAGAAAGTAAAACCTAAGAACTTTGTTTTTAAATATTTGAATTATCAAAATTACAATTATCTAACATAGATCTCATGTAACTATACTAATATATCTACTACATTATTATTAAATTCAAAGAACGAGTCGGGCCAGGCTAACGGGCATTTACTTGTTAAACCCTTACCCGACCCATCAGACAACTGGTTTTTGGTTTTGAGGCCCTAGCCCTGCCCTCTTACCCTACTTTTAAGCTCTAGCCCTAAGATTTTTAAGGCCAGACCATGCATGAGGGCTAGCAGCCCAGCCCAACCTTATTGACAACCTTACCAGATGAGGGGGACTCTTTTTAGTCATAAACATTCACATTATATCTTGAGATCATGACACACCTTTCAGATGGCCAGGTGGTCATTCCACTGGAGAACAACCCCAAAAGTGATGGTGATCATGGGCTTACTATGATAACGGTTCCCGGATCACTTTCAGGGATTTGTTCCAGATTAAAACAATATTTCATCGTTTGATAGGTAGGCCATGATCTCAAGATAGATTGTGTGAAAGATTGGGATGTTCGCTTTCAGTAAACGCGTTGATGCATTTAGAGGAACCGTTTTAATTAGGATACCTCTGTTCACTCCTAGCCCATCTCAGGTAGCACCCTCGTCGCAGACCCCTTCAATACCATTGATTGCTTCAGATAAGATTGTAGAGAATGTGTTTCACCCCGATCTTCCACACAAGAGATCTTGAGATCATGTCTCACGTATTTGACGGTTAGTTTTTTGTTCCACGTGTCTGAGATGTCCAAAAAATGGCCCTAAATTCACATTTGACTGTGATGTGTGCCATATGATTCAAGGGCCATTTTTTTGGGGATTTGTGACACATGGAATAAAAAACTAATGGTTTGATAGGTGCAACATGATCTCAAGTTCTATTGTGTGAAAGATCAGGTTGAAAAACGATCTCAAACATTTGTTCCGAAGCAATGAATGGTTGTCAAGGGGTCTGGGACGTGGGCTCTTTCAGAGGAATGCATGGGCGCGAACAAAGGTACCCTTTTACTTCTTTTGTGTTGTTCGTGGACAAGTTCGTTAATAGGGCACAACTAGCACACGAGATTTGTAGCGTGGTACTTGGATATAAGGAAAGACTTTATTATCTTTGAGATATGTGCCATGTGAAATACTAAACCAACAAATTTGAAGATCATGTTGTAAGGATCTTTGAGGCCAAAGATTGACAAGAAACGTGATCATTCTCATTTGATTTAAGAAGTCAAAGGCCATCATCGGATTCAACAGTTGACTGAGACAATCAAATGATAAAGATCATGCTTTGTACTAATTTTTTTCCCTCAAAGATTTTTGCATCATGATTTTCCAATCAGACGGCCATCATGATTTTTTTCCCTCAAATGATTTTTGCATCATGATATATATACTCACGGGCCTTTTATGCATTATTTTGTTGGTGGGCGAATCTCAAATTAATCATTTATACCTTTGATTTAAGTTGGGTTTGTGAGGAGATATAGGATTTGGATATTGGAGGTTGTGTTGTAGCACCAAGGTTGGTACTTACATAATGTTACTAATGATTATTATTAATTTTTGCCACTTACCCACAACATGAGTTATATTTGACTATAATTTCATGGATCTCAAAGCATTTAACCAAGGATTTTGGGGCACTTTCTAATTTTTTGAAACCTTATTCCAATAAAGACATGTGGTTGTCTTAAAGGGATTGGTAATCTTAAATTTTTGAATCTTGTGCTTGGGGGCTTATAATGGTATGAATTTCTTGGTGTCTTGGCCTCATCTCTAAGCTCAAACTGGACCTAAGCTTGGGCTAATTATATAGGACCCAATTTAACCCATTAAAAATATTTTCTTGGTTTGGGTGCTCCGACCGATGCCCAAAAGGGTATAGGGATGGTTTGAAGATCACATCAAGCATCCACATCGTATCCGGCATTTGAGAACAGGCAATAGCTTTGCCGGATCCATGTTGACTTTGGGTCATTTGGGCTCGCACCTCATGGACTTGTATGGGTTTAGCGTGTGGGGGAACGAGACCCATGGTGCTTGAATTCTTGGTTGGACACCGCATTGCCGCGGCAATGTCGTAAACATCAAAGGCGTAGTCACGCCCATCAAGGGTGGTATATATTTTCTTCCCATCCTCCCTTCGCATACGCTGGTAAAATAAGCGCACTAACCGCGGATAGAAATTGGTGTGAAAAGGCTGTAACAGTGGGGTCCCTTCGTTGAGATCATGGCGCACCTATCTGACCGTCTGATAGGTGCTCCATCATCTTTAGATCTACTTTGTGGAAGATTGGAACAAAAAACGATCTCCATCATCTGATTCAAGGTACTCAAATGGTTTACGATCTATCTACTGGACTTCATCTAAATTTTTTTTTTTTTTTGATACTGCCATTTTAGGTCGAGACAGCCTCGAGAAGCAAGGAGTAGGCACGCATACTAATATGACAGTTGAGGAGCAGCGTGAGGGAGTACCAACTACAGTGGAAGGGTTAACTCTAACAACCCAACCATGAAAAGACATGAGTGGAAAAATAGGGAGGACGAGTATCCAACTCATGACCTCCTCCCTCACAATGGAGGGAGGTTACCAACTGGGCTAATGCCTCTTTGGTTACTGGCCTTCATCTAAATTAAACGGCTTACATGGTCTATCAGCTACGCTGCACTAATATGGTTTGACTGATTTGAATCTATTGATGGAGATATTTTTCGCCCCAGTCTTTGATCTAATTGATCTTGAAATCATGAAACTACAATCAAATGGTCAGATTTTGATTTCACATGACATGTCTTGAAAAGATATTCAAGAACTATATTTCATGTATACGCATGATCATCATGTGGAATAAAAATCTGATTGCCTGATGGCATGCTTTTGATCTCAAGATTTCTTCATGTATACCCATGATCATCATGTGGAATCAAAATCTGATTGCCTGATGGCATGCTTTTGATCTCAAGATTGAGTTGAAGATTGGTAAAAATAATCTCCATCGCGATTCAAGCGAAAGATTAATTTTATAAACTAGCTAATGATTCATCACTCTAGGGGTAAAAAGCAAAGAAAACACAACATAAAAGTATGTAAATAAGTACAATTCGAGAGTTGAGTGCAAACAAGACATATCTCAAGTGCTAAATGCCAAAATTGCAATATTTTTAGCTTCGCGCATAGCTAATTTAAAAAAACTCCCTTTTTCTAAATTTTATTTATATGAAACTTCAATTTATCCTTGCACATGAGATTTGTACCGTGGCACATGATTAAAAAGAAAAATTATGCTATGTTTTAGATCCGCCACATGAAACACTATTTAAGATTTGAAGACCAAAATATATTTGATGAAGTAGCGTCAACAAATTAAATTTTAGATCAATTATTCAATGGTTAAAAGTTTTAGGATGCCTATCATAGCGTCACTTTACTAGTTTGAATGAAAGCGTGTACCTGAGCCTCTATAATGTTAATATAATTATGTAATTAAATTTTTAACCTTCTTCAAACTTTTATTAGAAAAAAATAGTCCAAGCCCAACCACAGTTTATTAGAAAAAATTGTCCAAAAAAACAGTCCCAAAAAAATAGCCCAACCAAATTTTATTAGAAAAAAAAAAGCTGAAAAAAGCCCGGAAAAGTGTCCAAATCCGGCCCGGATAGGTAGGGGCCAGGTTTGGGCTGAGTACATCGCAGCCCGAGTTAGGGCCAGGCTAAAAAGTTTGGAAATCTGGCCGAGGTAGGTAGGGGTCGGGTTGAACACTAATCCGTCCATTGAGAGCCCTATATATGCATCTGAATGTCGATCACATGTCACATTACATGATCAACCTAAAACAACATCTGGGGTATCATTTCACTTCCTGAAATGGGATACACCGTTGGAGATGTTCTAAGATAAGAAATTAGATTTCCAAGACTCTACTTTTTGTTGATATTTCTCCACAATAGGAATGCACATGATGTGATATAATTTGTTGGAAAATAGAGGTAAACCAAGATATTTCATCGGTTAACTTCCAGTCTCAAACCCAAGGATATTGCAAATGGATTCAGTGTGCAGATAGCTCTCACTGGAAAGACTCTAAGGACCTTCTTCCGTCACAGAGGTCAATTTGTCCTTGTCATAGACATTTCTTAAATGCACCTTGGCACAAAAGTTTCTCCGAGCCAATTTAGAATGGAATTTATGGGTCAATTCATGGGAAGGGAGAATATTTTCTGAAATTTTGCGTTCTTTAATAAAAGGCCGATTGGTTTAGAGAGACATGTTTGGGAAGAACCAATGCAACACTATTTCAGACGATAGGATCTTCCAATGGGTGAAACGTTAAGAAATTTTTCATTTTCATTTAATTTTTGTTTCTTAGGGAAAAATTGTTCTATTTTTTAACAATTAGTAAGATTGGGTCTCTATTTAACTCTATTTAACTGCCACGTCCAACTTACATGTAGGGTCCCCATAGTTATGAACCAAATATATACCATTGCCCAAGGTCGCATTTTAAACCAAAGTTAGGTCCTCTTGATTGAGCTTAAACATTGTGATGGCTGTCGACAATTGTAACTAATTGCGAACATAGACATCTCTGTATTGTAACATATGATCCACTTCAATGCAATCAACCCTTTTCTCCTGAACAAGCTTTGATACAATACAGAGATATTTTAAAAGTGTTGGGGAATAATTAGAATGATAAATCTTGAATGAATTGATGATTTATAACTCATCATTGGTTGAGATGTCGATCATAATGAAGATGATGTTATCTTGCAATGAAGTTTTAGGAGCTATCAATTCTAATAAATAATGATAAATTTTGAATAAATTATATAAAGGACAACGAGAAATTTGAGTTTTGAAAAGTTAAGGATGATGATAGAGGAAGGGCGTTTACTAAAACAGAAGATTTTAAATTTTTCCTTAAGAATATTTTTACAGATTACGAGTCACGAGGTGAAGTAATCATTGGCGATTGGATGTTGGGAATTTAATTAGGCAGATGATTTTAAGAATCAAGAGAGTTTAATACATTAGTCGAAAATTTATGACTGGTGATTTGGACTAAGTGTGACATTGGAAATGTCGAGTGCTTAAGGATATTTGGGGATAACAAATAATTTGATACTTAGAAAGATTGAATCTCAATATTATTCATTAAGGATTGAGGAATCATGAGTACTGAAGTGATGAAAACCCGTGAAAAAGAAGAAATTCTATGTGATTTCTATGTGGCCTTTATTGAACTTATAAAGTACGATTTATACATCGAGTAGCATTTTAGGGTAGTTAGGACCATACTGACCAAGTTTTGACTTAACAATCATTCATTGGGTGTGACTTGATTTAATTCAAACAATTTAAGAAAGATTGGAGGAAAATGCGAAGAATCAAAAAATTGAGCGAATATTTGATGTAAAGTTCGGCAGATCCTGTATCAAAGGAAAATTGCGATGAAAGTTGAGAATATTTTATACATTGATGAATTTCAGTCTACTTTTATTGTTATTTGAGGAGAATCAAGTTGTAGCGCAAAAATGGTTAAAAACAATTTTTAATATATTGGGCGAAAGATATTGAAGCTTTGCAACTAATTTATGAGTCAGAGTCGATGACTAAATAATGAGGGGAGAATGTAATGACCCAGATTTTCATTGACGTTGAATCGTTGACCTTTATAAATATTTTGACTTTTGTTTGACTAATTTGACTTTGGTCAAACCATTGACCCATTTGATGTGACCTTTGGACTCACTTTCATTTTTTTTTGGGAGTGTGCTCTTGTATGAAATCTAAACCGATCTTTTAATTATTAGGTACGTAATTTTCGGGAACGAAAATTTCTTTTAGGGGGTGATAATGTTTTGAGCCGAGTCTTTTTGAGACCTATCTAATGGTGATAGATAGGGTGGAGCACCAAGCTCAATAAGGGTGCTCCACACTCTAACACACCTTGTGTACTTAATTAGGGAAAGAACACAAGTCCTTTGGACTCTTTCTTTCTTTATCTCACTCTTTCTTTTCTCTCTCTTTCTTTATTAAAGACCCAACCGGGTACCCTCTCTCTTCTTTTCTTTTAGCAGGTATTAGCACATAGGACTCTTGCCTTCTTTTTCTTTTATTCTTTTTTCATTATTGGCAATAGTCCAACCGGGCTTTCTCTCTCTCAATATGCCAATAATCTCCAAGAAAACCAGCCATCTCTCTCTCCCTCTCTCCTCCCCTAACCACTCTCTATCGTCTACCCAAGTAGCCAACAACATTCCCCTAAGCAATCCACCAATTAATCACCTCCCCTCAAGAAGTCCTCTCTCTCCCTCTTCTCTCAAGATTTTTTCTTTGTCTATCACTTCCCAGCCGCCTCTGTCTCTCTCTCTCTCTCTCAACCCATTAAACCAAGAAGGCAGCAGCAGCCCCCCTTTCCCAAACGTCTATTCTCTCTCTCTCTCTCTCTCTCTCTCTCTCTATATATATATATATATATACCAATGAAAACTCTAACATCAGCAACCCCTTATAAAAATTTTCTTTCCATTGCAAACCATAAAAACTCCTCGCTTTTCCTCAACCATCAATTTCTTAGTGCAGCCATATATATATATATATACCAATGAAAACTCTAACTTCAGCAACCCCTTATAAAAATTTTCTTTCCATTGCAAACCATAAAAACTCCTCGCTTTTCCTCAACCATCACTTTCTTAGTGCAGCCATTGAACGAGTGGTGTACCTCCATCTTTCACCATCAATTTTGTATCATCAGATCGCATCCCAAACAGCCACCAAACGATCACTTTTTCTCCTCAGTTGAAACTCCACCATCAGCACTACGCCCAAAGCACCACAACCGCAACACCAACTATGAACACCTCTCACTCGGTGTTTAAACAAGTTTCAACAACTAAGTGTTGTGACATGTATAGAGGCGATTTGATCCGATCGAAGAATCCAAGTCACTGTGGCACGTCAAAAATCTGAACTATGCCACTCTGACTGTGCCAAAGCGATGCGTCAGATTCGATTTGTGTCCATGCAAACCCGTCGATCCGAATCAGTCGAATCTTTGCGAAATATTCCCGATCACGCTTCAACACGTGGGTTTCCTTCTGATTCCCCTCCGATCTATTTTATGGCTTCTATAAATGGTAATCGTCCCCGTTCGATTAACAAAAACCATAAAAATAAGATTTTTATGAGTTTTGGCACGCTTCAAGTGGCCATAAAAGTCAAAGGATTGACCCGATGGTCAAACCCTCTGACCACGCTATAGGGTACCCAGTACCATTCATTTTTTGTTTGAAAGTGATTCGGCAAATAGACCCTTATGGGCCTCGAAACTGGGGTCAAAGATTCCCAGCTGCAGTAGTGCACATGTTTTGGACCAAGGTAAAGGTCATGGTTTGACCTTCCCGATCTCAGACCCATGGACCTGATTGATAAAATATCAGCAGGGAAACCTCACATACTCTCTGATGTACTACCCATCTAACGGTTCAGATCACCTGCTATCACGCTTAATCTATTATTTTCATAGCCCCCAAAATCAATGAAAATTCCTAACACTTGGCAGAAATTTTATTCTTGTTATTTGTTAACTACCTACATGTGACAAAGGGGGCCAATTTGACCGCACATGTTACTTTAATGGAGACTGTTTCCGGATTCGACTCCGTAGGTTAACCCCCTTCTAATTTATGGCTACTTCACATCGGACGGTCATTTTTAATCATAAATTAATTATTTACCTCATTTTAAATGTGGTATTACATCAAGAAAAGAAAGATTATACACTTAACTATTTAGGTGATCACTTTGACCCCTTGTTGCACCCAAACCATGGAACATTGGTTCAAGGCCATAAGCCAAATCTTGTACCATCTGACCATCTATAAAATGAATGGTCAGATCCTCTTGAAATTAAATATACCTCGGCCTTAGTGCCCCTTCAAAAATGGAAAAAGCCTCATGACTATTGTATGTGTGTGCCACTTGGAATTTTAAGTCACAGTCATCTTTGAATCCTTAAATGTTTGAAAATCGGACCAAATCAGCCAACGCACTCAGGTTTATAATGATCTCGACAAAAATTTAGTCAAGTATGTCAGATTAAAATAATCTCATCGTGTCTATCGGCATGCTTTTCAAAGCATGAAAATCTAGGGAAAATTAAGGGATTTGAGCCGTGTACGATTAGGATTTGAGCCGAATCCAACCTAACGTTTAAAAAATTTTAACGTCTCTAGGCCTGATTGCTTCTGGTGAAATCCGATGACTCAAAAACAAAGTTGCCTAAATACACAAGTGAGCCCTTCTTATTATAAACTTGCTTTAGTAAATTTGGGCCATCACCCATACACATAAGGTCTGATCCACCGATAATATGAGTCATTCAAGACCCCCAATCATCTCAAACGACAATGGGTCTTGTGGGCCCATCTAGTCTAGACCCTTAATGGGCTCGTATATCCAATATAGTTGAACGCGCGTTTTGAGAAACCGCGAACCTAACTCCTAAACTTAGAATAACTTGTTAGGTATATATTTTGCTCACACCATGAGAGTGTAGACACCTCGATAATCATGTTTAACATGATTTTGACCCGAATTGATGACTTTCTAGATAAGGGTCCAAATGACCAAATCATGGGTCGAAACTTTGAGAGACCCAAATATCCTATACCTTGAATATATCTATAAGTTTAGATCGATCTAAATTAGATTATATATACCATAAGAATCATGGAACAAGGATCCAACGGTTGAAACTTGTTTGAGTCATATGGGAGTCAATACTTAGTCAAATTTCACAAACGACCAGTCCGTTTTCATCAGGTCGATAAAATCTATATGATGAGACTAGTTTAATATCACCTTTTGATACACATTCTAGTACTCACGTACCTTCATTGTAGGTCACCTTTTCTCTCTTAATGATGAGCGAGGCGTCTGAATTAAGAGTAATATTAGTTCTCTTATGGTTAAGTATTTTTTTGTTATTTATTTCATTTGCATTGTGTAATATTCATCACTTAGAAGTATGCTAGGGCATATATATGTTAAGAAAAAGGAATAAGATACGACACACGACTTTTAAGCCTTCGTCATGGTAGGGTTTCTTTCACGGTCACGTGAAACTTGGAATGTAGGCATCCATGTACGGATGCCACACCTCTATGTGAGTATGGGCTGCCACACGAAGTATATCCAGGTTACTAAGGAATCCATCCCTTGGAGAGCATGGTTTATGAAGCCTATCATACCGTGACCCACTCTAATTAAGTTTAAGAAAAGATGAAATATGAATTTATTAAGCTACGAGGTGTTTAGAAAGTGGGGACTTAAACCCACAGAAATATGATATCGGGGTAGGGACCTAAGCCCAGAACCGAATAATTTTACGATATATTAAGATACGCTGCGAAGGCCAGCTAAATATAAAGTTAAGTTCCTACACGTGTCATGTCTTGTGTGCCACCGCAATATCCAATGTCTGCAGCCAAGACGGGTCTTAAGGACAATAAGATACGACAGTGTCTCAACCTAAGAGGACACTGATTTTTTTTGCGTAATACCTCATCGAGCTGGATGGTGGTTTATGATATGATATGAAGGTTAGGTGATTATCTATACGTGGGCCTCGCGTGATAGGCTTGAGTAGCGATCCTGACACAGGTCGTTTAAATAATATAAGTAAGATACGAAGTACGTTGCATAGGCGTATGGAGTAATAATAAGACTTTCGATATGCTCCATAAGTTAAGTTGACAAGACAAGTAAGAAAAGTAAAAAATACTAGAAGCATCATATGCACTGAAATATGTTACGTTGTTTCAATTTTTCAGCTCTATAGTTATGTAATATTTATAAGAATTTTTGTTATGTTGTTTATATGAAATTATAAGGGTTTCATTTTTCACTCACAAGGTTGCATCCACGATCACTCGGATCGATTGTGGTGGATCGGTTGTGCAACCCACTGAGTTTACATGATTGAGTAAACTCACCCCGCTAAAAACTAATAGCTGCAGGTGAAGATTTGGATGACGCTACCCCGGTGGACTTGACGCGTTGGAGATGATACAGATTATATGGGTGACGACCTGGATGATCAGCTAGATGATATCAGGTATATATTAAATATATGGAAAGGCTTTCTAGTAGTTGATCATACTTTTATTTATGGTCATTTTGTATCGTGGACTCCAAATTCAATGTAGACTTAATAGAGGGAATTTTTAATGTGAAAAGAAATTTTGGTTCACAATTTTTGGGAGCCCAGTTTTATGTAAGATCTTTTAAGATATGTATGTCGCTATAAATGCGAACAAGCATGTAGTTTTCACTTAGTGTATGAAGAGAGAAAAGATAAAGAAAGAGAAATGACCACCTGACAGGAGGGCCGATTGTGTAGGTGAGGAGCCTCTGCAACGGGCTTTCTAGGAAGAAGGAGAATGGAAGGGAGAGATGGAAAGAAAACGAGGAAAAAGAGTTAGAATGACGCTTTAAACCCCTTTTATATGAAGGTTATTTTCATCCAAAACTATAGTTGACTAAGACAATCAAATGATAAAGATCATATTTCGTACTAATTTTTTTCCCACAAAGATGTTACATCATGGTCTTCCAATTAGACAACTTAGATGGTGTTTCGGGTGGGGCAGATTCCCCAAATAGCAAAGTCTTTCTTTTTAGCCATGTGCAACCGTACAAATCTCATGTGCGAGTTTTAGTTCCCTCTTTAAAAGTGGGTGGTGTTATTTGCACCTATTAAACTTTTTGCAAACACATGTTTTCCCACCATAAAAAATCGTCGTCTGATTCAAGGTAGTCAACATTATTTTATAGTGGGAACTTCTCGTGGTATTGTCTAACGATAATTTTGTTAACACTAAGCGATAAGTTGGTCAACTTATCGAGGTATTGTCCACCAATAAGATTGTTACTCCAAAAGTCTCAACTTCTTGTGGTATTGCCCAATGATAAGTTGGTCGATTTCTCGAGGTATTGTCTAGCGATTAGATGGTTAGACTACAAGTCTCAACTTCTTGTGGTATTGTCCAACGGTAAGTTGGTCGACTTCTCGAGGTAAGTAAAGTGACTTAATCGGAGGGGTGAGTAAAAAAATAGCGAAAATAAAAAATAAAAAACAGCAATAAAATGTTAGAAAAAAAAAAAAAAATGGCCTAGTTCAAGGGGAAGCTACACTAGCAACTCCCCAGCAGAGTCGCCGTCCGTGCAACCGTGGGTATCGGGACGATCTCGTCGCAACGATGCACTCTCTAACGAAAAAATATAGTCGCCACCCGGTAGCAGTAAGATTGTTAGACTACAAGTCTCAACTTTTCTTTTCGCTGAAAGATATTGGATCTTTGCATCACTTTCTTGGTATTGAAGTTATGTTTTCATCTGTTGGCCTTCATCGAAATCAAACGGCTTATGTGGATGATCTATTACATCGCACTAATATGGCTGACGCTAAGCTGATCTCACCTCCGACAACGACTGGCACAAAACTATCACCTTTAGATGGAGACCGATTAGATGATCCGAGTGAATACCACAGTATTGTTGGTACCTTGTAGGGTACCACAGTATTGTTGGCCAAAGAACAATTGAGGGTTACCTCAACAATATTCTAAGCAGATAATGATACATAGTGATTGACATCAAAGAAGAGAAAATGGGAAAGCAATATTGACGAGGTTCAATCAAAGTACCCAACTAAGGGCTTTCTCAGAGGTGTTCTTATGTTTGAACCGGACCTATATTTTATTTTCAGCCAAAACTCTCTCTCCACATTTATGGGACAAGAAGATGATCATAGTGATGGACATCAAAGATGAGAAAATGACCAAAGAAATATTGACGTGACTCAATCAAAGTACACAATTGAGAGTTTTCTCTATGGTGTTCTTATGAAGTACCCAACTGTGGGATTTTGGCCCGGTTCAATCTAAATGCATAGAATCGACGGTCTTCTCAATTGTTCTTGAGTTTGAATCGGACCAATATTTTATTACTAGCTAACACACTCTCTCCCCCATTTTTGGTAAAAGAAGATGGGCAAAGCAATATTGACGAGGTTCAATCAAAGTACCCAACTAAGGGCTTTCTCAGAGGCGTTCTTATGTTTGAACCGGACCTATATTTTATTTTCAGCCAAAACTCTCTCTCCACATTTATGGGACAAGAAGATGATCATAGTGATGGACGTCAAAGATGAGAAAATGACCAAAGAAATATTGACGTGACTCAATCAAAGTACACAATTGAGAGTTTTCTCAATGGTGTTCTTATGAAGTACCCAACTGTGGGATTTTGGCCCGGTTCAATCTAAGTACGCAACTGACGGTCTTCTCAACGGTGTTCTTGAGTTTGAATCGGACCAATATTTTATTACTAGCTAACACACTCTCTCCCCCATTTTTGGTAAAAGAAGATGGGCAAAGCAATATTGACGAGGTTCAATCAAAGTACCCAACTAAGGGCTTTCTCAGAGGCATTCTTATGTTTGAACCGGACCTATATTTTATTTTCAGCCAAAACTCTCTCTCCACATTTATGGGACAAGAAGATGATCATAGTGATGGACGTCAAAGATGAGAAAATGACCAAAGAAATATTGACGTGACTCAATCAAAGTACACAATTGAGAGTTTTCTCAATGGTGTTCTTATGAAGTACCCAACTGTGGGATTTTGGCCCGGTTCAATCTAAGTACGCAACTGACGGTCTTCTCAACGGTGTTCTTGAGTTTGAATCGGACCAATATTTTATTACTAGCTAACACACTCTCTCCCCCATTTTTGGTAAAAGAAGATGATATAGTGATAGATATCAAAGAAGGGAAAATGGTCAAAGAAAGATTAAAGCTGCTTAATCAAAGTATACAATTGAGGGCTTTCACAAAGGTGTTCTTATGTTTGAATCGAACCAATATTTTATTTTCAGCTAAAACTCTTTCTCTCTCTCTCTCCACATTTATGGCACAAGAAGATCATAGTGATGGATGTTAAAGATGAGAAAATGGCCAAAAAATTAATGACGCGGCTCAATCAAAGTACACAATTGATGGTTTTCTCAATAGTGTTCTGATGTTTGAACTGTACCAAAATTTTATTTTTAGCTAACGCAGTCTCTTTTTTTTCTCCAAATTTATGGGACAAGCAGATGATGATACATAGTGATGAACATCAAAGAAGAAAAAATGGCCAAAGCAATATTGACGCGGCTCAATTAAAGTACCCAACTGAGGCCCGATTCTTATGTTTGAACCGGGCCAATATTTTATTCCTAGCCAATATTGTCTCTCTCTCTCCTCATTTATGGGATAAGAAGAAGATGATACTAATGGTGTCAAAGTAGAGAGAGTGACCAAATCAGTATTGATGCATGCGGCTACAATATCTTGTGGTTCAAAGTCACTGTGCTACAATATCTTGTGTACTTCCAAAGTTCATTTTCTCAGTAATGTACTTATGTTTGAATTGCTAGGTGTTCCGCCGGTCTTACCTGAAATGATGACGCATTAACTGAAATGAGAGTCTCACCCTCCATTAGGGCATCCCGAAATGCTTACGAGACAAACAACAAAAATTCGGTCAAATGGAGTTCATGGGTCAGGATCCAACTGAAGAATGGGTGGGAGAATTCTACTACACCGATGTATCGCACTTGATTTCCCAAACTTTGGCCAGTTACACCGGGTTTTTTCCTCCATCTCAGAGGGAGCAAGCCAAACGCAGTTCTACCCATCAACCCCAGTCGTCCAAATTTATTTCAGGGGTGCCATTGCCTTGAGGAGGCTCATCTGTTATGAACCACTCCTTCTTTTGGTAGTCGAAGGCATAACACTTCTCAGGCTTATTTGCCGCCTCGACTCACCTCAGACCCCGACTCCCCATCAATTGCGCACGACAGAGCTTGACTTCTTTCCACATCAGCGTAGCCATCCACTGCTATTTTAAATTCGGTTGGGCATAAGCACATACTCGTCGCTATTGACATCACGAAGAGCAGCCTTCAGGTATCGAGACACGCCACTGACAACATTCGCACGGTAGCGGGCCTCCTCGGCATTGACAAGCTCCCACTGATATAGTCTTCTAAAATGAGGAACCCTTCTCTCTTCTTGCTCAACCCGGCCTTTAAGGATGAGCGGTCCGCACGCATAATCGAACGCTTCACTCGAAGGGCTACGCCAGATAAAGAAGCTTCCTGCCACCTTGTCCACCTTCCCGCCTAGGAATTCCATCAGGACCGGCTCACGTCCATCATTCCGCGTTTGGTAGTTGGTCTGCCATTGAGGCTAAGCCCTATTTGAGACTAAGGCAGGCTTCTTTTTACTGCATTTTTTCCTGCTTTCTTTGTGCCCTTTCCAACTAGTTATAGATTTCTTTAATGTCTATAAACTGGGACCAAGCCAAGTACGCAACTAAGGGTCTTCTCAACGGTGTTCTTGAGTTTGAATCGGACCGATATTTTATTTGTAGCTAATACACACTCTCCCTCCATTTTTGGTACAAGAAGATGATATAGTGATAGATATCAAAGAAGAGAAAATGGTCAAAGCAATATTTACACGGCTCAATCAAAGTACACAACTGAGGGCTTTCTCAGCGGTGCTCTTATGTTTGAATAGAACCAATATTTTATTCTCAGCCAAAACTCTGTCTCTCTCTCCACATAATTGAAGGTTTTGTGACAACCTGACTTTTCTCCTTCTATTAAATGGAAAAGGTCGCGCCGTCAGATCATCTGACATGATCCTTTCTTACAAGTACATCGTGTACAAAGTTTTATAATTGCGGAAGCGATTGAAAATAATACTGTTACGGAGAAATATGGATCAACTGATATCCATTCCTTTATTTAAAGCAGTATCTCAAACCACACACTTGTTTATACATGTTTAAAACCACTTCTCTCTCTCTCTAACCTATTTCGAAAAGAATTCTTCCGCATAACCTTCCTCCTCATCTCCCTTGTCCTCTTCCTGATGGTAGGTAGGATCAGTCTCGTGCTCAGGGACCTGAGCAATATCTGTAGCTAAGACATAAAGTCATACGATGAGTTATCATCAAAGCTCAGCAGGGATAATTAAATTCTAATTTATATGTTAGATTATCAATTCATGTCTAGATGCATGATAAAAATGAAGCACATGTCATCTTATCTTAGTTCTAGTTTAGCATCAATCTATCCTAGCAGCATAGAATAGAACAAGCACAAAATTATGCAATTATTATATCATGCTGACATATTCATGCTGACAAAATACGAGGAATTTCACTGACAAGGCATCATGCGAGATAATTTTAAGAAATCATGCTGAAACAAGATATGTACATGAGCAAGAAATAAGAAAATCAAGCTCCCAAGTTAACAGAACACCTGTCAAGCTCCTGAGTTAGCGGGATCACTTGGACCGAGATATTAAGCCCCTGAGCTAGGTTAACAGGGTCACTTGATTCACGAAGTCAACATGAAATAAACAAGTATCAAGAATCAAGACGTGACCATGTACGAGAGCAAGCAGACGAGAACATCATCCACATATATATTAAATCACATGCTTGTATAACTGAACATATAATGGAGCATAACTAAACTAAGATATGCATATAACTGAGCTTAATTGAAGCATATAAATGAGCCCAACTAAACTTTCACAAACCTAAATTATCACAGCTAAACTCTCAGAACTATCAACACGAGCATATTCAAAACTGACCTAGCATGGTCCTACATTTTCAAAGAAAACCAGGCTAACAAGTTATCAAACTGAACTTTCAAAACTAAACTATCAACTCTCAAAGTTGTAAAAATTGACATAGCATATCATACAACTTCATCCTTCTTCAACTAGCATATTGATTACAAAATCAAATCTTACATTGGAACACACCCCTCTAAACTCATATCTATCACTTGATGAATAGAACTAGCATATTCATTCTTAACTAAAACTGAACTAAACTCCAAATATTTCTTTATCATCATTCATATCAAAAACTGCTATGCGTATAGGTCTACATATGCTTATATAAAAAGTTTGCTTAGTTTAGACAAGAATCAGAACTACCACATTAATTAGTAAGGTAATTTTCCTACCTTAGACCAGGTTTATACGCAACTAGTTTCCCGTGCACGTATGTCTTTAAGCAAACCTCATCATGTGCACCAATACCTAGCATTTATGTTCATAATTTTAGTATTTGGAATGGTTTATTGGATCAACA